>CM042476.1:27932207-29169707 GCA_023621385.1 Quercus gilva
ATAATTTGTTGAATTACAACATTTATTATGATTTAATGAAACTGCCACTGCAACTCACAATATCATGAAATTGTGTGTTGTAAAACTGATTTCATCTCACGGTTGAGCCATTTTCAACAAACAGCAAATTTTCCTATGCTCCTTATGCATTATTAGGACATTGAAGCCATTTGAAAAATTATCAATAACAATGATAAAATAAAGGAGCAAGTCAAAATACTTGTGGACTGACCTGCATATCATGTACCCCAAGATGCGCATTACGACTTTTCAAAAGAGGTAGCTATAACCAAACATGTTAAAGGAACAAAAAAAAGTGTAATGCAAAATTAAAATATTAAACTCTAATGATAAATGTCTCTCAATAGCTGCTAAACTAAGAATAATTCTTAGGTACTTTTAGAATACTTCCCTACTCTCATATTCATCATGGGTCTCATTAATTGAATGATGAGATCCATCATAAATATGAAAGGAGGAACCAGCACATCACTACACTCAAAATATCTAATAATTTTCTCTAAACTCATGTTGCATTAGAGGGCATTAGAATTGCATCGATCAACTAATTAAGAGATGGTAGCAGGTGGAATTTGAGTAACCTGATATTTTGTGAGAGGCATGAGGATAACCTAATCAGATATGAGTTGGGGGAATTCAAAACTGATTCAGATTTTGGGTTTTGTTATTAAAATCAGATTGACATGAATTAATGTATAATTTTTCTATGAAGATGCCCGGCCAGTCATATTTTATAATTGCAAGGTTTTAGTGGGTCTTGCAATCATGTCTTACCTCCTTATCAGCTCAACTTTGCGTTGTTTTAGACTGGGCCAAAACCCCAGTCCCTTTTACAGGATCAGGGAGACAGGACGGAGGCCATGTCATAATTGACACGAGAACTACAGTGTTTCCAATGCCAAAGATCAAGAACAATTATACTATCAAACTAAAATACTATATATCCAAACTTAGTTTTATTCACACAAGTAAGAGAATTGGTACCTTATAAATACATCCAATTATTTGTAACAAGAGGAATTACTTATTCACTGTCCTTTGTTATTCACTGTCTTTCAATTAAAAAGAGAAGCCCAAGGAGTGGCAACTACATACAAATCATTCCTTCTCCTACAGGTTAATCCCAAAGACTCAGAGATGTCAAGCTCTTCAAGTTTGATGTCATTGGGGAGTTTCCAATTGAAGTGAAATAGTAATTGAGAAAGAACAAGTTCAACAATTGCAAGAGCAAATGACATGCCTGGACATATTCTCCTACCACCTCCAAATGGAATGAATTCAAAGTTTGTCCCTTTCAAATCAATAGAGGAACCATGGAATCTCTCTGGCCAAAAACAATCAGCATCAATCCAATATTCAGGATCTCTTCCTATAGCCCATATATTTATGATTACTTTTGTGTTGCTCGGTATCTCGTACCCATTAATTTCACATTTTTCTCTTGATTCTCTTGGAACCAAGGCACCAGGAGGATGTAGTCGTAGTGTTTCTTTCACAACTAATTTCAAGTAATCTAGTTTATGAATGTATGTCTCATCAAGATTCCTTCTCCCTTGTAGAACTTGTCGCACTTCAGCTTGTGCCTTCTCCATCACTCTAGGGTTTCTCAATAATTCTGACATTGCCCATTCTATTGTGGATGCTGAAGTCTCACTCGCTCCAGTGAAGATGTCCTGAAAAGTAACTCCATTTGTAATCAGAGTGTATGCATTTTTAATATTAAGCAGAATAAGCTGGCTTGATAATTACTCAGAGCATGTTTTTCATAGTATCTTACACATTTTTCTTCCAAATTCTTAAAGATGTTGATTTTTTCTACGTACATGAAATGTCTAGAGATAAATTGTTTATGAAACACAAAATCCTTCACTGTATTTGGCTCAAATAGTCCGGTCTAAAAACTAAATTCTGGTATATAAAAAATAGATAAAAAAATAAATAACCAATTACAAAGCACCAAAGGATGTCAGCCCATCTCATTCTTCGGGTTGAAGAATTTCAAGGGGAATATATGAGATGTGGGGCGCTATTGCAGGCAGAAGTCATGGCTGAATGGATCTCACTTAGTTTATCTGTATAGTCTCTTATCATCAACTTGAATTCAAATCCCGCATGCAAAAAAACCAATTAATATTTTGACTGATACCATAGGAGGTTCAAATCCTCTCTCTCTCTCTCACACACATAACGTTTTTTGCTGCCAAAGCTATGGGCCAAGCTATTAAGTAAAAGTATAGTTGTATTGTCTAACAATTTCACTTTAAAATATTGTAAATAAGCATTTAAACTAAATAAACTAAAAAGAAAAATCAAAGAAAACAAGAACATGTCTTAGTCTATATGTAGTAAAACAATAAATCTGTTAACCTTTATATAATGGGTTTTTTTTTTTTTTTTTTTTTCTAAAGAATATTTGTATAACACTGCTCATTTTAAGAAGAAGAAGAGAAACAAAAACAAGCAGAAAAGGGAAAATAAATTGATGGATCTTATTTGCATACCTGAGTAACAGCTTTGATGTGATTGTTGGTGACACTAAATTCAAGCTCACCCGTCTCCTGAAGTTTGAGAAGCACATCAACTAGATCATCGTCACCATCATCATCACCTGGACCTGGTTCATGTTTATTGGTTGAAGTGGCGATTCTTTTCATCTTATGCTCATTCACTATATCATCAAGAATCTTATCTAAGTTTCGTTGTATTTTCTCCAACGTAGACTTCATACCAGTAAGGAAGCCAAGGAACTTTAGTGAAGGGAACAAATCAGGTAAGTCAAAACCTCCACCTAGAGTAAACGTTTCCTGGATTAATGATATGAATTCTTTTTCATATTTGCACTTCTTCCCAATGGCTGCCCTGGAAGCTATACAATATGTTGAGGAGAATATCTTCTCACTGAGATTGATTGGAACTCCCTCTGACAAGGAAATGGATTCAACAAGATTATTCACCTCTTCTTCTCTAATTCTTCTAAATGACTGGACGCGCTTGGCACTCAGGAGCTTTGAGACGCAAATCTTTCGCATTTGTCTCCAATAATCACCGTAGGGAGCAAAGACAATACCTGAATTACCATAGGACATAGCTTCAATGGCAAGAACACTTGGCCGATTTGCCAAAGCAGTATCATGCGTCTTCAGCACTTCTTCAACTACTTTCGGTGATGAAATGATTATAGCTAAGACCTCACCCAGCTGCAGTTGCATAATAGGTCCATATTTCTTGGCTAAGTCTCTCAAAGATCGATGTGGTAGAGAGAAAAATAGCTGGTGCAAATTCCCAATAAGAGGCAGTTTCCATGGCCCTGGTGGCAACTTATGGCTTTGGCCTTTGGCTTTAGCTCTCTTCCAGTAAATAACCAGAATAAACAAGAAGAAGAGCCAAGTAAAAAGAGGAAAGGGGGAAACTTGAAGCATTGGGAACAAGTACAGAAACTCTTATTTTAAGGCAAAGGTTTAGTATTCATGGGACCATAAGGAACAATAATACAGCAAAGCTTTGCAAAGACCAATATATATACTGCACCTTGGTTTTTAACATTTGTGGAGGCTAAATATGCTAGTGGTTTTAGCTTTATAATTAACACTGTGTTGATTCTGTATCAGATCTTGATTCATTGCTATTTGAGGTATGACTGTTTCCTTTTATTTTTTAAAGGTCCAATTTTGTAGTAAAATAAGTTTTAATCAGACTTATTGGTGCTAGAGGCCAAATTAAACAGCTTTATTTTATCTATTATGCATGTCACTTACATCAACTGCCGTCTGTTCCTCCTGTTTTAATCTGCTCATCTATTGCAGGTGCCTATCACATTTTCAAAGGGATCAAAAGGGATAAGTCAGTATGCGAATTGTATATATTTACAACTTGAGAATCTAATAAATTATGATTGAAGGAAAATTATTTCCATATGATTCTACTAGTAACACAAATTTTATTTTATATCAATCACAACAGATCAACTGTGAAAAATCTGTGCTCCTAGATCATCTGTGTGTGTGTGTGTGTGTGTGTGTGTGTGTGATACGTTTGAACATAGATATTTTTGCTCTCCAAATAAAGGAAGTACTTTCCAACTGCTAAAGTACGACCACTCCTTTTATGTCCACTTTTTTAAGCAATTTTATGTAACAGTTGATTTTATGTTTATGACAATTGACCATCCAATAATAGTTCAAGCCTTGTTGCCTTGTTGCCAACAAGTTCTGGCACCACTATTTCTCTCATGTCCTCACTTTATTCAGCAATTTTATGTTTCAGTTGATTTCTCACAATTGAACAGCCAATAAGAGTTTAATCCTTGTGAGTGCACGCCTCCACAAGATTGAATAGTTTTAAACTGTACATATAGCTATATACATAGATAAAAGATCTTTTTATCTGAGCCACAAAAACTTGTACTTAGCCATTTCATAAATAAAAATTGACACAAAGAATGAAAGAACACAAAAAATAAATGGGTAAATTACATTAACACTTTGGAGGTATGGTGAAATTGAATTTGAAAAACCCAATCTTTCAGATATAACATTGTCCCCACAAATTCTCAAATTAATTAACATTTGCCCCCTTTATCCAATTCCAAGTTAAACTGTGTTAAAACTTGAGATGGTTCCACAGAGCGAGTGAGCCATACTATCATAGGCTTACAACATCAATGGTAACAGAGTTTCATCAGCAAGTACATGTGGAGGTTTAAAAGATAATGGTTGGGGATTTGGCTTGGGTAATCTGATTTTCTTCTCATTTTCTTACCTTGTAACTAGGAATTTAATTGTTGTAATTTTCTATCTTAAATTGTAACTAGGGAAGGAGGTATGTAATTTTCTATTTTCACCATTATTGAGGAAATGTAAATATGAATTTCATTTTTAATAAGATGTATTTTCATTTGAGTTTCTTGATTAGAATAAGTCAAGTGGCAACTCTTTGTACATCCCTCTAGAGGATGAACATTGTTAGTTAAGTCTTCATTATGAAACTCACTGTCTAGTGGGGGATATCTAAAAAATTCAGTCCCCTCAGGTCATGGTTCTCACATTACTACTTAAACCTATTATAGCATTTTTGCCAGCAGCCAAAGGCAAATTTCGTTTAGTTTGTATTTTGAAAAATCATCAATGAAGGCGGTAAATTATTCATTTCTTCCATGAGTTAAAATTCATTCAAATTTTAGTAATGAGCAAAATGCATGTGGATGTTTAGCCAAAAAAAAAAGAAAATAGTAGAATACTTGTGGACTACAAATTTTGTCGACCCAAAACACACATTACCCACAATGTTCAGGTGGGGGGTGGCTATAATCTCCAATCCAAAAATATATAAAATAAAAACTAAATCAAAACCCAAAAAAACAAAAAACAAAACCCCAAAAAAAAAAAAAAAAAAAAAAAAAAATTGGAGGAAAGTGCAGTGGCAAACAAAATAATATATTATAGGTTGTATTCTGCTAAGAGATAGTGTTCAATATTATGCTAGAATTCTTACTAGAAAAAGTAAGATTGTTTTTAATGAAATTATGTTAGGCTGTGTCACCAGTTTTTTGGCATAGCATGAAAATTTATTTTTAAAATATTATACAGTAAATAATTTTAAGTAAAACAGTTGCACGCAAAATATACCATTTATGTAGATGATATAATTAGAAAAATCAGATTATCTTAAAACTTAAAAGCTCAGATAATTAGATTTTAAAATGACTTTTTTCAAAGAAAAAATCAACAATTTTTTAAAAATTAGCTTGTTTTTAATGAAATAATTCAATATAAAAAAAAAAAATGGGCAGCAACAATTTCTCTATACTTTTTTGCACATTTTAACCAACATTTCAACTATTTCCCCAAATTCTCTACAATTTTCCAAAATTTAATTTTTGGTTATGATGTATAGTTTGCAAGGTTGTTAGAATCAGGACCCTAAAAATAAATCAGTGGATGGATCTCACATATCAAATCATAAGTTAAAAATAAAACATTTGGAAGTGATTATGTATCTTGAATAATTATTATAATTCTTAAATTTTCTATGAAAAGACATAATTTCGAATCAATATAGTGTAGTTGTACACCCTAGATCCCTACATATATAATAACTAAAGAGATGCCTTATTTTTCAACACAATTTATCTAAACAGCTGATTGCAACAACACAATCTATCAACAATCAGTAAGATATCAATCCAAAGAAATTAACACAACTCAAGGTAGCAACCCAAAAAACTTATGCTTATATTTACAAAGAAAAAAACCAACTCATTGATAGAACAAATGAGCAATGACAGCCCATGTTCTGAAAAAAATATATATAAATAAATAAATAATTAAAATTGTTTTCATACTTATTTTGGCTGTTTGGGAACAAAATAAGTATGAAAAAAAAAATTAATTGTATATATTAAATGAGCAAGCATATACCCATTTAGCATATCTAACATTATATATAAGAAAATGAATCAGCAAGCACATGTACCATATCTAGCATTATATGAATATGAATCAGCAAGCATATACCCTTGTAGCATATCTAAGTTTATATGAATATGAATCAGCAAGCATATACTCATTTAGCACAATGTCTACAGTGTGAAATTTGAACCCATTAACACAGTCAATCAATTTCACCAAAATAGAACGTGGGAGACTGGAAGCAAGTCAAGCAAAGAGAAATAACCAATGCCGAAATATAAAAATACCCATTACTTAAAAACACACCCAGGCCAAAAAAGCTTAAGCAAAAAATGGCAGAGAGAGAGAGAGAGAGAGAGAAATACATACCGAAGAAGGGAAGTGGATTTGCAACGCCTAGCTGGTGTTGGAAGCGTTTTCCCATCTCTTTAAAACATCCTCCATTTTTTTTATTTTTTTACTTAAGCCTAAGAGTCCAGCACTTTTAATATTGGCCCATGTGAGATAGGCCCAAAATGTTAATAAAACAGTATGGGACTGGACTTTTTTAAGTTTTAGAATAACATGGGGCTCTCAGCAAAAAGTAAAGAATAATATGGGACTGGACTTATTCTACTTTCATGAAGAACCGCTGGCCATGATAAACTTACCAGAGAACTTGTATACGCAATGACAGAGCATTCACATTAACTTATGCAAAAAGTTTATGTTTATTTTATTTTAAGAATCTACATTTTCTATTTTATATAGTCACGTTTAAAAAATACTAACATCATATTATTTATTATAAACTCTATTTCATTGAAATATTAATTTTTCTCTTTGTCTTAGTTATTTATCTTTCTTTATATTAAACATCCGCTACTCACTATCTTCTTTTATCCTTAAGATATGTAATGAAAGAATAAAAACTTAAATGAAAAATAAATAGCGTCAATGTAAATTTACATCGAAACTGTAATTGTGGATGAATTTTACGTAATTATACATTGACTAATGTGGGAGGTTTTGGGGGTTGATTAGGCAAAATGTGGGTCTTATTCTAGTATTTTACAAAGACTAATGTAAATGCTAGATATGGCAAAACGGATTAGAATTTGCCAACCGACCTGACCTAAAAAATACCCAACCCTAACTTTTTGAAGCAAAGCAAAAATGGGTTGACCCTTAACTCGGCCCATTTTTTGGTGGGTCAATCCAACCTGACCCTTGACCCAAACTATTTTTAAAAAAAAAAATTTTTGGTAAACAAATAATAAAATTAAGATAATATTGGTTTAATTGTTTGTTGTAAGCTTTAAGGAAACAATTAAGATGTTTACATATTTACATGCAATAGATTAATGGTTGAGACATTCTATAATGAGTAAAAAATTTAGATATCAAATAACAAAGTACATGCCAAGATAATCTGGTTACAATAGAGTTAAAAACATATATTTAAAATTATAGACATATATGAGAAACATTCTTAAGTGTGAAAAGAGTGAAGCTAAAATATCAATGAAATTAACATAAATTATGAATGCTTAGACCTATTTTTAACAATTTATGTCCAAATAAACAACTTTTCAAAATAAATTATGATATTTCCTAGTGTGTGTTGCTTAACAATGACATGATATTCATAAAAGAAGCCATGTATAAATTAGTAAACAATCAAATTTTAATGTATATTCTCAAATTAAAATAGAGTGTCAGTCACAATTGATAATAGATTATAAAATTAGTTTTATGATTGTAAATTTCTTATATGTTTTTATTCTTTGTCAAATTAGTTATCCAATAAGGCATTTGTAATTTTTTTATGTTTTGAGATATTGATATTGTGTAAAAATGAAACTTGTGTATTTGTTTTACTTATCTTTTATGTTATTTTGTTTTGGTTAGTAATGTTGGGATTTGTTTATTTTTAAAATTATTAAAAAAGTATTAATGTTTTTAGCTAAGCCCATTCTTGATATATGTGGTGAATTCAAAATGATGCATTTTACATCAAATAATTTGCTGTGTGATTTTCCAAATGGCAAATGAATTTTTTTTTTTCCTTTTAAAAAACATTTATGCGAAAAATACGGGCCAACCCAACATGTTTCTAACCCGCATAAAATGACCCGTTTTTACCCAAACCCATTTTTGACCTGCAACCCAATTGACCCAACTCGACCCACTCGTTTGCCATCTCTAGTAAATGCTCTAAATGAAAAACCATTACATATTTTAGAAATATATGGTTTTAAAAAAAGTGTAAGCAAATACCATGTATAATTTTAATAGTATAATTGTGATTGTTTTTAATTATATCTGTGCACATGCACAGCAATCTATTGTTGGACGTAAGGGGCAATGCCCCCCCACCCCCCCACCCAAGATTAAAAAAAAAAAAAAAAATAGTGAATATATATATATATATATATATTATTTTTAGCAATTTGTTTCAATAAAATTGCACTTTGCCCCCTCAACAATATTATTGATATTTTTAAAAGCGATAACAAAAAATATTAGCCCAAACAACACCCCAAAACAAACACAAGAAAAAAAAAATCAAAATCAAAGTCAATTCTAACTAGAGATTTAACTAGCCTAGGAGTAGGAAACACCTAATTTACGACAAGACACAAGGGAAAAAGAAGGGGATTTCTAAGCCATTAAAAAAAAAAAAAAAAAAAGGGAAAACCTAACTTACAGCATAACGCAGAAAAGTTCGGAAGTGGCACTGCAAGTCTGTAGCAAAATAGCAGAAGCAGAGGTATCCCTCTCATATTGAATCCTTGTTCGATAAACTTAGGTTTAATCATATGTTGATAGTGTTGTGACTTGTGAAGAAAACTAAAAGAGAGCAGGGACGGAGAGACATAGAAGAGACTAGAAGAAACTAGAGAGAAAGAGTCAAAGAGAGAGGTAAAATTCTAACCCTATTTGTGTCTTTCTCTCTTTAATAAAGCACAAAATTTATATTGTTTTATAAATTAAAAAGTTGTCATATCTTGTGACTAATAAACACAACACGTCAACTCCTATGCCCACAGCCCCTGTGATGTTCTGTGCATTTTATTATAGTTTTGTCTATTAGTGTTTTTGTTTATTAGTTTAGTGTCTTTTAAAACATTAAAGAGATTTTTTTTAGGTAAATAATTAAAGAGATTATTTGCAACTTTATAGTTTATTGGGTAGTTGTTGAATGCTTGTGTGCATAGTGCTTGTTTATTGTGTGTAATGATTATAGAATATTAACCATATAGTGACATAAAAATTCTGTGTATTTTTTTTTGTTAATGGTTTATTAAATGAATGTTTATCTGGAATTTCAAAAAAAAGAAATTTGTTTATGTTAAGATTAGTACCCTTAAATCCTATTGTATGATGCTATGTATGACATTATGTATGACTTAATGTTGTGATTAATAAATTTGTTTTATTATTATCTGAAATAATGGTAACATGAATATTCAGACATTATCATATAATCCATGAGATACATAATATGTGATTTATGTGAAAAGTCACAGAAAATATAAATCACAAGTCCTTTATAAACTCAGAATTTTGGTTCGTAGTCGGTGATGAAATTGGGCATTTCATCTGCGAAGACTATAACATATCAACTAAAATGATTTGTCTTGATCATAGAAGTGGAGACTTCTAGTTGATGTGTCGATATGTTTTAAGAGTTAAGAGATATTGAACAGGACCGCTGTGAGATTTATTATTCTCTCAACAACTGTCAAATGAATAATAAATCTCACTACTTTTATTCACATGAACTCTTAATCCTGAGAGAATATTGGACCTGATAATGAAGTGTAGGTTGATTTGATATATCAAGAATGGGATCTAAAGTAACGGTCAAAACCTCAGTATGTTGGGCAGCCACATTTAGTGTTGATGGAACATATATTCTCAAAATGGAATTCATAGTATCTTAACAGATATACAAAATATTTCCTTGAGATAAGTTTAATGGGTTTGTTATTCAGAATGTTAAGCCTAACTACTTTAGTAAATAGTTACTAAAGTATATATTTATGAAATTGAATTTCATAAATATATAATGAATAACTTAAAGGATTAAACCGGACACTCAAGGATTAAGATATAGCAATTTACAAAGTGGCAGTCTACATACATGACTTTGTATTGCTACGAATATTTTATGAAGGGGTTGCATGTACAATAAAGTCTTGAGATATAATTTATTAATAAGGCCTAAAGTGCAATTATATTTATATAATGGTATTAAATATAATTAATGGTAACTTTGGACTGTTCAAATCTTCCCTTCAAAAACTAAAAACACGGGTTTTTCGCGAGTTAGCTTCCCGTGAAGTTACTCACAAAAAATGCTTCTGAAGCACAAAACTTTTTGCGGGTAAGCTTTACTCGCAAAACTGTCGCGAGTCAGTCACGAAAATCTCTGTCTGAATTTTTGAGTTTTCACTATTTTGCCTTAACTCAATTTCGCGGGAAGAGTTTAGTGGCGAGATAGTAGCAAAAGTTTCTGTCTAAATTTTGCGTTTTCACTATTTCATTTTCGCAAGAAGAGCTTAGTTCCGAGATTCTTGCGAAAATGCCATTGAAGGGATTTTTGAACTTTTTCTAAATGTTTTCAAACGTACAAAGTGCAAGGCTGTGTGTGATTGGTTCACACATGTTTACAAAATAAAAACCTTTAATTTAAAATATCTAGTAGGAGAGAGATACAAGGGTTAAATCTCATGGCCACCATTGTCGGTTCATAGTAGTGTGAAATATGTACTTTCTCTTTGCTTCGAGCTTAGCATTCCATGTGGAGAGTATTTATTTCATGATACTACAAAATTGAATTTCTTGGTTTATAATGGTTTGATCAAACACCTTGTCTTAACCTCGAGCTTTGCATTCCATGCGGAGGGCGTTTTATATCATGATACTACAAAATAAGTCTGTTAAGGGGATGAAATGTGGCTACACATGATTCTAGACAATGGTATACACTAGACTAAATATTATAGTATCCTCTATGCTGAGTTCTTACTATAATTATTTAGAGGCCAAATGTATAACAGCATATTATTAGTGTTTATAAGAGTTATTATGATAGCATTAATAATGAGAATAGTTCTCAATCAATCATAGTATTTTATATTCACTCTATGCTAAGGGATATTGAATATGGGATTAAGTTGTCGTTGCATATATTATACTATGGTTTTATTAAGGTTCTATACTATATGATTATATGCTAAATTGATAATGTCCAATTTACTTCTTATATTCATATTTATTTTTTTCAGATTTGAATATGGCATCATTTAGCCCATTTGTTACTATTCTTAATCAAAACAAACTGATTGGATCCAACTGTGTTGATTGGAAAAGAAATTTGGACATTATTCTTACAGCTGAAAAGCCCAAATATGTGCTTACTCAATCATGCCCTAACTTTCCTTCATTAGATGCTCCTCTTGAGGAAAAACAACGATATGATCATTGGTAGAAATCTAATGAGATGGCCAAGTAGTACATCCTAGCATCTATCTCAAATGTTCTACAGCATCAAATGCAGGATGTAGAACTAGTTTCGGACATTATGCTAAGTCTGAAAGAGATTTTTGGTAAGCAAAGCCGTTTTGCAAGGCAAGAAACCATGAGACAAATTTGTAATACCAAAATGGCTGAAGGCGGTTCAGTAAGGGAGCATTGTCTTACAATGATCTCTAATCTGAATACATTTGAGATTTTAGGTGCCAATATTGATGGAGAATCCCAAGTGGATATGATACTCCAGTCACTACCAGAATCATTCAAGGAATTCAGACTTAATTATAATATGAACAAAAAGATTTATTATTTGTCTGAATTAATGAATGAATTTATAGCGGCGGAAGTCATTCTTGGTACTTTTAGTGTTGATGCTAATATGGCTGAAGCTTTTACTTCTCAACCTAAGTCAAAAGGCAAGGGTAAGAAGAAGAAGAAGAAGAAGAAGAAGGACTTCACCAAGCAAGATGGTAAACAAATTGCCTTAGGGATTGCCGACAAATGAAAGAAGATCAAAGGAAAGTGTTTTCATTGTGGTGAGAAAGGACATTGGAAGAGGAATTGTCCAAAATTCAAGGCTGCCAATAATAAGAGTATGAAAAATTCATTCCTCCTTGAAATATGTTTAGTACAAAATTCCACGGATTCCTGGTGTGTGGATTCAGGTTGTACTAATCATATCTGCAATTCTTTGCAAGGGTTTTAGGAGACCAGAAAGCTTAAAGAAAGGGAATTATTTCTTACCTTGGCTGATAGGAGCAAGATTCTGGTTGTAGCTGTAGGAGTGTTTAATTTATGCTTTGAGTCAAGGGTTTTAATATTGGAAGACTGTCTATATATACCTAATGTTCGTAGGAATTTAATTTTTGCAACTTATTTAGGTAAACATAGATATTGTGTTATCCTTAAAGACAATGTCGTAATAAAGAAGGGTAAAGTGTTTATTTATTCTGGCAATATTGTGAATGGTCTTTATATTTTAATTAGTGATAAGTATGAATTATATAATTTTGAATTAGATAATAGCTCTCATGTGAAATCATTAAAGAGAAAGTTTCCTTCTACTAGTGATGTATATCTTTGGCACTTACGTTTGGGTCATATTAATTCAAACAAAATTCAAAGACTGATCAAAAATGGTCTCTTAGAGCCATTAGATTTTGATGATTTTCCAGTTTATGAATCTTGTTTGGAAGGCAAAATGACCAAACGACCTTTTAATGCAAAAGGTAGAAGAGCCCAAGATGTGCTAGAACTATTACATTCAGATGTATGTGGTCCTATGTTAATCCAAGCAAGAGGTGGCTATGAGTATTTCATTACTTTTACTAATGATTATTCTAGATTTGGTTATGTGTACCTAATGAAACGGAAGTCTGAAACCTTTGAAAAGTTCAAAGAGTTTAGAGCTGAAGTTGAGAATCAATTGGGTAAACGCATAAAAGCCATTCAATCTGATTGTGGTGGCAAATACCTTCTTAGGATTTTAAGGATTACTTAACTGAAAATGGGATTATATCCCAATTGACTGCACCTGGAACTCCACAACAAAATGGTGTAGCGGAAAGAAGGAATGTGACTCTTTTAGATATGGTTAGATCCATGTTAAGTTATTCGACTCTACCAATTTCCTTTTGGAGATATGCCTTAAACATTGCAATGTATCTTCTAAATTTAGTACCTTCGAAGTCTGTTCCTAAAACACCTGTAAAGTTGTGGAATGGACGTAAGCCTAGTATGAGACATCTCCATATTTGGGGTTGTCCAGCACATGTGTTGAAAGAAAAGTCTAACAAATTATAGTCTAAAACAAAAGTGGTATTCTTTGTAAGGTATTAACAAGGAACTGTTGGAGTTTTATTCTATAGTCATAAAGAGAATAAAGTGTTTGTTAGTAGCACAAATGCCAAATTCTTGGAAAATGACTATATGAATAATTATACTCCTAGAACTAGAGTTGCGTTGGCTGAAATGAATGAACCTGTAAATGAACAACCAATAGATCAAACTAGGGATGATGTGGTTGTATCGAATACACCACAAAACACTACTCATGAGATGACTAGTACACAGTTGCCTCGTCATAGTCAGAGAATTGTTTGGCCTCCTATAAGATTTATAGGTTTGGGAGAAACTTATGAAGCTATCTCAGAAGAGGCTGAATCGGATCCCTACACTTATGAAAAGGCAATGAATGATATAGATGCACATCATTGGGTCCAAGCTATGAAATCTGAATTAGATTCAATGTATTCCAATCAAGTTTGGGATCTTATAAAGGTGCCTAACGGCATTAAACCTGTTGGTTGCAAATGAGTTTACAAGAGGAAGAAAGGGATAGATGGAAATGTTGAAACCTTTAAAGCAAGGCTAGTGGCGAAAGGGTATATACAAAAAGAAGATATTGATTATGAAGAAAACTTTTCACCAATAGCAATGCTTAAATCTATCAGAATTCTCTTGTCCATTGCTGCTCATTATGATTATGAGATTTGACAAATGAATGTCAAGACTGCATTTCTTAATGGCAATCTTGAAGGGGAAATCTATATGATGCAACCAGAAAGTTTCACAGCAAAGAACCAAGAGCATATAGTATGCAAGTTGAAAATGTCCATTTATAGACTTAAGCAAGCATCTAAGTCATGGAACATCAAATTTGATCAAGCAATCAAGTCATTTGGTTTTACACAAAATTTTGATGAACCATGTGTGTATAAAAGACATCAAGATAAAGTAGTAATGTTCCTAGTGCTTTATATTGATGATATTCTACTCATTGGAAATGATGTAGGGGTAATGTCATCAGTAAAATTTTGGTTGTCAAGCCAATTTGATATGAAGAACTTGGGAGAGGCTAACTTTATTCTAGGGATCAAGATTTGGCGAGATTGCAAGAATAAGATGTTAGGCTTATCACAAGCTAGATATATAGATAAGGTTCTAGAACGGTTTAGCATGCAAAACTACAAGAAATGATTGCTTCCTTTTAGACATGGAGTTCCTCTATTTGATGACCAAACGCCTAAGACACAAGAAGAAGAAAATATGATGAGACAAGTTCTTTATACTTCTACAATAGGAAGTCTCATGTATGCCATGCTTTGTACTAGACCAGATATTTGTTATTCAGTTTGCATGGTCAGCTGATATCAATCAAATCCAGGATCAAAACATTGGCAAGCAGTAAAGCATATTTTCAAGTATCTACGGAGAACGAGAGATTATATGCTTGTTTACCGGTGTGAGGATTTGATTCCCATTAGCTATACAAATTCAGACTTTCAATCGGATCTAGATTTCAAAAAATCCACTTCAGGATGTGTTTTTACCTTGGGAGGTAGAGCCATAACTTGGAAGAGTGTTAAGCAATCTTGTATTGCAGACTCCACCATGGAAGCTAAGTACGTTGCTGCTTGTAAAGCAGCAAAGAAAGCTGTATGGCTCAAGAAATTCATTTCTAATCTTGGTGTAATGAGAATGAAGCAAGTTCCTATTATATTATTTTGCGACAATAATGGAGCGGTTACACAATCCAAAGATCCAATGAATCTCAAGAAAGGAAAGCACATTGAAAGAAAGTACCACATCATTCGAGATATCATTGCTCGTGGAGATGTGGTGGTTGCAAAGATTGAAAGTGCAAATAATCTAGCAAATCCCTTTACCAAATCCTTGCCTCAAAAAACTTTCGAGTCATATTTGGAGAGAATGAGAGTTAGATTAGTGCACAATAGTCTTTAAGGCAAGTTGAAGCAGTTGCACAATCCAAAGATCCATGGAATCACAAGAAAGGAAAGCACATTGAAAAAAAGTACCACATCATTTGAGACATCATTGCTCGTGGAGATGTGGTGGTTACAAAGATTGAAAGTGCAAATAATCTAGCAAATCCCTTTACCAAAGCCTTACCTCAAAATACTTTCAAGTCACATTTAGAGAGAATGAGAGTTAGATTAGTGCACAATAGTCTTTAGGGCAAGTGGGAGATTGTTAGGATTAGTGCCCTTAAATCCTATTATATGATGCTATATATGACATTATGTATGACTTAATATTGTGATTAATAAATTTGTTTTATTATTATCTGAAATAATGGTAACATGAATATTCGGACATTATCATATAATCTATGAGATATACAGTATGTGATTTATGTGAAAAGTCACAGAAGATATAAATTATAAGTTCTTTATAAACTCAAAATTTTGGTTCATAATCGGTGATGAAATTGGATATTTCATCTGCGAAGACTATAACATATCAACTAAGATGATTTGTCTTGATCATGGAAGTGGATACTTCTAGTTAATATGTTAATATGTTTTAAGAGTTAAGACATATTGAACTGGACCACTGTAAGATATATTATTCTCCTAACGATTGTCAAATAAATAATAAATCTCACTACTTTTATTCATATAAACTCTTAATCATGAGAGAATAGTGGACCTGATCATAAAGTGCAGGTTGATTTGATATATCAGGAGTGAGATATAAAGTAACGGTCAAAATCTCGGTATGTTAGGCAGCCACATTTAGTGTTGATGGAACATATATTCTCAAGATGAAATTCATAGTCTCTTAACAAAGATACAAAATATTCCTTTAAGATAAGTTTAATGGGTTTGTTATTCAAAATGTTAGGCCTAACTACTTTAGTAAATAGTTACTAAAGTATATATTTATAAAATAAGATTTCATAAATATATAATGAAGAACTTAAAAGATTAAACTGGGTACTCAAGAATTAAAATGTAGTAATTTACAAAGTGGCAGTCTACATTCATGACTTTGTATTACTACAAATATTTTATGAAGGGGTTGCATGTACAATAAAGTCTTAAGATATAATTTATTAATAAGGCCTAGAGTGCAATTATATTTATATAGTGGTATTAAATATAATTAATGGTAACTTTGGACTTGTCAAGAGTTAACAAAAAAGCCCAAGGCCCATTGGAGCTAGTGTTTTATTTGTTCCCTTTTGGTCCCACTCCAAGCCATATACTAAAGCCCAATTGGAAATGCCCAAAAGGCTAGCTCAATTAAATAATCAGTTATTAGGAGAGAAACATACAGAATTTTATAACAACCACAAGTACATGAATTGGTATGTATGTGAGTGTTGGACACTCTTTGATTCTCTCTAGAACATACACACATAACTGATTGAGAGACCACACTTCTTGGGCATCAAGTAGAATTGGAGTGAAGATTGAAAGTCTTCTCAAGAACTTCTGATCTTCAGTTTTGAATTTTACCCCATCAAGGTACACTTTCTTGATCTTATATTTTGAAACTTACATGGCACATGTTATCAATTGTAAATGAAATAGATTCGTTAATTTTCCGCTGCGTACACTCATATTTCCATCAGTTTATACTTTTGCCCCCTCTAACTCCAAGTCTTGGCTCCGTTCCTGACGGCTACACACTAGTAATAATAATAAAAGAAGTTTTTTAGGGGAAAATTTGCCATTTGACGTGATTTTAGCAACAATTTAGTTAGTTGGCATATTTTTTAAAAAAATTAGCAAATTAGCATCTCGAGCCTTAAAGGCTCAAGTTCCAAGCTAATGTGGATAAATATTCCATGTGGAACTCAAGTCTTTAAGACTCGAGTTCCATAGAGCGTGGGTAAGAAGCAGGCTGAGACCGAGGAGAAGAAGATCTAAAAATGAAGATCAAGGAGAAGAAGAAGAACCCAAAAGATGAAGAAGAAGAAGACAAACCCATACCCAGCACACACAAACCTAGATTTTCTTCAGCAGGAGAGACTCAAGTTTCATATCATATTTTGTTTTCTTTCAAATCAAATTGCCATCACTTGCAACTCTAGATTGAGTTCCTTCACTAAAATTGAGTTTCAAAGCCTCAAAATGTTAGTTTGCAAAATAGTATTACAAACTTGACAACTAACTAAATTATTCCAAAAATAATGTTAAATGGCAAACTTTTCCCATTTTTTAGAGTGTATTTCCTTTTATCTTCCCTAAACATTCATTCGATTTATTACTAACATATGAAGTCATATATATATATATATCTTGAAACGTCATTACTTAAGCTTTGTTTATGTTGTATTTTAATTAACAAATAGTAAGATTATTTGACTTTCATATACAGTAACATGACTTTTGTATAATTGTTTTTAACCAATAACTTTTTTATATTAAAAAAAAAAAAAAAAAAAAAACCGAGTGCTCTTATCAAATATATTGTGACTGTTGGCTCGTGCCTCGTCACATACTCATTTGAAAGTCTAATTCTAGCTCTAAATTTTATATTCCAAACAAGAAAGTCGCTAAAGTGGAAGCAAATAGACAGCAAAGAAATTATTAAAAATTGAAGGTTACTTAGTTCATAATATGTATTCATGGAAAAGTCTCCTTTTGAAACAACTCACAATTGAAAAAAAAAGAAAAGAAAAGGGAAGATTATCCTTTTGTCACTTGTTTATCTAAGTTTTTAATTTTTGTGACAAGTGAATTATTAGGTGCAAAAACCAAAGAGACTAAAACCAATTAAATTCTAAATCATATATATAATTTAGAATTTAATTGATTTAGAATAAATCTTTTATCGTTCAAACCATTTGATGAACATAATAAACATCACTTTAAAATGAAATTAAGGTCATCATAAAACCAAGTAGAAATGTTGTTCGCTAAAGGCCTTGTAGCTGAATTGACACCTCCCTATGTACAAAGTGATTGGGGGTTTAGGGAAGACAGGGTTCGAGCTGCGAGGTTAGCAGTATGTTGTAATTATTTCCCAAAAAAAAAAAAAAAAAAAAAGTAGAAACGTCGTTCAAATGACATAAACGACATATGATCAAGTCACCATAAGAAAGTCAAGCAAAAGATTTGTAAATAAGAAGCAACCTACGCAAGTAAGGAGTCAAGCTAATCTTAAAAGTACCATCAAACTGTTTTAAGGACGATGTGCAAATATATAAATATATATATATATATATATATATATATATAGAGAGAGAGAGAGAGAGAGAGAGAGAGGTTACATTTAGTGTAGTTTTGAGCAATGTTACATCACTCAATATTTTTTAATTGGATGAGAATTTTGACAAATACACCATTAGATTACATTATCTTCATATATTCTCTATACTTACAAACTTTCAAGGTGATTAAAGATTAATAATTATATCATTAATTAATTGTTTAAATTCAAGTTTTTGCAATTTAAAATAATGCATAAAAGATGAGTTTATGGATCGAATGTGTAAAGTTGTAATTTACAACTGGGTTTTTGTTGGCTTTTATTCCGTGCCAAATTTGATTGTAATTATGTTCAATCGTTTAAACCCTGTATTTGTTGTGGGATTTGTTGTAAGGGTTGAGTGATAGAGAGGGTGTTTGAAGACTCAAGCATTTGAAGACTGGAGAATTCTCGCGGGTGTCTTGCGACCTAGCATCCCGCGAAGTGAATCATGTGCCAGGCACATGCTGGAATGCGAAAGGTCAGGCCAGGTGGAGACAGCTATGTCTCGCGAGTATCTCGCGGGTAAGGCCTTCCCGCGAGACACCCGCGAGACACCCGCGAGGCTATCTGTTCTGCCAGCCTGTACTTTTTGAGTCACACCTTTTGCACCTATCCTATATATACCATCATTACCCACAATTGTTGAGGAATGCTTCAGAGGGAAAACCCTAGCCAAACACATTGGTAATTAGAGATTGTCTTCCCCATCTTTCTTTATACAATTGCTTGTGGTATCTCCTCAACCCTTCCCTCTCCATTATCCATATCTTTGGGAGGTTGATAGCCCAAACACTTACCACACCTTGAGAGTGTTGTGTGACGTTTTGGTGCTGCTGGGAAGCATTGGAAGAAGCCTTGAATGGCAGATGCAACATGGAGCTTGTTGCGGGATCCGGATAACTAGGACAAAACACGGTTCCGAAAAGCCTTGTTGGAGTAAGAGCTTGGAGGGCTTAGGTACAGCGGGTAGACTAGGCTTGGAGGGTCTTTTGCTAACCCATGTATCCCAACTGATTGTCTAGTGGATCGATTTCCGCTTGGAGGGCGGCGGAGAGGTTTTACGTCGAGGTCTTCGGTTTCCTCTTCGATAACACGTCTCGGTGTTATCTGTGTTTGCATCTTTCTTTCCTACTCTTGTTTATTTCATTTTTACTGCTGTGTTGCTTTAAATATGGATTAGAGTAGTTGTCTTGCTTATACGCTTGTGTTTACACTATTCCGCACTTATCATTAAGTTAATGTAAAATTAACCAAGCCGTAATTTTAATTTGGAGGTCTAAACCGCTCGTGTGTTTTCAACACATTTTCGAGCTTTCAATTGGTATCAGAGCGGGTACACTTGTTGTGGTTTAAATACCTAAGTGTGTTCCTTGACCCTTGTTGAGATGGACCGGTCTCAATCGCTCAATGTTCCACCATTTTTTGATGGGAATAATTATGCATTCTAGAAAGTTAGAATGAGAGCATTTTTATGCTCTATCGATGATACCGTTTGGGATGCGTCCGAGATAGGTTGGACTAAGCCGGAGGCTCCTAAGTCCACTTGGAATAAGGTAGCTCTAGCAGCAGCCAACGCTAATAGTAAGGCCTTAAATGCTATTTTTTGTGGTGTGTCCCCTGATGAATTCCACAGGATTTCTCATATGACAATAGCCAAGGAAGCTTGGGAGATTTTGGAGACTACCTATGAGGGTACAAAGAAAGTTAAGGACACGAAGCTTCAGATGCTTACCACCAAATTTGAAGAACTCAAGATGGGTGATGATGAACCATTTGATTCATTCTATGGGAAGCTCAATGAAATTGTCATTGCTAAACTCAATCTTGGGGAGAAGATTGAAGACACTAAGGTGGTGAGAAAAATTTTGAGGTCCTTACCTGAAAGTTTTAGAGCAAAGGTTACAGCCATAGAAGAAAGCAAAGACTTGGATGAGATTAAAATCCAAGAGTTGATCGGGTCTCTCCAAACGTATGAGCTGGGACTGCCTTCCCAAAAGACGAGCAAATCGCTTGCTCTTAAAACCATCACCGAAAGAATAAATGATTCCTCTGAAGAAGATGGAATGGAGAAGGAAGTAGCATATCTTGCAAAGAACTTCCGCAAGTTTCTGAAAATGAAGAACAGTGGAAAACCGTTCAATAGAGGAAAGTTTTCTCCTTCAAGAGGTGATAAGAAAGAGTTTAAGAGAAAAGAAGGGAAGGACTATCAACTTTCTCCAGACATTGTGTGCTATGAGTGTAATGGCCATGGACATCTAAAGAAGGAGTGTCCGAATTTTCTGAGGGGAAAAGGGAAAGCTTATGCTACAACGCTCAGTGATTCTGACTCTTCTGATTCTGACTCGGAAGAGAGCTGTGACGATGAGGGAAACTACTCCGCATTCATGACCATTGATCATGTAGACTCCTCAGATGACTTGGGTGCACTTGTGAAGGAACTTGGTGAGCATTCTGATTCAGAGTCAATTGGAATTGTAGAAGAATCAGATGAGGAAAAGGATGAGAGTGCAGCTAATCTTCAAGAAAACTACTCATTACTTCTTGAGAAGTCGGGAGAATATGCAAGGGTAGCCAAGGCGACCGTCAGAAAAATGAAGAAGGCTGAGGAAGATTACCGGAGCCTCATGGTCAGACATAGGGAGGCAAAATGCGAGATAGAAAAGATGAATGGTGAGCTGTCAGAAGCTTACTTAAAGATCAGATTTCTTGAACAAGAGGTGGTGCAAACGCAAGCCAAGATAGATAGGGTCTCATCCAGAAAGTTGGATGACGTTATCTCTCCTCAAAAACATGTCTCAGATAAGTCCGGAGTGGGATATGCCAGAGGAAGTAGCTCATCGGTCAAAGCTACCAAAGAAGTAAAATTTGTGAAGGCCATAGATCCAATTGTACAAGAAACCATCCCTGAGAATGTTAAGGTTGAGAAGAAGAATGTAATTGAGCAACGGATGGTGAATAAGCCTCGAAATCAATCTGTAGGAAGACATGAAACAGAGCAAGATCTCTTTCAAGACCTCAACGGGGTCCTAGAACAGATTATGTGTGTCACTATTGCGGACTGCGAGGACATACTAGACCAAACTGCCAAAAGCTGAGAGCAGACAACAATGCAAGCGCACCGCGGTCACGAGGAAGAAGGAATGTCAATAGAGCTTGGGGTGGTGAGAACTCAAGAAGCCAAAATCGTGATCCCGGAATGACAGACGTGATGAAGATGATTGGTGCCTTCACCACTTGCTTGGAGAGTTTTACAAGGAGGTTTGAAAGTCCCAACTCTCGTACTCAATCCGTCAAGGATATCACCCTAAACGCACGTGACGTGTGGGTGAAGAGGGGTACTCATGCATAAGCATTATAATATGTCCATGCATCAATTCTTTCCATGTGTAGGGACATTTGTTGTTGCATCATTTCATGCATTGCTTTCATTTTAATTCTCTTTTGTCTGGTTTGAACTTGTTTTTGTTGATCTTACTTTTCTTGTTCTGTTTTGGGTGTGTTTTAAAAAAATTCAAAAACCCATAAAAATTGAAAAATCTCAAAAAGTTTGATCACTTGTTTTGTGCATATCTCATGTAAGTTTAGCCTAGTACCTTCGTACTTATGGCGTAGTGCATTTACGATCTTAGCTTGATATCTATGCACTCTTTTCTATGTGGAAGAAATCTTGAAAACTATGTGTGACTGTTGTAAATAGATCTTCAAGCCTGTCATGAATGATTGGTCAATAGTCTTGTTGGTCTTGATACTTGCATAGACTTGTGTCTATATCTCTTCCCACTTTATTTTTATGTTTTTGTAAAAAGAGCTCACCAATTGTAAATCTCCAAATGAAAAGAGATATTGAGCTGCAAAAGCCTGTCGCACACACTAGTATTTGACTAGGAAAAAGGGAAAGCGACTCTTTTAAATGTGTTTTATATGGTGCTCAAAAAGGGCCAAAGGCTTATCATCAAAATTGAAATATCACAAATTTCAAGCACCAATCTCAAAAAGAGATGTATTTGTCCAATCAAAATGAAAATGGACCAATTGTTATGAGTTATGTGAAGCCAAATGAAAAGCTTCTTTACTATGTTTTCATTGTGTGGGAGGTCATATATACTCATTTCTATAATGGAGATAGTCCACTTGATTTCGTATCAGTTGTGTATGACTTGATTGAATTGATCATTGAAGCTTCGCTCTGGTCTAAGGACTATCTCACATTTGATGCTCACACACAACACACAAGTTTTTGATTCAATCAATGCCTATCTCATTTGCATGATTGTATATGTCCAAATGTGATGTGTATGCCCATGAACTTGTTGATCAAATCCAAAAAGATTTTTGTGAGTTTTATTAGTTTTTGAAAATGATTTTATACTTTCTTGTGTTTCTTTTTGGTCAAAATGCCTTCTGTGTGTTTTTCATCAAAAAACTGATTCAGGGGTTGTTTCGCTAGAAGCTCGCGACTAAGATGCTTCCCGCGAAAAGGTTTGAGGGAAATATTTTTTTTCTTTCTTGTCACTCAGAGACTTTCGCGACCGTCTCACGACTGTATCGCAACCAACAGCTTCTCGCGAAATGCTGTTTGGCAAAAACTGGAATTCTCTCAAAATCAGACAGAGAATATCGCGACTGTTTCGCGACTTAAAGCTTCTCGCGAAAATTTTGTGCTTCAGTGGCCTCTCTCGCGGTTGTCTCGCGACTGTGTCGCTACTCCCTATCCCGCGAAAAACGCGTGTTTTCAGTTTTATAGGGCTGATGTGACAGTTTTTCAAAACACATCAAACTTCCCTCGCTCAACCTCTCTCAAACTTTTCAACCCAAAATCACTATTCCATTCATATCACTTCATTCCAAGCACTAATTCTGCATTTTCTTCTTCAAGGTATGTTCGTTAATCATATTTTTTCAAGTTTTTACTTAGATTATGCAGAATTTTTGTTAGGGTTGTGATAATTGGGGATTTTCGAAACTTTAGGTTGTTTTTCAAATTGGGTGAAGTTTTTGTCAAATTTTTGATTGGGTTTTGTCCCTTTTGATCTTGGTGCATCTGTGTTGGCCCCTTGTGGCATTTTATCATGTATTTAGGCATAATTTTACCATGTTCATGCATTGCTCATACATAAAGTGTTCTTATGCATATTAGGTGTTTGATTGAATGTCTAAGTGATATTGTTGTGCCTAATTGGTCTCAAGTGAGTCCCAATTTCAAGGTTTCCATATGTCTTACCATGGTTTGGTCTAGAATTGATCTTTGATCTTGTGTATATTACACTTTGAATATGTTGCACTTACTTGGCAATCACCTAGGCACACCCTCATGCATCACATGTTGC
This sequence comes from Quercus gilva, assembly GCA_023621385.1. Lineage (NCBI taxonomy): Eukaryota > Viridiplantae > Streptophyta > Magnoliopsida > Fagales > Fagaceae > Quercus > Quercus gilva. The sequence continues at coordinate 27,956,491 of CM042476.1, forward strand.
ACACACATGCATACACACAGACACACACACTTGCACAGTTATTTAATTTCATGCATAATGTCTTGTTTTTCATGCATTCTTGTTTTTGATTTAGTGCTGTATGTGTTGAAGCATGCTTGTGTGAATTGGTCATGCTCTGTTTTTGCAATCTACTCTGTTTTGGGAATATCTCAATAGGTGCAAACTAACTTGAATCTAATCAAGTCTTTGCTCTTATGTTTTGTGCACTTGTACTATGTGTGTTGTGTCCACTTGTGCAGATGTCTCCCACCAAGCATGCTGCCTCAAAGAAGAAGGCTCCTAAGCGTGCTCGTACTAAATCTGATCACTTCAAATCCGCGGAAGCAGATATGAAGTACAATGATTGCTACAAGAAAGCAACCATTGTCATGGAAAGGGTGGTTCAATTGGAGGAGCTTGAGCACGCATGCATTCCAGATGCATTCAAAGAAAGAACGTGGACCAAGTTGCTGAATCCAATTGGGACTGTGTACTCAGAAATAATCAGAGAGTTCTTCTCCAATGCTACTGTTGAAGATGACAAGATAATCTGCTGGGTGAGGCACAAAGAATTCGAGATCACAAGGGATAATATTCAAGACCTTTTGGAGATACGTCCTCCCTCACAGCCAATGTCAGTTCAATATGATGAGAGATTGAGGCATATCACGGAGATGATATCAACTCTTGGTGGGGTTCCAAAGAAATCATCAATGGATACTCTCAAGTTTTCTCCAGAAATGAGGACTCTGAGCTATGTCATGATCCATAACCTGTATCCGGTCACCAACCTCACCACTCTATCTGCTCTAAGGACGAGATTTCTCTACGACCTCTTCACTCACAAGGAAATTGATATCTGCAGCCACATCTTCCATATCCTGAAAAAGGGCATTACAAAGCAAAATTCACGAACCATAATGCCTTTTCCCTCACTGATCATGGGATTCATTGCCAAGACGAAGCTGAAATTCCCTAGTGGCCTTACTGTTGTTCAGAGGGATTACCCCATTGGTGCAAACACTTTGACTCGGAGTACGGCACACATTAAAGGCCCCAAGACTGGTCCTCATCTCATTCCACCGCCTCGAGTTGTGCCAGATGAAGGTGGAGATACAGAGGAGGAGATTGACAGGTTCACTTCTGCCCTAGAGACTGCACATCCAAAGACTGCACAGCCATCGTCTTCTGCTCCAGCACAAACACAAGGTCTCAGTAAGCTTGATCAGAGCCTAGCTAAGATGGATCACATGTCTACAGTGCTTGACACTCACGTACAGCACACAGCGGATCAGTTTGCATACCTCCAGGAGCAGATCACTACATTATCAGCTCAGATTCAGAGCTTATCTCCTACACATAGATCAGACTCCGAATCCAACCAATTCTAGCCCTTTGGCCATTCCGGTCAAAAAGGGGGAGAACATTTTTGAGGGGGAGCTGATGAAGAAGAGCTTGCACAGCCTTAGGGGGAGCGTAGCCTAGACACATAGTTATATTAACTATTGGTTATTGGTTTCACAGACGGGTTTACTAAGTTTTTTTTGTTTTATAATTGGTTTATAGTTAATGTCTTACTGTTTTAGGTTTATAGTTCTGACACTTATGCTTTAACTTCAGTATTAATTTCAGTATGTTTTCAGATTTTTGTGTTTTATTTCTATGCTTTGTGGTATATGTGCTTTGTGGCATTTTATTTTGTACCCATGATTGCCTATGTAAGCTTTAGGGTTTGTTTCATGCATATTTTGTAGGTCTTTGTGGTTTGTGCCATGCATTTGCAATACCTTGCTTATGCAACCTTCATGCATGTTTACTTGTTGTTCAATGTCATGCATTTTACCTCAAGTACATCACTCTTGTGCCCATGTAGGATTGTTCCTAGATGCAAATACTTCGTGTATTTCGCATTGGTTGAGTGTTGGAGTTGCAAATGATTCTTTTCAAATGAGCTTATCATATTGCATATCCGGATGTTCGTTCCCTGTGTGAATGAGCATTGTAATTGCTTCTGTATAGTGATTACTTGTTTGATCGTGCCATGATCTAGTGTCTCTATTTCGTTTTGCTCGATCATGCTATTATTGCTCCATATGCTTTTCAAGTTTTCTGCATACAATAATGTTATTGTGTTGTTGTGTTTCAGGAGTTACTTGTTCATATGTTTCAAGAGCACTTCAGAATCTAGAATTAGGTGTGAGTGAGTTTTGCCTTTGTTCCCAAACTCACGTTTAAGTCTAGAGTCTGTTTTAGGGTTTTGTCACGGAATAGCCAAAGGGGGAGATTGTAAAGTTGTAATTTACAACTGGGTTTTTGTTGGCTTTTATTCCGTGCCAAATTTGATTGTAATTATGTTCAATCGTTTAAACCCTGTATTTGTTGTGGGATTTGTTGTAAGGGTTGAGTGATAAAGAGGGTGTTTGAAGACTCAAGCATTTGAAGACTGGAGAATTCTCGCGGGTGTCTCGCGACCTAGCATCCCGCGAAGTGAATCATGTGCCAGGCACATGCTGGAATGCGAAAGGTCAGGCCAAGTGGAGACAGCTATGTCTCGCGAGTATCTCGCGGGTAAGGCCTTCCCGCGAGACACCCGCGAGGCTATCTGTTCTGCCAGCCTGTACTTTTTGAGTCACACCTTTTGCACCTATCCTATATATACCATCATTACCCACAATTGTTGAGGAATGCTTCAGAGAGAAAACCCTAGCCAAACACATTGGTAATTAGAGATTGTCTTCCCCATCTTTCTCTATACAATTGCTTGTGGTATCTCCTCAACCCTTCCCTCTCCATTATCCATATCTTTGAGAGGTTGATAGCCCAAACACTTACCACACCTTGAGAGTGCTGTGTGACGTTTTGGTGCTGCTGGAAAGCATTGGAAAAAGCCTTGAATGACAGATGCAACATGGAGCTTGTTGCGGGATCTGGATAACTAGGACAAGACACGATTCCCAGAAGCCTTGTTGGAGTAGGAGCTTGGAGGGCTTAGGTACAGCGGGTAGACTAGGCTTGGAGGGTCTTTTGCTAACCCATGTATCCCAACTGATTGTCTAGTGGATCAATTTCCGCTTGGAGGGCGGCGGAGAGGTTTTACGCCGAGGTCTTCGGTTTCCTCTTCGATAACACGTCTCGGTGTTATCTGTATTTGCATCTTTCTTCCCTACTCTTGTTTATTTCATTTTTACTGCTGTGTTGCTTTAAATATGGATTAGAGTAGTTGTCTTGCTTATACGCTTGTGTTTACACTATTCCGCACTTATCATTAAGTTAGTGTAAAATCAACCAAGCCGTAATTTTAATTTGGAGGTCTAAACCGCTCGTGTGTTTTCAACACATTTTCGAGCTTTCAGAATGGTAAATAACATTCAATTGGCATGAATGTTAAGAGCATATAGAACATATAATTCAATGATAGGATTATCAAAATATGAATTCTGTAACAAATTATTAAATGATATAACATTGTTTAGAGTTACAATAAATGTAACTTGAACGCAACTCATATATATATATATGTATGTATGTATGTATGTATATGTATATATTCAAATGATCATGCATTAGACTAGGGAATAATCGTTTATTTTTTGAAATATTTTAATTATGTTCATGTATAACATGCATTATAACGTGTTGAGTAAATTAAGTGCATAACAAGTTCATCACCGTCAATGTCTCAAAGACCAATCCACGGATCAAGGGGAATGAATACCAAACACCTTCCTATCTTTGTAACTGTTGAGGGAAAATTTTGATGTTCCCAAATAGAATATGGGGTAGCCAAGCCGAAACTCGACGATGGACTCTTGAAATAAAGCCCAAAGGCTTTCGATGTCGTGTAAGCCGGCCCAAGCAAGAGATAGAGGCTGCACTCTGATAAGAAGACAATAATAAAGCCCAATAAACACGTTACTATTGTTAATTTGTTATATTATTAGTCCTTTTACAGCGTCATAGTTCAAATCAGTCCTTCAGTGGTACGGTATTATCCCCAAAGGTAGGGTAATTTATATTCAATTATTAAATAAATTTAATAAAGTATTAACTTCAGGAAATTCTTGTATATTTTTTTCAATAGGGTCCACAGTACTCTCAGCCATCATTACATTAATATGAAGAAAAAAATTCCAAAGAAGTCTCAAATACATTATAGCCTCCCATAGTAAAACAATAAGTAAATATTAATGGTTGCATGGTAATGAAAAAGGAGTTATTTGGCATGGTATGAAGGGAGAGAGGGAATCCCAACTCAGTGCAGCATGTGGTTACCAAGATCCTTAAGGGAAATGTGGGTGGTATGTAAGGAGAAGGTTTTTTGTTGGGTGAATGTGCTAGCTTATGAGAAGTTGGTTAAGAGGAAGATTGGCCAAGTTTCATGAAGTGAGTTTAGGCTGGTTATGGTCAATTATGAGATGTTTATGGAGTAGGAAGGTGTAAGCAAGGTGGGGGATGTTGGTGTTATGGTGACTATAGGCTGAGAAAGGTTGTGAATGAGCTCAAGAGAGCTTGGGGAAGCTTAAAGAAAGCTTAATAGGGACTGAATTTCTGCAGAATGTAGTCAATGACAGAAATTTTTAGAGAGGCTTTCTTCTCCTCCCTTAGGGGCTGGAGTGGTTTGCCTTTTTTAGAGAGGATTAGAGCAAGCATTAATTAGCTAAAATCCAAAAAAAATGTAAGTCTGATTCAGGGGAGTAGGACAGCTAAATTAATAACCTAGATTTGGCCTAAAAATTGGAGATTTGCTTTTGGAGCTGTTTTGCTTCTTTGGGCAATGTCACACATGGGTAGTATTTGGGGTAATCTTGCATTAAATGCTAAGCTTGCTAAGATTGTGTTCAGCCAATGGGATGAAGATAAGTATTAAGGAAGAATTCTAGTGCTGCAACTGAGATTTGAACCCTAGGAAGTAGGATTCAACACCCCAAGCCATGTGTCAAAATTTAAGTCCACTTTAGAGGGTTTCGCTAGAGATCCCTTGATGCCCTCCAAACCACGTATTCCCAAATTTTCCCCTTTAGGATTCATGGGCTTGGTTCATGAACCAATTACATACATTGTTAGTAATAAAATAAACTATTTGGTTGAGGATTTCATGAGCTTGGAGGTCTTGGCTATGACTTCCTTGAGTTGTGACCAAAACTTAGGGAAGAAGGGTATTTATTGCCCATTAGCCTTTAGGTGTTAGCCTCTGGTACTATTCACATCAGAGTTGGCAGTGAGATAGGTGGCCAACTCCTAATTTGGTTTGAGAGCTTGGTTGCTTCTTGAGGTGACCTCCAGTGGAAGGCAGAACTGAATGGAATTCTCTAGCGGGGTCAGTTTGCACACATGGGCTGTTTTGGCTAAGATTTTATGTTGGGCTTGGCCATGAGGGCTGAGTATTGTGATGGGCCTCTGACTTGGTGATTCTCTCCACTTGGGCCTATCCTTTTACTTTCTCATTGTGAGCCCTACAAAATGGACAAAGTTACCATATATTGCCATGGATTTTAATTCCACATGGGCTTTAGTTGTTAGTAGAAATAAAATGAATCCATGAGCTTTAATAAATATTTATGATAAATTTTGGGTTCCATGGGCTATAAATAACAACTTGTATAGTTTCTCATAATCTTTGCTATGGATTACATTGTAAATGATATTTTCTTTGGGGCTTTTTAAATAATGACCTCCAATGTTTTCTTGAGAATAATATTTACCATGGGTTTTAAATAGAGGCAATATCCATGGATTTTAAATATGGTAACAACCACTATAATGGAATAATGTGATATTCTCATGAATTTTTCTATAGATAATCATAATGGACATGTAGGACGAATAATTACCATGAGTTTTGGAAATAAATATTATGAATGTTGTGATGTAAGATAGATAGTGAACATGAGTTTATAATATGATATGAAATAGATAAATGTCATGGGTCTAAGATAAATAATCATAACTTTCTATGGGCTTTTATAAGATGATTGCCATGGGTTTTAAGAATAGATAATTCATAAATTCCATGAGCTTGTAATATTATAGTAATAGGTTTAAGAATTTAAAGTATCGTTCATTATTAGACTTTCAAGTGAAATAATTATGATATAGTATTTTGTCAAGTATTAATAACCTTGGGTTTTTGATAAAATAGTGTCAAGTAGTTAACTTAGGCTTTTAATAGTGCCAACGTAAGTTGGGTTTTTGATATTGCCAATGAGAATTGGGCTTTAATATTGCCAATGAGAATTGGGCTTCGATGTTGCCAATAAAAATTGAGCTTTGATATTGCCAATCAAAATTGGGTTTTAAATATTGCCAGCGAGAACTAGGCTTTGATGTTGCTAATGAAAATTGGGTTTCGATGTTGCTAATGAAAATTGGGCTTTGATGTTGCCAATGAGAATTAGGTTTTAAATATTGCCAGCGAGAACTAGGCTTTGATATTGCCAATGAAAATTAGGCTTTGATGTTACCAATGAAAATTAGGCTTTAATGTTGCCAATGAGAATTAGGCTTTGATATTGCTAATGTGAATTAGGTTTTGGATAAATAAATTGTCATGGGTTTAAACCATGGGCTTTGATTATAGATTTGAATTCCATTGATAAAATTGTTTTGTCATAGACTTGAATCATGGGCTTTTCAAATATTGTCAAGCATAAGTATTTTTGGACTTTAAATAGAATAAGATGTGTGTATTAGGTTCATAGGGCCAGTTCTGGGCTTAGCTAAATAATGATAATAAAATTTGATAAAATATGAGTTTTTGGGCTTTTGTGATAGTTTATATCATGACCCAATTTAGATAATGAGATATGAAACATTTGTGATTAACATAATAATAGAACAAAAAATATTTGGGAAAACTCAATAACTTATTAGTGGTATTTGAAAATAAATAGGTGGTACTTAAATAAAATTAGGTGTAAAAAAAAAATACCCTTATAGTAACTCAGCTTCCAAGTTCAAATCTCTAGGTTGAAAATCATTTCCTTATCATTTTTTATTTAGTTTCTAGATTATAACCAGAAATAAAGCCATGTAATTTTCTACCTTGTAGATGTAACAAGGATTAAAAAAAATAAAAACGTTGTAATTTTCTATATTCTTAGATTGTACCTAGAACTAAAGCCATGTAATCTTATTCTCTTTTAATCCAATGATGTACTTCAATATCGTATTTTAAAAATATATATGTACATTTAGATATGGTTTTCTTATTTTTCCCTTAATAAAATAAGTGGTCTCTACAAACACACACAACACACAACTGGAGATTTCCAAGACCAATACGCTCTATACTAACATTTAGTAATAAAAAGGGGATCCCAACAAATATAACCATATATTATTTGCTTTTATAATTATATTTTTGCTTATTATTTTTACTATAATTATAAGAATAGAAGCAAGATGTGTTTGATTTTGATAGGGTCTTTGGGGAAGTGAGATTTATGGAATATCAAATAAAGTCCTTGTTAACCTTAACCATCAAAATTCCCTTACCTTGGATGCTTCACTTTATTTAGTGTGTTTCTCTTGAACAATTGACTACGATATATAGTTTTACTTCAAAAGAAAATTGACTATGATAATGTTGGAAAAGAACGGTTTTATCTTCCAAGTTCCAACTTTGCCTTGATTTTCTTTCTGTGTTAAGTGAGCCTCGATATATAATAAAGGATCATGTGAGATCAATATGATGTTTATTATTAAAATTTTAATTACCTTGTATAAGAAGCGTTAACTACATTTGCACTACAACCAAGTGTACTGTCTACACGTATGCTTCGCACATAAATTCTTTATAATAATAAAAAATGAGGCATGCAAGTAGTGATTAAAGCCATTTAGAATAACTTGCATTATAGTTTCTCGATATATATATATATATATATAACTAACATTATATAAATTTGAATCAGCAAGCATATACCCGTTTAGCATATCTATGATTATATCCCCCAAAAAAAAAAAAAAAAAAAAAAGGATTATATGAATATGAATTAGCAAGCATATACCCATTTAGCATAATTTACATAGTGTGAAATTTGAACCTATTTACACAATCAATCAATTTCACCAAAATAGAAGATGGAAGACTGAAAGCAAGCCAATCAAAGAGAAATAAACAATGCCAATATAGAAGTCGCGAAATATAAACACTCATTACTTTAAAATACACCCCAGCCAAAAAGCTTAAAGAAAAAAAAAAAAAAAAAAAGAGAGAAGAGAAATACATTTTGAAGGAAAGTGGATTTGCAAAGCTTATTAGTTAGAGTTTGAAGAGTTTTCCCTTCTTGTCTTTTTTATTTGGAATTTGGGGTTACAAAAAAGGGAAATGTTAACAGATGCCCTTAGGGCATTGGTTAACAATTTATATTAAAAAAAATTAATGTTTTGACAGTTTTTTTCACTTTCCACAAAAATGGTGTCAAAACTTTCTTAAAATGGATTGCTAACTATTGCCTTAAAGTCACTCATTAACATGACCCAATAAAAAATAGCTAAGCACCAATTTGGGCTAGTTCTTTTTACTTAAAACCATCCCCCATAGAGAATAATAATAAAAAATAAATTAAAAAAACTCTTGCCTAAGTGCCCAGCACTTTTAAGATTAGCCTGAGTGAAATAGACCCAAAATACTAATAGAAAATAACATATGCTTCCTTCGAACTTACTTTTTTTTTTTTTCTTTTTTTTTGTTGAAATGACTCAACCATAGCCTATGATCTTATCAATCCCAGTCAATTGTACCAATCTTACCACCAATTCTGCATGCTTAGCAATCCTACTCTTTTTGGAATAGTAAGATCCTAAAGATCCAAATTGCGATTCTAACAATTATGACCAATTGAATGGTGGGAGGTGCATGGCACCTTGAAGTCTAGCTCATATAGGACTTGTGTTGAGTTTGCCATGCAAGCATTGAAGGAATCCTATTTCAATTAGATATAGGTGTATGTATTGCACAAGTCCAAGACTACCATTCTTAATGTAATTAGGAAGTGTGGTTTCATGATACAAAGAGATTTAGAGAGAGATTGCAGAGTGAAACACAAATTTGAAGCCGATTAAAAGAAAAAGAATAATGATTTGTGTGGCACTGAGTGAAAAAAAAAATGGTAATTTTTCTTAAGACACATAAGGAAGATAAATTGGGGTTTATTCTAGGACGATTATTTGGGTACTTTAACTACAAAGAGTTGAAATATTCAAAGTGGAAGATCTTCCTACTGGGTTTTTGTGGTGAGGTTGTATTTGTTCTTAGAGGTATTATTGTATTTTCCTAATGTATTGTGAACTCAAGTTTTGGGTATAACTTCAGTGTTGTAATCTCTATTTTATCATAGTAGATTGAGTGGATTTGTCCCATGGTTTTTCCCTCTGCACTGAAGGGTTTTCCATGTAATTTCTTTGGTATTCTTGTTGGTATATTTTTTTACCGATTCTGTAGATTTCTATTTTCTCTTTTGCTTGGATTATATTTAATTTAATTCACACATAAACAGGGTTATATCCCAACATTGAAAACCCGAGTAAACAATCCCAACACGGTTCAACAAAAATCCAAATCAACCAAACCTTAGATCAATTGACAAAAACCCAAAACAACCACCACAATAATTGTTGGTTAAAATAAAAATAAACACGTATCCTATTATCATCATTAATATCAAGAATCACAGGCAGCCAGCCCATTGTTGGCCAACTTAAATTCCTAAGAACCATTTGCTATTGAGAACCTACAACGCCCAAAAATCCATAACATCGAGTCGAATCCCCCCATCTACGCTACCCAAAATCCATGCAAATTATAATACTTCAGATTTTATGGGTTTGATTGGACCGTATAATTGTGTATTATGCTATTTATGTTGAGTTTCATGTCATGTATTTATTAAGTAAATCATGACTATACAAGTTATTATAGAAAAACACTAATTATAACTTGACTAGTTCTTTTGAGGCATTACGCAGATTAGCCTAACTAATCCTTCCATAAATTGTGACACAAATAGCCACCCATGTCGTTGCTAGCCATCAACAAAGCCCAACATTTTACCAATATACCGTTCAAACCCTAAATATATAAACTTAATAGTTGTTGTAATTTATTTTCTTTGACATATTATGATTGATTATTTGTGATATTGAAATATGCTTTAGTTTTGAAGGATTATTTGTGATGCAGTTACTTATTACTTTTGAATTATATATTAAAAATATTTATTTGTTTGGTTTTCATAATTCTTATCAATTTGGTTAATACTAAAATTACTTTTTTTTTTCTTCGTGTTAATAAAATCTGATAAACAAGTCGACAAGACTAACTCGTTTATAAATGGGTTGTGTTAGGGTTGAGGAATTCTAACCCGTTTAATAAACATGTCGAGTTAGGGTTGACTCATATAATCTAATACTCATGAGTCGACACAACACGAATCAGACATGCGAACATAAATTGTCACCCCTAGTCGAGAATCCATACCAATAGATGTCTAAAAACACAATCCTGGTGCTTTGACAAGTATGAATGTGGCTTCATCCATTTTTAAGTAAAAATGAGAAGTATGATAATGCATATGAGAATTCTCAGCTTTGTCTATAAAATAGGGTTAATGAACAACTCAAAAAATGTAAAATAAATTCTAATGCCTAGAAAACTTTAAAATATATATATATATATATATATAAAATAAAAAAAGGTTTGGTACTAAAATGCCAAACAAGGGCTAAAGCCACAATGATAAAGAACAAGACATAGTAAGAAGAATGGAGAGAGAAAGCTTGAAACGCTCTGATGAGGAAGCTGATAACCTAGCCCGTAGCACTAAGAAGTTTAAGGATAGCTATCAGTTGGAAGGTGAACAAGGAGGTAAGTCTCATGCTAGGATTGGTAGCTACAGAGATAAATTGGTGGGATGCATTCCTGGAGCTTTTGAGAGAGCTTTTGGGTTTAATAGTGAGATGCAAGAGGGCATTGAATCTGATAATGAAGATGAAGGTGCACAAGATGGTAGCCTCAAAGTTTGTTTTTCCAGAGAGGAGAAGACACGGATGCGTTCTTCTTGGTATCAAGGCCTAATTATCAAGTTGTTTAGAGGCAAGGTGGGGTACACATATCTGGTATCTAAGCTTTATGGTATGTGGAATCCGAAGGGAGGTATGGACTGTATAGATTTGGGATTTGACTTCTTTCTTATAAAGTTTGAGCTCAGTGAGGATGTGGACTACATTCTAAAAGGAGGACCTTGGTTTATAGGTCAAAATTTCCTTGCTATTAGGCAGTGGGAGGCTGAATTCCAAGCATCCTCTGCAACTCTCTCTTCAGTTGCAGTTTGGATCAGGTTACCCGAGCTGCCTATTGAATTTTGTGAACACAATGCTTTGTTAAAGATAGGCAGAGCTATCGGCCCAGTTTTACGAATAGATGCTAATACAGCGAATGGAGTTCGAGGGCGTTTTGCCCGTTTGTGCATGCAAGTGAACCTGGATAAGCCTCTAGAGAAAACTATTTATCTTGGGAAACTTAAGCAAGTCATCCAGTATGAGGGTATCGGAACCCTCTGCTTTGAATGTGGAAGAATAGGCCATTATCGGGAAGTTTTTCCGTTCGTGGTGCGTGAGTATACTAATAACACGCAGGAAAGTCCAGAAAATAAAGGTCAAGAAGAGCAGAATAATGGTGCTAGTAACTCTGAGGTGGAGAAGAGCTTGAAAGGCCAACAAGAGGACTATGGGGAATGGATGCTGGTGACTCGGTGCAAGCCATTTAACAGGGGCCGAGAGAAGCCAAATGGCTCTAATGGGAGTCAGATTGGGGAGTCTTCCAACTCGACCTATGACAAGAATGGGGCTAGCACTTCGGATAATGGTAGGGTGGCTGTGAAGAGAAAGGCACCAACTGCACAGCAATCAAATCAGTTTATAGCAGCTGATGAGAAGAGTATTTTTGTGAAGGAAAACCGTGCCAGTAATAGACAAAAGGAGCTGGGGCTTGTTGACTTTCGAAAGAAGGCTATGGGCCCAGCTAGTGAGAAAGAATGTTTTACTTTTGGGGCTAACTCAAGCCCAATTAAGCATAATGGGCTGAATGTGCTTCCTGATGGTTTATTTCAAGCTACACGGTCCTTTTCTAAGTCAGTTTCACGGAGTAAAGGTAGGGAAGGTAATAGTCAGAGTGGTAGCAAACATGGAGAGAGCAGAAAATTGGGCACTATTCTACAAAAGCAAAATAGTCCCAATAGGAGACGAAACAATCAGGTGGATCAAGCACGACCCAACGGAAATTTGGGGGTGGTTCGACTTGGAACTGATGCTGGCATGGAAGAATATGTTTCCGTTGACAGCGAAGAGCAGAGAGCTGGGGTTCTTGCCGTTGTCGAACACGGCATGGGAGTCGACACCGAATCCGTGGTGGAGGTTTATGACGGACAGACCAGCAATGCCACCCCTTCCACTTCCAAGCTCAACCTTGTTAAAGACAAGTTCAGAGGAGCAACTCTCGGAAAAATTGCTGACTGAAATAGAAAGGGAGACGATGTTAATGTAGATTTCAGAGAGGAAGTTGCTCATGGACAAAGCAGTGGAGTGCATTATGTTAGGGAATCTAAACATGGTGAAGAAGATCCAATTTGCAGGAGCAAGGATACAAGGTACCTTTCTCTCCAAGATGTCAGTGGGGGAGAGGGGTATAATCCATCACTCGGTAACTCTATTCCGGGAAATGCTGGTGAGCAAAGCAGAGGTGATGGGGGCATGGAAGTTGAGAACCAATGATTTTCCATCTGCCTCTGTGTTTGCTAGTTCGTCTCTTTCTCCTTTTAAGATGATGAATACTCTGATATGGAATTGTAGGGGTGCTATGAAGCCCCAGTTCAGGAAAACTGTGTTAGACTTAGTGGAGTGGCATGCTCCAATGTTGATGGTTATCATGGAAACTAGACTGAGTAGGGCTAGGGCTGTGGAAATGATTGAGTCTCTACCTTTTGATAGGTCGGTGGTTGCTGATTCTATTGGCTTCGCGGGTGGCATTTGGCTCCTTTGGAGGACTGACATGGTGCACATGGAGGTCCTTGCATCAACTGAACAGGAGATACATGCAATTATCCGGGTAAGATCTCAATCCTTTAGCTGGATTATTAGTGCCATCTATGCTAGTCCTAGGTTTGTTGAAAGATGCATTCTTTGGGATAATCTTAAATTGATTGCTACTTTACATAACCTCCCTTGGGCTCTTATGGGGGACTTCAATGAGGTCATTGCTGAGGAGGAAAAGGCTAGGGGTAATCCTATTTGTCAAAGGAGGGTACGGGCTATTATGGATTGTATGTCTGAGTGTCATATGATGGATTTGGGTTTTTCGGGGCCCAAATTTACTTGGACTAATAAAAGAGAAGTGGGGGGCCTTATACAATGCAGACTAGATAAGGTTTGGGCCAACCCTGAATGGAAAGCTGCATTCCCTGAAGCTACTGTAACCCATCTGGCCAGAGTTAACTCTGACCATTGTCCTCTGTTACTTAGATTATCTTCTTATGTTTCTAATGCCTCAAGTCAGCCTTTTAGATTTCAACCTATGTGGATGAGTCACAACGATTTTCTTGCCATTGTTAGTGAATCCTGGAATGGTATAGAGAATAATCTTATGGATGCAGTTAATAGGTTTACTTTCAAAGCTCAAAGGTGGAATAAAGAAATTTTTGGGAATATCTTTGCAAGAAAGAAACTCATCATGGCAAGGTTACTTGGGACACAGAGAAGCATTGCTCATAGGCCTAATAATTTTTTGATCAATCTCCAAAAGCAGCTGTCCAGAGAGTACAATGAAATCCTCCAGCTTGAAGAAGAGTTATGGGCTATGAAATCGAGGGTCAATTGGACCATTTATGGAGAGAGAAACACTAATTACTTTCATCTTACTACTATGGCCAGAAGGAGCAAGAATAGAATTTACAGCATTATGAATGAAGAGGGGGAGTAGGTGCACAATTTGGACCAAGTTCAAGAAATCTTTATTAACAGCTTTGTCAAGCTATATCAAACAAACCAGCTAGTCTGTCCTTGGGTGCAGAATTGGGATTCTGACTGGTGTATGAAGTTAGAAGAAGATGAGGCAAGTTTTATGGGTCAGATGCCAACCGATAAGGAGATTTGGGATGCTCTTCACTCTATAAAGCCTTATAAAGCACCAGGGTGTGATGGGCTTCATGCTGGGTTCTACCAAAGGTTCTGGCTTGTTGTTAGAGATTCGGTGAAGAATGAGGTGAAGAATATTTTTGCTAATCAAAAAATGCCTGATGTCCTTAATCAGACTCTGATTGTATTGATTCCCAAGCAGCTGGGTCCTGAAACTGTCAGCCAGTACCGTCCCATTAGCCTATGTAACACCGTCTACAAAATTGTTACTAAGATCCTTATGCTTAGGCTTAGACCTCTTATTCCTAAGCTCATTTCTCCTATGCAAGCTGCATTCCTTGAAGGTAGAAGGGGTTTGGATAATGTTATTATTGCCCAGGAGCTGATCTATTCCTTGAGAAATAGGAGAGGAAGAGATGGTTACATGGTGGTGAAGATTGATCTATAGAAAGCCTATAACCGTTTAGAGTGGAGTTTCATAAGGATGGTGCTCACTCACTTTGGCTTCCCTGATAATATTATCAGTCTTATTATGAGTTGTGTGTCAACTACTTCTACTTCGCTACTATTTAATGGAAGTAAGCTTAATTCCTTTTGTCCTTCAAGAGGTATCAGACAAGGGGATCCTATCTCCCCTTATCTGTTCCTCCTTTGTATGGAGTTTTTGGGGGCTCAAATTTCTAGAATGTGTGAGGAGCATCAGTGGGATACAATCAAAGCCTCAAGAAATGGCCCTGGTTTTTCTCATGTGCTATTTGCGGATGACATTCTACTGTTTGCTAAAGCGAACAACAAGAATTGCATGGCCATTATGGAGGTCCTTCATAATTTTTGTAACTTAGCTGGTCAAAAGGTGAATGTTGGTAAATCTAAAGTCTTCTTCTCTCCCAATGTTGCTGGTAGGAGAAAAAGGACTATATGTAGAAGGCTTGGTATCATAGCTACTAATAATATTGGTAGATATTTGGGGTTTCCTATCATTCATAAAGGTAGAGTGGGAAATGCTTTCAATTTTATTCTTGATAAAGTAGTTGGCTGGGTGGAAAACTAAATTTCTGTCGAGGGCAGGGAGACTTGTGCTTGCCAAGACTGCTGCTGCCCCTATTGCTGAATATTATATGCAGTGCCATAACCTTCCAGCTAAAATTTGTGAATCCCTTGATAAAATGATGAGAGATTTCATTTGGGGGTCAACTGAGGAGAAAAGAAAAATGCATATGGTTAAATGGAGTACTGTTACTCTCCTAAAAGAGTTGGGTGGCTTGGGGATCTTTTCAATGAAGCATAGGAATGAAGCCATATTAGCCAAACTTTGTTGGAGCTTGGCTCATGAGGAGGGGAAGCCTTGGGTGAATATGTTGGCAGCCAAATATCTCTGTTCTAGTAGAACTTCTGAGGAAGGAAGTAAATTGCCATGTTCACGAATTTGGGCTGCTTGCAAAAAGGGAGGCCCTATATATGTGAAGGGATTGAGATGGATGGTGAATAATAGTGAGTCTGTTAATTTGTGGAAGGATTTCTGGCTTCCTTGTGGGAGGTTAAGAGAGCTGGTAAAGGGCCCCTTAAACCGGGGAGAGGATGAGTTAACAGTGCGACAATGCTTTGATGAAAATCTTGCATGGATGGATTCATGCTTATCTTTTGAGCTTCCAGGTAATGTCCTTAACACCATTTGGGCTACACCTTTCTCTTGTGATCCTCACACTAGGGATAGTCTTATGTGGGCCCATTCTAAGAATGGATCATTTTCTATTCAAGCAGCCTATCTTATTGCAAAGGGTTTAAATCCCCTGAACCCGGTTTCTGTGTCTTACAAGTGGGTGTGGAGAACTGATACTCTTCCAAAAATTCAATTTTTTATTTGGTTATGTCTCCATGACAGTCTTCCCACGGCCTATGTGCTGGGTTCAAGAGGTTTAAACCTTGATAAAATGTGTAGAATGTGTAACAAAGGCAATGAAACCATAGACCACTTGCTTAGAGATTGTGAGGTTGCCCATTTATTTTGGAGGCAAGTTCAAGTTCCCCATTGTTATAGAAACTCTTTTAAACTCCCTTTAAAGTAATGGCTGGAATATAATTGTAAAGATGAAATGAGTACAACTGTCAAAGGGGTGCCTTGGAAAGTCCTATTTCCGATGGGGTTGTGGCAGTTGTGGTTACATAGGAATGATTTTTTGTTTAAATCGAGTACTACTGACCCGCAAGTTTGGAGAAGATGTATTCAAAGTAGTGCTGAGTTCTTCTCAATTGGCTATGTGAACAAGGCCAAGCAATTGAAAGCTGTGATTCCAGTGGGGTGGGAGAAGCCACCAAGAGGTTAGGTGAAGATCAATACAGATGGTTCAGTGATGAAGAATCCAGATAGAGCAGGGGGAGGAGGTTTACTACGTGACCATGAAGGGAATTGGCTGAAGGGTTTTGTGAGGGGGTTCGGCTTCACTAACAGTGCCTTGGCTGAACTTTGGGCTTTGAGGGATGGGTTGATTCTTGCTAAGGAGATGGGGATTCAGCAGCTAATTATTGAACTTGATGCTTTGAGTGTTGTGATGCTAATGAATAATTGTACTGAAAATTTATTAATGGAACCACTCTTAACCGATTGCAAGAACCTGTTGCAGGAGTTTCCAGGCAAGCGTGTGACCCATGTATTTCGAGAAGCAAACCAATGTGCTGATGCTTTAGCTAAAATGGGCACGCAATCTTTGTATAGTTTTCATGTTTTTTGTAATCCGCCGCCTGTGGTGGAATGTTTGTTGGCTACTGATAAAGCCAACACGCTTTGTAATAGACTGGTTATCTCCTAACTTTTATTTTATATCATGGTTGACCCAAAAAAAAAAATGTAAAATAGATTATTATACCTAGAAAGAAAAAATAAAATAAAATGTTGGGTACAGAGCTGCCAAAACAAGGGCTAAAGTCACATGACAAATTACATTTCAGAGCATTAGAATTTAGACTTGCGTCTATCAACTGTTACGTATTAGACAATTCAAACCTGATTTAGGTTTACGGTTTTGTGATTTAGAATTAGATTTACGTTAATTAATATATAACTTTACCAAAAGTCAAAAGATGTCCAAACATATCTACTAATTGGCAGTGTTTTAGTCTATTTTGGGAAAAATTGGCATTTATCCCTAATTTACAAACTATATATATATATATATATAAATGCTCCTATTTTGAAACTATTTAGCAAAATATTTATATTTTTTAAACTCAATTTTAACAAAATTGCTAATGTCGAGTTTTACTTAAAAATATACACATAACTCGATTTTGAGAAAATCGAATTTCACATATTATTCAATTTTGTTAAAATCGAGATTAAAAAATATGGGCATTTTACTAAATAGTTTCAAAATAGAGGCATTTGTCTGCATAGTTTGTAAATTAGGGGCAAATACCCATTTTCCCTGTCTATGTTATTGATTTCGTACCATACCAATTGATATTTTTCTCACCAATATGGATTTTTTCGCACATACAAGGAAAAGGGAAAATGATTCTAATATAAAAACATATCACAAATTTCACTTAAAAGTTATCATAACTTTTAAGAGAGGATGAAGCAAGTTATATTATATACAACACACTCTTTTAAGCAATAACATCTTGTCTTAACAACAACAACAACAACAACAACAAAGAAAAAAAAAAAAAAAAGCAACAGAATCTGGTTTGGTACAGAAAGTACCTTGAAATGTTTCAAATACCTTATTTTACCAACTTAATGTGAATGAACCAAACGAAATAGCATGATTCGGCCGATAAATTCATATTGACTGATACAAGATTTTTATTTATTTATTTTCCCTTTGCCGACATCACCCACAACCCACTTCTTTCGCACTGCTAGTCACCCTTCACCCCACTACCCACTGGACGCATGTGGAAAAGCCCATATCAACTAAATATGAATATATTTATGGATAATTCCTCAGACATATTTATTCATATAAAACATTTTTTTTGGGTTTACTAGTGAATAATATGATTATTTTTAGTAAGGTTTTGAAACCTGGACCGTTCATTGAACAGTAAAAAGGTAAAAAGGAGAGGTTAATTCTCAGGTAGGGACCTAGTTCTCAACTTGTAGCATATGTGTCCCTCTCCTTGGAGGAGGACGTGCTTGTTTTCTCTTAGCAACACAGTTGCTAGGAGGCTAGTGGGTTTGTTTTTTTCAGGGTCACAAGGAAACAGTTTTCATGGAGGAGATTTCCAAAAGATGGCAAAAGCTCTCTTTAACAGACACGGAGGGAGATAAGTTTGATTTATCTAAGGAAAAGAAACTACCATAGTTTGTTCTTGCGGGGAAGTTCTTCACTCGGAGAGTGATTAACATTGCGGCGTTGGCAAAAACTTTCCGACCTTTGTGGAGACACGACGAAACTTCGAGGTAAGGGCAGCTGGAGACAATATAGCACTTTTCGCTTTTGAGTTAGAAGCGGATGTGGAAGAGGTGTTGCATGGAAAGCCATGGACTTACGACATGCACTTGGTGGCGTTGGAGCGGTATGATGGTTGAAAGCCGGTGACAAAACTCAGTTTCTACAATGTAGCTTTTTGGATACAGATCCATGATCTCCTCTTTTTGTTGTTGACAAAGAAGGTTGTTTGGAGCTTAAGGGCGACGCTGGGAAAGGTGATCAAACCAGCGGACAACTCCGAGTTGCAAGGAGGAAACTTTGTACGGGTATGTGTAGTGGTGGACACGTCTAAACCGCTAAGCAGGGGCCGCTCGTTTCATGGGACAAAGATAAGGATGGATGGGTCTCCTACCGATATAAGAGATTACCAAACCTGTGTTATTGGTGCAGTAGCCTCACCCACGACGACGAGGACTGCGTGGTATGGCTTAACAACAAAGGCAGCCTCTCCACAAAAGACCAGCAGTACGGGTCGTGGCTTCGAGCTCCTCAGTTCAATGGTGCGAAGAAAGCAGTGGTGGAGGTTCTGGGTTTTGCCAAACTTGGAAGTGGTAGAGTTCAAAGTACGCTGTCGTCGGAGCATCACACAAAGGACACAACCACGACGGCAGGGGTAAAACAAAACAAGGAAGTAAGTGCAAAGAATGGTCAAGCCGAAAACAAGGAGGAATTCACCCAAACCTCCATGGATGCCGAGAGCAATGGTGACATCCAGTCCGGTGACGGTACAGTGAGGCTTGAGGTAACAACAGCTTAGCAACAAAACCCAAATTTCGAGGCATGTATCAGGGACATTGATGATGCTTTAATCGCTGCCCTGATGATCACGCACTCAGTTGACGATGATCCCAATTCACACGCTGTAAGAAAGGAAAGAATCTAATCTCCAACAGCACCATATCTCAACTTTTGAATTCTGAATCTGGTGAACGTGATTTACAGAGTGATAAGGGAGATATTTATGGGAGTGATAAGGGAGAACTTTATGGTGTCAGTAAAGAGGGTAGTATTTCTCCAGAAGCATCCTTTGTGGTGGGCCAAGTTGATAATAAAGATGAGAATATAGTGGGCTTGAATGGGCCCAATCGAAATAAAAACAAGAGTAAGTGGCCTTTAAAAAATAAAACTGGGCTTTCTCCAACCAAGCCTACATCGGCAATAAGGAGAAGCCCACGTAAAGGAATTTACTTAACTACACTGAAAGGAGCACGTGAGCGAGGGGGTACCATGCAATTAGATAATGAGAACATAGCAAAAACAAAACACGAGTATGCATGCATGTCGTGCGATGAAAGCATAGAGATAAAAAAGAAGATACGTATAGAGGAGGAAACTAGACAACTTAGTGCCCTATTGGCTGAACATTTGGAATCAGTGGAGGCTGCTGGGCAGCCCTGCCGAACACAATGAGTCTTATAAGCTAGAACTGCCGGGGGCTTGAGAACCTCCGGTTGGTTAATGCCTTGGAAAAGGTGGTTCGAAAAGAAGACCCCAAACTTGTCTTCCTCATGAAGACAAAGTCAAACAAGAAGAATTGGATGGAGATGGTAAAGGATAAATGCAACATGAAGGATGGCCTGTTTATTCCGAGCATTAGGAAGAGCGGAGGTCTGGCTTTATTCTGGAGGGAAGGGGTTACAGTGATGGTTCAAACGTACTCTCAAACACACATTAATGCATTAGTGGATGGAGGTGCAGATGTTGGGTGGTGGCACTTCACTGGGTTTTACGGGAACCTAGACACTGCCAAACGTCCCGAGTCCTGGGCAAAACTCAAATATCTCAAAGGAACTTCAACTCTGCCTTGGTTGACAATTAGAGATTTCAATGAGATCACCGGGGCATCGGAGAAGGAGGGTGGTAGTGACAGACTGAGACAACAGATGACAAACTTCATAGAGACTATAAATACTTGTGGGCTTCATAATTTGGGGTACAATGGACCTAATTTTACTTAGAACTATGTGAGGGCAGATGGTGTGCGGATATGAGAGAGGTTGGATAGAGCGCTAGCAACCCCTGAATGGATTAGCTTGTTCCCTTTGGCAAAGTTATACCACTTATCATCATCGGTCTCGGACCATGCTCCTTTAGTGCTACGTATGACACAAAAACCGAGGAGGAGACGACAAAAGAAACTTTTCCGGTTTGAATCAATGTGGTTGAAAGACCAAAGATGTGAGCAGGTGGTGATTGACACATGGGAAAAAAGGGTGGTTTTCAGCGGAAGGAAATGTTCTACAGAATTGTTTAGAGCAATGCCGGTCTAGTCTGGATGATTGGAATAAAAAGGTATTCGGTCACATGGATAAAAAGGTGGCTGAGCTCCAAAGGAAATTAGAATGGTTAGAACTTCAACCATCCTCAACTGTAATTAATCAGACTTTGAGAAGTACTCGGTCCGAATTGAATAGTTGGCTTGACAAGGATGATGCAATGTGGAGACAACGATCACGGCTAAACTAGTTCCAAGCAGGAGATAGGAACACAAATTTTTTCCATGCAAAGGCGTCCGCTAGACAAAAAAAGAATCTCACTACAAGCCTGCTAGATGATGAGGATGTGTGGCAGGAAGAGGAGGGCAAGGTAGAGGAAATTGTAGTAGGATATTACCGATCTCTCTTTCGAACTAATAATCCCACGGATTTCACAGAGTTGTTGGCTCCTATCCAAAGGAAGGTTACCCCTATCATGAATCAACAGCTCACCAAAGAATATAAATAGTAGGAGGTGAAGGTTGCTCTAAAGCAAATGTATCCGCTCAAAGCACTAGGTCCGGATGGAATGCCCCCCCTATTTTTCCAACATTTTTGGCCTACCTGTGGTGATGTGGTCTCTAAAATGATTCTGGACTTCCTAAACCAAGGTATCCCTCCGCCTAACTTCAATGAAACTCATATTGTACTAATCCCAAAAATTAAGGAACCTAAACGAATGACTAATTACAGGCCTATAAGTTTATGCAATGTTACTTATAAGATTGTATCCAAAGTTATTGTAAACAGGCTGAAAAAGATCCTACCCTCCATCATTAGTGACACCCAAAGTGCATTTGTACACAGAAGGCTAATCACTGATAATGTACTCATTGCTTTTGAAATTATGCATCATATTAGCAATAAAAAGTCCAGGAAAGTGGGGGAGATGGCACTTAAACTTGATATGAGCAAGGCGCACGATAGGGTAGAATGAGGGTGTTTGGAGAAAATCATGGAGAAGTTGGGCTTTGATGAGAGATGAAGGGAGCTGGTTATGAGGTGTGTGAGGCCTGTAACTTATTCTATAAAAATAAATGGCAGTCCAAGGGGTCACATTATTCCTTCAAAGGGCATCCATCAAGGTGACCCCCTATCACCATATCTTTTCTTGTTGTGTGCAGAGGGGCTTTCAACTCTTATAAAAGCTTCAGTGGCTAGAGGCGACATGAAAGGAGTCTCGGTGTGTCGTGGGGGTCCCATTTTATCTCACCTATTTTTTGCAGATGACAGCCTCATATTCTGTAAAGCTTCCCTGGAAGAATGCGATGCACTTTAGAAGGTCTTGCGAGTGTTCAAGGAAGTCTCGGGTCAACAACTGAATAGAGCAAAAACCTCCTTCTTTTTCAGCAGCAACACCCTTACCACTATCAAGGAAGAAAAAAAGGGAGATTCAGAGCACAAGTGATCAAACAACATGAGAAATATTTAGGCTTACCGTCCTTGGTGGGCAGGAATAAACGGAACTCTTTCAACGACATAAAGGAAAAAGTGGGCAAGAAGCTAGCAGGCTGGAAGGAGAAGATGTTATCCAAGGCGGGTAAGGAGGTCCTAATCAAAGCAATGGCACAAGTAATCCCTACTTACACAATGAGCTGTTTCAAAATCCTAGACTCTCTCTGTGATGACCTTACCAGTATGACAAGGAATTTCTGGTGGGGCAAAAAAGCAGAAGAGAAGAAGATTGCCTAGCTAAGCTGGGAGAAAATGTGCAAACCAAAATCAAGTGGAGGAATGGGCTTCAAGAAGTTGAAACAGTTCAACTTGGCCTTATTAGCCAAGCAAGGATGGCGACTGCGAACGGATCACTCATCCTTGGTTACAGGGTAGTTAAGGCCAAATACTTTCCTAGATGTGAGTTCATTGAAGCGTCTATGGGAAACAGTCCGTCATATAAGTGGCGAAGTATCATGGCTGCTTAACACATAGTTAGGGAGGGGATCAAATGGAGGGTTGGCAATAGTAATAACATTCAGATATGGGGTGACAAGTGGCTGCCTTCAACCCCAACTCATAAAATGGCTTCTCCTAGGTTATTTTTGCACCTGGATACACTAGTAAGGGAACTCATAGACCATGAAAATGTCCAGTGGAAAACAGAAGCCTTAGCTGCTTTATTCCTTCCGTATGAAGTTGACATTATATAGAGCATACCACTAAGCTCCCGTTTTCCTAAGGATAAGCTAGTGTGGGCCGAAACATCAAACAAAAAGTTTAGTGTTCGTAGTGCTTATACAATAGCAACGAGACTTTCTTCAGACCCCAGCAGTGGCACTAGCTCGGATATGGGTCCAAGTCGGCAGTTTTGGAAAAGGTTGTGGGCCCTTCCCCTCCCACACAAGATTAGACACTTCGCATGGCGAGCATGCCGTGACATACTTCCCACCAAGGTAAACCTCCTAAAACGTAAGGTAATGCAAGACAGTCTCTGTGATGGTTGCAGGTTGGAGGTTGAAACAACAAGTCATACTTTCATCTCCTGTCCGAGGGCACGTGAGGTGTGGACATGCTCAAAAATAGTGTTGCCAGGCAAAGCTTTTTCTATGAATTCCTTTTATGATCTGATGTGGAGGATGGTTATGGTTGACCAAGTTGATGTGGACATGGTGGCACGGGTGGTCCTTTTAGCATGGGCAATATGGTGTCATAGGAATGAAGTAAGAATGGGAGCCCAGAGAAAGCTAGGTAATGCGTTGGTTAGTTGGGCAGCATCTTATATGGAGGAATATAGTGCTGCTACAATAGCACAAACAAACCTGGAGCCTATCATCCAGAGAGCCGTGACATGGTCCCCACCACCAAGATTTTTGTTTAAAATAAATGTTGATGGTGCGGTAGATAAAGTTACTGGGAAGGCAGGTGTGGGTGTGATTGTCAGAGACGAAATGGGTAGGGTGGAGGCTGTGATGTGCAGAAACTTGTATGCACCATTGGGTGCCATTGAAACCGAATCCAAGGCTATTGAGGTAGGGTTTTTGTTCACACAAGATATTGGTATACGGGATATTGTGGTGGAAAGTGACTGCTTGATCATGATCCAAGCTCTGAGAGGTATCTCTGCTCCCCCATCCGTGGTCTCGGCAGTTACACACGGCATTCTGGATCTCAGCATGGGCTTCAATAGGGTGGCTTTTTCCCACGTTAAAAGACAAGGAAACAGGCCGGCTCACGTGTTAGCAAAATATGTCCTTGGCATTACTGATTTTATTGCTTGGATTGAAAAGACACCTTGCTTTTTAGAGCAAGCTCTTATCCACGATGTAACATTTTAAGTGTTTTAATAATATTATTCTCAGTATTCCTATATAAAAAAAATTTTAAAAAGTAAAAAAAAAAAAAGTAAAAATGAAAGGTTCAAGGTTTTTGAGGTTGAACTGGGGTCGAATCATAATGACGTCATAATTAATTTAATAATTATTTTTTTATATATAAAAATATTAAATTAACTAAAATAATCCAATTAAATATAAATATCTATATTTCAAATATATATTTTCATATCATAACTTTTACAAGAAAAATAAGAAATAGAGATACTACGTCTACAATAATTTTACAACATTTTTACAACAAATCATAGGTGGTTAGTTATTATTGGTTCAAATTTGAAATAAACACTAGGATTACTTTTTTGCCCCAACAATAACAACTAATAATAACCTGCCACTTAAGATTTGTTGTAAAAATGTTGTAGACATATCATTTCTCAATAAGAAATATCAAATCCTAAGCAAATTTAAATATAATATCTATTTATTTATTTATATATTGATTAGTTAAACTTGTAATAATAATAATAATAATAGTAATAATAATAATAATAATAATAATAATAATAATAATAATAATAATTATTATTATTATTATTATTATTATTATTATTATTATTATTATTATATAAGAATTAGAAAGACACTCAAATAAAATAAAATAAATTATTTAAATTATTTAATAATTTTAAATTGAAATAATTATTATATACTTAACTGTAAATATTAATTAAAATTAGAGCAATAATAGTATTATAACATTTTATACAAATTTTGCCACAATTTACCACGTGACGAGATGTGAGTGGTAGAGATATAAACCCATAATTTTTTTTTTCATTACTCACACTTTGCCATGTGTCAAATTATAGAACAAAATTGTGTAAAAAATTGTGATACTACATTACTCTCAAGAAATGATATGTCCACAATATTTTCACAACATTTTTACAACAAATCGTAAGTGGCAGGTTGTTACTGGTTGTTATTATTAGGGAAAAAATGTAATCTTAGTGTTAGGTTCAAATTTAAACTAATAACAACTAATCACTTATAATTTATTATAAAATTGTTATGGACCTAACACCTCTCTTACTCTAAAAAATACTTAAAATATTTAATGCACCTATCAATGCATTTTACATCACATTGGGGAGCTGAAAAAAATAAATCTAATGGCTGAAATTTTTTTTCTTTTATTAAAAAATTAAAACATTTCATCATTTCCAAGTTAGCCACGTGAGGGACAGGGACTTAGAAATTCAAAAAGAGTAAAAAAGTAACAAAAGTCTAAAGAAAGAAAGATAAACACATACCTCAGCGAAAAAGAGGAAATTACAGAGCTCCATCAACGGAAAAGAGAAAGAGAAGAAGAAAAAAAAAAAAAAAAAAAAAAAAAAAAAAAAAAAAAAGAAGAAGCAGCAGCAGAAGACGAAGATACGTGTTACTGTAATTTGTGTTTTTGTTTTTTTGATCTGATGTAGTTTGTGTTTACTATTTATTTGCTCAGCAAGTGTAGAGTTTGTTTTGGCACAAACCCTACTTCGTTGTGTTCTTCTCTCTTTTCTTTTCTTTTTTTTTTTTTTTTTTTTTTTTTTGAGGAACTTGTCTTCTTCTTCTTCTCTGGTTCTTTTTTTTTTTTTTCCTTACAAATCCCTTTGTTCAAGATCTGAAATTATCAAATCTCCTTCCGATCTTTGTTCTTCTTCATGTTCTTTCATTTCTTCAAGATCTGATCATAACTTCATACTGGTGTATTGGCCAAAATTCACCAGAAAAGCTGAAACAAAAAGAAACCGTCCGAACCTCAAAAACCGGTCACGGTTCTCAAAACCGTACAGTCCGACCACAATTTGCACGGGTCCCTACTTTTTTCCCATAGAACGGTTCTTAAAGCTAAAAAAACTGCAAAACTAAGAGGTTCGCGGTTTTTCCGATCGGACCGTGTGGTCCAGTCCGAGTTTCAAAACCTTGATTTTTGGAGATAAACTGTTTTTCTAATCGAATTACAGAGTATATTAATCTAACATATTCATATCTAAGTATTTTCTACGAAGTGGTGGTAAAAGATGTTAACTTATTTCAATTCATTTTTTATCATTCTTTCTTAAAGCAATTTACTTGATCACATAAAATTTTGAAACGCCTGTAACAAAGAGACAAATAATCAATTTTAAAAGAAATTATTGTAAACCTCCTGGCAATCAAAGAAGAAGTGACATAGATTCTTCAAAAAAATCAAAATCAATTTTATTTATAAAATAAAGATACCAATGACTTCTATGAACTGTTTCGCGGAATTTGGTCAATTGTGTTGATCAAGTGAGAGTACAAAGCTGACCATAGCCATTAGTTGGTACCCATAACCTTCCTTCATCTTTTTGGTTTTCTTGGCTTGTCATTTCCTTCACTTCACTGGCACCCTCTCTCTCTCTCTCTCTCTCTCTCTCTCTCTCTCTCTCTCACTTTGTTTTTATTTCTTATTTCCTATTAGTGTGTGGGTTAGAATAACATATTAAAATTTCTTTTAATCAGATTAATATTTGGAACACAATGAGTGAAAGCCAATCCATGAGTCAAGTGGGGTTGGGTGCCTAACACCTTTCCATCCCCATACTTAAACTCTGGACACGTGCTCTGGTAGAAGACCAGTCCTTCTATGAAGGGCACTATATTTATAGTTTCTAGATCTAAACTAGGTGGCAACTTTATTTACACCCTCTGTCATGGTCCACCCTAGGCCAAGGTGTACTTCCTAACTGCGAGATGACATCACACCACGGGCGCTTGCGCCCACATGCACCCCAGTGTTACTTTTGCTATTATGTTTAACAGAATCCTACTACATGTGATAAGCACATGTATTTTGCTTAGGTGGAATAAATTTAAAAGACTGAAACACCATTCTTCAAAATCAATTAAACCAAAAGTCAATTTTTTTCACATCTCTCTCTCCCTATCTCATGTGCGTGCCAACCTCTTCCCCAAACTCAGATTCTAGTACCTAAAGGATTAAAATTCAATGATACTACTGCACTTTTTGTCTATAAAATATTCTGGCACAGACTAATTTCCATAAAGGCTTCAGTTTTTGGTGCCTAAGAAGTATTCTATGTTCACTACCCAGGTCATATAAGGGGATTTAGCATTTTTCTTTTTGTTACAATCACGAAAGTTACTAAGCCCAGCGAGAAAAATAGCAGTCCACTATATCTATCTTGAAGTTACTTTAAAAAACATTTTGTTTTTCATTTTTACTTCCAATGTCTGTATTTTTACTTCTGAATCTCTTTCATCTGTATAGGTCTTCTCCCGTCTCCCTCATCAGCCCCTTTAAGCACTTCTACAATAGATGATGGGCCATATGCTGGCCTTGGAAACAATGGAAAGATAATTAAACCTCTAGGAGTTAATGTGCCAAAGAGAAAAAAAGATGGCCTTAGTGGAAGCATGATTTCTTTAATCGTACTATCATCTTTCACTGTTTTGATTATACGTGTGGGCATGGTTGTCAAAATCACGATCTGAATCGTAGGATCGCACGATTTTACAATTCCACCTTACCAAAACGTTTAGGATCACACTGGGATCGTGTAGGATCGTATGTGATTGTATATGATCGTATGGGATCCTACCGATCCTACCAAAAACAAAAAATTTTGGTTTTTTTTTTATGGGATAAATTTTTTGTTTTGATGAAGTTTTAAGGGTTTTTATTTTTTCATGTTGTGATGGTATGACTTTTTATTTTATTTTTATAAAATTATGTTAACCTAAGCAAATGTTTTCTAGTTTCTAGTTCACTTGTAATCAAAATGAATGAATGTTTCACCATTTCTAAATGAAGAATTTGACGTTGGCTTTGCTGCCTTTTAAGCTATAACATTGTTAAATTTGTTTGATCAATATACTAATTTGTGTTCTAATATTACTAAAATGTTTTTTTTTATATATAATTTTATCAATTATGCTTGTATTTGTATATTGATTAATTGATTTTTTTGAGCATGCTCTTTAATTGTTGTTGAGTGGTATAACTTGAATAATTGAGTATGAAATTGTATCTTGATGTCTTTTGCAGCTCTAGTAAACAAATATATAATATCTACATAGATGATGAAATGGATGATAATGATTAGGAATTTAGGACGGTGGTTAAAAGAACATTAGAATGGGAATAATTAAATGTTCACTTTACCTTAATATTCATCTTGCTTTTGGATTTCGTATTGTAGTTAGCTAGTTTCTGTTTGCTAACTTATTTTGGATTTCAAACTTGGAACTTAGAATTTGGAAAATATTTTCCATATGTTTTGATAAATATTTTGGTATTTGGTTGCTAATTAAACATTTATTGAACTTTTTAAATACATTGGGTCAAAACTTAAATATATTTGTTTTGTTAGTATAGACTTAGCGATGTATGACATGCAAATTACATCATATGATGCAAATCAATTTGTTTTTTTTGGATGAATTTATAATTTACGTGATTATTCAATATACAAAGTCATTATCAATTTGTTTTTTGCTTTAAATCTGAAAATATGTAAGATCTTATGATTCACAATCCGATCTTACGATCTACGATCCCACCTACCTTCAACGATCCTACGTAAGATCCTAATTTTGACAACCTTGCGTGTGGGACTTACTTGGCTTTTTATGATGAAATGTGGCTCTTGTGTTCATCATCCTGAAAAAATTCACATTCTTATAAACCCTAAATCCCCAATTCAGAAGAGGCTAGCACACACATGAGACAGGGAGAGAGATGCGGAAAAAAATTAGCTTTTATTTTAATTGGTTTTGAAGAAGAGTGTTTCAGTCTTTTAAATTTGTTCCACCTAAGCAAAATATATGTGTTTGTCATATGCAATAAGATTCCGTTAAACATAACAGTAAAGGTAACACTGGGGTACAAAGTGTGATAGTGTATGGTGAAAAGTGTGTTCAAATAATTTAGAGTGCAAAATGTAATCTAATGCATAGTTTAGGGTGGCAAAGTGCAATCTCTCCTTATTTTTTTGCTAGCTTTATGCGACACTAGTATATATAGTATACTAAGTATAATACTACTATTCTACTAATACACAATAAAAGTTGAACGGATCTAATAACAAAACATAATATAAAAAAGCTAAAAATACATGATTTAAAAAAAATAAAAAAAATAAAAAAAATAAAAAACAACAACAACAACAACAACAACAACAACAAAACTTCACAAGCCCATAAGTAAGGTAAGCCCACAGCACAGCCACAGCCCACAAAAGTCCACCACGATGAAACAAAAACAAAAAGCACGCATGAAGATTCATAGTGCATTAAGGAAAACCAAAAAATCGGATTTAAAAGAGGGAAAGAGTGAAACAACTATACCTCAGGTCAGGTCCTTGATGAGAGAGAGAGAGATGTGTAAATTTTAGGGATTTGAGATTTTTTATTTGTTTTGATTTGTGATTGTTTTGTATGTAATATTATTAGATTGGATTTGTATTTTATCTGGTTGAATTTGGTTTGGCTAGAGGTTAATAATGTTATTTTTGGGACAATTGATTTTGTTTAGACTAAAGAATTTTCTTCTTCGTTCTTTGGTCAAAAGAATGTAGCAGTTTTTTGGAGTTTCATTTGCAAACCAAATTTTTTTTCCTACTACCCCTTCTTTTTCAATTGTTTTTCTTGCTAGCCACTTCTTTTCCAAAATTTAGGGCCCCCTTCCACTTGGGGCCTTATGCAATGGCCTAGTTAGCCTAGTGGAAGGGCCAACCTTGATTAAATGTATTACAAAAAAGAAATGTTATATTCACAATATTTTTACAACATTTTCACAACAAATCCTAAATTGTAGGTTGTTATTGACTATTATTAGAAGGCAAAAAAGTAATTTCAATTGTGGTTTCAAATTAGAACCGATTACAAATTACCACCTATAATTTGTTATAAAAATGTTAAGCATTGCAAATCTCCTATAACTTGTTTCTTAATTGTTTGTTTTTTAATAGAGCATTTCTCAATTGATCAAAATGTTATCTCATTTCTCAATTGTTTGTTTTTCAATAGAACATTTCTCAATTGATCAAAATGGTATCTTTGTAATCTGTATAGGAATTGTTCATTTGAATTTGAATGTTAAAAGAAAATTCTCACTCTAGAAAGTAAATTATGAAGTACTAATTACCGAATAATTCTTAGGTACTCCTTGAGAACAGAGAATTATGTTCTACCCTCTCACATTAATAGTGGGGTTTACTAATTAAATTCATGGTATGATCTATCATGAATGTGAGAAGAGGAAACATCATTTATCCATATTCCAAGAGTACCTAAGAATTTTCCCAAAACATAGCCACTCCTTTATATTCTCATTTTGTAAATATCATCCTATCATCCCTTCCAACTTATATGTAAATAATTTCTCTAAAATAAAATAAACAAAAGCGTATATGTAATAATCAGATTTCTAGCCTATAATATGATTTATTTGTTGTGTGAACTATATTACTTATCTCAAAAATTTATGCAAATTAGAAATGGTGATCAGTTTAATTTCTTAATAACTATTATATGTTTTAAATGGTTTATCTTCAGGAATACTTGTTGCCTTCCTTTTGGATTTATTAAAGCTAATGATAATTTTTTTTTTTTTTTTTTTTTTTTAAAGGTGCTGTGGACTTGCAGAGCAAAGATTTTTTTTTTTTTTTTTTAATTTATTTTTGTATTCAATGATTTCTTTAATTATTGAGATATTCCTAATAATAATCTTGAAGCCAGGGGCTGCTCCACTTGTAAGTAAGGGTCGTCACAGCCTCCTAGGAGACCACCTCAACTTGCACACAAAAACAAAAACAAAAACAAACAAAAAAAAAAATTATACTTGCGAAAGAAAAATTTTATATAAATAATTAATCTATTTTTTTCTACCCTACGAACAGTTATTGACCACCTTGACTTGAAAATCTCAATAATTTGGGTTTAACAAAAATATAATAGTGCTATGTTTATAACATATTTTACAACAATTTCACAAAAAAATCTTTGGTGACAAACTGCTTTTTGTTATAAACTAAATCCACTATTGATATTACTTTTTTATCCATCAATAACAACTTGTCACTTAAGATTTGTTGTAAAAATATTGTAGAAATAGTATTTTTTACAAAAAATAATTTTGACCCCCCAAACATAATATTTAACCTTTAAAATAAAAATAAAAGCCTAACTAATAAAAATAAGAATTAGCCTAAATAATAGCAAAAATAGCCCAAACAAAAACAAATGAACAAAATATTCAAAAAAAATTCTAATAATTCAAATTTGTAACTCATTCAACCCATTTCAAAAATAAATAAAAAATATTTAATTATATTTTTCCTAATATATATATATATATATATTATCATTTCAGACTCTCACACTTCATATGCTTAGTTCTCAATTTATCTTTCATCACTTCCTTTTTGTCTTTTTTTTTTTTTTTCTTATTTGAAGAAAATTATAAAACTTCATATATTCGTGTTTTTTTTTTTTTTTTTTTGGTGATGTTCAAATTCCTTCTTTATTAGATTTTATATAATTTAAGTTTCACAATGACAATCTTAAACCCAAAAAAAATATATATATATCCTAGAATTCCCACTACTTTGAAGCCTAAAATCTAAACCCTAATAACGTAGCGGTCAAGTTGCATGATATAAGTAATAAGAGACTTTATCATTTCCAGGTGTTAAAACAAACAACTTGATGAAAATGAAGGGTGCAATCTTTAATCGGGAGCATCTTTCCCTAAACGGAATTGCTTTTTTTTACTCTAGATTAATATTTCCAAGGCCAAACGGACGAGGAAAGCCGGCCGCTATTAAAATATAGGGCCGATATCGAATTGCATTTGCATGAAATGTTAGAGAATTTAAAACATAAGGAATATACGACATCCAGCTTAATTATTTGTTAACTAACCAACATAACAAGGTAATAAAAAATTGAAAAAAAATTAGATTGCTGATAAAAAAAAAAAAAAAAAAAAAAAAAAAAGGAATCAGAGAATTAAAATAATCTTAATAGGCAAGGTGCCTTGGCGCCATGGGTCGATCTAGATACTTTTGTAACTTGGAATGAGGAAAATTCAATATTAATTGTGTCCGTTGTGACTCAGGATACTTTGTATCTATTTTTTTCTTAATAAAGTTACCTCATTTCCCATAAATGAAATGAAAGTTACAAAACCTGTACACAGGAAGAATTGGTATCTTATTTGAATTAGTCCTCTAGTTTGGATGACCCACTACTGTGTTCACACTACAAAGAATTGGTATCTTGTTGTTTTTGTCTTGTTGCTAGATTATAATATCCATACTCTTTGTTATCTTCTAATCCAATTTTTATTATATATTATCACATTCAGCGTGTAAAATTGGACTGAGTAACTGCTTCTTATCCATTGAAAAACGTAATAGGAGACTTGCAATAGACAGAGTAAAATACTTACAAATCGGCCAAAATTAGAAATTAACACTGTTTTTCAAACAATATAATTAGTAAACACTATTTTGAAATTATATTTTTAACTAACATCTCGAGATTAAAAGACTCGATTTATGGCCTATAAATCGAATTTTTGAAACTCGATTTCAATGTTCTGATCACATCTGATGTGGCATTTTTTCCACGTGGCGTCCACCTAGAAATCGAGTCTCTAAAACTCGATTTATAAGACCCTTTAAAAAACAAGTAAAATGTTTTAAGCCTGCATCTGTTATGATCAGTATCTCTCTCTCTCTCTCTCTCTCTCTCTCTCGTTTTCTATTTTTCGATGAAGTCTCCATGGCCGATCGGCCTCCATGACAGTGGATTCCTCTCAAGTTCCAATCCGACTTTTAGGGTCGTGGGTTTTTGGACCACGTGGCCGACAGCAACGCCCAACAAGTTCGACCCGTCCCACGTATCTGTCACATAATCCTTGCTATCTACGAATCGGACCTCCAAAACCGAATCGGACCTCCAAAACCCGCAGTGGGAGCCCTCGGGCGAGTACAGGCTCAACCTGAACTGGGTCATCAAGCACGTCACCTACAAGCAAACCCAAGGCCATGCACCGCCATACCTGATCTACTACGACCAAGAGCAACGCCAAATCGTGCTAGTGATTCGAGGCCTCAACTTGGCCAAAGAGAGCGATTACAAGACTCTCTTGGATAATCAGCTGGGGAAGCAAATGTTTGACGGCGGGTACGTACACTACGGGCTTTTGAAGTCGGCAGTGTGGCTATTGAATGATGGATTTTGGGGTTTTTATTTTTTTAATCTAGATTTTATGTGGTCGTTGAGGGTGGATTTGGTTGGATTTGTGCTGAATTGTTGGATTAATACTCGGATTTGTGGGTTGATAGTGGCTTGTCTGTGCTTGTAGATCTGTGTTTTGTACTCCAAACACTTTGAAAATCTTTTCACTATGAATGTTTTATAGATATAAATTGAGTCTCTAAAACTCAATTTCCAGGTGGACGTTACATGGAAAAGCGCCAGCTCAGATCTGATCAGAACATGAAAACCGAGTCTTTGAGACTCGATTTATAGGCTCTAAATTGAGTCTTTTAGACTCGAAATGTTAGTATGAAATATACTTTCAAAACAGTGCCTACTAATTATATTATTTAAAAAACAGTGTTAATTCTCAATTTTGACCCCCACAAATCAAAAGAACGGAAAGCATATGATGTCACATGCACATTAAGTAGTATATACAACGCTGTCTAATTTTGACTTTTAGAAACAATAATTCAGAGAAAGATATCTTAAATTCCAAATAGTTAATTAGAAAGAAATCAAATCGGAATCAATTAAAAAATATGATACAGACTCATACTACACTCAATGTTAATAAATCATAATGCTAAGCCACTGGTTAGCATCCACAAATTTTAAGAAAACGAAGTAGCATATTGTTCATTGACTCTGATTACAAAACCAGAGGCCAAAGATAAGAGCAACTCTACTTGTCTTGTCCACAATGCTCCAAGTTCCACAGTTTCCTCTCTTCACTTGTCTCTCCTTCCTGTTTATCCTGGTTATTTGTTGGAAGAGATCTAAAGCCAAAGGCCAAATCCACAAATTGCCTCCTGGGCCATGGAAACTACCTCTTATAGGGAATTTGCACCAGCTTGTTTTCTCTCTACCACATCGATCCTTGAGAGACTTAGCCAAGAAACATGGACCCATTATGCAACTTCAGCTGGGTGAGGTGTTGGCTATAATTATTCCATCACCAAAAGTAGCTGAAGAGGTTCTGAAAACACATGATGCTGCTTTTGCAAATAGGCCAAGTGTTCTTGCTTCTGAAATTGTGTGCTATGATTCAAGCATTGTCTTTGCTCCCTATGGTGATTATTGGAGACAAATGCGAAAGATCTGTGTTCTTGAGCTTTTAAGTTCCAAGCGAGTCCAGTCATTTAAGACAATAAGAGAAGAAGAGGTATGGAATCTCATTGAATCCATTTCCTTGTCACAGGGACTTCCAATCAATCTTAGTGAGAAAATCTTCACCACCTCATATTGTATAACTTCCAGAGCAGCATTTGGGAAGAAGTGCAAATATGAACAAGAATTCTTATCATTAATCAAGAAATCGTTTAGTCTCAGTGGAGGTTTTGATGTGCCTGATTTGTTCCCATCACTGAAGTTCCTTAGCTTCCTTACTGGGATGAGGCCTGCATTGGAGAAACTGCACAAAAAGCTAGACAAGATTCTTGATGAAATAATCAATGAGCATAAGATGAAAAGAAGTACTACCATTTCAGCCAGCAAACATGAACTTGCTGGTGGTGATCATGATGATCTAGTTGATGTGCTTTTGAAACTTCAGGAGATGAGTGACCTTGAATTTGACATCACTAGCAACCAGATTAAAGCTGTAACTCAGGTATGCAAATAAGATCTGTCAATTTATAACCAACATTTCTTTTACTTTTCTTCTTAAAGTGAGCAACTTTTTAACAAATATGGGTCCCTTTAATTGGCGTCTTTGTGCACCTGTTAAGGTATAATTTTCTATTGCAAGTAATTGGTTTTTTTTATGAGTTAAGACACTTTCAATACTTTAGTAGGACCCTTATGTAACCTCATTTACATATGCACAAGAACATCCATTAACAAAAACCTAAAAATATTTTTAGAAGTATTTGAGATACACATGTACGCAGCAGGAGGTCATGAACGTGTATTTTGCCATCATATTCTTTGAGAGTGGTAGTTTGTCTAGTCAAATACACGGGATTGTGTAGTATGATGGTTTCAGAAGCAATTTATCTCTTGAATTAATTTCTTGTACAAATAATAAATCAAGATTCAGGTCAGTGAATTTGGAATTCAAAAGAAAATCGTAACTAGAGACTACGGAATACCTTTTTTTTTGTTTACAAATTATGAAGCTAGCCTATTTTTCCTAATATTGTCTTATGATTCAACCTTTATGTTAGGACATATGTGTTCACATGTTAAGAACATATGTCATATTTTATGTAAATTGGCTAATCCTTTGACAAAACGCACTCTACTTGTAATTGGGTAGTTCTAGGTGTTTTTAATACTTCAAGAAACAAGGTTTCAAGATCAAGTGTTGAAGTCATCAAGTCTGTCCAAGAAAAAGCAAGTTGAAGTGCAGAATTTTTAAAGCTCGACACCTGCTCGATAGCTACCTCGACACCTGCTATCTGTCGAGAATTAAAAAGTCAGAATTCCAATCTGATTTTCTTGGGATCCGTGAATGTGTTTTTGGGCCTTCTTTTCTTCTAACCCTAAACATATTTAAGGAGTATTTTAAGAGCCGTCAACATAGACACAAGTTGCATAAGCATTGAGCAATCCTTGTTCAAGCAAATTGTGATCTAAGACGAAGTTCTTGACCTAGTTCATCTTCTTCAAGAAGTTGCTGTGTACTTTGCACCGTAGGGTTTTGTGACTAAGCATCTTCCTGATCTTCATCGCATAGGATGATCTGAAGAACTTTGCAGCCAACCTCTCTTCCTAAAGTTGGTGTTTGAAGTCGCGTACTGGGATCCGCGCATCTGGTTAGTCACGTACTTGGGAGCCGTGCATCAAAAGGGGGAACTGTCACTACAGATCAAGTCCGATTGGGTATTGGGGTAAGAGTTCAACTGTAGGTTGATAAGGTACTTGAGATTCCTTATTTGTAACTGCTTGATTTGATAATAGTAGAGTTTCGGGAGTGGTGACCTGAAAATCACCCGGTGGGGTTTTTGCCGTTAGGGTTTTTCCCCATTCGTGAACAAATCACCGTGTTATTTATTTTCCGCTGCATATTTAGTTATTCGGTGATTTGTTTGTGCTGCCACGTATTTGCATGTTGAATTGATTAATTAATAACTTGGCTAAATTAATTAATTAGTTTAAATCACAATGGGTCATTCAATTTGTGGCCTATCAAGTGGTATCAGAGCAGGCACACTCTGATTAGGTTAATCTTTGCTGTGTTGATCCATTGACCCCTGCTGTCATGGATAAAAGACAATCTCTCATTATACCTCCTTTATTTGATGGGACTAACTATGCCTACTGGAAAGTACGCATGAGAGCTTTTTTGCAGTCCTTAGACGAGAAGGTGTGGCAAGCTGTTGAGATTGGCTGGACCAAGCCAAAAGAAGCACCGGCCGATTGGGATGAAGCCAAGATCAAGGCGGCAAACTTCAACAGCAGAGCGTTGAATGCCCTATTTAGCGCTGTCACTAATGAGGAGTTCAAGAAGATATCCTCAACAGAAACTGCTAAGGAGGCGTGGACCATCCTCCAGACAACCTATGAAGGAACAAAGGCTGTTAAGGATTTAAAGCTACAGAGGCTCACTACTAGCTTTGAAGAAATCAAGATGGAGGAGGATGAGTCATTCGATGAGTTCTATGCCAAGCTTAAAGACATAATGAACTCAACCTTCAATCTTGGGGAAACCATCCCTGAACCCAAGGTTGTAAGGAAGGTGCTCAGATCTCTACCTGAGAGATTTCATGCCAAGATTACGGCAATTGAAGAATCAAAGGACATTGATAAAATTCCTTTGACTGAGTTGGTTGGGAACTTGCAGACCTACGAGCTAGGGTTATCAAGAATAGGCAAGTCAAGCAAGGGTAAGAGCATGGCCCTGAAGGTGAAGAGCAGTGACACAGATGAGTCTTCCGATGATGAAGATTCCAAGATGAAGTCCTACATTACAAGGCAGTTCAAGAAGTTCATGAAGAATGCCAATGGGAGGAGCTTCGACAAGGACCTAAGGCAATCCAGTTCTTCACAGTTCAAGAGCCAAGACAAAGGAAGGAAGGATGCCAAGGATGGCGGTCAGTACACTGTTCCGGCAGGACCAAAGTGTTTTGGGTGTCATGGGTTTGGACACATGAAGAATGAGTGTCCTACATATCTGAAGAGCATTGAAAAGAGTAAGGCTCTTGCTGCAACCCTGAGTGACACTGAGCCTGAAGATGATTCCGACAATGAGGATGACGGAATCCTAAATGCCTTCACTACCTCAGTCAATTCTACTGAAGGGATTGTTGAAGAAGAAGAAAAAGAATTGGTGGACACTGAATGTGAGAAGATGGATGACAAAGATGATATCCATTCAGCCTATGAGAAGCTTTACAAGCTCTCAGAGAAGCATGAGAAGTTATACAGGCTGGCCACCAAGAAGCTCAGTGAAGTGGAACTTGATAGAGAAGAATTGTCTACAAAGTTTGATGAGGCGAATCAAACTATTGGAGCACTGAGGTTTGAGAACAACTTCCTGGCTGAGAAGACCAAGAAACTTGAAGCAGAGCTGTTTCAAGTCAGAGCTCAACTGGAAAGGACTTCAAGTGCAAAACTTGATGAGATGCTCAGCAACCAAAAATCTGCTTCAGATCGAACAGGTTTAGGGTATGGTCTTTCTATCTCTAACTCTGCTTCTACTAGTTCTACTGTTTTTGTTCCTCCTGCTAATACTGATAAAATTAAGAACATTGATGTTAAAATTGAATTAGCTAGTGAGAACATAGACAAGGGTAAATCCATCTTAAGAGCACCCCCTAAGTTAGAAAAGAAAGATGCTAAACTCCTTAAGGATAAGAAGGCTAACTCTCAAAAGCCCAAACAAAAGAAGCAGCATCTCTGTTATCATTGTGGTGCAGCAGGTCATACTCGACCAAATTGCTACAAATGGCTAGCCACCCAACAAACATGTTCCTTTCGAACTTGAACGGGTGTAATTCTTCCCCCTCACCGCCGTTTCAAAGTCTTAATCAAAGGAAAGGTTCTTCCAAGGCGTGGAAGAAAAATGACTCTAAGTGATTTTATCACTTTTTTCTCCCTTCTTGTTTATCTTGTTTGTTGCATTGCTTGTGTGTTTTACATTTTTGCTGAGTCAGTCTAGTTTTATGCATTGTTTTTGTTTTTCTTAACATGTCTTTGTGTGTTTACTTTCAGTTTTGTTTACTTTGTTTTTCATATAAAAATTTAAAAAAAAAAATTGAAAAATTGAAAAATACAAAAACAGTGTGTGTTTTGTGTACTCTGGTACTTGTGTACCTTGGATGGCCAATGAAACAAAGTTTTCTAAACTTTGTATCTCTTGTAGCTTAGATGAGCATCTTTATGCACAACTAAGCAAGTGAGCTTTGTGGCTCTTGTTTGTGATGAGTAAGATTAGGTTATTTCTTAAACTTAACACTCATATCACTCTTTTTGACGGGTAGGACTAGAAAATCCTAAGAGAAAGGCATTAATAACCATCTCACCACTGTTGCCCGCCAATCATTAATGACATCTGTATGCTTCGGCATAGCAAAAGTGTGATGTCAATGACATTTGTGTGCTTAGGCATAGCAAAATTGAAATGTCAAATATCAATGGGTATTTCTTTTCTTTCTCATAAGCCCATGCATGATATGCTTAAAAATAAAATATGCAAAGAAATAAAAAGCAAAAAGATTAAAAATGCTTTAAAAATAGTTGCAAGCGTGTATTCTAGGAGATGTGGGAGTTATAGGATGTACCTCGAAGGTGATAGTCCCCATCAAACAGTTATGATTGTGTGTGAGTTAAAGTTATTTTCTCATATCTCAGATCGTCATAACATGTATACACATATGCAATCTTGCAATGTTTTTCACACACAACACGCAATATTCTTTGCTACTTTTGATACATGTGCAGGTACGATGTGATTTGGCCATCACAAAGGTTTTACATGTACTGTTGTATGCTCACTAAACTGTCATGACTTATTTTTTAAATATAAAATTGGTTAGACTTGTTTAGTGTGTGTGTGTGTGTGTTTTTAGGAGATTCATGTGCTTAAATTTTCATTGAGAGATGATTTTTTAGAGCTTTTTATGTTGGTTGGATCATGGTTGAGGTGTTTGTCTTGATTGCATACATGTTTGTGTTTTTCTCTTCTCGAAAAACTGCTTTTCTCTGCTGGCTCGACACCTCCTCGACACCTCCTCGATACCTGATCAGCTGTCGAGATTTTCAAGCCATTTTCTTATCGCAATCTCGACACCTCCTCGACACCTGGTGGATCGATTGAGAAAATCTCTGTCTCCTCGATACCTCCTCGACACCTAGTCGATCGATCGAGCTTCTGGTATTGGTTCAGCTGTTTGGTACCTCGATACCTCCTCGATACCTTATCTGTCGAAGGCCTTTTTCTCGACACCTACCTCGACAGCATCCTCGACACCTCTCGACACCTCAGCTGTCGAGATTTACTGAGGTGTCTATAAAAGCTCTCGTCGCGATTTCTCTCTCATTTCTCGATCTCTCTTCGATCTGTCCGAGGCGGTTCATCTTCCCAGAGCACTTTTCTTCACTCCAATCTCCATCCCAAGTGATTTTCAGCTTTTCTTGCTTCAAATCAAGTGGTATGATCTTCTTTTCCATTCCTTTTCATGCATTTCATGATTTGAATCTTACGTTTTGGGATTTTTTTTTAAAACTTTGGGGTTTTTCAAAATTGAAGAGTTTTTCTTGAAATTTTGGGTTAGTTTTTCACTCAAATGTGTTTAAAATGTCATACATTGCATTCCATGTGCATTAGAATGATATTTTCATGCATTTAGTTGTGTGATTCTTGTCTGTGTGCTGATAGGATTGGATTGGGCTGAGCCCATGATGCTTTTTATGTTTGCATGTCACATGACCATGCATTCCCATGCATACGTCCATTTTGTTCAACATATTTTCATATTTGAACTGTTTGGGACTTTTCTGATTGTTTCCCTCTCTATCTCTTTTCTCATTCTTTTACGTTAGTTGCATCTATGGCACCTAAACGTAAATCCACTCCGGCTCGGAACCCTCTACGTTCTGGAGCTTCTTCATCTTCTGATACTGCTCCTCATAATCTTCGATTCCGTGATGGAGATGCCTACAAGACATTTACTGAGAACTTTTCTAAACGAGGTGTTCATTCGGAATGCCACGTTGTTCTGGCAGACTTTGCCGACACTGACCTTCCCTCTATCATTCACAGTAGGGGATGGGAGTCACTGTGTGACGTCCCGGTCACTTGTCCTCTCGTACTTATTCAGGAGTTTTACTCCAACATGTACGGGATTGATCGTTCAGTACCTCTCTTTTATACTCGCGTTCGAGGTACGCGCATTGCTGTTACACCGCAGCTGGTTGCGGATGTACTTCATGTTCCTAGGATAGAGTTTCCTGACTATCCTACATGTGAGCGACTGAGGACTGTGTCCAAGGATGAGCTCATTTCTGCTTTTTGTGAGCGCCCTTCTGACTGGGGTGAGCACCAGTACACATCATGTAGACCTTTTGCTAAAGGTCCTAGGTTCCTTAACATGGTGATGACCTTTGTACTTCATCCTCTCTCTCACTATAACTCTATCACAGAGCCTCGTGCTCGATTTTTGTTATCTCTACTTGAGCATCTCACGATAGACTTTCCTTCTCACTTCATTTTCTCTATCATAGATGTTCATTTAGATGCGGCGTCCCGTGATAAGCTCATCTTTCCTTCCGCTATCATGAGGATTCTACGCCATTTTTCCATCCCTTTCCCTTCGTCCGACCACTTCACACACATATCAGCCATAGATGCCGCTACCGTAAAACGTAGTGAGGCACAGTTCAGGTCGAGACAGCCGGATTCCACTCCGCCCTCTCGTTCGGCTCCATCCAGATCTGCTCCATCTACATCGGCTCCTCCTTCTTCTTCAGGCGATGTATCTCTTGGAGACATTATGGCGCAGCTGCAGCGCATGGATGCTCGCCTCAATACACTCACCACTGAGTTGTATCAGGTGAACGTTCGTGTTGGTCGTATTGCACGACGGCAGGCGACCATGGGTGGTTTTGCTTCTGAGGCTTCTCCTCCACCACCTCCTCCAGTGGCTTCAGATTCTG
This sequence comes from Quercus gilva, assembly GCA_023621385.1. Classification (NCBI taxonomy): domain Eukaryota; kingdom Viridiplantae; phylum Streptophyta; class Magnoliopsida; order Fagales; family Fagaceae; genus Quercus; species Quercus gilva. Next base: position 27,997,987 of record CM042476.1, read on the forward strand.
ATTCTGAGGATGATGATGATGATGGTGATGACGATGATGCTTCAGATGATGATGATGGAGATGCTAGCTCTACTGATGAGATGTCTACATGACACTCTACCCTTTGTCATTCGTGACAAAAAGGGGAAGTAGTTTTGGATTATGAGAGTAGTCATCTTAGGGGGAGAGTTAGTATAGGACATTTTTGATAGGGGGAGTGTTCATATTTTTGAGGGATGTAGTGAGATTTTGATGTATCTTATTTTGATGTATCTTTTTCTTTTCTAGTCTTGATAGATACATTGATCTTGTATATGAGGTCTTATGACCAGTTTTACATACATTGTACTTATCTTTCTCTATATGTGGATGTATGTTTTTCTTTTTCACCTATCTCTTCATGTGTTGTTTCTTTTCTCTCTTTATACACATGCTCTTTATATTTGTAAGCAATCTATTTAATTTCTGTTTCACACAAGATGCCTTGATGAGTTTTGTTTAAAAGTGTTTCAGAAATACAGGTTGTCAAAGTCTACTTGCCATAAACTCTCTTCTTGCAAAGTTTTTCAAGAGTTTGTGTTAGGATAGATTTTATTATATGTAACAAGTGAATATGAGTTGAGTGATTTATGACTTCTCTCATATGTTCATTTGTTTGTTGTGGTTTTGTCACGGATTGCCAAAGGGGGAGATTGTTAGGACATATGTGTTCACATGTTAAGAACATATGTCATATTTTATATAAATTGGCTAATCCTTTGACAAAATGCACTCTACTTGTAATTGGGTAGTTCTAGGTGTTTTTAATACTTCAAGAAACAAGGTTTCAAGATCAAGTGTTGAAGTCATCAAGTCTGTCCAAGAAAAAGCAAGTTGAAGTGCAGAATTTTTAAAGCTCGGCACCTGCTCGATAGCTACCTCGACACCTGCTATCTGTCGAGAATTAAAAAGTCAGAATTCCAATCTGATTTTCTTGGGATCCGTGAATGTGTTTTTGGGCTTTCTTTTCTTCTAACCCTAAACATATTTAAGGAGTATTTTAAGAGCCGTCAACATAGACACAAGTTGCATAAGCATTGAGCAATCCTTGTTCAAGCAAATTGTGATCTAAGATGAAGTTCTTGACCTAGTTCATCTTCTTCAAGAAGTTGCTGTGTACTTTGCACCGTAGGGTTTTGTGACCAAGCATCTTCCTGATCTTCATCGCATAGGATGATCTGAAGAACTTTGCAACCAACCTCTCTTCCTAAAGTTGGTGTTTGAAATCGCGTACTGGGATCTGCGCATCTGGTTAGTCACGTACTTGGGAGCCGTGCATCAAAAGGGGGAACTGTCACTACAGATCAAGTCCGATTGGGTATTGGGGTAAGAGTTCAACTGTAGGTTGATAAGGTACTTGGGATTCCTTATTTGTAACTGCTTGATTTGATAATAGTGGAGTTTCGGGAGTGGTGACCTGAAAATCACCCGGTGGGGTTTTTGCCGTTAGGGTTTTTCCCCATTCGTGAACAAATCACCGTGTTATTTATTTTCCGCTGCATATTTAGTTATTCGGTGATTTGTTTGTGCTGCCACGTATTTGCATGTTGAATTGATTAATTAATAACTTGGCTAAATTAATTAATTAGTTTAAATCACAAGGGGTCATTCAGTTTGTGGCCTATCACTTTATTTACAGGATGTTTTCTCTGGAGCAAGTGAGAGTTCAGCATCTACAATAGAATGGGCAATGTCAGAATTATTGAGAAACCCAAGAGTTATGGCGAAGGCACAAAACGAAGTGCGACAAATCCTTAAGGTTGTGTTTGGATGGCAATATTTGGATTTGGATTTGGATTTGAAATTCATTGATTTGAAATACCTTGATTTGAAATCCCTTGATTTTAAAATTCCTTGTTTGGGTCTTTTTAAACAATAAAATATTTGAAATTCATCATTTGAAATATAGAATTCTTAGGTAACTCTACCATGAAAGTAGATTATACTTGTTATGTTATCAATGTTCTACACAAATTTTGGTTGTCACTATTTTGTTATCTCTTTAAGTAGATTATACTTGTTATGTTATCAATGTTTTACACAAATTTTGATTGTCACTATTTTGTTATCTCTTTAAAATATTGATGATATAGCAACATCCAACAACTCATTTCAAACAAATGGATAAAATTTTAGAAAATTGATTGGGGGTGAACTTTTAAACTTAAAATCTGACCATTAATGTGTACCACGCCGCTTCTGCCGTTTGTAAAAAAATTTGTGTTTTTTGCATTATTGACTTTGACGTATATCTGAGAATTATTGCTTGCGTGGGTGTAAATTGGGCTTGGTTGTGGGCATGAAATATTGGACTGGGCTTCCATCCTGATCCAATAATATGGGAATTGGGCTTGTTCCATTTCCAAAAAGAACCTAAAGGCCAAGGCAAACTTAGTTAAATTGACGATCATAGATTGCAAAACCCGCTAGAGACTTGCAATAGAATGTGTTTGGGGCCTTTGGGCATAGTCTTTATTAAATTATACATTATTATTTTTTATGATAATTTTACACTAATTAATTATAATCTATTTTTAATTAATAAATACGACTTAGACCCGGACCCAAATCATGATGAATTCTGTGAGTCATTTGGCAGAATACTGTTAGAAGGGAAGTTTATTACGTTGCATGTGAAGTTTTTGAGGGAAATAAGGTTACTCTCTTTACAATATGCATTAATCAAACCTTTTGAAATAACATAGAAGAGAGAGAAAAAATAAGGAAAGAAACACAAATATAGATTTTTTTTTGCTGTTAATGCCAAAGTAAGTTAGAGTCTCAAAGAGAGTTTTTTTCTTTTTCTTTTTTTCTAACGAATAAGCAAAATTTTGAAACTTTTTTTTTCTCATAAAATTAAATATTTTAAGAGTAGTAATACCAGTGCCAGCTTAATGGGTGAGCCAAATAGGCAACCGCCTAAGGCCTTCAATGAAAAAAGACCCCTAAATTTTTACCAATAGAGATGTTCCTGTATCAATAGAAGTATTAATTAAACCCTAAACATTCACCAATAAATAAAAAGTAGTTACTTTTTATCACAAAAAAAAACCAGTTAAAGAAAAATATTTTCATTGGATAGTTTAATCATTTAATCTCTCACACATAAATGTTAAAAGAACTCATTAATCTTACACTAGTAAATAAATTTATACTCAAATTCTATTTAGAAATATCAAATATATAACTATATTAAAATTTTCAATCATAATTTTTTAGTATTTGGTTTCTTCATTCAATAAATAGTGTTTATTTTAGTTGTATAGTCATTGAATAATGCGATGGATTTGTTTTAATTTGTAATTTTTTTTCCTAAAAAAATAGATTTTAAATAAAAAAATAAATATTAAATAAATATTCTATTAATATTCAAAGTATAAAAATAAACCTCACTTAAAGTGTTTTCGCCTTAGGCCCCACAATACCTTGAGCCGGCCCTACTACTGACACAACAATTTTACAAAACCAGAGACAACATGTCAATTAACTTTTATTGTGAAGATATTATGAAAGCAATATTAAAATGATCATATTCAAACTTATTTCAATTGAGCTTAAAAAAAATTAGGATTTGTATTTCCCTAACTTTAAATCTTTGAAATTTCAGGGCTTAAAATCAAAACACTCTCAAATTTTAGGACTTTAATTTGTAGTTTACTCCTATATAAATAAATAAATAAATTCTCAATTTTTTTTTATAAAAATAAAAGGGGAAAAATGCATATTGTTTATGCTACAGCCTCATATTGTTTATAAAAATTTTAGGACTGTAATGCATTCTTGACCAATGGACAAAACTATACAATTTCATTTTTGCTGGTAAAATTAAAACTGTATCATTTTAAAATAGACCGCAAGCGTGATTCTAGTGTGCTCTTGTTTTCTTAAGGACCAATGGTGGACCGAAAATGTTCCTATAGCGTGACCATCGGAGAGAATCAAATTTCAATCTGTAAAGTTGTAAACCCACATGCTTTTAGTAGCCGTGTAAAACATGCATCCTTTTTTTTTTTTCTTCTTCTTAATTTTGACTGAATAAAACATGCATGCTACCCTATATTTCACTTTTACGAGATCTTCTCTAAAATGATTTTTCATTATTATTAAATTAAGATATTAATTAGTTTTTTATATAAGTAGGAATTAAACTTTAAATTCCTTATCAACGACAGGAGACTTTTTTTTGTACATTTCTTCTAGTTTTTTATATTTTTTTCTATCTAGTACCATAAAAATTTTACCGTCATGACTTTCGGTTAGCTGTCCTTAACTCCTTGTGGCTATTATTTTCTTCATTTTCTTTTTTAAGAATCAAACACAAAGAAAAGAGAATGAGGTTCTAACATAAGGCACGTCACAAATAGCTCCTCGTGTCTATTCAATTCAACTAAAATACTTTTCTTTCCAAAAAAAGAAAATGGTCATTAGGTTTTCCTTTATTTCGTTTTCTCCAGTTAGGGCTCTTGAACCCTGTTCCAAAAAGTTGATTACCGTACCTTCGAAAAAATATGGACATTTGCTGTAATTTTCATGGCTTCCATAATAATTGAAACAATATCAATTCTAATCCTCTATAGCATTTGTAGGCTGTGAGAGTGCTTTTTTTTCTTAGCACACAGGCCCAAGTAGAGACAAGGATCTCGGGCCCAAATACTTGTTGTTTTGGTGGACTAGGCTTGGTTTACCACAGCTAAATGAGGCTGATTACAAACCAAGTTGTGCGCAAGTCACATAAAGCTCCTCAAGATGAAAAATGCAATTCCTCTTAAGCAATAAAATATCATTATAAGTGTTTTAGTCTCGTAAAATGACCATTACTCTTATGAAATAAGTAAAATAAGTATTCATAATATTTACAATGAGAAGGAGATTGAAATAGAGTATTTAAGTCTTATCTTTTATTGTATAAACATTTAAAAGAATTCCTTCACTTGGTACCCCAAGGATACTGTCGTGGGATCCCGGGGTGCACTAGGCCTGTGAGAACCCAGAATCTCTGGTTCTCTGAGCTATATGATCTTTCTTCATGTTTATTATGCAATAGAGTTTTGTTCTTTCCCTTTACCTCTATAGGTGCTACATATAAAACACACTATACAATACACATATCCTCAAATAATTGTTAGTTTCTTAGATTAGGATATGCATTTTAATACATATACGTATATGTAAATGAATTTAATGGGAATGATTCAGCCACGAGGATCCTGGCCCCAATTCTCACAGACTTAGTGCTTTTGCACAAGACTTGTGGGATTTGGAACTCAAGTCTGAGTGGCTTTGCTTGGGCTTTGCCTTCCAAGATAGTTAGGTGAGAAGGATTTTAGCAAGAAATAGTAAAGGAAGACAACATAATAAAAAAATACACCAAATAATTGTTAGAGATCCTCATATCAATATGAGGTATTTCATTATATTTCTTAATTGTGGATTACAATCTGCTCACTAAGACGTGATACATGGTCCAAATAAGCTCAAAAATTACAGACTTAGATGGCTATCTAAACCTCTAAGACTTGCAAAGTTTGAATCATTTTGGATTCGAGTATGTGCTATAGTGACTGTTTCTGGGATACCGGGAGATGTTTCTCTGTTTTCCTTGAGTTTTGACAGAGTTTTCTCAATGATTTTTCTGTGATTTTCTATTACTGCATAATGCCCCTTCAATGTTGGCCACTTCCCCCTTTTATAGTGTCATTTTAGGGTTTGGATACCATTGAGTCTTCCCCCCTTAGCTCCCTGGGTACCAAAGCCTCTGTTATGCCAGCCATTCTGACCGTTGATTCTTTCCTTGTTTCTCATAGTTTTCATCTTTTAGTCCTGTTTTCCTAAAAGCCACTTACTGACTTTCCATTTTGGATAGCTGACCTTTACCCTCTCTTCTTTCAAAGCCTTTTGCCTCTTAGACTTAGCTTTTTGGCTGTCCTCCTTGCTGTCAATTTTCCCAAGTGAGCAGAATCAATTCCTGCTGGGTTGAAGGTTTTCCCAGCCACTTCCCTTTATAGTTCTTCATTCTGGGTTCCCTGGGGTACCAACCTTTTGTTCATGAATTGTCACTCTCCAAGCTTTCTGATTCTTTGCTGCACCACTGGGTGCTTGAGAGGGACATATCTATTCTTCATTTCTTGTATTTCGTGGTACTTATTCTGAGCTGTCTCAATCCCACTTTAATTGTGCACGTCCCAAGGATCCCGAGCCTCTGGCAGACTCTGGGGATCCCGACCCAGTTCTTTCACTGGATTTTGCTAGATTTTTAATGGCCTTTTTGCTGGAAATCTGAACACGCATAAGGCCTCGATGTCGATTCTTCTTGCTGCATGAATTGGGCCTTCTTTTGTTAAAGCCCATGGTCTTTCCTTACTTTTCATTGAATGGGCTTTCTTGTGAAATTTTGGCCTTCAACATAGGCAAATAGACATTTGCTGTAATTTTTGTGGCTTCCATAACAATTGAAAAAATATCAATTCTAATCCTCTAAAGCATTTGTATGCAATTCAGACACAGACGAGCAATGGCAACTAATATCAATCTTTTTTTTTTAATTAATATCAATATTTATTCAAGTTAGACTATATATATATAGTCTAACCAAAATCAACTTTAATCTTATATATGATGCTAATTATGTTGGGCCACCTTATTAGCCAATCGCATAAATTATAAGATTTAAATGGATTACATTCGCTTTCATAATAGTTACTCCTTATCATAAGATTAAAACACCCATTTCAAACAGAAGGAAAACTAGGAGACTAGCTTGGAACAACTCCTAGGTAATTAAATCAATAACAAATTCCTCTCAAGGCAAATTTGAGTTCATAGCAAATACACTTATATCACCAATAAATAAAATTTCTCACTGTTCTTTGCCCTCTCTCATGCACATGCTGCACTCATTTTCATGCAATATAAGTTTATATCCCAAGAAGAAGTTCATGTTTTTTCTATCTTGGTTTTTTGCTTACTTCTAATCTCCTCCCCTCCCATATATAGAAGGGTTCTTAAGGCAATGCTATCAAATCCATATAGATAAGTACCAATTACTTTTTAACAAGAAATAGACTTTCATTAACACCAAAAAAATTCTAAATAAATTTTCCAATAAATTATGTACTTTGGATTCGTTAAAATTTAGAGATGTTGTTGGATTTCAAACTCATTGAGAGGATCCATGACTTTGTAGTATACTTTCACTTATCTTGCTAATAAATGTATTTGTTAAGGTTCACGTCCACTATAGGTGTGAAATTTGTGGGATTAAAGAGGTTCTTAGAAGACATAATTAATATTCACAAATAGGTGTGGAATCATTATTTTTTTTTTAAATGGTCGATTTGCAAACTCTATCACATAAGTTGATGCGATTTAAGTTTTCAACAACAAATAAAGTCATTATCATTTAAAATCTTACCCACAAAAAAAAAAAAAACAAAAAACAAAAAAAAAAAATTTGTCTCCTAAAAGTTCTTATGGAAGAAGAGGATCCAAACGTAACATAGAGCCTATTGGCCCAGTCCGAGAATGGAAAAAGGCACATTCGAACACCAGTCCAAGCCCAACATGTGGACATTAGTTCAAGGAGGGAAGACATAGAGACCCATTGTCTGAGGAGCCTGAGGAGCGAGTACACCTCAGGAATTCTTTAGCTAGCCACTTGCACCAAAGAACATGGCATCGTAGAAGACACTAGAGACGTGAAAGTAAGGAAGAGAGGAAATATCTAGGTAAAGTAACCATCACCTCTGCATTCAATGCACTACACTAACTCAGCTGGCCACATTAATGAAGAAATGACACCTGAATAGTAATTTCACAGCTCACAACACACTCTACCACCTCTAGCAGAGTCCTGATGGGACAAGCATCCAGATTCCTACCTTGAGACGTATAGGTGGAGGGCTCAGAAGCAATGAGATGAACTATTTAAAGGAAAAGAATCCCTTTAGGAAAGGGGATGAGTCATTGAACAATGATTAGAAGTGATAGAGTACCATATTGTATCTAACACTTAAGCAGTTCTTTTATGCACATTGCCTCCTCGGCTAGAACTGAGGAAGTGTTTTATCCATATTTCATGATTCTTTTAGTTACTTTATTTGCCTTGACTCTACTGATTTCATATCTGGATCATAGCAAAGTATTAAAGTTGACCTTGCAAACCCATCCCCTAACAAATTAATTGTGTGAGGCCTGAAATGCCTAACTCCACTATTCCAATTGGGTTGGAAATTTTGGGCTCTTACGATTGGTACCGTTTGTGGGGATTGTCATCTTTGATCTTTGTGATCTAAGTTCTTGATAACAGTAGGAAAAAATGGCAAACTCTAAACAAGATTGAGAAGAATCTGTGGGTTCTCAACGAGTAGACCAATTTGTCAACTTGGAGAGAAGAAGAGATCTTAAGGCAAATCAGACACCCAGCATTAAGGTCGAGACTATTTACTCGAACAACATTAGTCAAAGTCATTCGAGGCCAGAGAGTCATGTTTTGCACGAACAAGAGATACGAAAACTAAGGTTGAAGATTGACCACCTATGTAAACAGCTTCGACATAAGGTGCATGTTATGAAGGATAGAACACCTCCATCAAGCCAAAGCTCTAATTCAAAAGACGACCGTAGTTATAGGCAAAGGTCTAGAACTCCCCTTAGCAAGTCTTTCATGAAGTCCTCCCATACTAATGCTGGGGAGAGGCGTCGGAGGAGAAGAAATAGGAACTCACCCCTTGAAAATATGGGGAACAATGTTATGAGCAAGGCCTTGCACCAAATTTCTAAATCACCTTTTACACGCCTTATTGAAAAGGCCAAACTCCTTCTACATTGTTTTGCTCAGCCGACTTTCACCATCTACAATGGAAGGACTGACCCAGTAGAGCACGTGAGCCATTTTAATCAAAGAATGGCCATCCCCTCCAGGAATAAGGCCTGCATGTGCAAAGTATTTCCCTTAAGCCTCGACCTATTGCCATAAGGTGGTTTGATGGGAGGAAGGCTTGATAAGTTCTTTTGAGGGGCTGACTAGGGCGTTTAAGGCCAAATTTGTGACTTGTATCAGGGTCCTTAAGCCTTCGGACTCTTTACTATCCATGGCAATGAGGGAGGATGAGACATTAAAGACTTATTCTGACAAATATTGGGAATTTTTTAATGAAATTGATGGAGATTTCGAGGATGTGGCTGTCAGGACCTTCAAGGTGGGGCTCCTCCTAAATCACAACTTGAGGAAATCCTTTACCATGAAGTCTACTCGAAATATGCGCTAGCTAATGGATTGTATTGATAAGTACAAGAGGGTTGAAGAAGATCAGGTGCAGGGCAAAGGGCAGGCCAAGGTTTTCATCCTCGAAAGGAAGGATCCTGAGCTTGACAAATATTTCCTTAACTAGTCAAGGAGAGATTTTGTCAATCAACCTCTGCAAGCCAACGCTTTGGTGGTCAGCTCAATGTTCAAGGAACTCGTATATCAGATCCTTGAAAAGATAAAAAAAAATGAGCCTTATTTCAAATGGCTAAACAAGATGGGAGGTGACCCACCAAGCGAAATCAAAGCTTGCACTGCCAATATCATCAGGACTAGGGGTGTACAACCAAGGACTACAAAACCCTGCGCGACCATTTAGAGCAGTAAATCAAAGCAGGGAAGTTGAAACAGTTCATGTGCCAGTCTCCTGGGCAGGATACCAGCGAAAGGGCGTTTTATGCCCACCATCAGGAACCATCAATGTCATCCTTGTCGCACCAAGTAAGGAGGCAAGCTCCTCCTCTAGAATTATATCCATAATGTCAAAGCCAGAGCCTGAGGAGGTCTGAAGGTTCAAAAGGGTTAAGGTAGAATCACAGCCAATCTTGGGATTCTCAAACGAAGATAAAATGGGAACCTTTTAACCCCACGATGATGGACTAGCAGTTACTCTTCAGATTTGACATGAAAATGGTATTAGTAGTCTAAGGAAGTGGAGCTGAGATCATGTACCCAGACTTATATTATGGTCTAAACTTGAAATCTGAGGATCTAAGCAGATATAACTCACCATTGGTAGGATTCAATGGAAGAACCATGATCCCTGAAGGGATGATTAAGCTACTTTTGCAAACAAGTAATGAAGTGATAGAAGTGGAATTCATTGTAGTATGTTAGGACATATGTGAATCATGTTAGGAACATATGTCAATATAGAATTGGCTAATCGTTTGACAAAACGCACTTTACTTGTAATTGGGTAGATCTAGAATGTGTTATTACTTCAAGGAATAAGGTTTCAAGTTCAAGTGTTAAAGCCATGCAAGTTTATCCAAGAAACAAGTGAAGAAGTGCTGGATTTTAAAACTCAACAGCTAGTATCTATCAAGGTTTAAAAGGCTGTTTAAGCTTGATGCTCAACAGTTGCTCGATAGATAAGGTATCTATCGAGATTTAAGAAAATCAGATTTTCAGTTCTGATTTTCATCCAATTCGTGTATAGATGTTTGGGCTTTCTTTTCTCACAACCCTAAATATATATAAGGATTGTTTTAAGGGTCGTCACTCAATGCAAAAGTTTTTCTCAAACATATTGTGAACCGAAGACATATGCCCTAGTTCATCTTTCTATTCAAAAAGCTACTGTGTTTGTACACCATAGGGTTTTGTAACCAAGGATTTTTATGATCTTCATTATGTGATGAATTGAAGAATTTTACAGCCAACATCCTTCTCAAGTTAGTGTGTAAGCCACGTATTGGGATCCGTGCATCGCATTGGTTAGTCACGTACTGGAAGCTGTGCATTAAAAGGAGAGATTGTTACTACAAAACAAGTCTAATTGGGTATTGGGATAAATGTTCAACTATATGTTAGTATAAGGTACTGGGATTCCTTTACTGGTAACTGCTTGTCATGATAATAGTGAATTCTCGAGAGTGGTGACCTTAAAATCACCCGGTGGGATTTTTGCCCTATGTAGGCTTTCTTCATTCGTAAACAAATCATCATGTCAATTTATTTTCCGCTACATTTTAACTTAGTTGGTGATTTGTTTGTGCTACCGCGCATATTGCATGCTAATTGAATTAATTAATTAACTTGGCTAATTAATTGGTTAATTCATCACAAGGGGTCAATACATTCTTGGCCTATCATAGTCGACGCTTACTCCCTTTACACAATAATTCTGGTGAGACTCTGGCTTCACACTATAGGATCTCTCTCCTTGACCCTGCATATAAAGGTGAAGTACCCCATCGAAGGACAAGTGGGGGAGCTAGTGGGAAGCTAGACAATGGCTAAGCAATGTATGGTTCTACTATCAGGCACCAATCAGCTAAAAAAGGGCTCTCTCGGCCAAGATAATGTTTCGTAGCAATCAACAGTCGAAGAGCCTAAAGACTAAACGGGGGCTGTAAAAAGTGGTTTGAAATGTGATGAGCTAGAGAAAGTCAAACAAGGAAAAATATTTTCAAGCCAGAACCTAAGTACCCCTAGCTGAGAGGAAAAAATTGCTGGTTTTCTTAAGAAATAATCTAGATATTTTTGCATAGAGTGCATATGAAGTGCCAAGTGTAGATCCAAAGTTCATATGCCACCATCTTAATATGAACCCAGCTGTCGTGCCGAAAAGGCAGCCCTCCCAGCACTCTTCCAAAAGTCATGCTGAGGCAGCGAAGGAGAAAGTTAACAAGCTCAAGCAAGCTAGAGCAATCAAAAAGATTTTTTATCCCGAGTGGTTGACCAGTATTGTGGTCATTAAGAAGAAGTCGGAAAAGCAAAGGGTTTGTGTAGACCTTACCGATTTGAAAAAAGCCTACCCCAAAGACCCCTTCCTAGTTTCCCAAATCAATTAACTTGTAAATGCAATGTTCGGCCATCCTTGGATGAGTTTTTTGGACGCCTTCCAAGGCTATCACCAAATACAATTGGCACTACCTAACTAAGAAAAAACTGTATTTTTGACCCCTACTGGGAATTACCATTATCGAGTGACGCCCTTTCCACTTAAAGAACGTTGGATCTACTTATCAGAGAATGGTGACTAGGATGTTCAAACCCCAGCTGGGCTAAAATGTCGAGGCTTACATAGACAATATGGTTGTAAAGAGTAAGCAGGTTTCTGAGCTTCTAAGTGATCTGGGAGATGTATTTTCAATACTCAGAAAATATAAATTGCCTCTTAACGCTTCCAAATGTTCCTTTGGTGTGAGTTCGGGGAAATTATTGGGTTACATAATCACTTATCAAGGGATTGAGGTTAACCTTGACTAAATTAGAGTTGTTAGGTTCTAAGACTTTAGGATCTAAATGTATTAGAATTTCAATGTGTAATGTTGGCAAACCATGATCAAAACATTAAGTCTAGATTTAGGCTGCACAAAGTGTGTTTATGTGTAAAGTTGGAATCAAGTGATTGTAGGAAATTATTATTCAATTTCTGCAAGGCTCGATCGATCGAAAATCAGACTCAATTGGTCGAAGCTGTAGATTGTTTTTTTTTTGCAGAATTTCCAACTCAACCCAAGCCCATATGACGTGTAGTGTTTTATGTTTTGCTTCAAATATAAAAAGAAAAACCCTAACCACGTTTTACAGGTTGTTGATATGCTGTATGTGTGAATCTCTTGTAAGATCTAGAGGTGTTTACCTTCATACACATTTAGGGTTATCAAGATCAAGATTGATGTCAAGAGCTTGATGATCTTTTCAGTTGTTGTTTCAAGAGCTTAAAGAAAACACAAGCGGGAGTACTTGCGGTTGCTGTGGATCAAGAAAAGAAGTAGTTTGTGGACTCGGAGCTGTCACATGGTCGTGGTAATAAGTTTTCTACTCGAGGTAGCAATAGAATGTTAGTGGTCTAAATCTTATTGTAAAAACTTCAATTCTTTCATAGTGGATCTATTTTAGCTTGAGGATAGCTAGGTTAAATCCTCACTAGGTTTTTTACTGGTTTGGTTTTCCTAGGTTATCATGTTGTTGTGTTCTTTATATTTCCGCACTATTCACATGATATGATTTGAATGTGTTTAACCTAGATCTTATTAATTACTTGTTAATCAATTTGGCTTAATATTAGGTTAAACAACTTGTTTTAAGTGGTCTAAAAATGTTTAAGTGGTATCAGAGCAAGTTAGTTTTAGTATTTAGATCCTTTAATCTAAGAGTTGATCATTAACCCATGTTGTCATAGAACACTGTCACTCTCTTGTGATCCCACCTCACTTTAATGGGAACAATTATGCCTACTTGAAAGTAAGGAAGAAAGCATTCCTGAAATCTATTAAGGAGAGAGTTTGGAATTTCGTTGAATACAAATAGGAGAAACCGACTACTCTTGAAAGTGAGAGGCAAACTTCTCAGAAAGAAACAGCCGCTTTTAATACAAAAGCCATGAATGCTATTTTTAAAGCTGTATCTATGGAGGAATTCAAGAGAATCTCTAATATTGAGATTGCTCATATTGCATGGAATATTCTCCAAACTTTGCATGAAGGCACAAAGGCAATTAAGATCAATAAGTTGCAATAATTAACAACTAGATTTGAAAGCATTAAGATGTCTGATGATAAAAATTTTGATGAATTCTATGCTAAGTTTAATAATATTGTTAATTATGCTTATAATTTGGGTGAAATTTATGATCAACCTAAGATTGTTAGGAAGATTCTTAGATCCTTGATTGAGGACTTTAGACCCAAAGTAACTGTCATTACTGAAAGCAAGGATGTGGACTCCATCCCTGTTAATGAGCTTGTAGGATCTCTCCAGTCCTATGAGCTAAAACTATTTAAGACAAACAAATCCAAATTAATGGCTCTTAAGTCAATTGATGATGTTGATGGGAATGAATTTGATGATGAACTCTCTTCTACAGAGATTACATATCTTGCAAAGAACTTTAAAAACTTTCTTAGGAACAACAACAGAAGGGTAAGAGGTAAAAGCAATGCTAAACCTAGGAATTTTAAAAGGAATGAACCCACTAAAGTGAACAATACTGATAAACCTAAAAAGAAAGTAGGTCAAACCTCAAATAATTCCATGGGTCAATAATGTTTTGGTTGTCAAAGGTATGGTCATGTGAAATCAGAATGCCCTACATTCTTGAGATCAAAAGGTAAAGGTATGGGTGTAACTCTCAGTGATGATGAAGTTTCTGATCATGAGTCTGGTAGTGATGAGTGGAAACTTCATTGTTTTCACAACTACTGTTGTAGTTGATGAAAGTGTTGTGGTTGATAAAAACCCTTCTGATAGGGAACTCTCTGAGGTAAAAACAATGCTAAACTTAAGAATTTTAAGAGGAATGAACCCACTAAAGTGAACAATACTGATAAACCTAAAGAGAAAGTAGGTCAAACCTCTAATAATTCCATGGGTCAACAATGTTTTGGTTGTCAAGGGTATGGTCATGTGAAATCAGAATGTCCTACATTCTTGAGATAAAAGGGTAAAGGTATGGCTATAACCCTTAGTAATGATAAAGTTTCTAATTATGAGTCTGGTAGTGATGAGGATGAAAACTTCATTGCTTTCACAGCTACTGCTGTAGTTGATGAAAGTGTTGTGGTTGATGAAAACCCTTCTGATGGGGAACTCTTTGAATGTGCTGATTTGCAAGAAGCTTATATGAAACTTTGCAAGGTTGCAGCAAAGGATGCTATGAATATTGACATTAGTTTGAAAAAAAAAATTTCTCTTGAACTTGATAAGAAAATTTTGCTGTTGAAATTGTTTGATGCTAATGAATTGATTGATAAAGTGAAAACTGAAAACATTTTGTTGCTGGATAAAGTTAAGAACTTGGAACTAGAATTATCTGTTGCTAGAGAACAAACAAATAGGTCTGCTAGTTCTAAACTTAAACACATGTTAAGTATTCAAAAGTCTCCCTTAGACAAAACTAGTCCAGGTTTTGAAAATAGCATCTCTATGTCTGAAACTCATTCTACAAACTTTGTTTCTTCTTCTAATCCTCCCATGAGTGAGATTGTTAAACTACTAGAAGTTGCACCTCCTAGGAAAATTAGGCTTAATCTCAAAGAGTCTAAGACGAAGACTCCTAACCCTCCTAAGTATAAGTTGCATGATAAACCTGTATGGGTTTATCATTTTTGTGGAAAGATTGGGCACATTCGTTTAAACTGTTTCAAGTTGCAAACTGCAAAGCGAGCAAATAAGCCTAAAGTACTTGTGCCCCAAGCACAAGATCTTATGGTACTTATTGGTGAGTTGGTAAAGGCTTTAAACCTTTATACCAATCCTAGAGTTGCACATCATTCTAATATGAATAATAACTCCAATGCTAGAGTTGCATCTAAAAGGTTTTGGATGCAAAAAGCTCAATCTAATTGAGTCTTTCTGACATGGTCCTCATGCTTCATCTCTCCATTCTTTGTAACATTTTCTTCTTTTGTTGTTTTGGTTTCTTTTTTTATTTAGGATTTGTATTGCATAACATTCATGCATTTCATGATAGGTTGTTTTTGTTATTCTTTTCAAAAATAAAAATAAAAGGGGAAGGGAAGCAAAAATGTGTTTTGCATTATTTTTCTTGAATTTGTAATCAACGCTAGCCATATAATCTTTACATAACATGTTTATGTACTTTGTTTAGTTTGAATGAGCTTATTTTACTGTACTTTACTAGTTTTAACTTTGTAGTGCATGTTATGTGGGAGTTATTTATAGTTTTTGATCGCTCGATCTTGACTTTGAAGTCACATGTTTTTTATTGTAAGAACTAAAAAAATTTAAGAGAAATATATAAATAACCATCTCACCACTGTTTACAAGCCAATCATAAACACCTTAGTGCATATGATAAGATTTTATGCTCAAGAAAGTGTAGCACATGCACAAAAATAATATAATGCGTAGCCTCGAATTAATACTAAAATTGGTGTGTACATTATTGGGCTATAATAAATTCACAATGAAATAAAATTGGACTGTACATTATCTTGGCTATTCTAATAATTTGCAAATCAAATAAAGATGGTGTGTACATTATGAGGTAAGATAAGAAATTACATGATTGGAAGCTTCTTTTCTAGGAGATGTGAGAGTTATATAATGTAACTCTTTAGGTGATAGTCACTTTCAAATTTATGTGATGAATTTTGTAGAAATTGTGATTGATCACTATTTACTTATCACCTCACATGTATCTCAAGCTATTACTAGTTACATACACTACACAAGTTATCATTTGCTAAACTTAGTACATGATATTATGTGTGATCTTGTTGTGGCCATCCAAGATTAAAAATTCCTTGATTTTAATGCAAAATGTGTTAATTGTTTGAGTTTTTTTAGCACAAATTGTTTCAAAAATGTGTTTTTGGAAGATCTGGGTTGAATTCATGTGTTTTTTGAAAACTTTTAAACTCATATTCATGTATTTCATTCATGAAATATGGTGTTTTGAGTCGTTTTTGCATTAATTTGCACTGTTTTTCAAAAAATTCACTTTTCCAAATTTTTGATCCATCGAAGCTGTTGCTCGACCGATCGAAAATGTGATAAAAAATTAGGTTTGAATCTGCTTGGCTCGATTGGTTCTCGATTGATGTTGGATTGATCCAATATGATTTTCGACCGATTGAATCTAATTTTCGACCAATCGAAAATCGGTTAGTGAGTTTTTAAAAAAGGTTTTCTCTCACGTATTCTCACACTTTTCAAATCTTTTTCAAAAGCTCTTTCCCTGTTCTACTCTAACTGATCCACACTAAGCCTTTTTTGTCGTTTTCATCCTAAAAATTCTCAAGTGTTTTTGTCTTCAGGTGCAGGTATGACCTAAATACCCTTCCTTTTTCATTAAAATCTCATTTTTCATGCATTTACATGCATTTTTCTCTAAAAATTTTGAACATGAGATTTTTGGGATTTTTGATTTTAGGGTTGTTTTTAATCATATTTGACCAATGGGTTTTTGTTCTTAAATGTTGTAAACATGTTTCCCATGCATTAATTTGATTAATTTGGTGATTTGAGATCAATTGAAATTTCTAGGGCTTGAAACTTTGAGAAATTGGGGTTTTTGTTCAATTGGGCTTAATTTGGTAAAATTGACTTGTGTAATTGATTGATTATGTCATTACATGATGGTGTCTATCTAGTGTAATGATTAATTACTCAATTTGGTCAAATTTTTGAAATTAAATTTTTCAAAATTTGGGGGTTTTGTTTTAAAACTCTTTGTTCAAGTCAATTGTTGGTTTATAAAGTAAAATTGAACTGTTTTCGAAGCATTAGAGCATGCATTATATGTGCATTCCTTTCACGCATCATATAAATTTTTATTTGTTGAGTTTTTTGTTCTCTAACCCTCTATAATGCAGTTTGCCCATGTGTTCTTTTTTTTTTTCTTTTTTTTTTCTTTTTTTTTTTTTTTTTTCCAACCCTTAGCATCATGTTTAGGAAGTCTAGAGCCCATAGGAAAACCTCCACCTCCTCTACCCCTGTTTTCCAAAGTGATAGGTTTCTTACCCCGAAAAATCAAGAAACCTTTGAGAAACTGAATGTCTATAGGAAGGTGTGGGCTGAGCATAAAGTGATTTTCGATGAGGTTGATCCTGAGATTCATAGGAGTTTTGATCGTAGAGGTTGGTTGTCTTTGTGTTTGCATCTCTCTTCCCTTAATCTTTGCCATTTAATTACTACTGTAGTTATGATTAATTATGACTTAGATTGTTTTACCAATTCTATTTTAGCTTATTTTCTTATTCCGCACATATATTGTTTGATAATATCTACAGTGCCAATTGAATAAACCAAAAGGGCACTATAGCTACAGCGCATCAGTGCACCTCAATAATTGTGAAAATATTATGAAATTTGTTGTATCAGTATAACAACATATATACCAACTCATATAAAAAATAAAAAAAACTTTAGGCACTGTAGCTATAATGCCAATTGAACAAACCAAAAGGGCATTGTAGCTACAATGTATCGAAATTTGTTGTGTCAGTATAACAATATATATATACTAGCTCATATAAATATTAAAAAAAAAAAAAAAGATTACTTGAAAAAAAAAAAATTTAGTCACTGTTACTATAATGCCAATTGAAAAAACCAAAAAGGCACTGTAGCTACAGTGCATCAATGCATTCGCGCTTTTTATATATATAGATGAGGTGTAGCATATTGTTCATTGACTCTAGGCCTGTTCATGAATATACTAGCACCGACAGAACTGGTTTGACTACACCACCCCCCCCCCCCCCCCCCGCGCTTAAGGCTCTGCCGAAGGTTTTCGGCACGGTGGTCAACGGTAGATCTTCAATACCGACGTCGGACCGATGCAGCCATCGACGCAAAGATGTGCATACCAATGAAGACTGAACCGACCCAAGCATGTTATATATATATATATATATATAAATATCATACCTTTCTAAGAAGAACTAAAGAGAAAAGGCTGCCTAAGCCTAAAGTTCTCATCCATGAACAGGTCAAAAAAAAAAAAAATTGAATTCTTATCCATGACCATGAATGGGCCTAACGTTCTTATCAAAAAAAAAAATTTTTGAATTAAAAAAGAAGTTAACGTGTGTGAGTGAGGCTACCTTTTCTCAGTCAAAAAACGTGCGTCAGGAGGAATAGCCGAATAGTCTCATCACTGAGTGTGAGTGGTCTTGTCTAGTAACTCTAGTGTCTTTCCACTTGCATTTTTTGAAAAAAAAAAATTTAATTTAAATTTTTTTAAAGAAAAGGTCGTATAGCCCTATAGGTTACAATCTTGCCACTTGCTTTTTTT
Organism: Quercus gilva; assembly: GCA_023621385.1. Taxonomy (NCBI): domain Eukaryota; kingdom Viridiplantae; phylum Streptophyta; class Magnoliopsida; order Fagales; family Fagaceae; genus Quercus; species Quercus gilva. The sequence continues at coordinate 28,016,745 of CM042476.1, forward strand.
GAAAAGAAAAAAAAATATATTTAAGTGTCACATGTATTAGTCACTGACTCACTATCTTGCCACTTGCTTTCTTGAAAAAAAAAAAAAAAAACGATGCCATATTGTCACTATTTGAGTCACTGATGGAGTCATTCACTATGCAAGATTTTTTTTTTTTTTTCTCTTTTGATCTCAACCACACACGTCTTTTATCTCGAGTTGTCTCCTACTCAAACTCAGCTACTCTCATAATCTCATTTCTCCTCTTTAGTCTTTAGACTTTTGCTCCTCTCACGGTCCCACCTCTCAAACTTAAAACTCAGTCACTCATCAGTCACCAGCCACCTTTATTTTTCTTCATGTTTCGTCCCTCTCAATCTCAGAATCTCAAGCTCTCACCTAACCATTTTTCTCTTCTTTTTTGCTCTCAGCTGCATAATGTTTCTTCTAAACCCTAATCCTGCCGAACAATTAGTAGTGTTTCCCTCTCAATCTTAGATTTTCAAGCTCCCACCAACCATTTTTCTCTTCTCTTTTGCACTCAACCACATAAGAGTTCTACCCATATAACCGAACGAACTGCGCCAAGCATCTAAGATTAACCGCACCTTGTGTAGACCGGTTTTTACCTTCCATAAGTGAGGTGCGGTCAAGCATAGGGTGAAACAGCACCCTATAGGTGTGATGCAAAAAACCTCTCCAAAACCAACCGAACCAAACCATGTACACCCCTAATTGACTCTATGATTTCAAAACCAAAGGCCAAAGATAAGAGCAACTCTACTTGTCTTGTCTACAATGCTCCAAGTTCCACAGTTTCCTCTTTTCCCTTGGCTCTCCTTCCTGTTTATCCTGGTTATTTGTTGGAAGAGTTCTAAAGCCAAAGGCCAAATCCATAAATTGCCTCCTGGGCCATGGAAACTACCTTTTATAGGGAATTTGCACCAGCTTGTTTTCTCTCTACCACATCGATCCTTGAGAGACTTAGCCAAGAAATATGGACCCATTATGCAACTTCAGCTGGGTGAGGTGTTGGCTATAATTATTTCATCACCAAAAGTAGCTGAAGAGGTTCTGAAGACACATGATGCTGCTTTTGCAAATAGGCCAATCGTTCTTGGTGTTGAAATTGTGGGCTATGATAATTCAAGTATTGTATTTGCTCCCTATGGTGATTATTGGAGACAAATGCGAAAGATTTGTGTTCTTGAGCTCCTAAGTCCCAAGCGAGTCCGGTCATTTAAGACAATAAGAGAAGAAGAGGTATGGAATCTTGTTGAATCCATTTCCTTGTCACAGGGACTTCCAATCAATCTTAGTGAGAAAATCTTCACCACCTCATATTGTATAACTTCCAGAGCAGCAATTGGGAAGAAGTGCAAATATGAACAAGAATTGTTATCATTAATCAAGGAATCGTTTAATCTCAGTGGAGGTTTTGATATGCCTGATTTGTTCCCATCACTGAAGTTCCTTAGCTTCCTTACTGGGATGAGGCCTGCATTGGAGAAACTGCACAAAAAGCTAGACAAGATTCTTGATGAAATAATCAATGAGCATAGGATGAAAAGAAGTACTACCATTTCAGCCAGCAAACATGAACCTGCTGGTGGTGATCATGATGATCTAGTTGATGCGCTTTTAAAACTTCAGGAGATGGGTGAGCTTGAATTTGAAATCACTAGCAACCAGATTAAAGCTGTAACTCAGGTATGCAAATAAGATCTGTCAATTTATAACCAACATTTCTTTTACTTTTCTTCTTAATTAGAAAGTGAGCAACGTTTTAACAAATATGGGTCCCTTACCCACGTGAATTCTGAATAGAATTCAATGCCTAGTTTTAACTTTTATCAAAGTCACACGTTACTTTAAAAAATAATAATAATAAACACAGCTTAATGGCCACGCGATTCAAAAATTGCATTGAGACGCAGATTAATAGAACGAGGGCACGGTGCAGGGGTGGGCTTTGCCGAACTTCGTCATTGTGCCGTACCGGCCGGCATAATACGAAATTGACTCCATTGCGGGGGTTAGGTGGAGTTTATGTCCTTTACACTTGTTCCAAGGTTTATTGTTATTTTTTCAGGTATAATAATTAGACAATTTAGATTTATGTATAATGTGTGGGTTTGGATAGCAATTATTCCACCGTTTGCGTTTTCAAAGCACATTTTTTCTTTTTTCTTTTTTTTTCTTCTGTATTTGTTGACTTTGAGTGATAATATTTATTGTTCATGACTGTGTATATACTGTGTATACACTGTTTATGCATTAAAAAATATTAAAAATAAATCTCACGATACTATTCATATATTTAAAAATTATTTTACTACTGTATTTTTAACAATAACCAATTTTTAACAACAATAAATTATATCTAAACAGATCAATGAATTAAACAAAATTTAAGTATTATTTCTTAAATTTTCTTCTTAAAATTTTGTAGCGGTGACTTTTTTCCATGAAATGAAATAAAAGTGGATTTTTGTAGCTTTGGTAAAAGTTAAAACTAACGTTAGGCATTAAATTCTATTCAGAATTCACGTGTCTTTTTTCCATGAAATGAAATATAAGTGGATTTTTGTAGCTTTTGTAAAAGTTAAAACTAACGTTGGGCATTAAATTCTATTCAGAATTCACGTGAGTAAGGTGGTGTCTATGCCTTTTACACTTGTTCCAAGGTTTATTATTATTTTTTTAAATATACTAATTAGACAATTTTGATTTATATGTAATGGACTGGACAAGACGTACGGTGTGCTTGAAATAGGATGGATAGAGATAAAATTAAAATTAAAATTTATTTTAGTATATTTGATTAGGTGGAAGGAGAAAAAATAAATAGTAAAATTTAGGTATTTTTTTCTTAGGCCTACTAAAAAGTTTTCTTTTTATAGAAAGAAAATTGAAGAGAAAAATTAAACATCATTTTTGGACGAAAATGGTCATGTGCAATGCCCGTTCCTTTTCTTCACAACCTTTTCTTTTTTTCTTTTTTCTTTTTTCTTTCCCTCCTAGTTGCCTTTTTTTTTTTTTTTTGGATGTGATTTTTTTTAGGACATGATTTTTATTTTTTTAATAAATTTAGATGATTGATTTTTTTTTTAGTTGTTTATCACATTTTTTGTTTTAATTGGGCATCATTTTTTAATAAAGGTATATGCGTAAATTTATACAACCTCACTTTTTTCATCTCTTCATTTTTCTACTCCCAACCAAACAAAAATAAAGAAAATTAAAATCTTTTCTATCCTCTCACTTTTCCATCCTTTCACCATTTTCTATCCTCCTACTTTTCCATTCCTCCAACCAAACAGACCCTTAAGTACAATACTTAGATATTGTTCCTTAGGTTTCCCTCTTAAAATTCTGTTATGTGGCTTTTTTCTCATAAAATGAAAGTATATTTTTTAGTTAAATAGTCACATGGCAAAATCTTAAGAGGAAAACTTAAAAAACAGCACCTAAAATACTGTAAATAAGTTTTGTTCTAATGAATTGGGCTACTATAGAAGGATAAAATTGATGATGAATTGGACCTAATGTACTCAAAGATATTGGTTTTAAAATACTATAGGAAAATAAGAAAAGAAAAATTATATATATATATATATAGCGGTACACCGGTATTAACCAGTACCAAAATATATCATTCCTTTGGCTAAACCAAAATGGCTTCTGATATAAAATTGACTTCCTCACTCCCTTTAATTGTTGTCTTTGTGCACTTGTTAAAATATAATTTTCTATTGCAATTGATTGTTTTTCTTATAAGTAGTCGAGCTACTTTCAATACTTTAGTAGGGCCCTTCTAAAACCTCGTTCACACGCGCAAAGGAACATACGTTAACAAAAATAAAATAAAAAAATAAAAAAAGTTGAAGTATTTGAGATACACACGTACACAACAGGAGGTCATGAATATGTATTTTGCCATTATATTCTTTGAGAGTGGTAGCTTGTCTAATCAAATACACAGGATTGTGTAGTATGATGGTTTTAGAAGCAATTTATCTCTTGAAATTAATTTCATGTACAAATAATAAATCAAAATTCAGGCCACTAAACTTGGAATTCGAAAGAAAATTAAGCGTAACTGGAGACTACAGAATACTTTTCTTTTGTTTACAAATTATGCAACTAGCCTGTTTTTCCTAATATTGTCTTAGTGTGATTCAACCTTCATTTACAGGACGTTTTCGCTGCAGCAAGTGAGACTTCAGCATCTACAATAGAATGGGCAATGTCAGAATTATTGAGAAACCCAAGAGTAATGGCGAAAGCACAAAACGAAGTGCGACAAATCCTTAAAGGGACAAGAAACATTGATGAAATAGACATTCAAAAACTAGATTATTTGAAATTAGTTGTGAAGGAAACTTTGCGATTACACCCTCCTGGTGCCTTGATCCCAAGAGAATCAAGAGAAAAATGTGAAATTAATGGGTTCGAGATACCAAGCAACACAAAAGTAATCATTAATGCATGGGCTATTGGTAGAGATCCTACATATTGGATTGATGCAGATTGCTTTCATCCTGAGAGGTTTCATGGTTCCTCTGTTGATTTTAAAGGGACCAACTTTGAATTCATTCCATTTGGAAGTGGTAGGAGGATATGTCCAGGTATATCATTTGCGCTTGCTAATGTTGAACTTGTTCTTTCTCAATTGCTGTATCACTTCACTTGGAAACTTCCCTCTAAAATCAATCCAGAAGAACTTGACATGTCCGAGTCTTTAGGATTATCCTGCAGGCGAGGGAATGATTTGTACCTAGTTGCCACTCCTTGGATGGATTAGTTAGGTAACTCTATCATGAAGTTCCTTAAAATTCTTATATCCTTCTATTTTGAAATAAGTAGATTACACTTGTTATGTTATTGATGTTTACATAAATGTTGTATTATCAACAAAAAAAATGTATACACAAATGTTTATTATCACTATTTTGGTTTCTCTTTAAAATATTGATGATATAGCTACATCCAACCACTCATTTCAAACAAATGGATAAGATTTTAGAAAATTGATGGGGGGAGTTACTTTTAAAACAATCAAGAATGCTAATCCTCTTTGGACTCATTTTATCGTAAGAAACTGAATAATAGGGATGAAAATATGTGAAATTTTTTTTAAGGGATTGCATCTAAATTCAGTAAAGTGTACCCTACTGTTCAGCATACACAAACACACACACACACACACATATATATATAATCAAAGACATTTGATTCTTGGTTAAACTCATAATATTGTGTCACATAAACTTTTGTGCTCTTACAATTTTCGATATCATTATTTTAATATGAATTTTTGGCAAAAATGCAAAACTCATTTTTTAAGTTTCACCATAGTTCATTCCAAGTATCTAACTTTGCTTTTATTCAATTGAACCCTCTAAGTTTCAAAAGTGTTCAATCAAAGCTGTTAGGATATATGTGAATCATGTTTAGGAACATATGTCAATATAGAATTAGATAATCTTTTGCCAAAACGCATTTTACTTATAATTGGGTAGATCTATGATGTGTTTAATACTTCAAGGAACAAAGTTTCAAGTCCAAGTGTCAAGGCCATGCAAATCTGTCCAAAAATCAAATGAAAAAGTACTGGATTTTAAAACTAGACAGATAGCATCTATCGAGGTTTAAAATACAGCTGTTGCCCGATGGTCAACAGCTACTCTATAGATACTCTATCTACTGAGATTTATGAAAATCAAATTTTCAGATCTAATTTTCATCCAACCCTTGTATACATGTTTGAGCTTTCTTTACTCACAACCCTAAACATATATAAGGATTAATTTAAAGGCCGTCACAGCTAATATAAGTGAGTGCAACTTGATGCAAAGGTTTTTCATAAGCATATTGTGACTAGAGACAATTTGTCCTAGTTCATTTTTCTCTTCAAGAAACTACTGTGTTTGTACACCGTAGGGTTTTGTAACCAAGGAGCTTCGTGATCTTCGTCGTGTTAATGAACTGAAGAATTTTACAGCCAACATTCTTCTCAAGTTGGTGGTTAGTCACATACTTGGATCCGTGCATCGATTGGTTAGTCACATATAAGGAGCCATGCATTGAAAGGAGAGATTGTCACTACAGAACAAGTCCAATTGGATATTAGGGTAAGGATTCAGCTGTAGGTTGGTATAAGGTACTAAGATTCCTTTACTTGTAACTGCTTGTTGTGATAATAGTTCATGATCTTCGTCGTGTTAATGAACTGAAGAATTTTACAGCTAACATCCTTCTCGAGTTGGTGGTTAGTCACATACTTGGATCCATGCATCGATTGGTTAGTCACATATAGGGAGCCATGCATTGAAAGGAGAGATTGTCACTACAGAACAAGTCCAATTGGATATTGGGGTAAGGATTCAGCTGTAGGTTGGTATAAGGTACTAAGATTCCTTTACTTGTAACTGCTTGTTGTGATAATAGTGGATTCTCGGGAGTAATGACCTTAAAATCATCCAGTGGGGTTTTTGCCTTGAAAGTTTTCCCCATTTGTAAACAAATCACCGTGTCAACTTTATTTTCCGCTGCATATTAACTTAGTTGGTGATTTGTTTGTTCTACCACGCGTATTGCATATTAATCGGAATAATTAATTAACTTGGCTAATTAATTAATTAATATATCACAATGGGTCAATACATTCTTGGCCTATCAAAAGCCTCCCATTAGCCTCCATTAAACTGATCTATTAGACACCCAAAATGGTGTCGTTTTGGTATTTTTCATCTCCAGAACAAGTCCAATTGGATATTGGGGTAAGGGTTCAGCTGTAGGTTGGTATAAGGTACTAGGATTCCTTTACTTGTAACTGCTTGTTGTGATAATAGTGGATTCTCAGGAGTGGTGACTTTAAAATCACCCAGTGGGGTTTTTGCCTTAGAGGTTTTTTCCATTTGGAAACAAATCACTGTGTCAACTTTATTTTCTACTGCATATTAACTTGTTGGTGATTTGTTTGTTCTACCACGCGTATTGCATATTAATTGGAATAATTAATTAACTTGGCTAATTAATTGATTAATATATCACAATGGGTCAATACATTCTTGGCCTATCAAAAGCTTCCCATTAGCCTCCATTAAACTGATCTATTAGACGCCCAAAATGGTGTTGTTTTGGTATTTTTCATCTCCTCCCTAAGTTTACCTTTGGCCAGCTTGCTAGTGACTGTCCAAAAATTATATTGAATTTTTAAAATTAAAATCTAAATATTTAGTCCAACTCATTTTTTTTAGCTGATGTGTACTGGGCCACTCTAGCAATTTATAAATTGGGCTTGTTTGTGGGCATTGAACACTAGACTAGGCTTCCATCCTGATCTGATAATATGGGACTGGGCTTATTCCACTTTCAAAAAGAACCATGGGCCAAGGCAAACTTATTAAGCAGTTAAGTTGGCGAGCACAGATTGCAAAACCCACTCGAGACTTATGTGTTTGGGCATGGTCTTAAGTAAATTATTATACATTATTTTTTTATGATAATTATACACTAATTAATGATAATCTATTTTTAATGAACAAATACGTCCCAAACCCAGACCCAAATTATGATGAATTCATAGGGAGCGTTTGGTTCACCGCAATGTCACATTACACTGTAATATTGCATTATTGTAATCTTACATTAATATAATCTCAATACAATAATATAACATTATATTATTTAGGAAAGTGATGAGATAAATGTGATGTGATATATTTTTTAATTTTAAATTATGGTAATGTTAGAAAAAAATAAAATAAACCAAAAATTTTAATGTCACATCATCGTAATGTGTATTACATTAAGGGCACATCATAGTGAACAAAATACCCCTAAGTCATTTGGTAGAATAATGTTAGAAGAGAAGTATATTATGGGGCATGTGAAGTTTTTGAGGGAAATGAGGTTAATTTTTTTTACAATATGCATTAATCAAAAGTCACCTTTTTTTTTTACGTCCCAGACCCAGACCCAGACCCAAATTATAATGAATTCATAAGGGGCGTTTGGTTCGCTACAATGTTACATTACACTGTAATATTGTATTATTGTAATCTTACATTAATATAATTTCAATACAAAAATATAACATTACATTATTTAAGAAAGTGATGAGATAAAAGTGGTGTGATATATTTTTTAATTTTAAATTATGGTAATGTTAAAAAAAATAAAAATAAACCAAAAACCTTAATGCCACATCATTGTAATGTACATTATATTAAGGGCACATCATAGTAAACCAAATACCCTTGAGTCATTTGGTAGAATACTGTTAGAAGGGAAGTTTATTATGGGGCATGTGAAGTTTTTGAGGGAAATGAGGTTAATTTTTTTTACAATATGCATTAATCAAAAGTCACCTTCTTTTTTTTTTTTACTAAGAAGTCACCTTTTGGAACAACATAGAAGGGAGAAAGAAAGAATGAGGAGAGAAACATAAATACCTTCTGTTGTCAATGCCAAAGTAAGCTAGAGTTCGGGAAAGTTTTCTTTTTTTTTAACGAACGAACAAAAATTTGAAACAGGTAAAAGAGTTATGTCAGTTGTGAATTTAGATAAAAACTAGTTACAATTTGTCACTTAACCTTTATTGTAAAAATATTGTGAAAGTAGTACTAAGAGGATCGTATTCAAACTTATTGCAACTAGGCTTAAAAAAAAAATTAGGATAAAAGGTGTTCATATTTTTATTGTGGGGGTCAAAACCATAAATAAATAATATTATATATATATATATATATATATACTTTTTTGTTTTGGGTGGGGGGAGAGGGGGAAGTCAGGGATTCCCAAACCTCTTGCTTCTACTACCAATGACAAGAGGAACAAAGCAAGACATCAATCCATTTGGGTAGTCGAAGAGAAAAAGGGTTCTGTTTGTGTATGTGAATCTGTTTATAATGATGTAATGAGATTTGGAAAAGAAAAATATTTTTTCTCCTCTCTAGTTTTTGTTTGGTTATTGGGAAAGTGTTGGGGAGAGTTTGTCGATTTTTTTTTTTTTGAAATTTTTTTTTATCAATTATATATGTTTTTTTAATCATGCAAGAATTTTTTGTTGTTTTTTTATTAGTGTGTTAAATACTTAACAAAATATTCTAACGAAAGTAGATGCAAGGCCTTAATTGAAACATAAAAGATTGAATCGAATAAAAATAAAGTTAAAGACCTGAAATGAATTTTGGTCCAACTTAAATAGTGCAATTTGCATTTTTGTATATATTTATAAATAAAAACTTTTTTCTTGATTTGTTTAGAAAAATAAAAGAGGAAAAATGCATATTGTTTATGCTATAGCCTACGGAAGCTACTTCGTCCATTCGTCAAGAATGCATTTGTACTGAAAAGTGAAAACCATAAAATTTCATTTTGGCCAGTAAAAATAAAACTATATCATTTTAAACCCTAATAGACCGCAAACGTGATTCTAGTGTGCTCTTTTTTTTTTTTCTTAAGGACCAATGGTGGACCAAAAATGTTCCCATACCGCGACCATCGGGGAGTATCAAATTTCAATCTGTAAACCCACATGCTTTTAGTGGCCGTGTAAAACATGCATCCTACCCTGTATTTCACTTTTGTGGGATTTATTCTATAATGATTTTTCATTATCATTTTTTTAGCTGATGTGTTCTGGGCCACTCTAGCAATTTATAAATTGGGCTTGTTTGTGGGCATTGAACACTAGACTGGGCTTTCGTCCTGATCCGATAATATGGGACTGGGCTTGTTTTACTTTTAAAAAGAACCACGGGCCAAGGCAAACTTATTAAGCAGTTAAGTTGGCGATCATAAATTGCAAAACCCACTCAAGACTTATGTGTTTGGGCATGGTCTTAAGTAAATTATTATACATTATTTTTTTTTATGATAATTATACACTAATTAATGATAATCTATTTTTAATGAACAAATACGTCCCAGACCCAGATCCAGACCCAAATTATGATGAATTCTTAGGGGGCGTTTGGTTCGCCACAATGTTACATTATACTGTAATATTGCATTATTGTAATCTTACATTAATATAATCTTAATATAAGAATACAACATTACATTATTCAGGAAAATGATGATATAAACGTGATATGATATATTTTCTAATTTTAAATTATGATAATGTTAAAAATAAATAATAATTAAAAAAAAAAACCAAAAACCTTAATGTCACATCATCGCAATGTGCATCACATCAATGGCACATCACAATGAACCAAATACCCCTGAGTCATTTGGTAGAATACTGTTAGAAGGGAAGTTTCTTATGGGGCATGTGAAGTTTTTGAGGGAAATGAGGTTATTTGTTTTTACAATATACATTAATCAAAAGTCACGTTTTGAAATAACATTGAAGGGAGAAAGGGAGAATGAGGAGAGAAACATAAATACCTTCTGTTGTCAATTCCAAAGTAAGCTAGAGTTCCGGAATTTTTTTTTTTTTTTTTTTTTAACAAATGAACAAAAATTTGAAACTTTTTTTTTTCTTATAAAATTAAATATTTTAAAGGTAGTGCTACTGACACAACAATTTTACAAAAAGTCACAACAAAATTTAGGTGACAAGTCATTTGGTAGAATACTGTTAGAAGGGAAGTTTATTATGGGGCATGTGAAGTTTTTGAGGGAAATGAGGTCATTTGTTTTTACAATATGCATTAATCAAAAGTCACATTTTGAAATAACATTGAAGGGAGAAAAGGAGAATGAGGAGAGAAACATAGATACCTTCTGTTGTCAATTCCAAAGTAAGCTAGAGTTCCGGAAATTTTTTTTTTTTTTTTTTTTTTTTTTTTTTAACGAATGAACAAAAATTTGAAACTTTTTTTTTTCTTATAAAATTAAATATTTTAAAGGTAGTGCTACTGACACAACAATTTTACAAAAAAGTCACAACAAAATTTAGGTGACAAGTCATTTGGTAGAATACTGTTAGAAGGGAAGTTTATTATGGGGCATGTGAAGTTTTTGAGGGAAATGAGGTTTTTTATTTTTACAATATGCATTAATCAAAAGTCACCTTTTGAAATAACATAGAAGGGAGAAAGGGAGAATGAGGAGAGAAACATAGATACCTTCTGTTGTCAATGCCAAAGTAAGCTAGAGTTCCGGAAATTTTTTTTTTTTTTTTTTTTTTTTTTTTTAACGAATGAACAAAAATTTGAAACTTTTTTTTTCTTATAAAATTAAATATTTTAAAGGCAGTGCTACTGACACAACAATTTTACAAAAAATTCACAACAAAATTTAGGTGACAAGTTATTAATGATAGGTAAAAGAGTGATGCTAGTTGTGGATTTAGATAAAAACCAGTTACAATTTGTCACTTAACCTTTATTGTAAAAATATCGTGAAAGTAGGATCAAGATGATCGTATTCAAACTTATTGCAGTTGGGCTTAAAAAAAATAGGATCAAGGTGTTCATATTTTTATTGTAGGGGTCAAAACCAAAAATAAATAAATAAATAATATTATATATATAATTTTGTGGGGGGTGGGGAGAAGGGGGAAGCAGGGCTGTAAACGAATCAAGCCGTTCATAAACAGCTCGGGCTTGGTTCGATAAAAAGCTCGTTCATGTTTGTTTGTTTTATAAACAAGCCAAGCTTAAGCTTTAGTCTTAAGCTTGTTTAATAAACGAGCTCAGCCCGCGTAAAAAATATTGTTCATGAACAAACTTGTAAACACCAAGGCTGGATACAAAAGTAACAAAACAAGTTGAGCCTAGGCTTATTTATGAGTTTAGGCTTATTTATGAGTTTGGTAATAAAATTGATATTAGCTTGACAAGTAAACTCATGTCCTTCTAAGACTTTAATTAATTACAAGTTGAGATAACTCATCCAAACCAAATAGACTAGATAATAAACTTGATATAGACTTGATAATATACTTATGTTGGATCTCAAGCTCAAAAACATGATATTGAGCTTGAGTTTGGGCTTGATATAGAGCTCGAGCTTGGCTTGACTAATAATCCAAGCCAAGCCAAGCCAAACTGAGCTCAAACTTTTATACTTTATAACAAGCTCAAGCTTAAACATTATTTGTAAGCTCGTATTAAGCTCAAGCCAGCTTGAACATTCTACTTTTGTTGTCGAGCCGAGCTTGAACATTCACTACTTGACAAAGCTCGGCTCGTTTACAGCCCTACGGGGAAGTCAGGGGTTCCCAAACCTCTTTCTTCTACAACCAATGACAAGAGGCGCAGTGGTTCTTCATCTAAGCAAAGCAAGACATCAATCCATCTAATTAGTCAAAGAGAAAAGGGGTTCTACTTGTGTTTGTGATTCTGTTTAATTATAATGATGTTATGAGATTTGGAAAGAAAAATATTTTTTTTCTTCTCTCTATTTTTTGTTTGGTTGTTGGGAAAGTGCTAAGGAGAGTTCATTGATTTTTTTTTTCAAAATTGTTTTATCAATTTTTTTTTTTAATTATGCAAGAATTTTTTTTGTTTTTTTATTAGTGAGTTAAATACTTAAACAAAATATTCTAACAAAAGTAGATGTAAGGCCTTAATTGAAACAAATTGAAACTTAGAAGACTGAATTGAATGAAAATAAAGTTAAAGACCTGAAATAAATTTTGGTCCAACTTTTTATTTGAGAAACAAACACACACACACATACACAAGGGAGAGGGAAAGGGATTCTATCACAAAAGCACACCACAACTCCACTCAAAAGTCATGGTAACTTTTAAGAGAATGTGGGGCAACTTATATTATACACAACACACTCTCTTAAATAATATGAAACAAATTTTGGTCCAACTTAAACAGTGCAATTTGCATTTTTGTATATATTTATAAATAAAAACTTTTTTCTCTTTTTTTTTAATAAAAATAAAAGAGGAAAAATGCATATTGTTTTATGCTATAGCCTACGGAAGCTACTTTGTCCATTCGTCAAGAATGCATTTTTACTGAAAAGTGAAAACCATACAATTTCATTTTGGCTGGAAAAAATAAAACTGTATATATCATTTTAAACCCTAATAGACCGCAAACGTAATTCTAGTGTGCTCTTTTTTTTCTTAAGGACCAATGGTGGACCAAAAATGTTCCCATGCCGTGACTATCGGGGAGTATCAAATTTCAATCTGTAAACCCACATGCTTTTAGTGGCCGTGTAAAACATGCATCCTTGATCCTACCTGTATTTCACTTTTCACTTTTATGGGATTCATTTTATAATGATTTTTTATTATCATTAGATTAAGATATTAATTTATTTTTTGTATAAGTAAGAATTAAACTTAATTCTCTTGCGGACGACAAGAGACCTTCTTTTTTTTTTTTGATAAGAAAATCGGAACTTTATTAAGATGAAAATAAACACATTACATCCTAAGTTAAAACCGACTGAGCTAAGATGTGTGCAGGACGATTATCTTATCTTCAAATATAAGAGACTTGCACTCCCCTAAAATCCTTTAGCTTAAGTTGTACTCCCTCAACTATATTGCCAATAATTATTGGTGGTCACACAATCCATTCATAGCCTCAGCAACAATCTGTGAGTCACACTCAAAGATAAACCCCCACATCCCATGCAAAAAGAACCCCTTTCTCCAAAACTTTTGCTTCAATCTCCAACGGCCCCAGCGGGTATGGGATATCTTTACTCAACGCTGCCTCAACTCTTCCAGCAAAATCACAGATTACTACCCCAACTCCCAAAGAATGAGAGGATTTGAAAGTTGCGCCATTAACAATAAGGAGAATTTTTTGTGCATTAATTTTGGTCTTTCATAATCTGGTACCATAAAAATTTTCCCATCATGACTTTCGGTTAGCTGTTCTTAACCCCTTGTGCTTATTCATTTCTTCTTTTTTCTTTTTTAAGAATCAAACACAAAGGAAAGAGAATGAGGTAATTCTAACATACATCACAAACTCCTCATGTATATTCTTTTTTCTTTTTCTTTTTTTGGTTAAAACTCATGTATATTCAATTCTACTAAAATACTTTTCTTTCCAAAAAAATAAAGCTTTTCATGGATGTCTCCAAAAAAAAAAAAAAAAAACATGCCTTTCATTGGACTACTGTAAGTCATTAGGTTTTCCTTAATTTCGTTTTGTCCAGTTGGGCTCTTGAACGCTGTACCATAAAGTTGATTACCGTACCTTAGAAAAATATGGACATTTGCTGTAATTTTCATGGCTTCCATAACAATTGAAACAATATCAATTCTAATCCTCTAAAGCATTTGTAGGCAAATAGACATTTGCTGTAATTTTCGTGGCTTCCATAACAATTGGAACAATATCAATTCTAATCCTCTAATGCATTTGTACGCAATTAAGACACAAACGATCAAGAGCAACTAATATCAATCTTTAAATTTTTTTTTTTTTTTTTTTTTATAATTAATATCAATCTTTATTCTAGTTAGACATTATATATGTTCCACATTATGGGACAGGTTAGCTATCTTACATTATGGGACAGGTTAGACCAAAATGAATTTTAATCTTATGATGTTAATTATGTTGGGCCAACCTCATTAACCAATCTCATAAAATTATAAGATTTAAACGGATTACACTCGCTTCATAATAGTTGCTCCTTATCATGAGGTTAAAACACCCATTTCAAATGGAATGAAAACTAGGAGACTAGCTACACGGGTGGCTCTAAGTACAGTTCAGGGGGTTCAAATGAACCCCCTACTCTTGAGCTGGCCAAAAATATATATATATATATATATATATTTTTTTTTTTTTTTATTTGACCCTCCTAAAATAAAATTTTGAATCTCCTAGACCTAATTTTTTTTAAAGCCTAGCTGAAATGAACTTGATTATGATTATCTTGACAATATCTTAGTCTTTTAAAACAAATAAATAAAAAAAATAAAAAAACTCAATATCAAACCAATTTTATCTAAAATTTGGGGGGAACAGTAAGCCTAACAACAAAAGTATAAATTTGTTCTCCTTAAATCTTAAAAAAAAAATAGATCTTAACAAATTTGAAATAAATTAATACATAAAATTTTATTGTATTTAGATTTCGCTTGGAGTTTACTTAACAACAATAATTCATATATTTATTGTATTTAAAAACAATAAATGATTTTCAAGATTTAATCTTAGCAACAATAATTAGTATCCTCATCATATTAATAAACTATTATAAAAAAATCGTATTAATAAACAATATGCATTGAACTTATAATTTATCTTATTATATGAGAAATGTTATATGTTCATAATACTTTCACAACAAATTTTAAGTGATAGATTGTTACTGGTTGTTATTGATAGGAAAAAAACTAATTTCAGCTGCAAGTTTAAATTAAAACTAATAACAACTTATCATCTAAAATTGTTAGAAAAATGGTGTAAAGATTTTGTAAATATAGCACTTCATAATAAAGAAATCACATAATTAAACTGCAAGATTCATTTTTTATTCAAAATGCATCTTGTTACTGACCTCCCCTAAAAATATATATTGGAGTTGTCGCTGACTAGCTAGGAACAAATCCTAGATAATGAAATCAATTACAAATTCCTCTCAAGTTTATGTCTAAAATTTGAGTTCACAGCAAGTACAACAATATCACCATTAAATAAAATTTCTCACTTTTCTTTGCCCTCTCTCATGCACATGCTGCACTTCTTTTCATGCACTATAAGTTTATACCCCAAGTAGACATTCACGTTTTTTCTATCTTTATTTTATACTTAATTCTAATCTCCTCTTCTCCCATTTATAGAAGGGTTCTTAAGGCAATGCTATCAAATCCATGTAGATAAATACCAACTCCTTTTTAACAAAAAATAGACTTTCATTAACACCAAAAAAATTCTAAATAAATTTTTCAACAAATTATGTACTTTGGAGTTTGGATTCGTTAAAATTTAGAGATTTTGTTGGATTTCAAACTCATTGAGAGGATCCATGACTTTGTAGTAGACTTACTTATACTGCTAATAAATGTAGTTGTTAAGGTTCACGTCCACTGTAGGTGTGAAATTTGTGGGATTGAAGAGGTTCTTAGAGGACATAATTAATATTCACAAATAGGTGTGGAATCATTATTTTTAAAAATGGTCGATTTGCAAACTCTATCACATAAGTTGATGCGATTTCAGTTTTCAACCATGAATAAAGTCATTATCATTTAAAATCTTACCCCAAAAAAAAATTAATAATAAAACTGTCTCCTAAAAGGTCTAATACTTAATTATGATATATTATGGGAGTTCAACTTGTAAAATTTCATAAGAAACTTGGGTTCAAATCTTGCCTACTGTACACCAAAACTAATTAGAATCTTAAGTTCTTAACCTTCGTTTTTGTTTTTGATTTTTTTTTTTTTTTTTTGGTTTATGAGATAGCATTAGTGTCTTAACATTTTGAGAAGAAATGCCTTAATTAACTTGTTTATGGAACAATAATTATAAAGCGAATTTCACAAATTCAAATTATCTATCATTTAGTATAAAAATTATATATAGATATCATATATACCATTAGAATATGGTGTGAAAATTTCATTAATATGTTATTATATATACACACAAGAGGGAAAATACTGATGTTATTTTGCATTGGCTTTTGAAGGTTCGAAAAGAAATGCAAGAGGGTGTTGAGGATTTGCACGTATTGTCTTGCGTAAAGGCTTTTAATATTTTTATCAAATCATTAGAGAAAAAAACCACATGTCTACGTAACTTGTTAACTTCATGCATTGGTTGCGTGCCAAATTAATTGTGTCTCTATACGTGGTTTGAACTTAATTTTTTTATGCTAAATTAAAAAGATAAATATTATAAGAACAATTTATAAGAAACCTTTTCACTATCTACCAATCTCCACTGTCCAAACAGAAAACAAAAACAAATAAAAAAAATTTTTTAAAAAAATGTTTCATATCTACTAAACCAAAGGTTACTGATTATAAAAAAACAAAAACAAAAAACCAAATGTTCATGACTGCAATCCAAGCATGCCTTTGTGTTTTTTTTTTTTTTTTTTTTTTTTTGTCCCATATCACTGTTTATGGACTAGTCAACACCTGAAAAACACATGAATAGTATTTTGCTTTTTAAAAAATATTTTACTACAGTATTTTTAACAATAAATTTTTAATTTTTAATAAAATAAACACTATCTAAATAAATTTCAAATTGCTTATTTGCCTAAAAGAAACACAAACCAACACAAGTACACAGCTAAAATCATTGGAGCTTGTACTCAAATGCTTCCCCAAGCGCGTAATAATCAATAATTTCTTTCCATTTTTCATTATTATTATTATTATTTTTAACTTTTCAATATTTTGATTTGAAATGATTAATTTCCTACGTGGGCTGTTTTTGTATCAACTTTTTGCCTCCCTGACAGCTCAAATTAAAGTGAACTCACACTCACAGGTCTTTACCACCCTTCAAAAGCCTATAGAAAATTTTGGCACCTTTTCAAGTCATCTTTCTCAAACTCTCTCTCTCTTACTCTTACATGATATATATAAACTTAACCAGACTTTGAGGGAGAATCTTAAACAGGAACTACAAGGTCTTGTTTGTCTGAGAGAGAGAAAAAAAAAAAAAAAGAGCTTTGTTCTACTTTTGTTTCTTTGTTTGTTTGATGAATAACAGAATGAATGCTGCAGTTACTCCTAGCACAACAACAACAAGGTTTATCAAATGTGTCACAGTTGGAGATGGTGCTGTTGGGAAGACAAGTCTTCTAATCTCCTACACCACCAACACTTTCCCAACTGTAAAAACTCTTTTTAACTTTCATATATGTTCTTTATTTGTTTTTTTTTTTTTTTTTTTCATTTTTTAGTTGTTTCTGTTAATGTGCATTTGATTTCCAATGTGGGTTTATGTATTGTATGACAGGATTATGTCCCCACTGTTTTTGATAACTTCAGTGCCAATGTTATGGTTGATGGGAAGACTGTGAATTTGGGTCTCTGGGATACTGCTGGTATACTCAATCTTTCCCTCTATAATGGTCAATTTGTTTGATGCATGGTTTTTTTTTTTTTTTTTTTAGTTTTCATTCAATGATTGTTAACTTTGTACAAGAATCATGACCTCCCTTAGGGGGAAGAAATTTTGGCCTCTGATTTGAAGCTATTGTTTATGATCAAAGTGATCAGGCAAATTTTACTTGTATGCAATTAATTTCTTTTGATGAAATGGCTTTTGTCTAAACTTCTACTCGTATGTTTTTCAAGTTCTGTGATGAAAAAAACTTTTTTAATGGCTATAATTGATCACCATTACTACCAAAGATTCAGTTTTCATTATTTTTTAATCTTAACTGTGAGCAAGCATAAAGGAATTTTAGACATATATAGCATAAATGATAATTTCCAAAGGAAAAACACGTCTTTTTTCTTTTTTTTTTTTCTTTTTTGTTCTTTTTTTTTTTCTGGTTTATACAACAATTGGGGATAGGAAATTTAAACCTAGGTTCTCCCCATTAAGAGAACTTGATAATGTTATTGAGTTACAAGGACCATGGCAAGGAAAAAAAATACATTCTAATCGAACAGTAGTGGTGATCTACAATTCATAGGAAAATCGAATAGACTGTATCAAATGAAGCAATGGTATCATTTATATTCATATATGAAAAAAGCATGTGCGTGTGTATGTATTTGACTAAGGCTAACTAATTAGAGCTACTTAATATTGTAGTCTTGTAGATAATAAAAAACTATTTAGATCTCATTTTAATGATTTGGCTGAATGACAGTGAAAAAGGCAGAATTCTGTATTTCCTAAAGCATTTGATTACATGAAATCATCCAACTCGTGTAGCAATCAGGCTTACTGAAAATTTTAATATTTATTAATATGTTCCATATATCTTAGAAGCACATCAGCACTTCCATGTGACATGAAAAAACCAAGCCCATTAAGCTTTGTTTTTGAAAACCAATTATTGCAAAGCACCTTGATTAATCTTGAAAAAAATAGTAACTTTCCAAGTTAATATTGTGGGAACTCATATGATAATGCAAAAGTGGCTCCTAAAACAAAATTAGGATAGCTCTTTGGTTTTTAAAAGTCAATGTAATGAAAGCTTACAATGTCTGCAATTTTTGCAGGTCAAGAAGATTATAACAGGCTGAGGCCCCTGAGTTACAGAGGAGCTGATGTTTTCCTACTTTGCTTTTCTTTAATAAGTAGGCCTAGCTTTGAAAACATATCAAAGAAAGTAGGATTCTCTTTTCTTTTGATTAAATCCTTCTTTTGATTTTCTTTCATTTACAAAAAGTTTCAACCAAATGTATATACTAATCAGATTCTTTGTGCTTGTTTCTTTTTCTTCCTGCCTCTTCTCATGTTTGGGTAGTGGGTTCCGGAGCTGAGACATTATGCCCCATCAGTGCCCATTGTTCTTGTGGGGACCAAACTAGGTGATAGATTCTTTCCTTCATTAATTTTTTACTTCTGTTAATGATTATTGCCAGAACTATGGCCTTGCTTTTCCATGAAGTGTCCCAATTCTCTAGATAATCGAGTATGCTCGGTGGAAAATATAAAGTGAAGAATGAAAAGTTCCTTTTTTTGTCCTTCTTTTTCTTCTGAATTTTCAAAATTCTATTATACAGGAATGTACAATCAAATTAAAGTATATAGTTGAAATCAAAAGTGCAACATGGTCATCCACTCCTACAATTAATGATATCTGAATACATACATATATACATTTCAAGTACATAAATGTAGCTAGAAATATCTGTATATGTTCTTATAGTTTTCAATATTTAGTATATATGATTTGGTATATTCACAGTTGTTTGGGACATTCTTAACTATTCATGAAGATTAAAATCTTGGTACCCTCACCCCCCCCCCCCCCCCCACCCCAAAAAAAAAACCCCAGATTTTTTCTGCTTGTGCATTTGTTTGTTACTGTTTTCTATTAAGCATTGTTATTCGGGATCGCAGATTTGAGAGAAGATGAAGAGTTTCACTTGAATTATCCTGGGGCATGTACCATTGCCACAAAACAGGTAGGCAGGCAACCTGCAACTTTTTTTTTTTCCCCACAATCACACAAGCATTTTGCATTTGTAGCAATACAATAAATCGTATAGCAATGCTACAGAGATAATCAATCGACAAATTTTTTTTTCACAACTAATAGAGGTGGTAGAGTGTTATTAATGTAACGTCACATTCATTGGAAGCACCATTAACATCACCTTTATTGCATAAGGTATACCAATATGCCACCTCAACAATTGTGAAATTTATTGGTCTTTGGACTTATTAATGTTAATCGCATGTTACACGCAGTGTACATGGGTCTATTTTCAACACCAACCGAACATGGGGCACACACTGATTGTTTCAACAAAGCACAGTCAATTTGAATAGTGCACCTATCTCTCTTTTTGGTGGAAATAATTAGCTTTCCAGGCCATGTGACATTGTGCTATGGCCTAGTCTGATGTTGATGCACCCCTCTGCTGAGATACAGACAAATCAGTGAAAAACCATCCTGTGTGGAGTTGTTTTCCTTTTCAATTATATGTATTTATATAGTACATCTTTTAATACCAGGGTGAAGAACTGAAAAACCAAATTGGAGCAGTAGCATACATAGAATGCAGCTCAAAGACACAGCAGGTATGTTTCTCATTTTTTATATATTTTCTCATAAAGTTTATGACATACTTCATCATTTAACATGAAGAAGATATCAAATCAAACTTCAGTACTTGGTCTATTAGATATATTAGTGAAGTGAAAACAGGAACAAAATGGGAACATATTGATTGATTGGTAATTCATAAAGGACATGAGATTCCAGGTCAACCTTGTTGTGCAGCCAATTTATTAAAGACTGTTCCCAGTAGGGTCTCTGTGATGGTAACCCATCATCATGGAAAAAAAAAATTCTTCTGGTTGCCACCTGAATGTTAGATTAGTGACATATATTTCAGACATTATTATAAAGGGAAAAATATAGGTATGTGTGTCTGTAAAAAGCTCCTCTAAACTCTAACACAAGCTATTTGAAGACATCATTGTCCCAGTACGGTAATCACTTCATTAGTAAAATAAAACAAGGAATCAAATCATTGTTCTAAGCAAAGCAACATATGCAGAATTTTAGATACAGAAGAAAGTAATGAAATAGTACTAATTGGCATCCAAATGTGTTCTTTTAACATACTTTAGACATTGTAAAGCATTGTTCCAAGTTGGTTTCAAGAACTGTAAATTGAAACTTTGTTACTGAAAATTGCAGAATGTGAAGGGTGTGTTTGATACATCTATAAAGTTGGTGCTGGAACCTCCAAAGCCCAAAAAGGCAAAGAGAAATCAGAGGACATGCGGGATTCTTTGATAATCTTCTAGTGCTCCTGATCTTATATATGCCTATGATGATGATGATGATGATGATGACTCCCCTCTCCCTAACAGTTGTCCATTCTTGTCTTTTTTTTCTTTGTTCTGAGAGAAAATCATTGAATTTCACGCTGGTCATTACATTGATTTGTATGAGTTTGGCATTTCTATAACTAGTATATGCTCTATTTATATTATTCCAAGTTGGGAAAGAAAAACAAAAAAGCATGTCACAGAGGTTGTGGCTTTGGAACTCAAAGCATGTTTGGATTAAAAGTACATTTGTGTTGTCTGATAAAGTAGATGATTGGATTTGATAGATTGCAGAGTGATGTACAAGCCCATTACATATTAGAAAAGTTTTTTTTTTTTTTTTGGCAAATAATCTTACTTTTTTTAAGAAATAAGCTAGTTTTAAGTTTTTTGTCACATATTAATTTCATATAAAAATTATCAAAAATTATATCTTTTGAAAAAAAAAAAAAAATCTATGCTAATAACTAATGAATTGTTTCTAAAAGCACTTTTTTTTTCCTCAAATAAAATATTTCTCTTTTTTTCACTTAAGTAAATGCACTAAATAAAATAAACTAATAAGCCATTGTTTATGACTATGGGCCGAAACTCGGGAGAGTCTGCGCGCGTTTGGGCCATAGAATTTGGAATATTGTGTTGAATTCCCGCCCCCCCCCCCCCCCCCCCACCAAAAAAGTAGATAGTGTGTTGGATTAGACATGATATATTGCATTTGCATATTAATCATTATAACTCAAAATTTTCAATTCTTTTAAGGATGAAGTAAAAATATTAGAAGATTCTAAAATTACCGCCTTGAGTTAAACTCAACTATATATATATATATATATATTATTCTCATCTGATACACGATTTGATGAAGATTCATACGTAAGCTAAATTTTTATATAAAAAAATTATTAAATAAAAAGCAATAATAAATTCTAAAATAAGTAAGTAATTTTAATATAAGAAATTACTTTAATTTCTGATTGTGTAGAGTTTGGACATTATTAGTGTTTATCTATTTTTATATTTTAAAATTCTCTTTGTGCTTAGTGTTAATTTCTCTTTGATCATTCCTATTTGAGTTATGCCATAGCCAACACAAATAAATGAAATAATAATAAACAAAATAATTCTTCAATACATTTTTTTCCTAGTGATAGTCTAATTTAAAAAATTAACACACTGAAAAATTAAATATAATAATCAAAACCCAAAATCAAAATATACACAAAAGAGTTCAAAATTCGAGAATATAAAAAAAAATTAAAAAATTTACATAAGAGAATCAAGAACTTAAATGGTTGTCCATTGTTTTGCTTCTTTATAGTAAACTTCCTATACATAACACCACTAAGGCATGGAAGAATGCATATGCGGTTGAATCTGGACCTTACACGTGGAATAGTGGTGAGCAAAAGAAGAGGAAGCATTGGCTAAGGGATCTTGTTCTAGGTCCGTGCTAAAGGCATGATTGTCTTGAGAAGGAAATAAGATTTGCACCAAACATGGTACTCAAGCACTCACAAAAAGGGAGATAGTGACTTTCTAAGGTCAGAAGTTATGAGGACACCCCTTATTGGTTGAATGCATGTTGGATTACCTCAGAGACACATGTATCAATCACAGTACTCCTGATGTCCCTCTCAATGTCTAGGACTTGTTTCCCAAGTAGTGGCAAAGTTACCTATCCACGGGTCCAAATGCCACGTTGGCACAATTCCTATTCTCTAGTTAGTAGATAACATCACAGCTGTGAAAATGTCCAAAATAAAGAAATGATAACTTGACACCTGTCTTTGTACTTAGCCATATTTCTCAAATTATAAGAGGGACATGCAGCTGTAGTTTTAAGCAAGAACCCAAATAGGTATTTTAGAGAAGAGAGTAGAAAGTTGAGATGGTAGAAAGCAAGAACACCTTTATTGTATAAGAGTAACCTCTTTTCATACATAATACAATCTAAGCAAAGCAAGAACATTCAATTCTTGCTCAAACCGTGGTTTTTATCCCTTATGTAGGGTTTTCCACGTACACCTCGTGTCCTTTTATGTTCCTACTACCACTTTTTTCTTCTTTTTCAAGTTTCATGTCAAAGCTAGCATCTTTTCAACCTTTTTCATGTAGACGTACTGTTAGATAACTTATTTTATTTCCCTACACACACACACACACACACATATATATTCTACAAATTTTGATAATAGACTATTAGTTGGAGTAGAATTTAAATTTCTAAAACTTAGATGATAAAGTTTTATCTAAATTAAATTATTGTAAATCTTATCCCTTAGTCAAAAGTCTTTTAGCTTAATATCCTAATAAAATATTAATTTAATAAGATGCAACTTGAGGAAAAAAAACAAAAATAAAAATGTGAGTTGTGTAGAAAATTTTGTTGATAGACTTTTAGTTTCATTTAAATTAAACAGTTGTTAAATATTATCCCATAATTTGAGGTAATATATCATAAAAAATTATAAAAATTAATTTATTAATTAATTATTCTTAAATGTTGATAATAGACTTTTAGTTGGAGTAGACGTCAAAAGGTTTTTTTTTTTTTTTTTTTTTGAGAAAGAAAATGTAGATTGTTGTTTGGGATTCAAGTTTATAATTTTTTATAATAGACTTTTAGTTTGAATAGAATTTAAATTGTTGAAGTTTAAAGATAAGTTTTATCTAAATTAAACAATTGCTAAATATTATTTCTTGATTTGAGGAATTATATCATAACAAATAATATAAAATTAATTTATTAATTGGTTGTTCTTAAAATATTGATAATAGAGCTTTAGTTAGAGTAGAAGTCAAAATATGGGGTTTTTTCTTAGAAAGAAAACATGGGTAGTTGTTTGGGATTAAATTTATAATTTTTTATAATAGACTTTGTGGGGATAAAAGAATTGAGTAGGAGTATTGAGCCGTGGGCCATGCCTGAGAATGCCAAGGAATTTGAGGATAATCAGACATCAGGATAAGCATATGGGTTAATGGGCCAAGGATGAGGACAAATAATGACAAACAGGTGGTGTCTCCTGAGGATCCGAATCTCCTCGGTATGCATTGTGGAAGGGTGGAGTCTAACCGGCTAGAGAATATTGTGCAAAAGGTAACCACGTTTTTGAGGATAAACTTCAAAGAAATTAGTCAACAATGAACTAAGAAATATCTGAGAAGAAGACTGCTACCACCACATTAAATGTTCTACACCTAATCTTCTGGCCATATTTATGTGGAAATGACGCTAGAACATGGATACTTAGTCTTACAGCTACACCCAAAGCTTCTAGGAGGGTTCTTATGGGACAAGCATCTAAGAGATCATCTACATGATCAACAAGTGGAAGGTTAAGATGAAGGTGGAGGGGAAGATATTGGGCCTTAGGCCCTATTGGAATGTGTGGGTACGTCCGAGCAGGAATAAATGATTGAAAAAAACCCCAGAATGGAGAATTGCCTAAGGAAAGAATAAAATAATATCATCCGAGGAGTTTATACCCCTTGGACTTGAAGAATGTCGATCAAGCCAGTACCTGGGCAGTTTGAATAAACTTCTAAGAAATTCCAATGATAAGGACGAACCTCGTGCATACAAATGTGATAAGAATAGAGAAATATCTTAAGCAAAAGCTACTACCACTACATTTAAAGCCCTACGCAACTTTTCTGGCCGCATTTATGTGAAGAAAACCCCTGAACAATGTCGTCTCAGCGGCCACCACTCATAAAAAGCCAGACACGTTACCTAATGGGACAGGTACTCAAGTGAATGCTTAGATGAGGAACAAGTGTACGACGAAGATGAAAAAAGAAAAGATTATATAAATGCAAAAGATCCTTGAAAAAGGGGATTGGGAGAAAAGGGAAGGAAGGAAATAGAGAGAATTTACTGTAGCTGTAGAGTTGATATTAGCCTTTAAGACAATAATGTATCTCTTCGGACATCAATTAATTCAAGTCTAAATCATGTGTTCCACACTGATTTTTCTGATAGAATCTTGATTAACCATTATTTATTTCACAAACCGCCTAGTTTTTTTACCCACTCTCTACAAATTCATTGTATTGGGTTTATTGGACTCACATCCTGTACCTTTTGGGTCTGGGCCACATATCTTGTCCCTACAATTGGCGCTATTTGTGGGAGGAACTTGAGTTAGAGTGGAAGTAGCGGTTGACAATGGCTGAACCAGGTCAACGACCAGCAGAATCCAGGGCATCCCAGAGTGGTGATCCTTTCCTTAATCTCGAGCGAAGAGGCGATCGTGAAGGAAGTGTGCATACAATACATGATAAGAGGAGCCAGTACGAGGTGGTAGTCGTGTATCTAATGCAAGGGGTGACAAAGATATGCAGCTGGAGATTGACCGGCTGAAGAGGGAGCTACGCCATACCAAGAGGAAGCGAGCTTCCCATGATAGTGATGTTTCTTCTGATGATGAAAAGGACATCAGTTACAAACGGAGGCCTCGAACTCCGCCCAGTGAATCTTTTTCTTACAAAGAGGAGTTCCATAATAACCGGCAGCTTAAAAGCCCACCACATAGGGGTGTAGGAAACAATGCTATGAGTAGAGCCTTGGACCAAATCTCCAAATCGCCTTTCACGTATAGGATTGAGGGGGTGAGACTTCCCCGGCGTTTTCATCAACCAACATTCACCATTTACAATAGTCAAACCGATCCAGTTGAGCACGTCAGTCATTTCAACCAAAGAATGGCTGTTTATTCCAAGGACGAGACCTTAATGTGTAAGGTTTTTCCATCTAGTCTCGGACTCATTGCCATAAGATGGTTTGATGGCCTAAAGGCAGAGTCCATAAACTCATTCCACAAACTCATTCAAGCATTTGGTTCATGATTTGTGACCTGCAAGAGAGTCCCTAGGTCATTAGCCTCCCTTCTATCATTGAGCATGCAAAAAGGTGGGAATCTTCAAACATACTCCGATAGCTATTAGGAGTTGTTTAATGAGACCGAGGGCGACTTTGATGATGTGGCCATCAGTACATTTAAGCTCGACCTCCCATCCGAGCATGGTTTAAGGAAATCCTTGAATGGTAAGACCGTCACCAGCGTACGCCAGCTCATAGACTGGATTGACAAGTATAAAAGAGTTGAAGAGGACCAGCAGCAAAGAAAAGGAAAGGATAAGGTTATCCCTCAGGAGAGGAGGGATTTCAGGTCGAACCGTTACAGTGATAACAAGCTGCGTAGGGATTTAGCTGGGTAGTCTGGATTAACAAATATTCAGGCTGTCAACACCGTTTTTAAAGAGCCAGTGCAGCAAGTGTTGGAGAAGATTAAGAATGAGCCATTTTTCAAACGACGAAATAAGATGGTGGGAAACCCTAAGAGACGTAATCATAACCTCCATTACCAATACCACTAGGATCACGGGCATGCCACGGAGGATTGTAGAAGTCTGTGGAATCATTTGGACTAACTTGTCCGTGAAGGCAAATTGAAACAGTTCTTGCATCATTCTAGCGGCCAAGAGAGTCAGGCTAGTTCAGAGCCTCGTGGAAATGAGTCCTCAAGACCCCACTTGGGAACTATCAATGTCATCTTTGTTGCACCAGGGAGAACAGGATCCTAGCTATTTAAGATAATGTCTGTGACCCGCTTACACTCAAGGGATGTTGATCAGGATCAGAAGAGGGCTTAAGGAGAACCCCCCTAATCATGGGCATCTCAGACAAGGATAAGATCGGGACTATCCAGGCCCATGATGACGCTCTGGTAGTTACCCTCAGGATTGGAGGATATGATGTGAGGAGAGTGATGGTGGATCAAGGCAGTGGAGCTGAGATAATGTACTCTGACCTTTACAAAGGGCTAAACTTAAAACCTAAAGACTTGACTCCCTATAATTCCCCTTTGGTGGGCTTTGATGGAAAGATCGTTATCCCGAGGGGTCAAATATAATTACCTGTTCAAACTGGTCTAGTGATAGTTGGAGTGAATTTCATTGTAGTAGTTGCATATTCGCCCTATACAACAATCGTGGCCAGGTCCTAGCTTCATGCACTAGGGGCTATTCCTTCCACTTTGTATCAAAAAATTAAGTACCCATCTGAGAGCAGGGTCCAAGAAATTTTGGGAAACTAATCTGTAACCAAAAAATGCTTGGTAGCTGCCGTACAACACAACCCCGAAATTGAGTCCTCGGCCCACCCAAGAGAAAACTTATAGCGATTAAAACGCCCCGCAGCGACTATTGATAAGATAGCCAAGGAGACCAAATGTGAAGATTTCGTAAAAGTCACTATTGGGGACGATCCAGAGAAGTTTTTTCAGGTCAGCTCAAAATTGCCACATCAAGAGAAGGAAGAATTAGTACAATTCCTCAATAGGAACATGGATATATTTGCTTGGAACGCCTACGAAGTCCCGGGAGTGGATCCAGAATTCATCTGTCACCACCTAAATGTCAACCTATTGGCCATCCCTAAGAAACAGCCTCCTCGGCGCCCCTCCAAGGAGCACGCAGATGCGGTATGAGAGGAGGTAACAAAGCTCAAGCAGTCTGGAGCCATCAAGGAAGTATTTTATCCTGAATGGTTAGCTAACACTGTAGTGGTGAAGAAAAAGAATGGGAAGTGGAGAGTGTGTGTGGATTTCACAGACCTCAACAAGGCGCGTCCGAAAGACCCATTTCCTATACCTAAAATAAATCAATTAATGGATGCAACTATAAGCCATCCTCGAATGAGTTTCTTGAATACCTTTCAGGGTTATCACCAAATTCCTTTAGTCCTGGATGATCAGGAAAAGACTGCTTTTGTTACCCCCATGAGGAACTACCACTATAAGGTGATGTCATTTGACTTGAAAAACGCAGGATCTACATATTAAAGAATGATGACAAGAATGTTTGAACCACAGTTAAGCAAGAACATTGAAGTCTACATAGATGACATGGTGGTAAACAGTAAAGTAATCTCGGAGCATGTGGGTGACCTTCAGAACATTTTTAAATTCTTAGAGAGCACAAGCTACTTCTGAATGCCTCCAAATGCTCATTTGGGGTGGGATCAAGCAAGTTCTTGAGTTACATGGTGACTTATCAGGGGATCGAGGTTAACCCCGACCAGATAAAAGCTATAAATAACTTGCAGCCGCCTCGAAATCCTAAGGAGGTCCAAAAGCTAACAAGGATGGCCGCTGCTTTAAGCCGATTTATCTTACGATCGGCAGATAAGTGCAAACCTTTTTTCCAGTTGATTAACAAATGGAAAGGATTTGAATGGAATGAAGAATGTGCTTTAGCTTTTCAACAACTTAAGGATTATCTCGCTCGGCCACCAATCATATCTAGTCCTGAGCCAGATGAGGTCCTCTTTGCCTACATTGCTGTGGCTCCATTTGCAGTGAGCTTGGTGTTGATAAGAGTTGATAATGAAGTACAAAAACCTGTTTATTATTTGAGCAAATCGCTACATGAGGCCGAGATTCGGTATCTACCACTGGAGAAAGTCATCTTAGCAGTAGTACTTGGTACATGTAAGCTACCTCATTATTTCCAGGCACATACGGTTGTCGTCCTCACTTAACTTCCGCTTAAAGCAATACTCCGAAGCGCTAATTATCAAGGAAGGATAGCTAAATGGGGTACTATACTAGGGGCTTTTAACATCAAGTACATGCCACGCACTTCCATGAAGGGTCAAGTGCTCACGAACCTGGTGGCCGAGTTCACTGAGCCCCTGTTGGAAGGATTGAATCCGACACAAAACATGGATGAAAAATCGGTTGGCATGATTTCTCAACAAGGTCGCCTGACTTGGACAGTATATGTAGACGGTGCAGTAAATCAGAAAGGCTCCGAAGTGGGGCTAGTGTTAATATCTCCGGAATAGATCGTCATTGAGAAGTCTCTAAGGATAGGCTTCACGGCCACCAATAATGAGGTTGAGTATGAAGCTCTACTGATGGGAATGGCAATGGTTCAAAGAATGGGAGGAAAATCAATGGAAATTTTCTCGGACTCAAGGCTAGTCGTTGGACAAGTGCTAGGGGAATTCGAGGCAAAAGATGAAAGAATGCAAGAATACTTAAACCAAGTTAAATATCTGCAGTAAGAGTTTGAATCTTTCGATTTGTTACACATCCCCAGAAATGGCAATGCATATGTTGACTCTTTGGCCACACTCACAACCTCTTCGGCATAGAATTTGTCACAGGTTATTCTCGTCGAAGAGTTACATAGACCCACAAAGATGGGAGGGGAGGCCGTTCGGATCCATCAAATCGGATTCGGGCCTAGCTGGATGGACCCCATAATTCAATTCTTAAAAGAGGATACTTTGCCTGAAGATAGATTGGAAGCTGACAAGATTCGAAGAAAGGCTACTAGTTTTTGGCTATCTAAGAACCAGAAGTTATACAAATGTTCATATTCAGGGCCGTATTTGCTGTGCATGCATCCTGAGTCAACTGAATCACTCCTCGAGGATCTACACGAAGGAATTTGTGGAAGCCACACTGGAGGTAGATCTTTGGCCCATTGAGCCATTACCCAAGGCTATTAGTGGCCAAATATGCAGAAGGAAGCTAGCGAATAAGTTAAAAAATGCGATAAGTGTCAGCGGTTTGCACCAAACATACACCAACCCGGAGGAATCCTCAATCCATTATCCAGCCCATGGTCGTTCGCCCAATGGGGCTTAGATATAGTGGGACCATTCCTTAAAGCAATTGGAAACAAGAAGTACCTGCTGGTCGGCACAGATTATTTCACCAAATGGGTAGAAGCTGAACCTCTAGCTAATATCAGGGACGTGGACGTGAAAAAATTTGTTTGGAAAAACATCATCACTCGGTTTGGAATCCCTCATACCCTTATTTCAGACAATGGTCTTCAGTTTGATAGCAAAGTGTTCAGAAATTATTGCTGTGAATTGGGGATTACAAATAGGTATTCCACCCCTGCTTATCCTCAAAGGAATGGGCAAGCAGAAGCTGTTAACAAGGTCATACTGAATGGACTAAAGAAGAGGCTAGATGATGCGAAGGGCAAATGGATAGAAGAGTTACCACATGTGCTCTGGACGTACAGAACCACGTCTCGTAGATCCACTGGGGAGACTCCTTTTTCGATAACCTATGGGGCTGAAGCTGTTATCCCTTTGAAGACTGGATTCCCAACATTGAGGACTAGTTCATTCAATCTGATCAGCAATAATGAACAGCTAGAGAAGAGTTTGGATCTGATTGAAGAAAGAAAGGAAAATGCAATGGTCCAACTGGCATATTACCAACAAAAGCTTAGACAGGGTTACAACGCCACCGTACGGCTAAGGCCTTTGGAACCTGGTGATCTGGTGCTTAAGAAAGTTATAGGCAATGCAAAGAACCCAGCCTGGGGAAAATTAGGGCCCAACTGGGAAGGGCCATATCGCATCACCTCAGGGGCGGGTATTGGGGCATACTTTTTGGAAGACTTAGATGGTCATGTAATACCACACCCCTGAAATGTAAACAACCTCAAAATGTATTATTATTAATCAAGTTTTTTCCTTTGACCAATACGTTTGTTTATTGCATGAGCATTTAGTATAAGTGTTTAAAATTAAATCTAGTCATGCCTGAAGTCCTCGGACCAGATGATATGGGTTAGTTAACACTACATTACAAATCTGATAAGTGTTTAAACTTAAATCCAGTCATGTCTGAAGTCCTCGGACCAGGTGATATGGGTTAGTTAGCACTACATTACAAATCTTATAAGTGTTTAAGCTTAAATTTAATCACGCTCGAGGTGACCAGATGATGTGAATTGGGTTACATACTGTTACCATTTTTGCGAACGCTGGAGTAGATTTCAGACCATATCGGGCTTCTCGGACTGTGTACTAGATCCAAAGTCAATGTATCACTAGTAGAATATTGTCATTGGGCTCACAAAGATTAAGGCACATACAGGTTAACATTGCTTGCAATAATAAGAAGGTTTATAAAACATGTAAGAAGAATAAGGAGACTAGAAACAAAATTATACTTTTATTGATCAAAAGGTGGCATTCCTTAGTTCCATACAGGGAGTTTTCAAAAAAAAAAAAATCCTAGTATCTAAGCCTTCTTGGTGGAGACGATGGGGTCAGCAGCCTGTTTGGTCTGGGCAGCAGGGGCATTTGGGGTTCGTCCTTTTGGTTCAGAAGGAGTTTTCTTCTTATCCAATTCCCCACCTTTAGCTTGAGAATCTGCAATTTGCTTGCCCTGACCACCATCTTGATCAGACTCTATGGGGGGCTTCAAGAGGAAGGACTTGGCTGACTAAGGGTTGTTCAGGGTCAGAACCTGGAAGCTCGCGAATGTCAGGGTCATAGTACACGCTCCCGAGGTGCCTCAGGTCAAACTCTATGAGGATCCCAGCAGCGTCGAGGGCTTTTCCCTAAGTTATGTCACAATAGTCTTTGCATACTATAGAAAATACTATAGAAAATTCCCCCGTGAGTCTGACTTGAGTCTCTTCCACCCCAAGCTTGTAGTCTGCCTGTTTTTCGGCCTCGGTTGCCTCCTTGACTAATTGAGCAGCGTCCCTAGCTTTCTGAAGTTCAGTCCGCAGATCTTTCACCATTTGTCTCTCCGTTTCCAGATTAATCTCGGTCAAGTGCAATTGCTTGCGCTGGTCTTTGGCCTGTTTTTTAGCATTTTTAAGGCCTATATCAAGGCTCTTCTTCTCCTTGATTACTTCTTTTAGCTGCTTGGACAACTTATCGTATTCGTTGTTAAGGTTGCCCATTTTCTTTTCAACCTCGGACCAGGAATGAGCTTCCGCTTGGGCCGCATTGCGGGCTTCTTTATTCCATTCCTCGGCCACGTAAACCTGCTAGGTAATCTACAAAATAAAATGAGAAAACTTCAGTATAAGTTGAAGTACAAAAGCGAATAAAAATGGCCATCAGGCTAATTGGAAAAACAGATCACATCACTTACCACGGCCAGATCCCTCTTGAGGGATAGGAATAGTTCATGCTGGTTGAAGCGCCTGTATGCCTCCATATTTGTGGGCAGAAGGAAGGGTTGCTCTAGGGCCTCGGCGATGAGACCTGCCCTTCCCCCTTAGTAATTCCTGGCCGAAAAGTCCCAGGGGAAGAGGGCACCATCCAACTCCAGCTTGGGAGACTAGATGCGCCATCCTCGGCGCACATCAACAACGAGAGCGTCTTTTCGGCTCTCAACAGATGATGCCCTTTTATCTCGCGGATCCTTAGGCACTTTCTGACGCTTATTTCCTTTCGGAGGCTCCACTTCACCTTCAGAGATAATTGGCCTTTTATTCTTCGACTCAAGGATTGGCTTTGGGCCGAGGTCAGAAGGGACCTGAGGAGGTGGGGGAGGAAGGTTTGCAACAGGCTGAGACTTGGTGGTTTCTTGGGGCGTGGATGTTTGCCCCTTCCCTTCATAAGGTCTTTCAAGCTCAAGGCCATCTCGCTCTCTTCTTCTGATGAGTTGTCTGGGATGGAAGTTATCAAAATAGGAGGGTGGATGCTAGAATGCCTGTCAGCTTCTCCTTCGGCGTCCAAAAGGGAAATTACCTGAACCTCCCTTGGTGCCTCTTCTTCAAAACGAAAATTGTCAATCTGCTCCTCTAGTGAAAATGTCAAAGAACCAATTCCCTCCCCCGCTGCAACTCCTTCAAGGGGAATCTGTTGAACCAGAGGGATGATCAGCGGCACACCCTGTGGAACTGGATGTGGTACAGGGGGAAGATCGTCCGGCGACAAAAAGCCTGATCGTGCTACGTCTATCCGATTTATGCGTCTGTCTCCCCACCTAATTGCGTTGCCGATCAGTTGAAACGAGTCTGAAAGTGGCCTAAAACCGAGAATGAGGTAGGTGGCCCGAAGTTGTCCGTCTTCACTTGGGAAAATCTCGGATCTCAGTAGATAATTGAGTGCGGCAACGTTAGTCAAGCAGAACCGAGGAGATACGTACCTTTTATCTGTTAACGAGATTTAAACATCATCAGAAAATTAAAGTAAAAAAATAATAAATAATAATAGTCTACAACACTAGAAACGAAGACTCAATCTATTTGTAAGGAGCCTAGATCTGGGATGTCCCACCTGGCTCTCCTAGTTGGGTTGGGCAATGAAGAACGTCATGCCACGCTCCCGAGACGATCAGATAATCGTCTTTCATCCCCTTATTAGATTTGGGAAGACAGGAAATGAGCCTAACAATGTCAGATCGGGATTTAAGGTAGTATCCCACTGCTTTCTATTTGTGGCACTCATACATATGGACCACGTCGAGCTAGGTGAGCCCTAGACCTAATTGTCGACTCAGAGCATCAACCGACCCTAGGATCCTAAAGACGTTAGGTGCACACTGTTCAGGACTAAGCCTATGATTACGGAGGTAATCTCTTGTGATGGGACCCATAGGGAGGGTCATTCCCCCTTCTATAAAAGCGATGATAGGGATTATGACTTCCCTTACCTCGTGGTCTGTTAATAATTTTTCTGGGGGACAATACCGCAAGCCTACATCTTGTGGTATGTGATACTTTTCTCTAAACATCTCTATCCGGGCAGGGCTATTTACTAAGTACTTAAATCTACCCATTCCGAGTAAGTAGAAAAGAAAAAAAAAAAATAAGAACGAAAACTGGGAAATGAGAATTTGAAGGCTGAGGAAGCTAGCCGAGGAGAAAATGAATGGTTTAAAAAAAAATTATAATTAAAACTTACATCAACTGGGTTTGGGAGTGATCTTTAAATCCTTAGAAGGATTCTTGTGGACTGATAAAGAGACGATACTGACGGTTTAAAAAAAAAAATTGTGTAAGTAAGAAAGCTCTAGTTCGCTAGAAAGTGAGAGATTGTAAAATAAGAATTGTCTTCTCTAAAGGCTTTATATAGGGAATAGAAAATGAGTGGGAATCATTCGGCCTAAATCCTGAGGAAAAATGTTGATCGTTGGATCAACAATTCACTGTCAGATGTCAAAGACCTAACGCCACATAGAGCAATCAATAACGCTTCGCAAATATCGAAATGTCAGTAGCATTCATGAAGCACTTAAATTTACGTTCCTACACGTGGAAAGTCAGGTACTTTTATATTTTTGGTCTTTATTTCTGTTGTAGATCAAAATCCTATTTTTTCTCCTCAGATTCAAGGGAAAAGTTAAAATTTTGAGGGGCTATTGTGGGAGTAAAAGCCCAAATTCGTACATTGGGCCTTAGGCCCTATTAAAAGGTGTGGGTATGTTCGAGTAGGAATAAACGATCGGAAAAAACCCCAGAATGGAGAATTGCCTAAGGAAAGAATAAAATAATATCATCCGAGAAGTTTATACCCCTCAGACTTAAAGAATGTCAATCAAGCCAGTACTTGGGCAATTTGAATAAACTTCCAAGAAGTTCCGACAATAAGGACGAACCTCGTGCATACAAATGTGATAAGAATAAAGAAATATCTCAAGCAAAAGCTGCTACCACCGCATTTAAAGCCCTGCAGCAACTTTTCTGGCCACATTTATGTGGAGAAGACCCCTGAACAGTGTCGTCTCAGCGGCCACCACTTATAAAGAGCTAGAGACGTTACCTGATGGGATAGGTACTCAAGTGAATTCTTAGATGAGGAACAAATGTACGACGAAGATGAAAAAAGAGAAGATTATATAAATGCAAAAGATCCTTGAAAAGGGGGATCGGGAGAAAAGGGAAGGAAGGAAATAGAGAGAATTTACTGTAGCTGTAGAGTTGATATTAGCCTTTAAGACAATAATGTATCTCTTCGGATATCAATTAATTCAAATCTAAATCATATGTTCCACATTGATTTTTCTAATAAAATCTTGATTAACCATTGTTTATTTCACAAACTGCCTAGTTCTTTTACCCACTCTCTACAAATTCATTGTATTTGATTTATTGGACTCACATCCTGTACATTTTGGGTATGGGCCACATATCTTGTCCCAACAATTTGGAAGTGAAGTAATCTTTTACTTTAAGTTATGTAATGAATATAGGTTGTGTGAGATGATAAAAAAAATTAAATTTATAGCTCCAAATTTATATATATTAAAAAATAATTAAAATTGAAAACATAAAGCACCACAATATACACATAGATGTAAATAAAATGCCGTAGATTGAATATATAAATGCAATTCATAAAATAATTTAAAACATAGTTTAGTAAAAGCTTCAATTAAAAAAAATTAAAACAAAATGTTTATCTATAAATCTAAATGTAAGGACTGGCCTTTTTCTCACGCAACACGGGGGTTCAGGATTTTCACCCCACCAAGGGCTTGTCTTGTAGTGTAAGGCTTGACACTTTAATTCCACATCGGCGAGTGAAGCGCCCGATACAATAAATTTGTAGAGAGTGGGTAGAAGGACTAGGAATTAACGAAATATACAACAGTCAGTACGGGTTTACAGAATCAATAACTAAGATTCGGCTAAGTGTTCCAAGGGAAAGCTCGTCCTCAGCCCAGTCCGAGGAACTCTTCCCTTAGAACTAATGAATACAAGGGTTGTCCTTAAACACCCAGCAAAAACCCTTAACCTCCTAACCCCTTGGACCCTTGACCCTTGGGGGTTCACTCTATTATATAGTCTTGTTTAGTTGATCTCGGCCGTCCACTTGTCAGTCATCTGAACCTGTGTTTGAGGACTTGTCCCATCAGCCGCCTTTGCAGGTATTCTGTTAGTTGAAGTAACCAAAGCATCACTGTTCGTTGGTCAATTCACCATTAATACGGCCAGAGTATTAGTTGCGTACATTTCATGGCTGGATGACAGCTCCCTTTCTTTAATGTCGGCCTATCGAGGACGTGGTCATCCTCAGCGAAGTTCCTTAATAACTTGGGCCTCTCTCACTTATCCTCGGATTCTATGCTTTCCTCAGCATGGGCCTTGGGCCCGATATGGAGTGGGCCGGGATGGCCAAATCTTTGGGCCCCACATTAAACATCAAAAAATCTTATTTCATTTAAATATTTTATATGGTCCAAAAGAGCAAAACGTTAGTTTTCAATCTAATATATATATATATATATATATATTTTTTAATAGAGTTTTAATCACCAAAAATTTTATCAGTTCTGCTAACTGGAACCCACCAATTTAATATAATTAATTTCATTGAATTAGAGAATTAAAATGTTTCTGCTTACATCAATTAGTATTTTTTTAGTAATATTTAAACTTAAGAAATAGTAAACAAATAGATTTATTTACTTAATTAAATCACATAATAATTAGATATAGTCTAAGGGAATTATATAATTTTATATATTTTAAGATCATTATTTCATTCATTTTTTTTTAGATCATTATTTCATTTATATTTGAAAAAAAAAATGGTAATGATTAATACCTTGATGCTACTGTGTTCCTCTTTCTTGTCTTGCTCTTCCTCCTAATCATTGGATCAAGCTTGTGGTGATTGTGTTGCATGGTTTATATTGGGAACTACTTGGTTTCGTAAAATTTATAATAAAAAAAAAAAATCAAACTCGGCTTATTTTAACTCTTTTTTCAACTTCAAATATTCTTCTTTTTTTTTTCTTTACCTCATCCTCACACCAAAAAAAAGTAAAGTAAATAAAAATAAATAATAAGGGTGGGTATACCTGACTCATATGGTGAAATCCTATATCCTTGTTAACTTTGAAAGTTGGTTTGGAGAATCAAAGATTCAAAGGTTTTAGTGCTCATAATCCCACCACCACTATTCTTTGTCTTCTTATTCTCGTTCTTCGAGTTGATTACTGTTTCGAGGCATTGCATTGGGCGAGGTTAATCAACTTTTTTTTCTTTTCTTTTTTTTTTTGTGGGGGTGAGCTCACATAATGACTGAAATTTGAATACTAGATAGTTTGTTGTATAGTGTATGATATATTATGGTATGTGTAGGCATGATAGGCCCAATAGTATATATCTATATCTATATATATGTTAGGCCGAGGGCCTAATTCGAAGACATCTAGTAGTCCGAAGACCAATAAACGCTGTCATGGAAGCCCACATTAATGAATGAAGAAATGGGGTTTGGTCATAAGGTTCCAAGAAAGTGGTCCGAGGAGGAATGTCTCCTTGGTTGAGCAAAGCAGAGGTCCAAAGGTGTGGTCTGCCATCCAGAACAACATTCCGGGAGATTTTATTGGTAAGAGTACACATCATGAAGGCACAAGACAAAGAGGAACTATGAAATATCTAAGAGAAAGCTGCTACCATCGCATTGAATACTCTGTAGCTAACTTTCTAGCCGCATTAATGTGGAAGTGATACCTGAACAGTAATTTTCAGCCTTACAATTACTCTAGAGACTTCAAAAAAGTGCTGATGGGACAAGAATCAACGTCAGAAACCTAATCTACATGTGGAGAGTGGAAATAAAAGAAGGAAGGCAGTATAAAAGAGAAAGAATACCCTGAGGAGGGGGGATCAAAAGATTAAGAGAAAAACATTGTAGTAACAAGAACTGGACTTGTAATCAAATTCAAAAGAATCATATATAAGAATTAAGCTCCTCGGATTGAGCCGAGGACAATTTTCTTTGGATTAAACCAATTTATCTTTGTTTTCTTGTCGTCTGGATCCACTATAATTGTTATCTAAATCATTAGACCCTAATTTTCTAATTCACTCTCTACAAATTCATTGTATTAGATTCTTTGAGTCTAAGTCCTATTACATTTTGGGCATAGGAACCAAACTGTGCCCTTACTTACAGTATGATTCGTGAGTTATGTGGTATTTAACTTTAGAAAATTTATATGATAGACTTTTGGTTTTATTTAAATTAAATAATTTTAAGTTTAGAATTTTTGAGAATAGACTTTTAGTTTGAATATAATTTAAAATTTTTGAAGTTTAAATGATATGTTTGATCTAAATTAAATAATTGCTAAATATTATCCCTTAATTTGAGGAATAATATCATAAAAATAATATAAAAATAATTTATTAATTATTTGTTCTTAAAATATTAATAATAGATTTTTAGTTGGAGTAGAAGTCAAGACATGACTTTTTTTTTAGAAAGAAAATGTGAGTTTTTGTTTGGAATTAAAGTTTAAAATTTTTTATAATAAACTTTTAGTTTGAGTATAATTTAAATTTGTTGAAGTTTAAAATGATAAATTTTACTTAAATTAAATAATTTTCAAATAATATCCCTTAATTTGAGAAAATATAACCTAACATAATTAATTTACTAACCAGTGAGAGTAGTTATTTGGCACAATTAAAATTTTAAAGCTTAAATTTTATTATATAGTATATAATATATATATATATATATATAATATTATTAACTTTTCAAATAAAATAAAATATAATAAAAATTTTAAAAATATAATTAATAAATAAAAGAAAAAGTGTTGTACCTCAATCACATAAGAAATTTGTTATACCAAAAATATTAATGTTTTCCAAACATGCGTGGTGATATGCCCCCCAAGCGGGCACAGGGCTTCGGGTGAGGTCCCAAAACCTTGTCATGTCATATAAAAACAAAAATAGCTGTAGGTACTGAACATTAATTGAGAATCATGCCCTTTAATGAATGACAATGGATCGGGTTTAATGGGCTTTTCAATCCAACCTGATTCTAATACGGTTTGAAACCTTTTAAATAAATTTGACTTCAAATTTTTAAACCCATTAAGGTTTGGGAATTTTTTTTTTTTTTTTTTTGAATTTTACCTTAAGGTACATGTGAATCCTATTCCTACTTGATTGTGAACTTACATTACTAAAATGAAAAATTTTGACTACAAACTAATTTTCTTCTTATATCATTTATATTTGTAAAATTTTTAAAAATTAATAATTATGTCATTAATAAAA
Organism: Quercus gilva; assembly: GCA_023621385.1. Classification (NCBI taxonomy): domain Eukaryota; kingdom Viridiplantae; phylum Streptophyta; class Magnoliopsida; order Fagales; family Fagaceae; genus Quercus; species Quercus gilva. Next base: position 28,055,930 of record CM042476.1, read on the forward strand.
TATCTAAATTTCAACTTTCGTAGTCTAAAATCGTGCATAAAAAATAAGTTAATAGATCGAATAATAAATAACATTTAATTAGCATAAAATTTGACATTCGTATTAAGAATATAAAAAACATGCAATCAAACAGTTAGATATTCAAAATACTTAACTATGTTAATTTTTTTTAATGAGCATTGTTATCAAATTAATAGCAAAACTTTGTCATTACTAAAATACCTTTATTTCTAACAATTTTATTTATATTCAAAACCTATGAGTTTTTGTTATTCCACTATATAGAAACAAAAAAGAGCCAAAAAATTTTTAAAAAAAATAAAAAGTTAATTTCTATACCACCATTTATGATATTTAATTATTTATTTGACTCAAACTGCTGGTAATTCATATTAATGAAATGGATTTTGATTATTTCCAATGAGATGAATTTAATTAAGATGGAATTGCTATAAATTATAAACTTCAAAACTTTGACAAGTAGTTGAAACGTGGAAATTAATACGATTTGACCAAAGAAGTTGTGTCTCTGTTTATACTTTTGCAGCTGAGATATGCACCACTCGTGTCTTGTCCTAACAGTATGCACTGTCATACTCATGTCGGTGTTGTACGACTTTCTGACGTATTCATACTTCCATTTATATCAAGGGACCAGTACAACAAGTCTCTACAACCACAATTCTAGAACATGACTTGTGTCACATGTAAATTACCACACGGAATCTAATATAAGTCATTTGTAATGGAAATCGTTGATGATTCAATTCAATATCTAACACCAATATTGTAAAATATAAGTTTTCTTTTATTAAAAAAAAAAGGAAATTGTTAATTGAAAGTTAAAAGTTAAAATAAAATTCTCACATAATTTTGTTCTGTTTAGTGTGCAGTTGTTTTTGGTGGTTTTATATTAATGTCTCTGAGTTTTACCAATTTGTTGAAATTCTCTGCACCATCTACAATTATGCTAATTAAGCTTGTATTAGTAATGTCTATGTATAATTTAAAATTCCATATGTACATATTTTAGTGTCATTTACTTATTTATCATTATGCACACATAGGTCCATATTTATATTCTGAAATTCATAAAAATTTATATATTTCTCTAACACATATAATTCCCATATTTGGTGGGGTGGAATGTCTGTGCAGCTCCCAATAAAATGAAATTATAACTACCACAAGTACAATATCCTAAAGTGACTGGAATTAATATATAAGGTTTGATATTTGCAGTTTTGGTCTAAGACTATAAGAATAGACGTGTAGGTAACAAAGTACGAACTTTCTAGCTACTTAGTTTCAATTTTCAAAGCCGTCGGCACCATTTTCAACCACAGGAAATTAAATTCATGTTTCTAGACCTCAAGCAGATTGCATGACCTTTCTATCCCCTCTCTTCCTCTTGATCTAAATTCCCTTCCAAATCTTTCCATTACATACATACAAAGCTAGACATCTCGATGATCCAAAAACACCAAAACACACGCATGGATTATGTAAAGCACTCAATTGGAAACCCTGCTCTACTCTTATTCTTCTTCTTTGGGTTCTTTTATCTTTGTATTTGGTCCTCCTCTATCACAAATTCATTCAGTGTGTTCCAAAAGGAGTCTCTTTCTGCACTATCAAACACGGTAAGTTTCAACTTTCAAAGCTTATTCCTTCGTTGATTTCACAAACATGCATATGGGTTGTCTTAATTTTGTACCCAAAAAAAACTCAAAATTCTTTTGATTCTTACAGTCCAACATTCATGTCCCTCAAGATGACCTCGAAGAAGCTTTATCCAAAGCTTCAATGGCAGACAAAACGGTCATTATCACTATCATAAACAAGGCCTATGCTGACCAAGACATCCAAGCTGACACCACCATGCTTGACCTTTTTCTTGAGAGCTTTTGGCTAGGGGAAAACACTAGGCCACTGCTTGACAACCTTTTGATCGTGGCAATGGATCAGACGGCCTACGATCGCTGCCTGTTTCGACGGTTGAACTGCTACATGTTGAAAACGGACGGTTTGGATTTTAGGGGAGAAAAAGTTTACATGTCCGAGGATTTCATCAAGATGATGTGGAGAAGAACTCAGTTTCTCATAGAAGTTCTTAAGCGCGGCTACAACTTCATTTTCACGGTACGTTACTTTTTTTTTTTTTTTTTTTTAATATAGTTTAGTATTTAGAGTTATAAACACGGATAAAAAAAATTAATGTTTGGCATAATTTCATTACTTTTTTTTAATGGAATATGTCTTTTTATTTTAAATATTCTATGATAATTTTTACCTTTCATTTAGTTGTTAATAGATAATTTGATAATTTTTCATTAAAAAAAAATTCTAATTAAAAATGTATGGGAGTTAAGTCAAATCTAAAAAACTATAACACATGATGGTACATCATACATTTACACAATCAATCATAAAAAAAAAAAAAAACAGTTAAAAATGTATGAGAAATAAGTCAAACCCAAAAAACTATAAGAGATAATGTTACACCATACATTTACGCCATCAATCATGCAAAATAAAAACAATTAAAACTATGACTTAAAGACGCTATTTTCGATCAAGTTATTTTTGAAACTGCGTGTAATATACACTATTCTATAAACTATGGTTGAAAATTTACCGTTGGCTTTATAATTACCAAAGATGTTTTAGTCTCTTAGAGTAGAAGCTAGAAAGTAATACTTTTGAAGTGAACTTAAAGTTTGCACTTGTAATAAAATTTATCGATTCCTCTCATTAATTCTACTTAATTAATAAGGAAAAACAAAAGTTACACCATTAATTAGGTAGTTTTGGGCTGATAATGCGAATGGTTGGTTGGAATTTAAAAAATAATGATTGGAATATGATATAGGAATGTGAATACGACTGTGATTGACCTTTTGGTTAGGAATATTAATGTAGGATACGTATCTCGAGATGTTTTTTTATTATATTTGTTTCTTTCTAAGAAAGAGATATATTTTATAAGAAATGAAAATATTAGGATATGATTCTGTGGCAATAGTGGTACATCGATGTAACATGTATCATTTATGCCAATAGTTTGTGATGTGAACGTGGGCCTAAGTTTAAGCATTTCGTGAAGCCAGTTGTCATGTGAAAATAATTTTAAATGGTTTTGTACTTTTGTTTCGTTTCCTAGGTTGGGGTCATGCCATTTGGATTTTTCTGGTGTAATTTTTTGGTATGTCAAGAATTAGCAATAGACTAATTATATCCCAATATAATTCAATTAAAATTTGATTAGCCCAACTCAAAAAGGCTTAGTATTGGATTAGCTTAGCCAAAACAACCTGTCTTTGACATTGGAACGGTTAAGTGTTCGATAGAGTGACTAATATGGCTTTTGGGGGCAGGGCTGACTCAATAACTTTGGGATTTATGTGAAAATTTTAAGTGGGTTTTTTTTATATTTAAATATTAATTAAATAATATTTATTTAAATTTTTTTTTATACTTTTTGAGATACAAAATTATTAATTGGTTATGACAAATTTTTTAAAGTAGTGACCACTTAATACTTTAAAGTATAAACTTGTACAAATAAAAATTAATTTATTATATAATTCAATAAATTAGTATCATTATAATATGATTGGGATAATATAATATATATCAAATTATTAGTTAGCGTAATAATTTATAATAACCCATAAAGTAAAAGCTTGCATAAAAAAGAATTATATATATATATATATATATATTAATTTGAGTGGGTATAAATTGGGTGTGGGTGTGACCTTTGTGGGTGGGTTACTGGGTTAGTGAGTGTGTAGGTAGTGTAGCTGTGTGGGTGGGACCTAGCTAATGGCTATATGCGGAAATCTCTTGCACTTGCACAGTAGTTTTGAAATTGTTTTCAACCTTTTTAGATTATAAAATATTATATACTCAACATTTGAGTCTTATCAGCTTATCATAATGATAGTATCATTCTATCAAGTGTCAAGTTGTGTTCAGTGTGCACTGTCACTGTAGGGTGTGACAGTGAGCGCATTGATTTTTCTCCTTTTTAATTTTCTGCCCTTTAGGATAGAATGAAATTTTTTTAATGCATTTTATTGGTGAATAAAAAAATTAAAATTTTTTATTTTTGTAATTAAAATATATAAATAAATATTATATATATATATATATATTTTTTTTACAAGTAGAGACCTTCTTTTATTTGGAGTTTAGACGATTGCATCAGTTATATTCATTCTTTTATTTGGGGTTTAGACGATTGCATCAGTTGTATCTATTGTTGAGCTAGCTTGTTTGGGGGGTCGATTTGGATGTAAGATGTTTGATATTAGTTATTAAGGTCTCGTTTAGTACATGTGTATAAACACATATTTTCAGTTTTTAAACAATATTTCACATATTTTTACACATTTTTTCACTCACGTATTTTTTAAAAAAAACTAAAAACTGTTATTTAAACACACATATCAAATAGACCCTAATTGGTTGATTTATGTTGTTGGTATTCGATCTTGATTGTCGGTAGTCGATTGTGGTCATTATATCTGTTTGTGATTAAAGTAGAATAAATAAATAGTATCTAAATAGAATAGTACAAAAGTAGAAAGTACAGTGAAAAATAGACTAACAAAATAGTAAAAAAACGAGTTATTAAAAAAAAAAAAAAAAAAAAAAAAAAAAAAAAAAAAAAAAAACCGAAACTTAGCTTAAACATATAAAGAGGTTTATGTGAATGTTCTTGTTGCAGTGTCTATAAATTTAGTTTTATATGTTCAGAAAAAAAAAATAATAATAATTTAGGTTTATGTGAATGTTCTTATTGAGTGTCTAAGTTTAGTATTCTCTAGGGTTTTACTTTTAACAAGATGGATTATTTGAGAAGAAAGCTTAGAAATTTCGGAGTCATCTAGGAGAGCAAAGGCATGTATATATAACTATATAAGACAAAATGTTTGGTTTGTGTTATGAAGGAATTGTCGGTAGTTGAGATAATTGTGATAATAAAGAAATGTTATAAAGTTAATAGAAGTCATAAAATAAATATAAAAAATAAAAAATAAAAAGTGACAACTTTTACTATTGAGAATTATGTGACAAGTCAAGAAGTCTACACCCCGGCCTTTACCATACCATATTCTACAACTATTATATATGGCCGATTGTGAGTAGCGTAAAAATAGTGATGGGTTTATATGTAACTAGTTGGCAGTCAGTCATAATTTAGCACATAAGATAGTTATAATAAGGTGTACTATAAAAATTGTGTTACTAGAATAACATGTGAGAAATTAATCAATACTAAGAACTTTCAAGTTTGGATTATGCTTTATTGGTCAAATTCTGATACACACATCATTTTGCGCACACATCTGTACACGTGTAAATTTGAACTGAAATCGTGAGCGAATTAGTGACCATAGCTTTCAAGGATTTTTATGACCTACAGCTTCACTTGATCTTAGAGTGAAACTTTCTGGATGACCACTAAAAGTGACAATTTAGCTATAATAGCTGGAATGCAGCTTTATAATTTCTTTCACATGTTACATCTAAATATGAGCCGAAATGAGACAATGACTATACTCAGACAAGTCTCCATATGCGAGCATAAAAACTGTAACGTGGGGACATTTAATTCTCAGACCATATGCTTAAAAGGTAATGTCTATGACTGAGATCATATACTATGCTAATTATTTGTGTTGCCCTCGATCATTGTACCAACCTTTTATATAATGTATTCAAAATAAAAAATAAAAATAAAAAGCCCCATTATATAATATTATTTCTTCTATTTGTTTTTGTGTTACATGCTCACCATGACGTACAAAGTCCACCATCCTATGATTAATAATCTACCTATTTTCAAAAAATAAAATAAAAAATAAAGTATTTGTTTTTTAGTGTGTGTATGTGTAAATATATATATATATATATATATATTCTTTTTCATTTGTTATCTAAATAATCAACTCATTCATCACATTGATTAGACTTAATCAAGTTCAAGTTATCGTTATTTAGACTCTGTTTAACATTTTTACTCCAAATGAATTTTACATATTTCAATAAAGTAATATTATATATCTAATAATAAATAAATGATGTTTGGTAACATTTTCAGGTTTTGATTTGCATTTTCTCGAAAACTTATGTTGCATTTTTTATTTTCTGCAGCAAAAAATGAGAACTCCAAATTTGAGGATTCTCATTGTATTTTCCTTTTTCTTTTCATTCTCCATTAAAAAACAATTCTCTCTCTCATTGTTTGTTATTTTTCTCTCATTTCCCTTTGAATTTTTTGCCAAATCTAACTCCAACACTAATCACTGCCACCTCTACAATTCTATTTCATTCTTATTCCAAAGGGAAATCATCATTACATCTTTTTGTATGACAATATTATTTTCCATTCTCATATAAATCCAAGATTTCTCAATTTTTCACATATAAAACTCTTTTTAAAGATAAATCAAGGAGGGTAAGGAGAATAAGAGAGGAGAAGAAAACAAAAACAGAGAAAGGAAAAAAAAAAGTAATTAGTTTAAACATTCATAATAATAATCATTCACATGTGACATTAGCCACATAAAAACAAAACAAAAACAAACAAACACTTGAATGATTACCTAATCAACTCGTCTGTATTCATTAGTTTTAGAGAAGTGTCATGTTTACAATATTTTTAGAACACTTCGCCAGTAAATTATAAGTGGCAAGTCCCCAACTTAAAAATTACTTTTTTACGCACCCATAAAAGTTAATAACAATTTACTATTTAAGATTTGTTACGAAAGTATTGTGAAATTGTTGTGAACATAATATTTCTCTTATTTTTAAAGGTAATAACTAGGGCCTATTTAAGATTTGTTACGAAAGTATTGTGAAATTGTTGTAAACATAATATTTCTCTTATTTTTAAAGGTAATAACTAGGGCACATATATTGTTACACACAAAGTACACACAAATACGGTTTTATACTGAACTCATTAATTGAAGTTATGATTTCAGTTTGGAAATCAGGACGAGTTTAATGTAAAATTGTGCATGTGTGCAATTCGTGCGAAACAAAGTGTGTGAAATAACGCCACTCTTTTTTTATAAAAAATTGGTCAAGTTAAAAATTAATAAACCAACATATATGGAATAATTTCTCTTATCCTCCACTAGAAAAAGACGAGCTCGTAAAAAGAGAGTTGAAATGTGTAACACATAACTTAGCCGATTGGGCTTTTTCTATAGAAGCCCATTGCGCTTTCTTTTGTAACACGTTAGGAAATAGATGTGTAACACATAACTTAGCCGATTGGGCTTTTTCTATAGAAGCCCATTGCGCTTTCTTTTGTAACACGTTAGGAAATAGATGTGTAACACATAACTTAGCCGATTGGGCTTTTTTTTATAGAAGTCCATTGGGTTTTCTTTTGTAACACGTTAGGGCCTATTTCCTTTTTCTTTTTCTTTTTTTCTTTTTGTTCCCTCTTTGTGGGTTTGTTGTTTGTACCCTGTAATCTTTTAGATGGAATGGAACCCATACTCCATGAGTGATACTTAGAATCAGACATGGCAAAATTGGCGGGTCGGGTTCGGGTTCGGGTCAAAACAAGTCATTTTTAAACGGGTCAATCAGGTCGCTGGTTGAGTCGGGTCGCGAGTCAGGTCAAGTTGACCTTTATTTTTCAAACAAGTTTTTTTTTTTTTTTTTTTTAAATAGATACAATCTGTCAATTGTTTATGAGTTCTTTAACTATGATTAGATTCTCACTGATGATATTGTTACCAATTACCACTAAACACTTGATACCCAAATTTGGTGCAACTCTTGTGCCAGCTTTCTAGAAGCTAATATTAGTATAATCTTCAATTTGTTTAAAGTAGGAAGAGAAAATGAAGGTGGTAAGTAAAGAATGACAAATTATAATGGAGTACATAACATATTAAGTAAAGAAGAATAAATAAATATTTTATAAGAATTACACTTCAATCTCAATCTACTCAACGTTGGTAGACATGGCAAAACGGGTGAGTCAGGTCGGGTCAATCGGGTCGCAGGTCAAAACGGGTTACAGGTCTAAACGGGTCATTTTTAAACGGGTTAATCGGGTTACGGGTCAAACGGATTGCGGGTCAAACGGGTCAAGTCAAAATTTTCTAACCCGTTTTGCCATGTCTAACTTAGATAGTCCCGGGACTATCAAAGTTTTTCTCATACTTCGTAGCCTTGTTTTTCTCTTTTCCTCTACAAAGAAAGTCTTTTATATATTCAGGGGGAAAATGTGACTTGGCAAAAATAAATAAATCACATAATGTGTAATCAAAGTATTTTCATTCTCATATTCTCTATCTTCACTTCCCCCCAAACACCTCCCCCACCTCTTAAATCCATAAAATTTTTCAGTAGAAAAAAAATTGAGTGAAATTGCTCAAGATTAGCTTGATAATTTCTAAGCATAATAGATTGCTCAAATAGGTAGATGTTCAATTTAGTTTGTGTCACTTAATTCATTTCATAGAGCACCATTTTATTAGCATTAAGTGAATGAAATTGCTCAAGATTAGTTTGTTAATTTCTTAGCCGAGCAATAGATTGTTCAAATAGCTAGATGTTCAATTTAGTTCATTTCATAGAGCACCATTTTATTAGCATTAGGTTGGATGGGAAAAATTATCTTATGAGACTCTCATGGAGCGCTTCTCTCAAAATATATGACTCCCACTAATATATGGTAATGGGATCTACCAAATATGAGAGGAGTACTCCATTAGATGATATCATAATACTCTCTCCTTGTTTAGGCCCATATCTAACAAGAGGATATCTCATGAATTTGTATTATGAGACTATATTCTCATTTCTAGCTCATGAGATTCACAGATGTGGAATCTACACATCTTGTGCAAGAGAGGTCTCAGAAGACTGTCTTATATGATACTTTTTTTCATATCTAACCTCTTTCGATGAATTGACGATAAGCAAAGGTTAAATATTGAACTTTCTAAACCAAATCAAGTCTTTGCTGGGCCATAGGCCCATAAACATAATGCTCTTTTCTTTTCTCTCTATTTTTTCTTTTCCCTCTTTATTTGTATGTTCTTAAACATTATACTATTCTTATATGGTTGAACTTTTTGTAACAGGATACAGATGTGATGTGGCTAAGGAATCCCCTTGTTAGGCTAAGTACAAATGAAACCAAGGATCTTCAAATTAGTACTGACAATTTTTTAGGTGAGTCGCAATCTGAAAAGCATCTTATCAATACTGGCTTCTACTACATCCGATCAAACAATAAGACCATCAAATTATTAGAAAAATGGTATGCCATGAAAGACAACTCAACAGGACAGAAAGAGCAAGATGTGTTATTAAACCTGATCGGAGGGGGGATAATTAGAGAATTAAATCTTAGTGTAAGGTTCTTAGACACCCTTTATTTTAGTGGGTTTTGCCAAGATAGCGAGGATTTGAGGGCAGTGGCTACAGTACACGCCAATTGTTGTAGAAGTATTAGTGCCAAGGTGAATGATCTAAAGGCTGTCCTTCGTGATTGGAAGCGATTCAAGAAGTACGCTTCTTATAAACGATTGGCTAATGTAACAGCAAATTTAAGGTGGTCATTTCACTGGGGATGTCACAAATCATGGAGAGTAGCTAATACAAATATGGGTTAATTAATGTATAGTTTGTTTTATTTGTGGCTTCAATTTTTCAAACTCAAAGTGAATAAAATCTATTTGATATACATAGATTGATATATGATTTGACCGTGGAGTGTTATATTTACTTTGGCATTATTTTGATCCACATTTTTGCCTCATATGATATCTCTTATTCCTTATTCTGTTACGATGACTTTTGCACTTAGTAAATTGGTGTTTAGGGTTAATAAATTGTTCTTTACCGTTTGACCAAGGAAGTAAATACCATATTAGAGGGTATTTTGGTTAATCTGAGAATCAAAATATTTCGATACCGGTTAATACTGGTGTACTATTTAGGATTTATCGCTAATAATTATATATATACATAAAATATAGTTGTTGATGAATTTATATGTTTATTGGATAAAATAAGAATAACAATTTATTAAGAATATTTAAAATTATAATCTCTCTTTATTTATTTTTAGATAAGCTCAGATATCATTGTTTATGAAAATGTATCAATATCAGCTCTTTAATAATATTTCATGGCAATGTGTTGATTTTTTTTTTTCCTTTCTTTTTTGTTTCATTTAAATATTTGTGGTCTGATAAAGTACATGATTGGATTGGAAAGGTTACAGAGTGATGTTATGTACAAGCTAGTAATATTCCTGAGTGTGTTTGAGAAAAGTTTTTTTGCATTTTGTTTCAAGTTTTTTTTTTTTTTTTTTTTTTCAAATAATCTAACTTTTAGTTTTTAAAAAAAAATAAGCTAGTTTTACCATTGCACACCCTTAGTGCAATGGTCACTCCACAAGTATAAGTGCTTGTGGGGTGTGAGGCAGCAAGAGTCGGAGTTCAAGTCTCTAGAAGAAGGTTTCACACACATATACACTTAAATTAAGTTAGAGTCTATGTTGTATCAAAAAATAATAATAATAATAATAATAATCTAGTTTTTATTTTTTTGTCATATGTTTAATATAAAAGTTATCAAAAATTATATTTTTTGAAGGTGAGTTTTGATAAACACTATGCAAATAAGTTTTATTCAAAAAAATTTCTCTACAAAAAAGTTTGCCAAACTCACCCTCTTTTTTTTGTTTCTCAAATAAAATATTGATCTCTTTTTTCACTTATGTAAATGCACTACAGAAAAACAAACGTAAAAGCCATTGTCAAGACTATGGGCCGAAACTCCTTTCTACCCAAAAAAAAAAAATACTGGGCCGAAACTAGGGAGAGTGTGCGCGTTTGGGCCATAATATTTGGTAGATAGTGTGAGCTGCGACTGTAATAGTATGATATTACTATGATATTGTGTTGAATTCTTTTTTTTTTTTTTTCCCCCGAAGGTAGATAGTGTGTTGAATTCGACATGATATATTGCATTTTTGCATTTTTATATTAATCATGAATACCACAAAAAATTTCAATTTTCTTAGGATGAAATAAAATATTAGCAGTCTCTAAAATTACTCCCAGAGTTAAACTCAACTATATAAGATATATATAACATTATCAAATTATTCAAATTAAATAAAATATAATTGAAAAATATATAATTATTGAATTTTTAAAGTAAGTAATATTTCAAGACATTCCAAGATCAAGTATTTGGCACATCCAAATAAGGCAATTTGTCGTGAGCAGTATCACAACTATATATACTAGATGACACCAAGAGTCTTGTACCTCACCAATGATTTTAATGGTCTAGTGACATCTCTCTTGGTACGAAGTTTTTATGGGTGAGTAAGGTTAAAAAAAAAAAAACAAAATAAAAGTCTTACAACTCAATTAGTTTGGTCTCTTTTATAACAGGTTGGAATTCCCCCTCCCCACCCACCTTGTTGGAACAAATGATATAGAAGAAATGATACATTAGAAACATTAATTGAGAATCATGCCCTCTAATGAAATGATAAAGGACCGGGTTTAATGGGCTTTGCGATCTAATATGATTCTAATAATAAAGGTTTGAAACCTTTTAAATGAATTTGACTTCAAAGCTTTTAAATTTGACTTTAAGGTGCATATGAATTTACATTGCTAAAAGGACTAGTTTGTAACCAATAGTTACAACTTCATTGCTCAAAAAAAATAGTTACAACTTCATTTAATATCTTTCTATTTGATATGAATTTTAAAAAATTCAAAATTGGATAATATTTTCTTTTTATATTATCCATTCTTGCAAAATTTCCAAAAAATAAAAGATTAACAACTATGACATCAATCAAATATTTAAATTTCAAGTTTTGTAGTTTAAAATTATGCATAAAAAAAATTATGAATCAAATAGTAAATAATATCCAATTGACATGAATTTCAACATGCGTATTAAGAATATAAAGAACACGTAATCCAATAGTTATATTTTCAAAATACGTAACCATGTTATTTTTTTTTTAGTGGGAATCATAGCCAATTCTACAAAGTTTGTAACCAAACTTTGTCCTTGCTAAAACACTTTCATTCCTAATAATTTTATTTATAATAAAAAAAAATGATTTTTTGTTATTCCACAATAGGGAAAAACAACAAAGAGCAAAAAATCCAATAATTTTTTCCATAACAAAAGTAAATATGTACCTATCTCTCTCTTAAAAAGTCTGTAAAAAAAAAAAGTCTTTTAAAAAAAAGTTTCTGTACCACCATTTATGATATTTAATTATTTATTACACTTAACTGCTGGTAATTCACATGAATGCGTTTAATTATTCAAATGAGATGAGTTAAAAGATGGAATTACTAAGTATTAATGTTTCCTTCAAAAAAAAAAAAAAAAAAAAACTTTGATAAAATTATAAACGTTTTCAACCCTGCGATCACCATTTTAAACGTTAAAACTTTGACAAGTAGTTAAAAACGTGAAAATGTTTTGTTATCTCAATCAACGGAAATTTAGATGTATGTTGCATGTTTTGTTAAAATATTTATTGTTATTTTATCTAAAAAAATTAATATGAACAAATATGTTGTTGTCTTGGTTCTCAAAAAAAAATGTTGTTGTCTCTATCTAAAAAATATTTTTATCCAAAATATTGCTGTAATTTGGTGAAATCACTTAAGGCAATCACGGTTTCTAAGCTTAACTTTTATTATATAGTATTTTTTTTAGAAACAAATTAAATGTTAAACACATACACACACACACACACTTAATTACACTATCTTACTAAGCTCAAACACATTACTTAACCCAAAGTATCACTACAAATGGTCTAATTCTTGTAGTAGTAGAGTGAAACTTTAAGCAAAATTACATAGTATATGATAAAATATGATATGATATAACATTTAACTTTTCAGATATAATAAAATATAATTTTTAAAAATATAATTATTGTCTTTATAAAGTAAATATATCAAGACATTCCAAAATCAAACATGCAGCATATCCAAATAACAGAATTTGTCATGAGAAGCATCACAACTTTTTATAATAAATAAACACCAAGAGCCTTGTACCTTGCCCTATATATATATAATGACATCTCTCTTTCCTAATGTCGTCTCCCTTTGGGTATGCAAAGTTAAAATAAAAAACAGTCTTCTACCTCAATTGCATGGTTTGGTCTCTTTTAATGAATTGTATATGCTAAACATTAATTGAGAATCATGGCCTTTAATGAATGATAATGGATCGGGTTTAATGGGCTTTCCGGTCCTACCGGATTCTAATAATAAAGGTTTGAAACTATTAAAATGAAATTGACTTCAAATTTTTAAAGCCATTATGGTTTGGGAAATATTTGAGTTTTGCCTTAGGCACATATGAATCCTATCCCTAGTTGATTATAAAAGGACAATGCCAATGGTTACAACTTCCTTAAATATTTTTTTATTAGATGTGCATTTTGAGAAATCCACAATTGAATAACATTTTCTTCTTATATCATTCATGCTTGCAAATTTTCAAAAAAACCAAAAATTAATAGTTATATCATCAATCAAATATTTAAATTTCAATTTTTGTAATTTAAAATTATGTATAAAAAATAAGGATCAAATTGTAAATAACATCCAATTGATATGAAGTTTGACATGTGTATTAAAAATATAAAGAACATGTAATCGAACAATTAAATTTTTAAAATACGTAACCATGTTAATTTTTTTAATGGGAGTTGTAGCCAATTTAACTAAATTTATAACCAAACTTTGTTATTACTAAAATACCTTTATTTCTAACAATTTTATTTATATTCAAAAACTTTGGCATTTTATTATTCACTCTAGGGAAAAACAACAAAGAGCCAAAAATCCTGTACTTTCTATAACAAAGGTAAATATGTACCTATCTTTCTCTAGCTCTTAAAAAACCCCCTTTTTTTTTAAAATGTTTCTGTACCACCATTTATGATATTAATTATTTATTTGACTCAACTGCTGGTAATTCATGTGAATGAATGGATTTGATTATTTCAAATGAGAAGAATTTAATTAAGATGTTGATAGCATTATAAACACGTTTTCAACCATTTTAAAAGTTAAAACTTTGACAAGTAGTTAAAAACGTGGAAATACGTACGTTTTGACGTCTCCATTTTACGGCCAACGTATTTATGACGACTCTTTATACATTGCTGGTGAGATATGAACCACTCGTGACTCCTAATACTTCTGTGACTACAACAAGTCTCAACAACTGAACTTCTAGAACATGACTTGTCACATGTAAATTAACTCACGGAAACTTTTTTTTTTTTTTTTTTTTATAAGAACTCACGGAAACAAATGACTACAAAAATCAGAATTAGACATATATAGTCATTTCTATTTTCTAATAGAAATCAATGGTATTTATTCAATATCTAACACCAATACTGTAAAATAAAATTCTCATACAATTTTGTTCTGTAGTGTTACAGTTTTTGGTGGTTTTATATCATGTCAGAGTTTTACCAATTTGTTGAAATTCTCTGCACCATCTACAATTATGCTAGGCTTGGATTAGTAATGTCTATGCATAATTTAAAATTCAATGTGTAACTATTATAATGTTATTCATCATTAAACACATGGCTCCTAAGAGCACTCGTATCAATGTTTTTTTTATAATAGAAAATATACCACATTTTAGTTTATCAAGTTGAAAATTCATCCACATCAGATTATGTAAAATTGTGTAAAAATACATTATTGCTATAATTATCGTGTAAATTTACATTGACACTATTCATTTTGCATTTAGTTTTTTATTCTTTCATTACGTATCCTGAAGATGAAGAAAGAAAGCGGATGATGATTGTTGTGTGTGAAGAAAAATAAATAATTTTAAAAAAATCAAATAAATTTAATATTTTAATAAAATGTAATGTAAAATAAATAATTTAATATTTGGTGTTTTGAAATGTGAGAATGAAAAATAGAAGGAGAAAAAAAAAAAAAAGTAGATTTTTATGCTAAAATATACATAAAATTTTGCACGAGCTAGCTATGTATGTCAATCTATATTCTGAAATTCATAAAAATGTATGTATTTCTCTAACATATAATTTCCATATTTGGTGGGCTGGACTATGCATGCAGCATGCGGTAACAAAGAATTTGGCCAAGAAAATGAAAAT
The DNA here is from genome assembly GCA_023621385.1 of Quercus gilva. Classification (NCBI taxonomy): domain Eukaryota; kingdom Viridiplantae; phylum Streptophyta; class Magnoliopsida; order Fagales; family Fagaceae; genus Quercus; species Quercus gilva. The sequence continues at coordinate 28,071,141 of CM042476.1, forward strand.
TATAACTACCAGTCTACCACAAGTACAATATATCCTGAAGTGATTGGAATTAATATTTAGGAAATTAATATGATGTTTCTTAAAGTCCTCAGGTAGATAGCATGACCTTTCTACCTTTTTCTTTTTTGGTGGTAATTTGGTAAATGACGACCATTCTATACCTAGCATGACCTTTCAATCCCTCTCTCTCCCTCTTTATCTAAAGTTCCTTCTCTATCAATTTTTTATCCAGAAATGAGACAACTCGATCATCCAAAAACCCCAAATTAAAGACACACATGGATTATGTAAAACACTCATTTGGAAATCCTGCAATACTTTTATTATTCTTCGTGGGGTTCTTGTCTCTTTGTTTTTGGTCATCCTTCTATATCACAAATCCATTCAGTGTGTTCCGAAAGGAGTCTCTTTCCGCACAATCAAACGCAGTAAGTTTCAACTTTCAAGCTTATTCCTTCGTTTACTTCACAAACATGCATATGGGTTGTCTTAATTTCGTACAAAAAACTAAAAAATCTTTTAATTCTTACAGACCAACATACGTGTTCCTCAAGATGAACTTGAAGAAGCTTTATCCAAAGCTTCAATGGCAAACAAAACGGTCATAATCACTGTCATAAACAAGGCCTATGCTGACCAAGACATCCAAGCTGACACCACCATGCTCGACCTTTTTCTCGAGAGCTTTTGGCTTGGGGAGAACACTAGGCCACTGCTTGACAACCTTTTGATCGTGGCAATAGATCAGACGGCCTACGATCGCTGCCTGTTTCGACGGTTGAACTGCTACAGATTGAAAACGGACGGCGTGGATTTTGAGGGAGAAAAAGTTTACATGTCCGAGGATTTCATCAAGATGATGTGGAGAAGGACACAGTTTCTAATCGAGGTTCTTATGCGTGGCTACAGCTTCATTTTCACGGTAAGTTATGGTTTAGTATTGCATTTGTAGTATATATTTGGAGTTATAAACATGGATAAAAGCTATTACATACCTTCTGTTACACCCAATTGAAAAAACAACTATGACTTGCAATTACGATTTTCAAGTTATTCTTAAAACTTTGTGTAACAGAGTAGGTGTAATAAGCACTACTCTATCCATATTATATAGTTATTCTGGATATGGTATGGTTTGAAGTTCACTGTTGGCTTTATAATTAAGGTGTCTTATAGTTGAAACTAGAAAGTAATACTTTTGAAGCAACCTTGAAGTTCGCACTTACAAACAAATTTATCGGCGCCTCTCATTCAACTTTAATTAATGAGGAAAAACAAAAGCTACGCCGTTAGATGGTTTTTGGTTGATAATGTAAATGGTTGGTTGGAATTGAAACAGTGGTGATTGGAATATGATAGGAATGTGAATATGGCAGATATTAAGGCCGTTTGTAAAGCATTTTAAACAGTTATTTTCAATTTTTAAATAACATTACACGCATTTTCACACACTCTTTCATTCACACGTTTATTTTTTTTTTTTTAATACAAACAATATTATTTAAATTTCTCTGTTAAACGGGCCTTGACTTTTTGGTCAGGAATATCAATGCCCGTTTGGTTCAACTTTTGGGCTTGTAAAAAAGCGTTTTTTGGGGCTTGTAAATGGCTAAATGCGTTCTTTCGCGTTTTTGTATTGGCCTTTCAGGTCCATTTTGTTAGACATTTTGAGAGTTTTAAATAGTTTTTTTAAAACTTAAAACTCTATTTTATAAGAGGAATGCTACGTCTACAACAATTTTACAACATTTTTACAACAAATCACAGGTGGTTAGTTGTTATTGGTTCAAATTTTAAACTAACACTAAGATTACTTTTTTGCCCCAACAATAACAACCAGTAACAACTTGCCACTTAGGATTTGTTGTAAAAATGTTGTAGACGTAGCATTTCTCATTTTATAATCACCATTTTTATAGTTTTTTCACAAATTCTCATTTTATACTCAAAACATAGTTTTTGCTTATACAAACACACTCAGAGGTGCAATACCAAAATGCATTAAACACAATAAAAAATGAATACAAAAGGGAAAAGATATTAGTCTTAATAAAATCATAATTTGTAGAGATTCATATTATTAAAGATTTTAAGACAATTATTGTGTATTCTAATTCTATTACAATGAAAATTAAAGGTTTCATTTGTTATTGAGAAGAAGTCATTAATAATCTTCTAAAAAAAGCATCAATAATAATAAATAACAACTATTATTATTATTGTCATTATCATAAGTAGGAAAGAATTGGCTTAATGTATATATTTTGTCATTTTTGGTAATTTATACCTCAAACTATAATTTTGATAAATGTTAGTCAAACATTCAATAATTTTCACTAAACGCTTTGTTTTTTTTTAAAAAAAACCCAATTTTATTCTGCATTTTTTTAAACCACCACTTTTTCAAAAAGCAAAACATCAACAAGCTAAACTAAACTTGATGTAGGATGTATCCCAAATTGTTTTTAATTATTTCTTTTCTTTCTAAGAAAGAGTTATAGTGTATATATATAAAGTACATCTATTACAAAAGTACTCGGGTACATCTATCATTTATGCCAAATTGCCAATTGTTTGTAATGTAAACGTGGACCGCTAATGTTGAACCCTTCACATCAAAGTTTAAGCATTTTATGAAGCCAGCTGTCATGTGAAAACTAGTATATAACATGTACATATTTACAGTAAAATTAAAAACAATCACAATTATACATATATTCAAATTATATTTAGTGTAAGAGTTATACATTTTTTATATTTAGTGTAATAGTTTTACTCTTTTTTTTTTTTTGGATATATACATGAGTTTACTTTTCTTTTTTTAAATTTAGTTTTTGATGGTTTATTTATATTAGACTCTTCATTTTTTGTACAACATTAACTCATCTAAAAAAAAAAAAAAAACTTAGATAAGACACATAACACAAAATCAAACAACAATTGGAATTCAATTTAGAATTTAATTAAACTTTCTCTTAGTTTTAGCTTTAATTATATATATATATATATGTGTGTGTCTGTGTGTGTGTATGTGATTTTAAATGGCTTTGAACTTTTGTTTCCTAGGATGGGGTTCATGTCGTTTGAATTCTCCTGTGTAATTTTTTGGTATGTCAAATGTCAAGAATTAGCAATAGATTAATTATCCGAATACTTCAATTAAAATTTAATCAGCCCACCTCAAAAAAGCTTAGTAAACAATCCGCTTTTGAAATTGGATTTGGGTGGTCAAGTGTTCAATAATTGAGATTAGGCATGCCGTAGTCGAGGTTGCCATAGGGTGGCTAATATGGTTGTTGGGGGGTCGATTTGGTTGTAAGATGTAAGTAGCTGATCTATGCTGTGGGTATCCAATCTTGATTTTCGGTAGTCAATTTTGGTCATTAGATTTGATTGTGAATAAAATCAAACTAGTCTCATCATACGCATTTTTTTTTTTTTAGTGGTCCTATTTTGTAAAACAAAACTTGTGTTATTTTATTTTTTATATATATAGGAGTAATTTTTTAAAAAAATCTAATTTATAAGTGAATAAATCAATTTGAAAAATAACAAGAGAGTGATCCTATTTTTTAGGCAATATTTTAGTGGGAGTTAGAGTTGCATTTTTACCGGATTATCCTTTAATTTTGTCTCTACTTAAACATAGGAGTGTAGAGGCATTTTTGAACTAAAAAATGAGGAATCCAAACAGAGAACGCCCCTTAAATAATAGTATAAATAAATAAATAAATAATAGTATCTAAATAGAATAGTAAAAAAGTAGAAGGTAAAGTGAAAAATAGACTAACAAAATAGAAAGAAAAAGAATGAGTTTTTTTTTTTTTTAATATCAAAACTTAGCTTAAACTTATAAAGAGGTTTATGTGAATGTTATTATTGGAGTGTCTAAATTTCGGTTTATGTGTTCAGCAAAAAAATTAGTTTAGGTTTATGTGAATGTTCCTATTGGGTGTCTAAGTTTTGTGTTCTCTAGTGCTTTACTTCTAACAATATGGATTATGTGAGAAGAAAGCTTCTTATAAATTTCAGAGTCATTTAGGAAAGCGAAGACACGCAAATCAAAAGGAGCTTAGTTTGGGTTTTGAAGAAACTGTCAACAGTTGAGATTGTGGTAATAAAGAAATGTTGGAAAGTTAATGGAAGTCATAAAAGAAGGAAGTGACAATTTTTACGCTTGAGAAGTGTGTGAGAAATAAAAAATTTTACTGCCACAACTTTTACCATACTATTTTTTACAATTATTCTATGTAGTTAGTTTCTAATTGTGAGGGGTGTAGAAAAAGTCGTGAGGTAATATGAAAGTGACTGGCAACTAGTTTCCTCTCATTTTTCTTTCTTGTATGGTTCTTAATTTGCTACTTGACTTCCAAGATGAAGAAAAACCCGGGAATGTTTGATGTCCATCATTGGCAATAAAATTACACCGACCATTATAAAGTTGTGTGAGCTCCCTCTCATCCCCTCTCCTCTATCTTCACTTCTCCCAATTCCATAATATTTTTTGCGAATGATCTCAAATGGGTAGGAAATTTCAGTGAATAAAATTGCTCAAGATTAGTTTGTTTTTGGTCTTTCAGAAGTTTTAATATCTAAATTTTTGAGTTATTTTTTGCAGTATCTAAAACTGTCTGAAAATCTTTTTGTAAGCTAGCGTCATTGCACGTTCAAGCAATGATACCATTCTATTTGTATTAGGTTGGATGGGGAAAATTATCTTAAGAGACTAACTCATGGAGTACTTCTCTTACAATATATGACTTCTACTGGTATATGTTAATAAGATCTACCAAATATGAGAGGAATACTCCATTAGATGATTTCATGGTACCTTCTCGTTAGATAGGTCTATATCTAACAAGAGAATATCTTATGAAACAGTCTCATGTGACTATCCCCTTATATCTTGCTTGTGAGATCCACAGATGTGGAACTCACACATCTTGTGCGAGAGAGGTCTTGTGAAACTGTTTTATAAGATACTTTTTTCATATCTAACTTCTTTTGTTGAATTAACAATAAACAAAGGTTAAATATTGAACGTTTTAAACCAAACTAAGTATTTCCTCATAATGCTCTTTTCTTTTTTCTTTGTTTTTATTTTTTGCCCTCTTTGTTTGTATTTTCTTAAACATTATATATTTTTTTAAATGGTTGGTAACTTTTTGTAACAGGATACAGATGTGATGTGGCTAAGGAATCCCCTTATTTGGCTAAGCACAAATGAAACCGAGGATCTTCAAATCAGTACTGACTATTTTTTAGGTGATTTGCGATCTGAAAATCATCAAATCAATACTGGCTTCTACTACATCCAATCAAATAATAAGACCATCAAATTATTAAGAATATGGTATGCCATGAAGAACAGCTCTGAAGGACAAAAAGAGCAGGATGTGTTATTAAACCTAATAAAAGGGGGCATAATAAGAGAATTAAATCTTAGAGTAACTTTCTTGGACACCCTTTATTTTAGTGGGTTTTGCCAAGATAGCAAGGATTTGAGGGTAGTAGCCACTGTTCATGCCAATTGTTGTAGAAGTATTAGTGCCAAGGTGAATGATCTAAAGGTTGTCCTTCGCGATTGGAAGCAATTCAAGTACACTTCTTATAAACGATTGGCTAATGTAACAACAAATATAGGCTGGTCAATGCACGGGGGATGTTCCAAGTCATGGAATTAAAGTAGCTAATACGAGTGTGGATTAATTAATGTAATATATTTTATCTGTGGCTTCAATATACTCAAAAGGAATTTAATTGCTTTGATATACATAGATTGATTCATGATTTGACCTTTCATGGGGCCAATTTTCATTTTACCATGGAGCGTTATATTTACTTTGGCACTACCTTGATCCATATTTTTCTCTCATATGATATCTCCTATCCCTTATTCTATTACGACAACTTTTGCATTTATTAAATTCGTGTGTAAGGATGGTATTATGGTAAATTGCCTTATCCTGTTTGACCTGTCTTGTTTGACTTCACCTCGTATGAACTTGGATCCTTGACTTCTAAAAAAGTGACAGGTCAAGAATGAGTTTTGTTTGTCCCAACCCATCTTATCTTGTTTGGCCTTGCCCATTATATATATATATATATAATTTAATCTTTTATACGCATGTCCTAGTCATAATTTAAGTTTTTTTACACATTCTAGTACCATATTCAAAACACTTTTCTATCCTCCTCACTCAGTACTCTTATGGTTACAATTTCCCCTTTTTGTTCCATCTTAATCTTATCAATGTTAGAACCATCTCATTATTATTAATAAAACACCTTTAATCGCGCCCCGAACCCAACTTGTCCCACTCTCACCTCACACAGGTTTTTCCTATCCCAATAAAAGAAAAGGATGGGGTACGAATGAGGCACCCATGATTTGATCCCAACTTACCCCGTCGCCTTTGGTGTGAAACCCTTGTTTTAGTAAAATTTTTGATAACATGTGTATGGTTCAACAATAAAGCGTGCGTGAATGAAGGATTAATACTGGTGAAACGACAGTGTGAATTTGGCAGAATAGATGGCTTCCTTTGGGTACAACTTACAAGGTTATTTCTCAACCTAAATTCCATCCAAAAAATGCCTTGGTGAGGGATTTAATTGACACGGTTAATCATTGTTGGCAAGCTGATGGTCTTGAAGCTTCTTTGATTAAGTATTCCTTTGAGACAATTTAGGCCAAATGATAGTCTTCTCTGGGCCGGGTGTGGGTCGGAATGATCAAAGGCATCTTTGCAGTGAAAAGTGCTTATTAAACAAAAGGAGGAGAATTAAATTTGTATTTTAGTGTTTCTGATATATAGAGATAATAATTGATTATTACAATTATAATTATTTGAATACTTTCAACATGACTAATGTTCAACATCACTTGTGCCACATGCCAAAGTGAGTAAGGGTAATTGTAAATTCATGGCACTTGATCACTTTGGCTTGTAGCTTATGTGATTCTTAAATGAGTCCAAATTTAGTAATGATGGGATGTAAAACCCATATTTACACAATCTAATAAAAGATTTTCACATTAGTTTTTTACTTAAAAATCAATACATCCTATCACACCTAATAACATCACATCAGTCTTTTACTTAAAACCTGAAATATTGTGTTTATTGAAATGTTGTCCTTTGTATAATATATATATATATATATATATAACCAAAACCTTTGACTTCTTATTGACCTCTCCAGAGCTTGCCAAAAACTAAACCCACAAAAACACTGTCAAAATATAGAGATTAACCCAAATACTCAAAAGAAAATCAATTCTAAACATAACAAAAGAATTAAGCAAAACTACTTTCTACAATACTCTCCCCCCATCCCTAGACTCCTTATACTCTATCTAATAAAATATATATATATATATATATATATAAAAACCTAACGCAAGTTAGACTTCTAGCCAAATGTTAGGTTTTAGATCTCTGTAAACTATATTGTTTAACATAATTAATTAAGCAAGTGAATACTTAGGTTTATTATTCATATCTAGGTTAAAACGAAACAATCATATCATGTGAAGCAGCAGAAATTATAAAGAACATATTGATATGATGACTCAGGAAAACCAAACCGGTAAAAAACCTAGGGAATATTTAACCTAGTTATCCTCAAGGTAAAAAGCAAATCCACTAGAAAGAATTGAAATTTACAATAAGACTTAGACCACTAACATCCTATTGCTGCTATACGTAAAACTTACTACCACGACCCCATGATAGCTTTGAGTCCACGGACTACTTCTTTCCTTAGCCTTAGCAACACAAGCACCCACATTTGTGATAAAAAACACAAACTCTCCTGTTTGTGACTCCAAGGCCACCCTTGAAGATTTAGATCATTAACACCTTTGATGACTAGAGAAGGCAGCAACTTCTACAACACCAAATCTTGAAATTCTTCAAGGAATAACATCGGTAGAAAATATGAGAGAGCTTTTTGGGTATAAAACCATAGATACAAAAGAGACATACTCTACTCTCTCTAAAAAGCCTTATAAAAATGTGTTTAGGGTTTCCTTTATATAGTATGAGAATAGATCTGAAACCTTAGTCCTTTTTGGCCTTGAACTGCTGTTGGGCCGAACTTAAAATTTTGCAGACCTGTATTTCAATCGGTCGAGTCTGTCTTTCGATCGATCAAACTAGGCAAATTCTGAAAATCTTCTTTCTGCAGCTTACTTGTTCTTGAATCTTGACTTGAATCACCTTGTACATTGTCTAATAATACCTATAGACTCTAAGATCTACATCTAGACAAGTTTGTGTTCACAATTTGTCAATTGTTCTAAACTTTTAGAACCTAACACTAAATACAATAACACTCTCCCACGGTCTGTACTCTTTCCTATTTAAGAAAACTACTTCTACGATTCCAACACCACTTTATTGTACAGTTTCTTGTATTGATTTTGATTCTTAGAGTTAAGTGTAAAAAAAAGCTGCAAATTTTTAGGCTTAGTGTCTATTTGGAAACAGCTTATTTAGTTAAAATTGAAAACTTTTTACTAAAAGTATTGTAGATAAAGTTAAAAGGTAGCTAAAATAGTACAGTAGCATCCATAAATTGTATAAAAAATTGCAATGAAACTCATGAATAATAATAAAAATAAGTTGAATAGTAAAAAAAAAAAGGTTTTTTTAAGCCATGCCAAACACACACTTAGTGACTGTTTGGATATAAACGCATTTGCGTTTGTGTTTGTGTTGGCATTTTTTGTGTGAGTCCCATACACTGTTTACAGGACCTACAAATACGAATTTCAGTAAATTTTTCTTTAAAACTAAGTCTTACAGTACTATTTACATATTTAAAAATTATTTTATTACAATATTTTTAATTTTTAATTTTTAATAATAAATTATATCCAAACAGATTTCTTGGTCTGTGCTTGTTTACCGAATTGTGGCTTTGCTAAATAGAAAAAGTCATGGTGTAGGCTTGTAGTCTGACGAGCGAAAAAAAGAAAAAAAAAAGTATTTGGTTTTGTCCTCGTCTCGAAAGAGAATTAATGGAGGCAGGTGGCTGGTAAAAAACATAAATAAAAGAAGAAGAAAGGAACACAAGTATAGAAGAAGATGGGCCTACCCCCACTTCCCCTGACTTTAACTCTTTATTTATGTTTGATGTTAATGGTCTGTACTCTCTAAGGCAATCTGCCAATGTTCTAACTGCTATGGACAGCTAGTTGTTTAATGCATTCTTCTTTTAGCCCAAAAAAGAAAAAGAAAAAGAAGATGGGCCTAGGTGGTGGTCCTTTACAAATTGACTTTGACTCTGTATGTCTATAAGCCTTATTCCTAAGAAGGAGGAACTAGTGGCAGAAAATAAAGGAAATATATATTATGAATATGTGGATTTTTGGTGTGATATAATAGTGAAAAGTTATTAGATATTTTTAGTCGTTTTTCTTTTTTGTTGGGTAATGTTATAATTTTTTTAAAACTATTTGATTATTGAGTAAATAGTACTTGAAAAATTGTTTTAGGTGATATCTAAGGATTTTAGAGGAAGTGTTAGGGAAAAAAAATTTTGCGGTGAGCTAACTGAGGTAAGTAACCTTGTTCTAATTGGTTTTATTTTACTTATGCTATTGTATCTTAACTACTAAAAATTATTTATAATTTTTACAATTTATTTCAATTGTATTATTGATTTAGAGTAAAGAATATAGGATTATCACAAATATATTTAATTACTGAATATATGATTTTATATATGTGTTTAGATGATATATATATATATATATTTGTTTGAACTTTATTGATATATATGATTTTGGACAATATGACTATGTTTTGACTTTGATACTTAATCAATGGGGGTTATTCATTGGTATGTTAAGTTTCTTATCAGGTTTAATGTTAACATATATGAGAGATATTTTTATCAATAATCTGAAGAAAAAATAATAATAATAGTGACTATAGTAGGCAGAGGCTTTAAGAGATTGTTGTTTTTATTTTTGGAATTCTTTACATTCATGTGTATGTATGTATTGGGTTTAATTGAATTGAAATTATTTTTGAAACTTTGGTTTTGATTGAATAATGAAAATGGCAGAAGAAGTATGTTCCAATATTTGAAGTCTTCTGTATATGTGTTGTTATAGTTTAAACTTGGTATTTGAATTGGTAAATTGTTAATTCATAGTTTCATTGTTCATCTAATAGTCATGAATAATAATATTGCTAGTTGCAACCATCATGATATGATATAAATGATGTGATAATTCTAAATGCTTTCATTTAAAGTTTAGATAAAGTCTATTTTATGATTACAAAAATTTACAATTAAAAGACTTTTGAAATAAATTTATTTATTTATTTATTATTGGATATGTTGGATCTTAAATGACTTCTATTAAACTTCATCTTTTATGGCATCATTAAAAAGAAAACTCATATAAATAGGTGTTGGGTTAAAATGAATTGACCCCTTACAATTAATTAATTAATTATCCAATTAATTAATTAGATCAAATTTCATGCAATAGCGTAGTAGCACAAACAAATTACCAAATTATTTAAATGCAGCAGAAAATAAATTTGACATGGGTGATTTGTTTACGAATGGAGAAAATCTCCGAGGCAAAACCCCACCGGGTGAATTTAAGGTCACCACTCCCAAGAATCTACTATTATCAATTACAAGCGGTTATAGGTATAAAGAATTTTACCAAACCCTTTGGCGTATCTCCAAATATCAACCTACAGTTGAACCCGTACCTAAATACCCAATTGGACTTATATTGTAGCGGCAATTTTTCCCTTAATGCACGAATCCCAATATGCAACCAACTAATGTGCATTGATCCTAGTACGTAACTAACTCCAGCAACTTGAAGAGGTTGTTGGCTGCAAAGTTTTTCAGTTCATCAACGATAAAGATTAGGAAAATTCTTGGTCACAAAACCCTTAGTGTAATGACACAGTAGCTTCTTCAGAAAGAATAATGAACTATGTCATTTTTTTGCATGTGTTCTCTATGTATAATAACCTTTAAAATAAGCCTTATATATGTCTAGGGTTGTGAGAAAAGAAACCCTATACAAATATACAAGCATTGGCCGAAAATCAAATCTGGAATTTCTGATTTCATAAGTCTTGACAAAAACAGCTTGTGTCGAGCTTCGACTTTAAATTTCGATAGAAGTCTTTCTGTTGAGATTGCCGTCGAGCTTTAATGAACAGCTCTTTTTCACTTGTTTCTTGGTTAGATCTTCATGACTTTAACACTTAACTTAAACAACATGTTTCTTGAAGTTTTAAACTCATTATAGATCTATCCAATTACAAGTAAATGCATTTTGTCAAAATATTAGCCAATTACATAAAATATGTCCCTAACAATAGGTATTAAGATATTATTTGGAACTATCATAATGGACTAACGTATTACACATGGTACAGATCTAACTGTAACATCCTATGTTATAAAATAAAAATTGGGCTTATGGTTATCTTCTTTTTGCAAAAAATGGTTAAATTTTCATTAATTATGATAGTTCACTTTTAGGTAAAATAGAAACTCTATTAACTAAGTTTTAAAAAATTTCCAGAACATTAGATTTTATTTTAATTATTTTAATCATCTATCATAATAATTTTATATTGTAAAAGAATAAAATCTATACATTATATACAATCATTACTCCAGATACCTTCTAAATGATGGAGGATATGAAAATGCAATTTGTAGATCTACTATCAAGATAACATAGATTAGGTTGGTGTTGGATAGTAAATTTAATTGCAGTTGAGTATTGTGTGAAGTCATCATCATAGAATAGCTCACGTCGGGAGATGTTATGTGGAAAAAATGTTATGAAAGAAAAAGAATTTTTCTAAACCATTATATTAAACAAAAAATTACTTATTTTCATTCATTTTCAAATTATACGCTTTTTTAAGTCAAGTCATAGACCTTTAAGTAAAATAAATACTTTTAATTTTTATTTAATTATTTGGTACATTGCACAAATTAGCGACTAATTAAATATAATTATGTTTTATTAATATAATAATGTGACATGTCCTTATTGGTGAGTATAAACCAAAAGGTTTACACTAAATTCTTAATCTCTTCTTAAATATTGCTATCTTAAAATCATTCAACTAATCAACTGTCAACTAATCAACTGTGCGTACAATGATCAAGTGCTATGCAATATAAAAGAATCAAAATATTTAAATTTTAACATTAAAAAAAAAAAAAACCTTATTCAATTTTAACAACAAAATATTTACATTTCAAATAAAGTGGTGTAAATGAAACAACATTATTTGACCGGTCAAAAGACATAGTTTTAATTATATTTTATAAGAAATTTTTATTGAAGGACAAAACTTAAATACCATTTATTAATAGTTATAAAGTTATACTTTAAGTTTTCATACTAAATTCAACCATGTGGTTATATTGGTTAATGAATCACATTATTAGTTTAATTAATTTTTTTTTTTTTTTTTTATACGGGATAGAAATTATACTATAACCTAAACTAAGTATATATATGTATGTGAATTTCGTTCTTGAAGACTTTAACTATGTCTCTTGCCCTCTACATCTCACAATCACTTATGGAGCCGTTTGGTAGCAATGTTTAAGTATTGATGTTTAGTTTTTAGTGCTGTGGAAATACATATTTGAGTGTTATAGAAATACGTATCAGAAGTGTTATTGTTGTTTAAAAACTGAAAATTGTTGTTTAAAAACAAATACCAAACAACCTCTATATTTGTGGAGTGACTATCGCACCAAAGGTGTGCGGTAGTAATTTAATTGTCCTTTTGAGAATTTTACATATTTTATGTTGCATGGATAAATATAGCAACATGGTTGAATTTAATGGTAGAATCTAAGGTACAATGTCTAGAACTTATATTTAAGCTTTGTCAATATTTAATATCATAACACTTGTTTTAATTATTTTATAAAAATGATTATTTAATAGTAGTTCATATTATGACGTGGTAGAATCTTAGGTTCCCTCTTGTATTTAGCCCATGACAAATACATAAATTTAGCCTATGCTGAAATCATATTTTTTATTTTTTGAAGCTTTAATAGAGAATTTTCTTATATAATTATAATAATAAAAATAAAAGTAAATTTGTTTTAATTATTTTATAAAAATGATTATTTAATAGTAGTTCATATTATGACGTGGTAGAATCTTAGGTTCCCTCTTGCATTTAGCCCATGACAAATACATAAATTTAGCCTATGCTGAAATCATATTTTTTATTTTTTGAAGATTTAATAGAGAATTTTCTTATATAATTATAATAATAAAAATAAAAGTTGGGTTTTTGACACGGTCACTAATTATTAATATAGGTTTAAATTATTTATTTTTATATAAAACTAATTAAATTAACTATTGTGACAAAAAAAACACATTAATTTTACTATATGTGTTTTATTGAGGTATATGATGCAAGCAACGTGGGTACGTAGTGCAAATTTTATTATTGGTCTATACTTTGTTACTAACTAAACCAGGGCCAGCCCTAGACATTTTGGGGCCTAAGAGAACTAAAGTGTGGTCTTTTTTATATTTATGTATTAATTAAATTAATATTTTTATATTATAATATATTTCATTTAAAATATATTTTTCTTGCATTTTGAGATACAAATTGATTAATTAAATTTTTATATTCAAGTTCTTCTAACATCTTTGTGGGGCCCCAAATATTAACAACCAAGGCCCACTCCATAGCCGGCCCAAGGCCCGCGTCGAGGAGAATACAGAGGCCGAGGATAGAAAGGAAAGGCCCAGGCCCTCAAAGGACCTCGCCGAGGACGCCTATCTCCTTGGCGAACCGACGTTAATGAGGGGAAAATATCTCTCACCCATTAAAATGTATTCCACCAACATTCTGGCCGCTTTAATGGTGAAGTGACTAGCAAACCCAGATGTCTCGGTCAATTCAACTATTAGAGTCTGCTAGAGCGGCTGAGAACTAACATAAAACCTGCAAAAGCAGATGATGGGACAGACCCTTATGCCCAGAGTTCAGATAACCGACAAATGGACGGCTAAGATTAGCTAAAATAAGACTATATAACCAAGAGTATTCCCAACAATGGGAAGGGGGGGCATGCAAGAACAACCCGAATGTTTGCCAGGTTGAAGGAACAAAGTCCTCGGATTGAGCCGAGGACGAGCAAATCCTCATAAACACTTAACTAAGATTATCCCAAAGATCTGCATCGATACTTAATAAAAACTACTACCAAGATCCTCTTAAACTCTTGGCCTTTGCTATTGTTCCCATGAATTTCATATCTCCCATTTTTTGCTTTGTTAGTGCCTAGCCTTTCTACTTACTCTCTACAAATTTTATTGTCTAGGGTCCATTACAAATTGTGTCCCTACCATTGGTAGGGTCCATTACAAATTGTGTCCCTACAATCTCCTTTTCAATTGATAATATAGGTAATACACTTAATCTTTCTTAGGACATTTTATCATTTCATTATCTTTTACCTCTTTTTGGTGAATTTCTTGTTCATTTGTGATACTTTCATCTAAATTTTGTGTTATATTTTGTTTATTACTAATAACAAATTTATTCATTTATCCTTTTTGAGATTCAATTAATTTTTCTTCTTTTTTTAAGTTTTTCATATCCATGTGTATATTTTTTAGTAGACATTTCTACTCAAATAATATATTTATAAATACTAAAATAAAAAATGATTTTCAAGTGTAGAGCAAATGAAAAATAGAACTTGATTTATATAAAAAGTATTGTTGTAATTTTACCGAATAATACTAAGTTTTTAGTAATCTCAACCTGCATAAATAAAGATTTATTCATTATATTACCAATCACTAAAATATATATAAAAACACAAGATTAAAATTAAAAAAAAAAAAATTAATCACAACCATGACAAAAACAAGCCCAGCCAAGAACCTGCCAAGACCCACCCACCACAAAAAACATAAAACAAATCTTCATATCCCATTACATTTACACCTGTAACAAAAAAAAAAAAAAAAAAAAACGCAGCACAGCCCATTTCCCAGCCAGAATCAAGCCTAAGCCTTATAAGTTATAAGTTATTTTAAAGCAAGCCTAAGCCTTTATATGTTATTAGACTATTAGTAATACCTGAAGCAGTGAAACTCAAAAGTCAAAACCCATTACTCAGCGTCCCAGCCAGAATCAAAACGCAGCACTGATGGCAGCGGTGAAAAAAAAAAAAGGGCAGTCGGGCGGGAGGAAAGGAAGCTTGAGTCAGGCAGCCAGGCCCAGCAACAGTGGAGAGATAGAATGAGAGAGGCGGAGAGCAAGAGTTGAGAGAGAAAAAAAAAATGAGAAAGAGACGGTAAAAATTTTAGAGATTTGAGGTTTTTTATTTGTTTTGATTATTGATTGTTTTTTGGTTAATTTTTTAGGCCAGATTTATAGTTTATCTGATTAGATTTTGGTTTGTTTAGAGGATAATAATGTTATTTTTGAGACAATTAATTTTATTTAGAACAAAAAATTTTGTGGTGCTATCAATGTTTAACGGGGTATAAGTGTGTAACAAAAATTTTGTTTTTTTGGTCAAAAGAATGTTCCAGATTTTGTTAGATTCATCTGAAACATCTTTTTTTTTTTTTTTTTCCTCCTACCCCTTCTTTTCTAAAATTTTGGGCCTAACTCGGCTAGTGGAAGGGCCGGCCCGAACTAGACTTAGGAATACAATGACCAACCTATAACACAACTCTGTGTAGCCAACCCTAAAAATTTCACAAAACACCACCGCCACCAATACTTTCACGCCTAGATTCGTATTTCACTATAAACTATAACTACCTAAACTCTAATTTCTATTCCTACAACGAATCGGAATGTTTATTACTTCTCTATATATATATACCACACGTCTTTTCTATTTCTTCTATTCTGATTTCTGAGATAAATTGCTAGCACAAAAAAACAAAAACAAAATCCTTGTTTTTTTTGAGAATCACTTTTTGGGGTTTGCTTACACTTTTACTTTACACGATGGTTAGACCAAAAGGCACGGGACGCAGCAAAATAGAGATAAAGGAAATACAGAACAAGGGAGCCATGTACTGCACCTTCACAAAGCGTCGCAATGGTCTGTGCAGCAAGGCTAGGGAGCTCCATACCTTGTGTGGTGCCCAAGTTGCTGCCATTGTCTTCTCTCCCAAGAACAAGATGTACACCTTTGGTGAGCCTTCTGTGGACTCCGTGGTGAATCGCTTTCTTCATGAACAACAACAACAACAACAACAACGACAACCCTTGAACAGAGGAGGGCAGAAGAAGAAGAAGAAGAAGACGATACCGTTTTTGTCAGACGAGTGTATTGAAGGTTTTGAGTTGCACGAGCTTAAGTATTGCACGGCTTTGATGGAAGAGTTTGTGAAAAAGTTAGAGGAACGACTAGCAGACGTGGTGTATAGGAGGCTTCAAGTGAAGGATTTGATTAGTTTAATTAAATAAGAATAGTGGCTAGATAATTGTCTTTTAGGACATAGAGATAATTAGTTCTATTTTTTTTTTAAAAAAATTTTTAATCCTGTCTTGTATTGGCAACTTAAGCCCTTTACTTTCTTAAGTTTGTGTTGTATTAAGAAAATTTTCTTTTTTACAAGTTTCCTCTCTTAACTTGATTGATTGTTATTGACACTTGTTTATTTGTTTGGTTATTTATTTAATTTTTTTTTAATGTTTAAGCATTTTTTTCGTCTTTCTTTAATAATAGAAGAGATTATTAGAAATAAATTAAAAGCCTTATAACTTAACTAACTTCTTTTATCTTTCTAATAAAGATATTTAGGATTTAAATTTCTCATTCTCCTCCAAATTATCAAATAATCCAAAAAAAAATTTGTTCAAGGTACTATTAATTACATACCAATATATATATGTATAAAAGATATGTGGAAATTTTGTGTGGTTGGTGAACATACTCAAACCCAAAATAAAGACCCTTTTTTACTATTTGGAATCCAAAACTAAAAGTGCTATTTGGATATCCATATGATTAATTTAATTCTTTTTTTTTTTAATATTTGGAAACACTTTTGAAGGATATTGAACATATTATTAATTATATAACATAATTTTTATTTGTTGAGGCTCAGTACGCAGTATCAACTATCAAACTTCTCATTTTGTTTGGATTTTCTTTAATTAACTGAACAACACTAATTAGGCTTTTTTTAGTTAGAAGGATATTTGACATATAATTAGATAATATATATTATTTTTATTTGATTTGTAAATTATGGGAAAATCAATTTAAATGTTTGTCTTTTCATGTCATGAATATGGTCAAAAGTCAATAAGAACTCTAAGGTGATGTTATCATAAACAGTTTTGGAATTATAACTCAATATTTGGGATGTTACATTGTTTTTCTAGGTAACATTTTTTTAGTATAATAATTAATAATCGAACTTATGTCTAAAATAAAAATTATAGAAATAGTGAATTGTGATAAACCATATGTTAAATAAGAAGGCAAAAAAATAAGAAGGCAAAAAAAAAAAAAAAAAAAAAAAATTCATGAGGAAAAAATAACATAAAATAGTTATAATCATGTATTGGGGAGACCTCAACCAATTATGAGGATCTATAGGATCAACCCTGATTTATTTAATTGTGATTAAGGCTTCATTAGTTGAATTGAGTAATAAATAATGAAACTTGATTTCAAAAAATAATGAAACTTATCTTTCATATTCTTTTTCTTGCCATAAATGGGGGAGGGGATTTGAACCTAAGTGATTTTTCATTATGAGAATTGGACAATGCCACTGAGTTACAAAATTCTTGATCTATAAGATTGTGTTTATAAAAATTGCAAGCTTATATGACACTTAATGAGCACATCAACACAATATATGGATGGAAGAACCTATTTTAAAATAGTACATATAACAATAGGTATAAATCTAAATTTTTAAATGTATATGGGTAAAATCAAATGATCTGAATTCATTTTCAAATGTATGGATGGAAGAACCTATTTTAAAACATTACATATTGAAACTTGGAAATTATAAATTGCAAACTATAATTATATATACAAAAATGTTTTGCTCAATTTTGTTTCCATTCAATTATCTAACTAGCCTTTGTGTACATACACTCAAATGAAATTATAAACAAAAATAATAATATTTGTGGGTTCCTCGGATGGACGGATCTTCGGGCCAAGGGCTTTTTGCCTTGTAGCCTTTTACACCGGATCCTTTGGAGTCCCACATCGAAAGAATCTCCCCCCACTTTCTGCCTTATAAGCTTTGAAGCGAAGGAGTAGTGTACCATCAGTTATCCGAGGAACTCACAATATCATTATATTATAAAATAAAATTAAGTATAATTTCTCTCTCTCTGAGCGGTTTTTGCTAAAACTCGAGCAATTTATTGAAAACTCACTTAAAATATAAAGCTTTGAGTATTTAGAGATGCTTTTAGTATTCCCAATAAGATAGCTTGGTAATAAATTGCTTCTTCTTCGTTCCACCCACAACAATTCAATTAGTTCTCTAGGTGAAAAAATATTAGACATTCCCTCTTCTTAAACCAACACTTTGGATGTTATTTGACACACAATAATTTATATATGTCGATTCTAAATTTGTACCCCCTGAGATAGATAAACTTTTTGGATCTTATTAACCAAAGAGAAATAACTTTGAACTATAGTTAGCTTTGCACTTATCTTGGCTTTTTGACTCCAAATTATAGGGTGGATCTCAAAAGATATGAAAGATCTCGTTTCAAGCCGTACATACAACTTTCATCAAATATGACACTAAACCCTCTCGGGAACATGATTAAGAATAAGAAAAAGGAATCCCATGTAAATACCAAAGAATAAAGTTTAATCCTGTACACGCAAGTTAGATTATTAGGTAGTGTAAGAGAGTGGGTGACAGATCCAATAGTACATTTAAGTGAAAAAGCCTAAGAACACTAAAAATGAAAGCTTTAACACTTTGATGTCAAGAGAAAGTGTAACATGGAAAGTAAAGAAGGCATGAGAAGTATATAAAAAACCTTTGAAAGGGATGAAAAACCATAGACAAGCAAGGGGAATGGTCCTTGCTCTCTTTTGTTTTCTATTACGTAAAAAAATAAAATAAAAATGAAGGTCTTGTACAATGGTGATGTTCCTTCCCAAAGGATACCTTTCTCTCTACCTCACTTTCCCACCCCAAATTTCTAACTTTTCTCTTAGTTTCTCTCTTGGTTCTTACCTTAGTGGTTCAGCAACATGTTCCTCTTATAATCCGAGAAATGCTACCAAGTACATAAGGACAAGGTATCAAACCGTGATTCCTCTATTTGAATCTTAAAACAGCTACTGTACTATATAGTGGTTAGAGGAGAGATAAAGTACGCCAATGTCAGGGTAGTGGGACTGAGGGTGGCTCTGCTACTACATGAGGAGCAAACCTTGGTCAAGAAAAGGGACATCAGGAATGTTAAGAGTGATACATGTGTCTTTAACAGTGGTCTAGCATAAACCCAGCCAATATGGGGTGTTCTATAGCGTTTGACTATGGGGGGTTGCTATCTCCCTTTTGTGCAAATGCTGGTTGTCCATGTCAGGTGCAAATCTCACTCTTCCCCAAGATGGTCACGTCGTTGGCACGGGCTAAAGATCCCTCCTTCAACCAGTGTTCCTTTTCCTTTGCTCACAACTGTTTCACGTGTATTGCCAATATTCTCACATACCTTGGCTAGTGTAATGTGCAAATCCTATTCATGGGGATTCCATAAATATTAATTAGAAAAACAATTGCATTGTTTGAGCCTTTTTATTCAATTCATAGTCACCATCTCTTTCTCACTCTCATTTTATGATAAAAGTAGAAACAATTTAATTGTTTGAGGCATTTGATTTAATTCAATGTCATATATTTCAATATTTAAAAAAAAAAAAATCTTAAATTTATGTTGTATATATAGATTATTAGAATCTTAAATTCTTATAAAAACTCACATTGAAATCACATCAATGTTAAAGAAGACAAGAATGAACATATGCGTAGGATCAATGTTTTTAAGTCACTCCCTAAAATTTTTTTTCCAATTAAACACAAACGTCCCATAATAATCATCATTCTTTTTTCCTCTCTCTCTCTCTCTCTCTCAATAGCCCCATAATCAACATTGACATCGACAACAGAAGAAGTAAGATAATTGATTGGAAAAGAGTAAGAAGCCTTTCAAACGAAACGAGTTAGAAGCATCACAATTTATATATAGATTAAACTTTGATTTTCCATGTTGAGGAATTGGAGTAAGAAGCCTTTAAAACGAAACGAGTTAGAAGCATCACAATTTATATATAGATTAAACTTTGATTTTCCAAGGTGAGGAATTGCCCAACACGCGTATAGGACTCTTCCAGGTTCCAACTCTACTACCTTATAATCTCTCTACTTTTTCTATACTCGGTTTCATATTCCTATTTTTGGCTTGGACTACAACGGCAACAAATAATAAAATATAAAAAAACAAATTTAAATATTAAAAAAAAAAATTCAACTTTTTCTTCAACTCATCCACAAAAGCAGGAATCCAGTGCATCACCGACTACAATTCCCCTGACAGCAACCTCTATTTCCACAAAAAACCCACCAATACTACAAAGCCAAGTGTCAAAAAACCACTCACATATTACAATTTCAGTCCGAGTAAAAACACTCAATCAACCTCTCCTCTAACACCTGCATAGTAAAACCCGAGGTTGTCGAATCTATCCCCAACTCGCTCTTTATATATATCACTCTCTCTCTCTCTGCTAGGGTTTCATATTCGCTCTTCAGTTCCTGGTTTTTTAGATTCAAATTCTCTCTCTCTTTCAATTGGTTTCAATTCTTTGCTTCAGTGATTTTCTAGGGTTTCGATTCTTTGTTCAATTTTGCTCAATTCGTTGAGTTTTATTCGAGCTAAATTAAAATTAGGGTTTTGTTCAATTTTTCAATTTTCCCAATCTTTTTTGTGTGAAAGTTTTAGTCTTTTTGTTGGTGAGACAATGCCTCCACGGACTGTGAAGAGGGGTGCGGGATCGGCGGGGCCGAAGAGGACGACGAGAGGCACAAGAGGAGCCCAGAAGGCTCAGGATCCGCCACCGGAAGAGGTGCCTGTTGTTGTTGCGGCGGCGGCGGCGGCGGCTGTCGAGGCAGAAGAGGCTGTGAAGGTTGAGGAGGAGGTTCCGGCTCCGGTGGTTGAGGAGGAAGTTAAGGTCGAGGAGAAGCCGGTTGTGGTGGTGGAGCCTGAACCTGAGGCGAAACCTGTTGCTAATGGATCGGGTCCTGTGAAAAGTAAGTTTTTCTTTTTTCTTTTCTTTTCTTTTTGTTTTTTGGGGTTTATTGAATTTTGATTTGGATTGTTTTGATTGAGGAAATTGAATTTTGAATTACGGTGATTTTGGGTTATGTGTATATGTGTGTGGCCTTTGTTTGAATTGTTCAAAGTTTGTGATTTTCTTATGGGGTTGTATCAAAAGAAGGATTCTTTTTTTTTCCTTGGTTAGTTTATGCAAGCAGTTTTTTTTTTTTTTTAAGAAAATATCTGGATTTTGCTTATGGTGTCTTTGTTAATAGTTGAGAGTGTCTTTGTTAATGGATGAGTTGCGAAAAGTTATTGTGTTTTGTTTGTTGTTAATTGAGTTCTTTCTATCTGTAGTTTCTTTAAAATATAATTGAAAACATGGGTTTTTGTGGAAAACATTGAATAATGAAGTAATCAGCTT
Organism: Quercus gilva; assembly: GCA_023621385.1. Lineage (NCBI taxonomy): Eukaryota > Viridiplantae > Streptophyta > Magnoliopsida > Fagales > Fagaceae > Quercus > Quercus gilva. The sequence goes on from CM042476.1 coordinate 28,092,912, forward strand.
TCAATGGGAATGGTTCAGTTGGTGCACTTTGGTGCTCAATATGCTTTTATGTGATCAGGGGCTGAGGCCTTTTCCCCAACTGCTGTGCATTGAATTGTAGCGAGTATGATTAGAAATTAGTTACAGTAAACAGATAATGTCCTATTGTTTTCTTTTTTCGTTATGATTTTAGTTTTATTGGGAGCCCAGAATGACAGGTTTGTGGTGAGGAATTATTTATAGCTCCAATGTGATCTCAGACCATATTGATAGTTACGGTAATTACATAAATAACAAGAAGGATGAGGATAATCGTGGTAATCATGTATATAGCTTAGCTCCCCCATGTAAGTTCTAGGTGGAGGATGAGGCTATGGGTTCAATACCCATTGTGTACATAACTTATTAAAATAAAAAATTCGAAGAAAAGGACTTTTTGTGGGTTTTGTTAATTTTGCATTATAAGTTTCCCTGAGCCTATTTTGACTGGGGTCATCTACCCTTATTTCATGACAGAAGAAGATGAGGTGAGGGAATCTGTAGACGAATATGAAAAAGATGAACGGTTAGAACTAGATGATAATGACCCTGAATATGAACCTGAAGAAGATGGTGGGGTTGACTATGATGAGAAGGAAACAGAGCAAGAGGATGAGAAGGAGGTGGTAGAGGAAGGAGAGGAAGAAGCTGAGGAAAATGTTGGTGAAGAAGAAGAGGGTGATATGGTTGAGGAGGAAATGGAAGATGTTCATGAAGAACTTGAGGGTGAAGAGGATGATGAGCATGCTGGTGTTGAGCAGGAGCATGCAGATCTGGTTGATGCGGAGGAAGAGGAGCACCATGAAGTTGTGAAAGAGAGGCGCAAGCGAAAGGAGTTTGAAGTTTTTGTTGGTGGTTTGGACAAGGATGCATCTGAGGATGATCTTAGGAAAGTTTTCAGCACAGTTGGTGAGGTTACTGAAGTCAGACTGATGATGAATCCTCAGACTAAGAAGAACAAGGGCTTTGCATTCTTGCGTTATGCATCTGTGGAACAAGCAAAACGGGCTGTTGTTGAGCTCAAACACCCAGTGGTAATTTTTGATCTTCTAATAGTCTGATTAGGAACTATATTTCTTCACACCGTAAATTATATTTATGTTAATTACTGCAATTCCAGATTAATGGGAAACAATGTGGTGTTACTCCAAGTCAAGATAGCGACACCCTTTTTCTGGGTAACATATGCAAGACCTGGACAAAAGAAGCTGTAAGTATATTGGTTAACTTAATGTCACTATCAACTTACTAGTCATTAGCAGGAGTTGCTAAATACCTGACTGTTTGGTTATCAACTTTGGTTCCAGTTAAAAGAGAAGTTGAAACATTATTCAGTGGAGAATGTTGAGGATTTGACATTGGTAGAAGATAGTAACAATGAAGGAATGAATCGGGGTTTCGCTTTTTTGGAATTTTCATCTCGCTCAGAAGCCATGGATGCCTTTAAGCGTCTACAGAAGAGAGATGTTGTGTTTGGAGTTGATAGGCCTGCAAAAGTATCTTTTGCAGATTCCTTCATTGACCCTGGTGATGAAATTATGGCACAGGTAATCTTTTTGGGTCTAACTTTTCTCCATTCTGTTGCGTTATAATTGCAACTCCTGATGGTTTGGCTCTATTTTGATCCTGTTATGTATTATGGATGTACTATTTTAAGCTTGTAGGGATCCTATTGACATTTAGCTTGAGATATATAGACTAGTTATTTCTCTTGGAGTTTATAGTTTGGATATGTGCATATCCTTTTGTAGTTATCACTAAATCAATTTTATAGTTCAATTAAAGTAATATTTGAGAAGCAGATTGAAGTTCATATGTTTTGTTTTCGGGGCCTTTTTTTGGTATTCTAAATTTGTTAAATCTGCCCTTGGGTAACTATTTTTTGGGTTGCTTTTTAGGAGAATCTTCAATAATTTCAAACAGTTCATGTGTAGTCATTTTGTAGTGATGTTATACCCCTTCATTAAATATCTGTGAAAATATTTGGAATTGCTGATCACATACTTTTAAGTTGCAGGTTAAAACTGTATTTGTGGATGGTCTGCCTGCTTCATGGGATGAGGACCGTGTCCGAGTGCTTCTTAAGAAATATGGGGAGGTTGAAAAGATTGAGCTTGCCCGGAATATGCCTTCTGCCAAGAGAAGAGATTTTGGTTTTGTTACATTTGACACTCATGATGCTGCAGTGACATGTGCGAAAAGCATTAACAATGCTGAATTGGGTGAAGGAGACAACAAGGTTTGTCTTGGTTTTTCAAAAGCTTATGATTTTTTTTCATATTTTACACGATGATATTGTTGTTGTTGGCATCAGTTGCACGGCTTTGAATTATAACCATTTTCACATTTCAGGCCAAAGTTAGGGCCAGATTGTCAAGACCACTTCAGAGAGGTAAAGGAAAACATGTTAGTCGTGGAGATTTCCGATCTGGGCGTGGGTCTGGAAGAATTGTCAGGAGTTCATGGGGTCGTCCAGCGCCACGTAGTCTCCCTATTCGTGGAGTAAGAGGAATTGGAAGTCGCATCCCACCAGTCAGTATGAAGAGACCTGGTGGATTGAGAGATAGAAGGCCTGTTGTGTCCATGCCAACAAGAGGCAGGCCCTTGCCTCCTCCAGCTAGGTCCTATGAGAGGAGAGCACCTGGTATGCTTATATTCATGCATCTAATTGGCTGTATACTGCTCTTTTTCCTGTATAAGTAATTATGTTGCTTTGCACTTTCTTGACAGTTCCTTCATACCCGAAGAGTAGCTTGAAAAGGGAATATGGTCGACGTGATGAGCTTCCTCCTCCAAGGAGTAGAGCTCCCGCAGATTATGGCCCTAGGGCTGTCCCTGAGAGACGCCAATCATACAGAGATGACTACTCTTCCCGTGGTCCTGGTTACTCTGATCTTCCTAGAAGTACATCCCGCCCAGCAGCAAGAAGAGCTTACGTGGATGATGGCTATGGCCAAAGGTTTGAAAGACCTCCCCCTCCTCCTCCAAGTTATCGTGAGGGACGCCCTCGTGATTATGACGCCATTTCTGGGTCAAAACGTCCATATGCTGCACTGGTTAGTAAACTGTCTGTGCGGTTCTGCTGCAGTGCTATATTTTAGGATCATATTTTGTCTTCTCACTTCATATTTGAGCAAATTCTGAAGTTTATCTGATGTGTTAACAAAATTATAGGATGATGTTCCCCCCCGTTATGCTGATTCGGGAGTCCGCCAATCTAGGGCTCGTTTAGACTATGAATATGGTGGTAGTGCTTCTCAATATGGGGATGCTTATGGTGACAGGTGTGTTATTGTCCTTGAATTGAAAGCAATTTTATTTTTTCTCCCCTTTTTCTGATTGATGTTGCTTTGGTTACTCACTTTTCTTTGTGATGGTTGGTAGAGTTGGGAGATCTAATCTTGGATATAGCAGTGGCAGAAGTTCCATCTCCAGTCAGGATTCACATGGAATTTATAGCAGTCGTCAAGGCATGAGTTATGGAGGAGGTGTGTTATGTTGGTAGCTACCTGATTTGACATTCACCTTTGCAAATATTGTGCATTTGTTTAGGTGATATTTTTCTCCAATTTTGCATGTTTTTCAGGTTCTTTCAGTGGTAGTGATGTTGGCGGAATGTACTCGTCAAGTTATGGTGGTGATTATATGTCCCGTGGAAGTGATGTATTTTCCTAACCTGCTCCAATTGAATGACACTGTTGACTGTTAAGTCTTTAGCAATTTTGTGTAATTATTCTATTTCTGGCCTGTGTCATAGGTTGGCGGTAGCTCTTACTCATCAATGTACTCTGGTCGTGGCATGGGTGGCAGCAGCTACATGGGATCTGGTGGCTCTGGATCATATTACTGATGTAAGTTTTTATACTCTTGTTTTCTTTAATAAAGTGCATAGGGATTTAGATGGATTATGTGCGTCCGTATCTTTTTATGGGAGGACGACTTTTTCCCGAAGGCATGGTATCTCTTTATTTGTCTAAGAGGTTTGCTTGGTAAATCTTGGAGCAGTCTCGTCACAAGTGAATTTGTCTATGGAACAGATCTGACATGACAAAGATGCTGCAGTAGGATGTGAACTAAATGAAGCTTAGGCATTATGTGCCTACTGTCAAGTGAATGTTGCCAAGCCTAATAGCCCTCCATATGTTGTGGGAATTTTTATGGAACAAAGGGACTGTTGGTTAAAGCCATCTTAGAAATCAACCAATGTGTAGTTTTTCAGTTGGATTTAATACTGTAAGGAAAACTAAGTTTTTCAGAAGTTGAGTACAAGAAGTTCTTAGCATGTGATGTGTATTACATATTTTATTTTCTATATAAGACTCCACTTGATGGACAGTTGGAGGTATGCTGCATCATCTTTTCTTCTGAACACAGAATATTCTGAGAGCTTGAGGTTTTTTCTATAATTGGTTAAGGAATTTTGGAAATCTTCTTGTGCTTGAATTCATTGGAAAAGTTTTGGCTTCTACTAGACATTTTGGTTATTTTGGACCACATGCTTTTTTCAGGGATACACAACCTTGAATGAATAAGAAAGTCAGTTAACCAGCTACTTCTTGAAGGTAGTAGAAAATGTATGAACTTGTTTGGAATAGATATGAAGTACAGGAATGAGGTCATAGAATGTTGGCCTTGATATTCTTCGGTTGGTTTATAAGCTATGTCAAAAAGTGACATGGTTGCTAAATAAGTATTAGTTGTTTTGTTTTCCATATGGAATGGGAATTGTGTTTCTTTGGTTATGGAAAATTATTGATACTTTCCAACTGATTGAGAAGATCCTAGCCAATGGGCTTTAGAAGACAAGCTTAAATGGCATGGTAATTAGTAGAGATTATATTAATATTGTTTGTGGAATATTAACTGACAAGAGCCCCGGTATAATTGTCCCGTCGTTTTTCCTGATACGTGTTGTCTTTACTAATATCATTTAACCTCGTGAGAGCTTCATTGGAAACTTGTCACTGCTAAATTATTGGTAAAATAAAATCTTTAAGTTTGTATAACTAAGGAGAAGTTAAGGGTGGAGGAGTTCAATTGTTATGATTCACATCATTCCAGATATATAACAATCCGGAGTTGGCATTTTGTTATCTATGATCATAGATCAGTCGTGATATACAATTGAAGAAAAACTTGGGTATTGGTTACTACCCACTTTGTTGAGGTTTTTCCTAAGGATGATTTTCTTCTATGAATATTTTTGCCTTTATTTGAGTTTTTCCCCTTTGTTATGGCTAGGATGAGTGATTTCATACTCAATTTATGCTACATAGGAGTCTCAAGCTTCAGTGTCTTTTGTTTTGGACTAACTTCTATTAGCTATTCCTTCATGATTGAAGGTAGCTGTTTACCTTATGAGACTTGAGGGGGCATGAAATTTGAGAATTTTCTTATGCAGGCTGTTACTGATTAGGCTTCTTCAATTTCTATAGTGCAGGAGTCTCTAGTTTTAGTGTCTTTTATTGTTTTGGACTTACCTCTATTAGGCATTAGCTAGTTCTTGATTGAAAGGTTGCTGTTTAGATTATGAGACATGGGGCATGGGATTTGAGAATGTATATGGAGGCTGTTACTGAGTACGCTTTATTCACACAAGTTTCTGGCTAACTATCCCATTGTTAGCCCCATGCGTTATTGGTAAATCATGCATTCTTGATTTTATAGTGGGGTGTTCATTGCTAACCCACCCCACGCGTTATCGATAAATCATGCATTATTGATTTTATAGAGTGGAATGTAAGAAGTGTTCATTACTCATAATAGCCTCATATAAGTTCTATTCTTTGGGTTTTGTACAATATCTTAAAAAAAAATCCAGTTGGGTCTGGTTCAGACTAGAATCTTGTAGTTGTAAATGTTTTTATAATGAAACTATTATTTCATTATTTTCCAGTGTCACAGGGTGTAGCTCCTGACTAGTTTTTATTTGGTTCCAGAAGCTTTTTTGCCTTTAAAAACTGTTTTCAGTTTTAGTCTTGTAATCTATTTAACAGTGTATTTTAGCTTTATAAACAATTTATGTGAAATGTAATTGCTTGAAAATTCTGTTTCTATTGCTCTCTCTCTCTCTCTCTCTCTCTCTCGGGTGTGCAAGGAGTCAGGCTGGTTATGTTTTATTTTAAGATGTTTGGAAGGAAAAGGTTTGGCTCTAAATTTTGATTTGGAGCTATATTCTTCTAATGGTCCAACAACATATGTGGTGATTGAAGAGATTATCTATATCTAGTTTTTGTCCATACCTTTTTAACGAGTTTGTGAGTTGTTTAGATAATATACATGAATATTCTTTATAAATCGTGGGTTGAAAAAGACCGTTTGGAGCTAAATTTTGTTGTCTTCGAAAATACTGATGATATAAATAAGAGTGTAATGCTCTAAACAACAAATTTCACAAATTGCTGAGTTTGCAAGGTATTGATTGATTCTCATATAATGGCTCACAACTAACATTGTTTTATCATCCACTATTAACAACTTGCCAAATCAAACAAATGTGAAATTTATCGTGAACTATGTCTGTGCTCTAGACTTGTATAAATTTGTTGGCAAGAGGTTTTTTCAACTTTTACAGAAGTGGTATATAAGTTTGATTGGAGGGAGATGGAGTGTTCACCTCTCCTCTCTCTCTATCCCTCTACGTACTTGAAAGGCAGTGAAAAAAAAAAGAATATATATATATATATATATATTTAAAAAATCTCTTTCAAACAATTTACATTATTGCGACGTTAATTTCCAACATGTTTTGACACTATATAATATTTATCAATGCCAACAAAATATCCACTAATAATATTTTATTTAAAAGCTCTATTAAAATATTTATGAATCTCAAAAAAATAATTGGCTCAAGTATTTGATGGGGCAACTGCGAACAAAATGTCTCACATGCTATTGTAACTTTTTATTTATTTTTGTTGATAAAAATAATAAAGTGAGAGTTTTCACGTATAATGTCTGCCTCTACAAATCAAGAATGGGTAAAGTACTAGGACGGTACTCCGTCCAAATTGCTGGTTCCTCTTAAGGCTAAAGCTTGTGAAGGCCTATTACAAGATTCTTTATTACAGGCCCTCCAATTCGTAATAATTGCTTCGGTGTGTACAAGATTCTTTACAGGCTCGGAGTGAATATAAATGGTCTAAAGTAAGTACGAGATGCATGTTATTATTTCTTCCTAAAGTTTTCCTTAAAACGGGATTTGGAGGAATTTCCTTCCATTCATAAAACCATTCATATGTTTTCATTTTATTTTAAAGATGTGATAAAACTTATAGTGCTAGGCTCAAGACACCAATTAGTTCTTAACGTAGATGAGGTTTGAACCTAGGTTATCTTATTTGACAACAAGAGATAGCTAATTGGAATCTACCATTTCATGTGTTTTAAATTACATAACTCATTAAATTATTTAAAAGTTATGTGGCTCGTTAAATTGATCATGTGACTAAAAGTACGCATTGATGGTTGTTTAAATCAACATGAAGTGAGTTGAAGGGATTTTCCTCTAAATCATTTTGGAGGTAAGTTGTCCTTAAAACAATATAATTAAATCCATTTGCATGAGCGCACACAAACAAAAAATTAAAAGCAAAAAAAAGAAAAAAAGAAGAGGAAAGGATGTTGATATAGAAACAATGGATTGGGCTTTTCATAGATAAGTAATTGTTTAGTACTCTAAGAGCAATACTTCCCCCTCTTACATAATAGTTAGATTCGTTAATTAAATCCATAATGGAACTTATCATTTGTGAGTGGAGGAGATTCGGATCTGAAAATATGATTAATTTTCCTCAATAGAGAAAGCTTGTACTAGAGTTACAATTGGGCAAACTATCTTATTGAGGCTCTTTTGCAACTCAACTCAAACCCAATGTAATAGCCATTTTCCTTGGGCTTGGGTTAATCATCTAGGATTGTATTTGATTTGAAAAGATTTGAAAAGAATTTTATTTTCTTACAAAATTTAAGTAAATTATTATTTTTATATAAAAAAAAAAAATAATAAAGGAAGGAAGAAGTCCATAATATGTTATATATATATATATATAAAAGACGAAGCATTCAAATTGAACTAAGAAAGCTTTTAGCCAAATTTAATCCAAAAAATTACTTTGTTTATTTTAGTTAGCCTATTTATCACATGACTCTTCATCAAACTCTTCATTTCCACCCGGATCCGACTCGTCGCCACCTGATCTGACAGCTCCAGCGATTGGACGCGGATCAGGATATCTCTAAACTTGACATCGGCGGGTCGGTTGTGGGTGTCCTTTCTCAAAACCTGTAAAACACGACCCATCTGTAATAGTTATTGTTTTTGGCGATTTTCAAGGATTTCAGATTGGATTTGGTGAGATCTTGTCGAGATTCGTCGAGATTTAGTCCAAATCCTTCGAGATCCTGCGAGATCTCGTCGTTATCTGATGAAATTTAGGCTAGATCTTGATGGATTTGGCCAAATCTTGTTGGAACCGGCCAAATATCTACCAAATCTTGATAGAATCGGCCAAATATCGGCCTCAGTGATAAACCCGAGATCGACCCTATACAACCTGAAATCGACAAGACCTGAACTGGTAGATTCAATCAGATCTTCAGGGTCGATTTTAGGTTATTTTATAATCCACCTAAATTATTCAAGTCAAGTCCGGGTTGGGCACAAACTCGACCTGTGGACAGCCCTAGACCACACAAACCCATAGCCATCATCAATTGTCATTGCCATTGTCTATGCAAACCCTAAAATCTAAAGCCACCATCGCCATCCAATCACCACCCATGCAAACTCACAAACTTAAAGTCAATCTCAATGATCATACATAGTGGTCAAATCAGTAATCCCAAATCACCCCATTCGAATCCTTGCATAACCAAACCCACAAACCCAATCCATGCCTTGGACAACCCAATCCCAAAATCCAAACAACTTAAGCTAGAACACCAAGAAGCCTATAAGTCACTCCTTGGCCAATTAACCATTAGCTATAACCCATATCCTTCACCACTGTAACCCTACATACACCTAGCCATAAATCCAAATCAAACCTATAGATCAAATTCACGCAAACTCATGATTACATAATCTAGAGATCTTCTAGAGAGAGAAAGTGGAATAAGAGTGGGAAGGGGAGAGAGGTTTGGCCATGGCCAAGGAAAAAGAGTTTTGACCATGGTCGAGTTAGAGATAAAGTACGAATATGGGAGGAGTTTCGGTGATAACTTGGTGGAAAGAGAATTAGAGAGCTTTGGTTGGGAGAGAGATGTCAAAAAATAAAAATAAAGGACTCATTTTGCTAAGCTACAATCCTAGTCAAATATGACTATACATTGTAGCTAGCAATTGTTAGCTAGCTCAATGTTGATCCCCATTTTTGAGTTAGAAAGTCACATGTTAGATGGATTGATCAGATTATTCCGTCTAAAATTTCTTTAGAAGCAGATTGATGTTGACTGAACTTTCCTCAAGCTGACTTGTTCACCTTGTTTCCTTCATTGTATTTTGAGTAGTTAATTACTCTTGGTTTTGTATGTATATTTGATCACTTCCTAACATGACATGTAAAATTGGGCTTGTATTTAATACAAAACCATTTTTAGACTTGGCCCTCATGCCCTTCCTATCAAGAAAACAATCTTAAGTATGGCAAAGTTGGACTCATATTTGTAACCCACTTAAATATAGAGGATAAAAATGTATGAGTGTGATTTTTTAAACCAAAGATGAATGATTAGTGGTTATTCCATACTCAACGCGCTACAATGATGGGTCAGGTAGAGTTGACTACCTGACCCATTTTTAGAACAAAAAAGCAAAATATCAGTAATTTTTGCATTTAAATGGCAATCTATTGGTATTTAGAATTTAAGTAAGTTTTATTTTAACGATAATTTATTTTATTTTTTTAAAAAATTTAATGATTGGATTTATATTTGAAAGAGCCTAGACTTAGTTCAAAGCAAAATACGCTATTTGACATACTCTTTATATGGAAAGAGAATTAAAATTGAGCTTTTAAACAAACTCTAATAATATATATATATATATATATTTTTTTTTTTCGTGATAAGTTCAATGCTTTATCATGTAAAATCATATTTCACAAATATTTAAGTTCTCAAGAAGAAACCATGATAAAATTATTAAGTCTAGACAACAAAATTTGATTTGTTCATATTATTATGCACAAATTTTGATTTTAAAACACCTATCAATCATAGAAAAATAAGTAAATATTCGAATTAAAAAAAAAACATGTAAAAATAACTCAATAAAGAGAAATGGGATTTAGGTGAAATAAATAGTGAACAAGGTAAAAACATAAAGAAAGCATTAAAAGTCTTCTCCAAAATAAATAAATTAATATAAACAAAGTTCCTTATTAGTCATTGCCAAATGGGGTTTAAGTGGAATAGAATATGAGGAACCAGACAAGTCTTTGGTTGAAGTTAACGTGTCTTTTTATTCTGTCTTCGGCTCTTTGCCATGACAGCACTACAACATTTGACAAACAGTTCCCTGTTCTATCTCATCAGAACAATTCCCAGATTTCACATTAACAACAAGATGAGGAAGAAGAATTAAGAGAAGAAAAAAAAAAAAAAAAAAAAACAATTTCTGGGTTTGTCAATTGGGTTCGTAGGCTCAAATGGGTCGCAAGCAAAACGACTCAGAACTCGGTCGTTGTGCAATTCTGAGCCTCTTGTTTATGGGCACAATCTCATGCTGCATGGTCTATGTTTGCCTCTCTGTGGTCTTCAACAGGCCCAGTAGGATTGCCACTGTTTCATCAGTTTCAGACGTTGTTGAAGATGGCGGTCAAGAAGAGAGTGAGTGTTGCAGAGGGATTGAGCATTTGGAGCTTTGGGGTGATGCTGTGAAATGGGGTTCTGACTTTAAGGTCAGTTCTTCAGAGGATTGTTGCATGGCTTGTAAGAGCATGTGTGGTGGTGAGGATGGGCCTTGTTTTTGCGATTCCTGGGTGTATTGTGGGGATAAGGAGGCTTGTGGTCCTAGATTTGGTGAGGTATTGTTTCTGTTTTTTTCATTGTTTTTGGTTTCAGTTTCATTTTATTGAAATCTGATATCTGATCTGGGTTGGTGGATTTTAATGTTTTATCACTTTCAATGCAAATAACGAGCTGGAATGCTAGGAATTTCAATATGTGGAATTGGGTTGAGGAATATTCATCTTATTAATGTTGCTCAAGAACTTAATAAATTGTTATGTGTAAATTATTTATATAAAGTAAGGTAATATGTCAACTCAATGCAGCATAAATAGAAAAACATTGGGAAAAATATAATATTTATTCTGTAATCAGTTTGAAATTTTGGCTATAGTGCATATATAACCGGCCTAGTAACATGGATTGATAGAGTTTGAAATGTTGACTTTTGTAGTCTCAATTGGTGCTTATTACTTCAATGGCAATTCTTTTTTAGTTTGTTGATTCAAAAAGCTCATGGTTTTTTGGCATTTTCCCTTTAAATTAGCTAGTAGAATGTGATTCACGCAGCAATTAAGAGTGTAGAAATGTAAGGTTGAATTCACGATGAAGTTGTGTGGCTATTGGCTAAGCTAAGTCTTCTGTTTCCCTTAATGGTGCTATTCAATGTTTTAGAACTCTTAACCTTCAGATCTGAACTGGAAGGACATTTGACATGATTAACAACCGCATCACATTTACTTATTTGTCCTCAATTACAGATAACCTAAATTCTCATGCACATATTCAGTTTAATTATATCATTAATTGTAATACCTTTTTCCACTTTATTTATATTTTAAGGAGTATGTTATTTCATTAATGAGCTATATATAATACCATAATGTGTGAATTATAGCTGCTCTGCAGTATGTTGCATCCAGTTTGATATAACTGTATGGATCACTTTAAACTGTCAAACCATCTTCCTTGTTGATCTGCTCTATTCTTTTGCCGATATTGCATATACATCCTGTATGCGTAAGCCTAAGGTAGTTCCTTTTCAATAAATAAACAAATAAATATATATTATATATATATATGTTCTTAATTTTTTTGGCCACTCTGCCATCACTCTTGCCCCCCTTGTGGATGCTTAAACCAAGATATTAAAAAGTTTCTCTAGAGTATCTGGACGTCTATCCCAAATAGTACCCATCCATATTACAAAGCATATTTTTATTCCTACTGAGTGCTGCCTAGCTAGAATTCTGCTCACTGTAAAGCATCTCACAACCCTCCCATTTTACATTGATATCCCTGCAGAATCTGATCAAAAACATGCACTGTGCCTGTTGTGTATTTTATTATTATTTAACTTCCCAGTTAGGAATTTAAAATATTAGTTGGAAAAAAAAATTCAATGTAGCCCAATATTGATATTTAAGAGAGTTGCAACTAGAAATTTTAGTGAAGAAGCAGCATATAGAGATTCTAGATAAAATGTTTTTAAAACAGTATTATGGATCAGTAGGCTTGAAGTCTGGTCAACTTGACATTTGGAATTTGTAATATGTGTGCCTTTTGAGGCTTTTTAGTGCAAAAAGTTCAAAGTGGCTCTAGATGTAATTCCCTTCTGAAGATAATAGATATGTTTGTGTGTGTACATGCCTTAAGAGATTTCAACAAGTCTATTCACATTTCCTGATTCTCAGATTCTTGTCTTCCTGTTCTTGTTGTTAGTGTTGGTTGAAGAAACAGAAGGATGTATTGGACCCTGATCGGCGAGACTTGGGTGATAAAGTCATGTGGACTTCTGGGCTTGTCTTTGGAAAAGGAAAGGTACATTATTTGTTGAACATCATTCGACTGTTGATTACAGTTTGTGAACTTCTAATTTAGTCTGAACCAACATAACTTAGTATGTATAGTTGAAGCAGTTTTGTTTCTTTCCTCTAGAGATTTCCTTGATGACATGCATCTCAGCTCAGTTTATATACTTCTGATACTGGATGTTAAACATATCTTTCGGCTAAAACTGGTTGAGTGTATAGTTATTTAGCAGGGAAAGAAAGAAAAAAGAAAAAAAAAGATAGGCAACTGAGTGTATGAGGTTCTCAATGAGAAATTAAAAAAAGTAAAAATTGGTTACTAGATTCTTCTGAAAATGACATAAGCAGGTAGTGACTTGCAATTGCTTTTAGACTATTTATTTGTCAAAAAAAAAAAATCTAAATCGTTCTGTGTGTGTGTGTGTATATAAATTTCTAGGAGTTCTGTTTTCTTATTTTGTGTACTGGCTGCATATGGCAGGCATGATTGACTGTCCTGCAATTACAATAGAAAATATGCCAAGGGTAACATTTGTGATTATATGGTCTCTACTTCAGAATCTGTCCCTGTGGTGAATGATTTCTCATAAATTTGAATGCACAATTCTAATTCCTATAGAAGAATGGTTTACAAATTAATGCCACTATAAGCATAAAGATATTGATTGTAGTGGAATTAAGGAAGTTGCACAATGCCAGAAGAGGTCCCTGTGCTTGTCATGCAGTCATCTCTTCTGCCAGACAAAAAGTCCATAAACTAGTTTCCCTGTTAATTATACCTAAGTTTTTTCTGAGCCAGTGCTCATTTTAATATATTCAGCAATCTGTGGAAGGAACTGGTTGTTGTATAGCCCACAATCAAACAGCAAATTTTTTGGGCTGAAAGAGTCAGTTACTTGAGTTCTGTATGAATTAATTTTTTCCCCCCTGATGATACTTTTTTTTAGAGCTTTTCTTGCAGCTATCCTCGGAAGAAAATTTTATATTAAACTGAAATGCCTGCTTTTTTTTTTTCTTCTAAAATTTATTCTGCCCGGTGTTAATTTGTACCTATTAGCTGAGATTCCATCATTAGCTACCAAAGAGAACTTAGACCACTCGGTATCAACGATATCAGGAGTTTCACAGTTTCTGACTATGAATTTAAGAATTCTAGGGCTTATTTAGGACCAAGAGACTCTTTAGTAGTTACATAAGAAGTTATCTATTTTCCTGTCATGTATTAGCTATATTTGTTTATTTGATTGGTAAAGGTAACTTCAAAAAAAATAAACACAAGAAGGGTGCAACCATTTGTACATATGTACTAACGACATATTGAGGATATATAATTCTTGAAAAAGTGGTGTTTGGAGAAGTTTGTAAGGTTTTGTTAGTATTCATATCACTGCTGGGTGCAATGAACTCACACTGCTCATTTTTTGCTCATATATATTCTTTTTCCTTGTAGGGTATTTTTGGCTTGAAAACTGAATACGGGGTTATTCACATCAAAGTAAGTGCTTTTGGATTCTGGTTAATCATGCATGCCAGCTTATTAATTCAGTTTTCCAGTTGCTTAACAATACTTGATTGCCCCAACACATCACATTACGCTTCTTTCTGGACTCATTTTTTCTATTATTTAATCTTTAGGAATAAATTATGTGAGATTCTTTTGCTTAAATATTGGATTTAATGATTATATGAGAGAACATTGTGTGAGTTGAAATTGACCAGATAGCAATAATTCACATCTAAGGACATTTTGTCATGATCACTGTGCAAGCAGATATTGACCTCAATAACTCATTCTTCTCTCTCTCTCTCTCCCTTCATATATTTCTGTGCGTTGCTCTTCTATTGTTGGGGCTCACCCAGAACTCCCAAGTACATTTCTGAAGTCAGCTGATGTTCTGTTGGTTCCTTTCATAAGTTTTTTGTGATGCCTGAGAGAAGGAGTTGGCAGTTCTTTGGCCCTGCTTCATCTATGTTTTCTGCCTATTTATGTACACTATCTTTACTTTCTCTTTTTCTTTTAAATTTTTATATTTGATTCTAGATTTTTCTTAGGCTAATGTCTTTGGACCCTGACATTTGCTCTCTCATTAGTGTATGTTTACATACACATTTTTTTTTTGGGACAAAAATATCCCTTCGAGTTACTAAATTTAAGTGTGGGGTATTAGTGTTTTTGTAAATAGAATACAACTTCTTTTATATTTTAAGTGTCTTGAATTGTTTTAGCTGCAGCCACCACAAATCTTGTGGCAATGCATCTCATTGTTGGCGAGTCTGGATCTGCAAATGACTCTTACCTCTCCCTTTCTCTCTCAAGTTCCATTCTTTGCACCAAGATATAGTGTCCAACCTGCATCGTAAAATCAACACTTGTTTTGGATTTTGCTGCTGGTCATTTTCATTCCTTACAGTGGCAAGCATGCCTGCCAGTAGACATGCCAAGCTTTAGCTCTCACACTCTTCCTTCTTCCTGCCACTTCACTGCTTTTCTTGTCTAATTTACACCACATGACGGACTTCAATGCCTAAAATGAGGATTTTATTTTTCAACGTCTATAATAAATGAAGAAAGGAGGAAAATTTTTAGAACTCTTATTTTTAGCTATTATTGGTGAACAAACTTCATTTCTGTTTCAAAGGATTAGAGGGTGAGTAACATAAGCAGATTTTTTTTTTTTGTAAGAGGCAGATGTGACGCTAGAAGCTCTCATTTTCCCCCCTCCAAATGATGGTACAGTGTGGAATGATAAAATTACCCTCTTATCTTCGGTTGTTGCAACAATCCATCTGGTCTTTTGTAGGCTTATATGATCTGAAAAATGTTTTTGATGCTTTACAATGTGAACTCATGAAAAATTTAAAACATAGAGGCTTTGACATTTGTATATTTCTCAAACACATAAAAAAAGAAAGAGTTTGTAAAATTGCAAATTTTTGAAGGCCAATTTAAAGTTTTATTAGTTTTCTGTTGGCATCTCAATGACGAACAGCTTCTTTAAGGTTTCTTTTATTGAAAGTACTTTGATCTGTTTCTTAAATGTTAAACAAAATAATTTTTGTCTCCAACCTCTCAACTTTGTCTTGATTTTTTATTTCTGCAGCTATTCCCTGATTGTGCCCCACATTCTGTTTCCTATATTCTTGAGATGTTACAATTGCGTCATTTTGCGGGTTGTCAATTTTATCGAGCAGAAAGTCGGGGAAACTTTTGGGATTCAGAAGGAAATCACATAGAAAATGTAAGATATTTATGTTTATATGCCAGTTATAGCAGGTTGATGCTAAGTAGACTGCTTTAGGATGCTTACCTACTAATAATAGTTCAACATCTTTTTCATTGATTCCATTAAATATTTTTTATCTTAAAGATGAAATTAATCTGGAGTAAGAGTGCTTGAGTCTAAGGCTATTTGGAAATTTTAATGGACAGAAAATTACCCATTGTTTATTTTGTCACACACACACACACACTACCTCTCCCCCACCCACCCAAGCACACACACACAGCAACAGAAGTGCTTGTGCTACTAGTTTAAATATTATTTGCAGGATGTAGAGAGACAGAAAGCTTGAATTGAAAAGGAGTTAATCTTAAGGATAGTTCAGAAAAAAATAAGTAGTTCTATGGTAGATGCATCAAAGTACTAGTTAAAAGATTTACTTTCTTATTTTGATATTTCAACCTATAAAATGGATTAAAAAATCTAGTTAGTCTTTATAAAATAACTAAGAAGCCATCTCTGCTTTATCAAAACTTTGAACCTCCCAGACATGAGTCTCTCATGTGCTCTTGCTCCTTACTTTGCTTTGACGTCCAACCCAGCGTTTTTTTTATGGAAGGTGTTTAGCATCAATTTTATTCTATGAGTAATAAGGTAGTTTTTCACTTTTTTCTTTATATAACAGTTCTTTTTGTTTTTATCAATAAGTTACACTGTCACATGCACACTTGGTGAGTCTTGAACCCCCGACATCACTGTCTACCTTACTTTTTACACTGGGGGAGGTGCCATTTGAGCTAAAACTCATTGGCTTCATACAAAAATGCTATTTTTGTACTATATTTGTTTGTCTATTTGATGCATACTAAATTAAAGGCTCCAAATGTTTGAACTTCCAATATATTTGTTTGTTTGCTCTCAACTCTACACCAGCTTTATTCTTCTTAGACCCAGTAAAGATAATTTCTTTAGCATGAGCTCTAGTTTCAGCAGAATGTTGCTCTAAAAACAGTTCTCGCTTTCTTTTTCTGTGTTTTAATAATAGCATATATAGATTTTGATATAACTTTAATTTCAGCAGGTTGTGTGACGCAAATATCAATATTTGTATTTATACGGATATATTTTCTAACTCAAAAGAGTTTTACTTGAGCTATGCAGGCTCCATTTGGTCCACCTTTTGCAGTAATACAAGGTACACTTGAAGCAATTGGAAGCAGTTTTAAGGATATTCCTACAGAGGCCTGCCCCACCATTAGAAGAGGATCAGTTGCATGGGTTGGTTCTGGCCCAGAATTCTTTATCAGCTTAGCTAACCACAATGAGTGGAAAAAAGCTTACACTGTGTTTGGTTCTGTTCTTCCTGAAGATATGGAAATTGTGGAGTTAATCGCACAGCTTCCTACCAAACCAGAGGTTTGGAGTAACATTAATGTCTCTGTCTTGGAGAAACCTGTTGCCTTCCAATTCCAAAAAATTAAGACAAGTCTTGGAAACCTGAAATGATGTAAACATGGATACAGAGTCAAGTGGGTCATAGAATTTTGTTCCATTATGGTTCCAATGATTGAATACAAGTTGTGGATATTGAAATTCAATGCAAACATAGGTGAAGATTCCAAATGGCATCAGAGAAACCTGCTCCATTATGGTGGCAACAAATCATCTTATGGCTCGCAGTTTAGCAGAACTTCTCAATGCCATCAGATTTTGAAATAATGTATATAAAAGGCTTCGATTTCTTGGGAAATTTCTCTATAGCTCCATACTTGTAATTGGTTTTGAAAGTTTATGGATATATAGCCATTACATTTGTTGATACCTGGGAAATCAGAAATGAAAATAAAATCAATTTTTGTCCTAATTGAACTTGTATATTAATTGTTCCAAGATTCTTATGAAAATGTTTGGCTTACTTTCATTTTCTTCATTAACTTAAAGCTAAGATTAGATGGACAAAGGTTTGTGTACATTTTATGGATTTGATGACTTTGGTCTTGCTTTTTTGTTCTATGGTTGTAAAATGACGCATGATCTTCTTCTTCCTTTTTTTTTTTTTGGGGATGAATTTCTGTATCTGAAACAGAAAGCAGTGAAAAAATTCATTCAAAAACTTGTTTAATAATTGAATCAGAAAATCCTAATGTATTTTTAAATAAGTACATCATGTTCAGAATTGCCAAAAATATGTTGTACATTGCATCACTATAGCAATGATAGCCAAGAATTTCCAAATAGCTCCAACCTGCTTTTTATATTGAGGCACATGATTTTCACATTAGGTTGTATGGGACTCCAAGACGTGTACATGTTTGTCTTTACCCTTGAATCACGTTTTATATGTACCAGTCACCCTGGGGTTGGGAGAACTGAGTCTGATCTATTAGTATGACCATTGAGTGAAACCAAAATTTAATAAAGACAAGAAAAATAAAAGTGAGCATTCTTGTAAACAGTAACTAATTTCTAATTTAAAATGATGTAGCATTATATTGACCTTTTATATTTGCGAAGGGTTAAAAATTTGTGAACTGTTAAATGTTTATCATGGAATAGACTTTCTTCATCATATAAACAAATGGAGAGA
Organism: Quercus gilva; assembly: GCA_023621385.1. Lineage (NCBI taxonomy): Eukaryota > Viridiplantae > Streptophyta > Magnoliopsida > Fagales > Fagaceae > Quercus > Quercus gilva. The sequence goes on from CM042476.1 coordinate 28,111,502, forward strand.
ATCTCTATTCCTTTTGAAAGGGGTTTTTTTTTTTGTTAAAGACCTTTTTTTGCTTTCCTAAAATGGTGTTTGCTATGTAATATGGTCAAAAGAAGTGCTATATCTACAATATTTTTACAACAAAAATTCTAATTAAAACTTACCGTTGAAATTACTTTTTTGTTCACCTGTAACAACTTAATAGTTTAGAATTTATTTTGAGAGTATTGTAAAAATGTTAAAAACATAGCATTTCTCATGAATTTAAAAGCATTTATGTATAACCAACTATGAATTCTAAATACATAGTCATAAATAACAATGATAGGATAAGAATGATTCTAATGAAATGTCTGATCCATACAGTTTCTCTTATAAATTTTATAAGAGAGTTTGTCAAATAAAATTATAAATGAAAAGAAAAAAAGAGTTAACTTAGATTCCGTTTGTTTTAAAGTAAAATATTTTCCAGAAAAATGTTTTTATTTTTAGGTGTTTGTTGCAAGTAAAATGTGGCCAAATTTGTAAAATATTTTTTGTTGACAATAAAATTCATATAAAAAGTTGTAAAACATTTTACATTTAAAATTTTGGTAAAATATTTTACAAAAACATAGAGTGACTGACTTCACCCCATCACCGGTCTGGTGGTCGGAGTTGTTGTTTTGACGATTGGTGCTGGTGTTTCGATGGATGGAGCTGTTGCATTAGTGATCGGCTCTAGGGTCCAATGCTCAGAGCCATTGCTTTGGCAATTGATTCTAGCAGTCTAATGATCGATGTTGGTAGTCCAGTGAACAGAGCCGCCATTCTAGCAACTGGCTCCGGTAGTCTAGTGGTTGAAGTCGCTATTCTGTTGACAATCCGGTCATCGGAGACACACTTTGGTAGTGGTCGTCAAAGCCACCGTTCTTACTGCTAGTTTCGATAGTTTGATCATTGGACCTCCAACACTAGTGGCTTCGATGGTTAAGCAATTGGTTTTGGTGATTTGCTTGAAAATTTTTACTTGTCATACTAATATCTAAAAATATTTAATTTCAAAATAAAATGGAATGTTAGAAGAAAAAGGGTAGTAATTAGAATGGTGATCATTTATAAATTAAAAGAAAAAAAAAAATTAACTAGGCATAAAATAGAGGAAACATATAAAAATCATGAGGGTCGTATTGAAATTATGATGCCAACTACTCATAAGTGATAAATGCCTCTCACTATTATTTTTTATCCAAACGAGATAGGAAAATAGAAAGCTTTACTAAGCATCTAGAAAATATATTAACCAGGTTTATTTAGCATATTAGTAAGCAACAAACACAAGAGGATCCGTGGCGCAATGGTAGCGCGTCTGACTCCAGATCAGAAGGTTGCGTGTTCGATTCACGTCGGGTTCAATTCCCCTTCATCCTCACCCTTTTTGTAGCTTTCAGTTTAATATTTGGTTAACTTTTTTGTAGGTGCCCACACATTGTTCCTCTTTCAGTTTAATATGGGTGAACTGAGAATCTAACAAGCACAATATCATACAGGGTGGTACTCCTTTAGAACCTCGGGCGTATCACACTTTATTCTTAAAAAATTACCTTTTGTCTTCTTTCATCTAAACTGGACCAATAGTATTCTTCTCTTTCTATATCCTCACATGGATATATGAAGGGAATATCTCACATAAATGCTTGCTTCACAAACATTAGTCACAACAACTGAACCCAGATTAAACTATCTTACAAAGATAGAAATTGAGAAAGGATTGCATAAAAGTTATAACAAATGAAAGCAAATTTTATGGGGAAGAAGTTTTGCAGGTTAACAAGTGTTTTCCACTTTCTATAGCTCTCTAGGTTTCTGTAAAAACTAACACTTGGAGGGCCTTTAATAGCCAATAGCATATCAGTTTGGAGCAAGGTGTTATGTACATTTCACTCACATGCATGATGCACTTGGAACCACTTGAAATCTTTTTCAGATCAATAAGAATAATTCACTTGGAACCTTTGCACCTTGGAAAAACACTAGGAATATTGCATTTACTATTGGAGGCATTTGGAAACACTTAAAATAATGCTCTTACAGTTGGATGCACTTCTATACTGCCTGCACTTATACTTGCTATTGGACATTTTAGCCTTTAGTCAGCCTAAAAGATGATAAGGTGTTATTAGTTGGTGGCCTTCGACTCTCAATAACTATGAGAGATAAATCACTTATTGTGGGATTAAGAAGTATATAAGTAAGTCATAATCTAGTATTATGGCATCATTTTTTAGATTTGATAGCTCTGCATCAAGTAGAGCTCTTGGGTCACCTCAATCTAATGTGAAAAATGATGAAGAATATAGTATAATGGATACAAAGAGTGATTTGAACAATTAGAATATCTCACAAAGTGCCAATTGAGACGTACATACAAGTTTGTCAAAATTCTCTCTATTACATGATTACACAGTTAAAAGTTAAAACTGTATAACAAAAAACTCTTCTACAAAAAGAACATGAAAAATTACACTTATTTTGAAAAGAAAAATTAAAAGATACTATCAAGAATGAAAATTTTTATATATTGAATTATTACAAGTGACAATTATACCTCTAACAAGATAATGATTAAATACAAATGTTTTATTATACGATGCTAGACATTTAAACTTTCAAAATTGCAAGCTACCATGGCAATTCATTCAATTTTAGCTCATTGTTGATGTACAAGCATAGCTATTTGGATCACAAATACCTTAAAGAAAGATAGAACTTATCGGAGGGCACCAATTTGGTATTGGCCATAGGTTCTCCAATACATAAGTTAGAGAGGTTTTTTTATCTATTTTATTTTATTTTATTTTTGGTGGTAAACTCAAAGAATTTTAGAGAATTATTTGTAAAATATGAGTGTGGCTTTTATGCGATGTAGAGTCCTCTTCATACATGATTGAGTGAGACTTTTAGTTAAGTGTTCTACTAGGATTATCCCTTTAAATTTGCTTACCAACACATTAAGAATTCTTTAGATCAATGTTATCCCTTGTCAACTATGTAGTTTTTTCTCTGGAATTAAATCTCTTTGTTCTTCATGAGTCTCAATTTTTTCTTTTTGGTTGAGTCTCTATAAGTCTCGATTGATTGGACTCTATGAATTACTTGGTCACATCTCATGTGTTTGTCAAGCTTGCCAATTGAGGTTAGATGCCATATGAGACAATACTCTCTAATTAGGCAAGTTGACTTGTTTGAAATACACAACTCAATCATCACTGATTAATTATTCTTTTATTTTTTAACCACGGTCTTATTCACTATTGAGATAAGGTGCCAACTTTAGTATGTTTGGAATGGAGGGAGTGGGGAGGAGAGTAGAGAGGAAGGTGGTTGAAACACCTCTCTCTCCTCATCTCCCTTCATCCAAACATAGGGTAATTCTAAGTATATTAGTCATAATTCTAGTGACTGCTAACAGCAATTTAACTTCCAACATTTGGTGATCAACCACATCCCCTTGAAAATTTTTACTCGGCCAAAGCTTCTTGGTTACAACCACCTTCCCTTTGAGCTTTAAGGAGACAGGTATTGATCCAGGGTATCCCATGTATCTCATACTATGGATGTGTTTTACTTTTCATGATGGTAAGGGGCACTATAATCATTGTATACCCAAAAAACCAAAATAACTCGAGGAAAAGTACGTTGGATATCATGTACAAGAATTGCATGCTCTTCAAAATTCTCCTCTGGTTTTATTTAACGGCTGGAATCTAGATCAAGCATCATTTATGTGAATTGATGGTGCTGTGTGAATTGGCCACTTGGAACATTTAAGGTGCAGTAGAAAACATCAACTTTCGACCAAACGGGACAAAAATTACCGCTTGATCATTTAAGGTGTAACGAATTTGATAACATCCACAATTCATAAAATATCGTTGCATACACACTAAGACACATGACACACTCCGTACACACACATTGCTTTTTAATTGAAAAAATTGTAGCTTCAAATTTCGACTACTACAGTTAAAAACTAACGTATGTGTATAACGTATGTATTATTGTGTATAATTATCATTGTTCAGACAATTTTTCTTATATAAATGAAAAAAGGGCCTTCATGCATATGGTCACTTTTCCTACTCACTTAAATTCTGATATACATGTTGTGAAACCACTCGAGTAATAGTGAGATTTGCTACTTCAACCCATAATTCTTAGACTTACATAGGGACGGAATTACCTTGGGGCTGAGGCATAAAAAATATACTTTTGAGTCTAAAATTAATATACTTGGCCCCCCCTCTCCCAAGCAATTTACAAGCTGACCCATGAAACAAAAATGAAAAAAATTATCAAATCATCCCTTGTCTAGTTGTCCCAAGAATATCAAGAAAAACATTTTGCTAAACATTTGGACAATTTACAAATTCGGACAAGAAGAAAAATCTATAAAACAATTCACATATTCAGATAATAATAAAAAAAATTCTTTGGACACAATCTAAGTTAAAATATATATATATATATATATATAACAAATCAATTATAAATCTTAGCAAAACAAATCACAAAAACTCAATAATTTCTACCCAATTTCTACCTCTCATTTAAGAGCTTTTTGTCCCTCTCAAGTATCTCCACTCCATAGTCACAGAGACAATTTCTATGCTGTTAATCACTCCATCCACACACCAATTAGTGTTGCCAGCAACTTGGATCGGTGTCTTTTAAAAATTTACTTTAACAATACATTATTAGCATTAATTTATTCTTGATTATAATATCTATTATTGATTTTTAAAAAAATACAAAAAATAAATAAAAAATTAATGCTAATAATGTATCTTTGGTAACCTTCACTATTAATATTTTAATTTATTAAAATTCTTGAATAAAGAACTTTTGTCTCCCTAAATTTGAATCTTGGTTCTTTTCCTGGACTTAACAGGGTGGTAGACTATTAAGAGCTTCTTGCCAGTAAGTCACACCATCCTATGGGTGATCCAATTCTATGTTTACACGCATCCACGAAATGACCAACCTAAGGAAATGTAATCGCCGACAAAGTTTTTTTTTTTTTTTTTTTTTGGGTTAAATCGCCGACAAAGTTGGCAAAGCAGATAATGGTTCTTATTTATTTATTTTTTAATGGGCAGATAATGGTTGTTATCAATAAAATGCAAAACTAAATTCATACGTAAGTTCCGCTACAAATCATCACACTCACACGATTCCAAAAGTCAGAATCTCCACGGATTCATACATGATAGTTTCCTACTTGTCCTGTTCCTCTGAAATCAATGCATTTCGCTAACCCCATTAATAAATGCAAGAATATACCCAGAATAACGAGCTGTGCTTTTTTATTTTAAAAACATATATAAATAAGATAAGATAAAGAGGGCAGGATCGGAAGCTTTCTGGAATACCAACTAATTATCATTCAAGCTTGTGAACTCCGTGCTTTCTGGCTTTTGATATTAAAAAAAAAAAAAAAAAATTATTTAAAAAAAAAAAAAGAAGGTTGGGAATATTACACTTGCCCTTTCAACACAACTTCGGCTTTGATGAATTGAATGGAAAAACACGAATTTGGCCCCAACACTTACGCAAGGGACCAGAGAACTAAGGATGAGGAGGACAAAAAGAAGTGAGACTTGTGTTCATGCTTTTAAGTCATTTGTGAACACTTACTGAGTGAATGAAGAATATAACAATGTAAACTCCACATTGGTTGACCATGGAAAAAGACAGTATGAAATTTTCTAATGAGGTGATAATCATTTTTCATACTTGTCAAAGTAATCATGGGTAAAAGGGACAAAATAAAGTAAAAAAATACATGATCAAAGTCAAACTGGGAAGGTCCTGCAACCCACATCTTAGTCCTGGACAGGACCATCCTAATTTTCTAGCTCATACATACTCCATGTTGTGCTCCTGAATGAAGGAATTAACTTAGAAATAGAATTAGAGATTGTAATGTCTCATCATCAGAGTGCTGGAAAGATCTGAAGCTCATCAAGTGCCAATGAAGATTTTTGAGATAATGTCATTATGCAGCAGCAGATAGCCAACTTTAGATGGATACATGCTTTAACAAGATACCAAACATTATCATCCCAATCAAAGTCATAGTTCTAACTTGTGAGTTGTGAGCTACTACCCAGACTAACCAAGACTAAAGATTTACAGCTTCCTGTGAATCAGGCATTTAGTTCCAGCCATGAGAAATTAGTTCTCTGAGGCCTAAGTAGCTTTGTACCCACTAAAATTAACATTCAAATTTTGGTCCCAGCATTATAGAAAGCAATGACAGAAACCTAACTGGAATTCGAAAGTCCAGAAGGCTTTTTAGTGAACAGATGATCTTCACCAAATGAAACAAAGATGGCATCTAACCTCTATCAATTGAGAAGACAACATAACCTCTGGCACTAGGATAAACCCTTCTTTCCACCACACAAACACCATATTTGATACCAAAAGGAACATGTCCTGCGGTACTAAGATAAGCAGGAACTAAACTATGTTCATAGGTAAAATCCAAGTACCTTTTTCATGTATTAAGAATATGAAACCCTTACAGCTTCTTCTAGTATCATATCAATGAAACATCTAAACCATAGCATTACATAAGAGTATGCATGTTTCTATGAGTTTGTACATCTTCAAGTAGAGTTTAGACAGATTCATACTTCTATCAATTACCATCTGGTTTCCTACTTTTGAGAGCCACTGCTTTCACCATACCGCATTAAGCATTAAAACAAAACATAAAATCCAATTCAATTATAGTTAGCACTCCTAGGATCTTATGCATAACAATCAGAAAATAGCATTGTCAAAAGATATGTTCCAACATAAAAACTTTGTTCCTAAGCTTTGAATAAAAAAACACAAGAGTAAGCACTATTAATGATTATCGAAAATAAAGTTACTACATTCACTGAAAATCAAAGCTAGAACTACACAAATTTCCACATCCTACCATCTCTAGTGGCATGTGGAACCAAATGAAACATTGAATCAAAAAACACAAAGAGTAAACGCTATTAATGATTATCGAAAATAAAGCTACTACATTCACCGAAAATCAAAGCTACAACTACGCAAATTTCCACATTCTACTATCTCTAGTGGCATGGAACCAAATTAAACATGAAAACTAAAAAAAAAAAACCTAAGCAAACTCACATAATAATCGAGTCACAAAGACTAATACCCATTTGGCCTCTTGAACTAAGCAAAGCTCCCAACTCTGCCACATCTCAAACTACACAACAATAGACCCTTTCATAGAATTGGGGGATTAATAACAAAGACCCCCACATAAAAGAAAACCAAATTCGCCAAAATCTAAGACTCCGGTGAGGGAATTCTCTTCGGCTTCTTCTTCTTCTCCGATACCGCCTTGGCAAAGGCCTCAACAATCCTTTGCTGGGACTCGAGAATCATCTCGGTCCGCTTCATCTCCATCTCCATTCTCATCCCTTCGATCTCCCTAGCCATCTCCATCTTCATCTGCTCCACTCTCACAAACCCATCTCCCAAAACCTTTATAGCCGAAACCATCTCGGCCACGGGGTCCCTCTCCCTCTCTCTCTTCCCCAAACCCGACCTCACCGCCGTGTTACACTCCCTCATAACCCTAGCCCCAAAATTCACACCAGAGCTAGAGCTAGGGTTAGGGTTTGAATTGAATTTCGGCTCAACTTTCGGATAAAACTTCGATCCGAGATGCGCTACGCTCACACCACTCGGAATCCGAATACGAAACCCACTTCCTCCACCACTACCACCACCGCCGCCACCACCACCGCCTCCGCCGCCACTTCCGCCAATTCCATTATTTCTATAAAATTTACTCATGTGCCTCATGTTCGCCCCTCCATTCTTGAACTCTTCGTACAAATCCTGATCTTCCTCTTCGTCGTTCTCAACGTCGAGCCCTTCGTCGTTGTTGTTGTCGTTCTCGTCGCTATCGGAGTCGTTGACTCGAGGCTTAGCCGAAGGACCTTTCTCCATGGCGTCCATGCGCTTGAAATGGACCCAGGAGGAGATAAACCTCGAAACGGGCATGGATCTCGCTCTCTGCAGCTCCGTGCGGTACCGCTTCCGCAGCTTCTCCATCTTGTGACGGCACTGCACAGCGGTCTTTGGAGGAGACGCGGCGGAGCAGCGACGAGCGACGGAATCCGCCACCTCCTGCCAGTGGGTCGCCTTCAGATTCCCGCGCCGGAGCGAGTACCATTTCTCGCGATACGAGTCGATCAGCGCGACCGTCTCGTCGTGCGACCAGCACGGCGGAGGCAGGCGCCGCGAGGCAGTGGAGGGCTGGGGCTGGGGCTGGGGCTGGGCCTGGATCGGAGTCTGGGTCGGGGTCTGGGCCTGGGCCTGGATTTGGGCCGTGGGCGGAGCGGGCAGAGGGAGCGGGAGAGGGAGAGGCACGGCGGTGGGTGGGCTGGAGGGGATCGGCGGTGGGGTGGTGGCGGTGGTATCGACGGGAGAAGAGGAAGAAGCAGCAGCAGAAGCCATGATGTTTGTTCAGTGGTTGTTGTGGGTGAAGGATAAGAGAGGAGGCGTAAGGTAGCAAGAGAGAGAATGAGAAGTTGTGGTGGTGGGAGTGGACATAATGGGGGTGTGCGGCTGGTTATGAGATCTAGAAAAGAAGGAAGGGTGGGAAGGAGGCCACCGCTTAGGTGGAGGGCTAACGTGCGCCAGGGGGGGTGGGGGTTGTGATAGGGTGTGGGAAGTGGTTGGCAGAGGAAGTGTAGTAGGTCCACACAAACACAAACACAAACACAAACACAAACAGAGGTGTCTGACTTTGGGGGCCATTATTATCGCCATCAATTCGTCATGTTTTAACGTGTGTGTGATGTTAGTGTTACCCACCGTCTAGGGTGGGTGGGTGGGTGTGTGGGGGCGTGTGAGCGCGAGCGTGTGAGAGTGTGGGTGTGAGGAGGGTGGGGGTGGTTCTGACTTTGGGGTTTGTGGTTGAGTGGCGGGGTTGTAAATATTTGGGTTCCCATTTTTTTTTTTTAGGTTTGATTGATGTTGTGGGCTTTGTTGAGTTGTTGTTGTTGTGGGTGTGGGTGTTGTGGGTGTTGGGTGATGTGGTGGTGGCTCTTTGTTTCGTGTTTTGTTTGGTTTGACTGGGGGGACAAGAGATGGTGGTACCATCTCTTTTAGTGGGGGAGTTTGTATTTATTGGACACAGAAAGAGAGAGAGAATGAGTTTTTGAGACAAAGGTGAGAGCAACTTGGGGGTCTTTCTTGCGTTGGTGGCGTGTTCCTTCCAATAGATAAAAATTGAGTGAAATTCTCACATGGGGGTAGCCAGCCTAGCTAAGCTAAAATTAGCCAGATATCCAAGCCTGTTTACCCATAGTTATAGCGGCTTTTCACAGTTATGAACCAACTTTTTAGAGTTTTTTAGTTGTGACTTTGAATGAGTTGTGTGAGCCAAACCGTCTGTGTTTCATCTCATTTCATGGGCTTTGAGAATAGAAAGTACAAGAGGCGTACACCAGCATTGGGCCTGTGTATATTGCAAGACAAGCCCAAATAAGTAAACACTTGACACTAGGGCTGACCATGGCTTGGTTTTACGGATTTATGCTTAACCCGCAACCGATCCGATCAAATCGGGTGGGGAATTTCAGACCTGCATTTGACCCGTAATACTATTGGGTTGGGCGGTTTAGGTAACTCTAAGGTGAAGTCGAAAATCACCAGAAATCGCTAAAAATTGGTAAAATCTCTTCAAATTTGGCAAGATCTCGCTAGAACCGTCTAAGATTTGGTGAGGTCTAGCCAAATTTGGTAGAGATCTCGTTAAATCCAAAGAGATTTCCTCCAAATCATGTGGAGAACTCGTCGAATCTGGTATATCTCTACCGAATCTAATTGTTTTATTTGTCGAAATTCGTCACGTCTAGTTGAAAAAGTCGTTGAAAAGCTTAAAATCGTTGGACTTGATGTTTTTTAGTCAAGTTGGGTTTCATAGGTTTTGGTGTATGAGACCACAATTGGCTTGCCGATGTGGGGTTTTTGAAGGTCGAAACTTGCGTCTGACAGCCAAAGTAGTCGGATTGGGTGGTAGTGGGTTAGGTGGGTTGGACACCCCTACTTGACATAGTTTTGGACAAAAGGGTTAGATGCTTACCAACTATTTTTCAAAACCTATGATCGATAGATAAGGGCCTGTTTGGTCACTAGATTTTTGTTTTTTGTTTTCAAAACTTTACTAATTTCTTAAATTTGAGTTTGAAACCCACAAATTTGACATGATTTGTGTTTTGTTCCTATATTTGATAACAATTTTTCAAGAAGACAAAAACAAGAAATATTGTTTGGGTGATATTTTTAGTTTTGAGAAAAAGTTGTGTTCTTAAACACTTTAAACGGTCATTGCAAATAAAGACACCCGATTCTACTTATATCTCTCTTCCTCTCTATCTATCTTCCTCACACAACTATATATATCTATACTAATATTTAAAAGGGCTTCCCTGTTTGGACCGGATTTTTTTTGTTCCAAAATGCCCCTAAAGCTTACGTTTAAGTAGGGGCAAAACTTGAGAATAACAATGTAAAAATATATCTCTAACTCTCACCTAAAATATTTCCTACAAAATAGGATCACTTTCCCACTAACCCACTTCTTTAAAGCAACTATACGTCTGTTGTTGTTGTTGTTTTTTTTTTTTTTTTTTTTTATTTTCTTTTTCTTTTTCTTTTAAAAAAAAATCATCCTCACGTTTATCTTCAAATCAATTTTTTTTTTAACATCCTCAAGTTTATCAAAAAAAAAAAAAAAAAAAACTAAACATATATATACAGATTTGATTACAATTTAAATTTAATAATTCAATGATTAAAAAAAAAAAAAAGGCTTCCCAATTAATTGCTCCATTCCTCACCCTTGAAAATAGGTCACACAAATCATTATAAAATTCAAAACGCACTATCATCCATATTGGCAAGTGGCAACCCACGTTTGATATTTTTCATTTAAAAAAAAAAACAAAAAACAAACAACCACACAAACACGTTAAAGTCTCCCACTCCAAAACATAAACTTCCCTCTAACATAACCTCCTACTACTCTTAACTGGTTATGCTTATTAGTTATCACACCACATCTAAATGTTTCCAACCACCATGAGTCTCTTAAGCAAAAGCCTGTTTCCAGAACTATTTTCACATTTTGGTGATTGTGCTGCTCGAACCAAAGCAAAACAAAAACCAGCAAATGGAGCAGTTGTTTGTAGTGGAAGACCTTAACAAGTGTAGCAATAAAAAGTTGTTTAAGAATGGAGGTTGAAACCTATGTGAGTAATGCCCAATTTTCTTGATGATTTTTTTTTTTTTTATAAATATTTTTACTTCAAGGGAGTGTTAGTCAAACATAGAAAGTTGTACTGTGTTATTAGTAGTTTCGCACTAATGTCAATTGGATATAATTTTAGATGTTGAAATCTTTGGTTAAAAATTCTTCTTTTTGAAACCAAATTCAATAAGTTGTTGAAACCATCTTAATCTATAGACCTGACAAATCTATTTTGAAAAACACTTTCGCAAATATTACAATTTTTATTAAAAATTTGTACCATGATTTTATGTAATTTTCATTTATATTTTTTATATGCCCAATTAGCTTTTTGACTTGAATGGCCAACTTTTGTTGAATTTTCACTTGGCAACGAGTTTTATTTATTTATTTATTTATATTTTTTATATTTTTTAATAAGAAAACATTAAAAAATTATTATGAAATTACTAATTCACTACAGTCATATTAATTTGTAGCGTAAGGATCCTTCACCTAAGGCTATACATCTTTCTTCTTCTTTTTTTTTTTTTTGGTGTGTGTGTGTGTGAAGACATCTAAGGCTATACACATTTTATAGGGATCGACTTACTTATGGGGGGTGTCTACAAAAGAATTTATCATGAATTTATTCATTATAATAATTCATTATCCTAATGTTCTATTTGATTTATTTCCCCCTCAGGAAATTCTATATCTGATTGTGGTTCTTTTTTCCTAGTATTATGGTGGTGACTAGTGAGGGAGATTCAAGGGAGATGGAGGTGATAGTGCTAACAAAAATACTGTACATAGGTTCGGCTAAAAGGATTTGAGGCATGGAATAGTATTTTAATTCAGCGAGTGTGTAGTGAGTACGGGATAAGCATGTTGCTCTTGAAGATGCATGTACATGTTGTCTACTAAGGCAAAATTATCCTTTGCTTCATTTTTTTGTTTGATAAAAAGTAAGAAACACGTGAATTAAATTTAGAGACAAAAATTTATATAGAAGGTGTTTAATTTAGACAAAAAAATTTATATAGAAGATGTTTTATAGGAAGGTGTTTCCTACTATACTCTCATGCTTCCACTACAAAATTCCCTGAGAAACGCGATAAGCGGGCATCTTATAAACTATAAAATAATTTCTCCAATCCAATTAATGTTGTAAAAACCAAAAGCTAGCTCTTACAGTCTGGCATATATTTTATACAAGGATGGATCCAAGATTATTTGAGCGGCTTCTCACAATGACATGATTGTATTTCACTCATTACTAGTTGAAGGCCCCGCTTTTACTTGACCAAATTGTGCTGAACTAAGTTGAGAACTGTCTACAACTACACATATCATCATTGGCTGGACATACCGAAATCATAAAAGATATTGAGAACCTTCTCGTCTATCAAACATTTGGACAGAATGAACAAAAGAAATTAAAGAATCATCAACGGAAAGCCAAAATGCACTCATGGTTGTTCTCGCGGTGCTCATAGCGACAGCGACATACCAAGCAATGCTTAACCCTTCAAGTGGTATTTCGCCAGTAGAGAACAGAAGATCTAGAATCAATAGAAATGTTTTAATAAGAGTGATAGCACCTGGAGAAGCTGCCATGGCCAGGAATTTTTGCTGTGTTCACTATTTTTAATGCTATAGGGTTCTTTGCATCTGTTGGCATGATATAACTCCTCGTAAGTACTGGATTTCATCTTAAGGCAGGCTTGTAGCTCGCCATGCTTGCGATGATTGCTACATATGTAATTGGAATTTTTTATGTTGCTCCGACGAATCTTGGGACTGTATTTGTTGTGGTTGCATTAATGGCAGTGATTGTTCTTGTGGAGTTCGCTCGGTTTTTACTTTGGTTGCTGAGGATATGGGGAGGCCTTCCTACTAAAAGAAGAAGATGTTATACTTGAGGCAGTCAATTAGGGGTTTGAGTTTTCTTGTATAGTAACTACTGAATTACAGTAGTTAATAAGCTTGCTGAAAAGTAATTTAACAAGTTGATTTACTACAAAATTATTCAAATTTTTTTTTTTAAATTAATAAACTATTTAATTTAGGGTCCGTTTGGATACAGCTGAAAACTGAAAATTAAAAAACACTGTAGCAAAATAATTTTTAAATATGTGAATAGTACTATAAGACTCATTTTTAATGAAAAAATTGCTGAAAAGTAAAATTTGTAAGTCTCATAAGCAGTGTACGAGACCCACTGATATGTTAAAAAGTGGCTAAAAAGTCAAATATTACAATATTACGGCTACTAGTCATGAACAGTAGCCGTAATAGTGAGGGTTGTCTCTTGAAACGCGTGTAAAAAAAAAAAAAAAAAAAAGGAAAAATGCCAGATGTAGACGCGCTGGCTTTTTCAGCCGGATCCAAACGTAACCTTAGTTTGATTTCTAGTTTATTACCATTAGCATATAAGACTATAGGTCACCAATTATAAAATAAAAAACAGTAAAACATGCAGATACCATAGAAAACTAGTGACGAAATGAAAAACTTATAGGGACACATTCAAAAGGAAAAAACCAATACAGAGGTTCCCTAACCCGAAGAAGGAATTAACTATATAGAATTGCAGCGTTCCAAGAAGTGAGAGAATGAGAGGAAAGAACGTAGTAGGGTGAGATATTGGCACCATGACGTATAACTGAACATATTTGGATTCTGAAAATAAAATTTTGTTCAGTCAAATACAAGCAAATTTGAGAAATTTGTTTCCAAATGATACAGGCTTGGGCAGGTGGGGAGTAAGAATTGAAAATGTTTGTGCCCAATTATGGGAGTATATATAACATTATACGTCTTAGGGAAACTGATTTTCCAAGTCAAGTGAAAATACTTTGGTTTGACCAGAATTTTACACTATACCAAACACTTGAAGACAAGGAAACCATTTTCAGTTGAATGCTTTATGCTACGCCAAATGAAGGCCTTGTAGGCATGCCGTTAGTTGTGGAAGTGACCTAGTGTGAGCATGTATATATATGGGTCACTCACTGGCATAGATCCATGTCTTGTCACAAATGAGAGTTCTCATGGGGTAAATGCTAAAATTATTTCTATCTTTGAATTAATTTTTTTTTTAAAAACTAAGGTATCATGCAGACTATGTCGTTTCTGTAAATTGAGTTCCAATCCTTCGAATTCTAATGGTGCAGTCCACACCTTAGATAAATGGTCTCTCAAGCATAATATATTTGGTTCTTTTAATATTGGTTGTTGTCCCCTTTGTTTTGAGTCTATTATCAAGGTCGAGGCAAAGCGGTCCTACTTCTCTGTAGTTCATCTGTTTTGTACGTTTTAATAAATTTCTATTTTTCATAAATTAAAAAGAAAAAAGAAAAGTAACAACTAACAATCACATTATTCAACAAACAATTGCAAAAAAAAAAAAAAAATGTTCAGAAGCACACACAAATATCCCCAACTTACCGAAATTCGTTTTCTTATGAAGACATCATGTAGAGCAAGCCTTATCTATTGTTTAACAAAAAATGAGTTAACCCAATTCAAAATGTGTATCAAATGGTTCAAGTCCTTCCAATATTAGTAGCCACGCTGAGATTAATTGTGTTGCTTTGACATTTCAAGATGGGTTAAAGTTGAAACCTCCCGGAAAGTATTAATTTGGTGATCATCGGGGTGGCTCCACTTGGAGCATGGGGGTTTCATTTAAACTCTTTGAATTGACCCAAAATAAAATTTTGAATACCCTGACCTTAGATTTTTTTTTAATTAATTAATTATATATATATATATATAAAACCCAGCTGAAATAAGTTTGAATATGATCATTTTAACAATATCTTGATCTTTTTAAATAAAAAAAAAAAAACACAACAAATTAAAAAAGTAGAAATTTGTTAATCTTAAACCTTAGAAAAAACTCATTTAGATCTTAATAAATTTGAAATAAATCAATCAAATGAGAGATTAATTGATGAATGATTGGTTGACTTTGTACATTGAAAGAGATGTAGCTCGTAGGATTAATAATGAAGATATCATGTAACGATTTCAAAATATAAAACATCTTAGAAAGCAATTATAAAACTTTATGTATTTCAATTTTTTTTGTGATATTGATATATTAAGTTCTCTTTTGTTTAAAATTTTATATAATTTATGTTTTTTATTGACCCTCCTAAAAAATAATCCTAAAGCCGCCATGATCATGTCCCTCAGATAATGCTTTTGATTTTCATTTTGGAATATTGATTATTGCCTATATAGAGTAAAGTGTCTATATGGTATAGTTATGCTACTTGAGATTTTTAAAGTTAATTTCTATGTAGAGAGATCCTTTAAAGTGTTTGGTGGCGTTGGTTCATGAAGACCTAATTTTCCATTTAGATATCGTTTTAAAGTGTTGCTATAATCAATTGGTTCATTAAGATCCTCATTGCAATAATAATTGGCAAACTAGTATTTGTTTTAAAGGTTAAAATTTACGAGAAAATATAATCACCTAACAATCATTCTAAAATATATAACTAATACTTTCATGTTTTAGTTAAATATCAAAGAGGCTAATGGTAATTTAGCTTATTTAGAGTTTTGTAATCCACTTCGGTTAAAAATATGGCTAAATATGTAATTTTGCTCTACTTTTATGTCTCACTCCTCTAAAAACACAAAAAACATAAAAATACAAGATCAAATAAGATAAAAAAAAATCTAGCAGAACACTTGCATAATATGATTTCAAACTATAGGTAGGTAACTTAAATTTTGGTCAAATCTCAGGTGAGTAAAGTGTTAAATTTCAAGTCATAGGTAGGTAACCTAAATTTCAGTCAAATTACAGGTGGGTAAGTTGTAATTTACCAAAAAAAGAAAAAAAAGAAATGAATGAATGAATGAGTATACTTTCTAATGTAACATGACACTTCCCCATACACAAAGTGTTTGGAGGTTTATGGAGAAAAGGGTTTTGATTTGCAGCGTTAATAACATATTGTAACTATTTCAAAAAAATAAATAAATAAAGGAAAAAAAAAAAAAAAAAAAAAACCCTAAGGTAACGTTTGTTTTATAGTGGGCTAGTAGAGATAAACAAAATATAGGTCATATTCTAAGAAAGTTGGATCAGTCTGGTAATGCCTCGGCTCTTTTCCTAGTTGGGCTTTCTTGTGAGGTTGTTGTGATCTTTTTCTAGTTGGGCTTTTTTGTGGAGGTTTTTGTGGCCTTAAAAGGGTATAAGTCTTAGTTGTCTTTTTGTTATGTTCTTGGTCTTTTTTTGTTACTGGCTATTGTTTCGCCCGATTCATTTTGTAACAAATTATCTTTTAGTATATGTAATACTTATTATGTATTACAACATTTGGGGGAATCTTTCCTTAAAAAAAAAAATTTGGGGGAAATCAACTTCAATTATGTGATTAGAAAAAGTGGAATGCAAATGGTTAGAATTAATATAATTAAGAATATGAAATTATTACTTGAGTGAATGGGCAAATGTTTAATTATTTTCATTTATTTAATTAAGCGTAAAATTATTTTGGCAAAAAACCATTTTCGTCCCTGCATTTTGTAGTTATCGACAATTTGGTCCCTACATTTTAATATTAGTCAATTTGATCATTGTTATTTTCAACTTACAATTAATTTGGTTCTTATCATTAACTCACTAACAGAAAATACCATGTGGCAAACAATGTGAACTAAGAAGCTTATGTGGCCTATAATATGACAGGTTTGACCCAACCAAAATCAGCCATGTCAATTAAAAATCCAAGTCATATCCACGTTAGAAAAATTAACAGATCTAGTTGTCTCTTTGTTACTCATCCAACCCAAATCCCTTCTCTCTCCAAACTCAATCCCAGTCATTCCTTTGTTACTCCTCATCTTCATCTCTTTGCTGAAGCTATTGAGGCGGACATCAAGTCAAGCGAGGCAACTTGCCAAGTGCTAATCCACACAAGGAAGAGTGTAAGGAGTAGAGTAATCGAAGAGGAGAGGCAACTAAAGGAGATGGGATGGTGGAGATGGTATTTGTGATGGTGGTCATGGAGGGTGGATGAAAAAGAATGGAGAGACAGGAGAAAGTAGTGTTGATCCTATTGGATGTCTAATGGAGAAAGTGGATGGTTTTGTTAAATTTGCTATCGTGGAAATGGCTCAGTTTTTTAATTGATATGGTTGAATTTGGTTGGGCCAAGTGTGTCATAGTGCACATCATTTGCAACGTAAGCATTTTCTGTTAATAAGTTAACAGTAAGGACCAAATTGATTGCAAGTCGAAAATTATAGGGACCAAATTGATTGCTACAAAAATGTAGGTACTGAATTAATTATGACCCCAAAATGTAAGGATCAAAATAGTATTTTCACCAATTATTTTTTATACTCTTGAACGTGTGTTAATTTTTTTTAGGACTTTGTTTCAATTATTTCCAAATAAGTAACTAAATTTGAATAAGAATGTCATTTTTAAAATAAATTAATTCTTATTTATGAAAAATCATTTTACATAAATAATTAAATCACCACCTATCTATAATAATAGTAATAATAATAATAATAATAATAATATTAGGTGAAGTTAAGAGAAACTTAAATTAGAATTCCAAATTTGAGTTCCAATTTTGCGCTATGTGTCCTAAATTATTTATTCTTAAAGAGTTTTATTTCTTAATTTTAGAATCAACTGTGAGGCCACATCATAAATATTCATTCAAATGAGTTATTAAGTACAAAAACCAAAGAGTCTAGAATAAATGAATTGTAAAAAATAAAAAGCGCTTCACAATAATTTTTTTTAAAAAAGGACAATTTACATTTTATACCTAATAATATCTTTACAAATTTTTTTAAAGAGTTAATAAAATATAAAAATGACTATAAATAATATTTAGATTATATATATATATATATATTATATTATGCATTTTTTTTTGAGGAACCGCATAGTGATGCTTTTAATTAGGAAATACTAGCTAAATCAGCTTGGTAAAAGGATAGTACATTAGATGGAACATCTTCTATCCATATTACACAATTTGGTAAATTAATTGTTAACTGAGCCAAGTTGTGTGCAACTGTGTTGCTCTCTCTCTTAGTGTGAAAGTAGGACAATTTGGAAAAAACTAAAGATAAAGATAAAGAGTCTTGAATCATCAAGCCGTAAGGAGCCAGACCAGGATTCTTAGAGTTCAAAGCCGCCATCACCAGTGAGGAGTCACCCTCCAAAACAACATCTGATATGCCTCTCCTGTGCAAACTCAAGAGCTTTGTTGGCAGCCAAAGCTTCAATCTCTATTGCCTGGAGTGTTAAGGACATATTTTATGTAGTTGGATAATCCTTTGACAAAACGCGCTTTACTTGTATTTGGGTAGATCTAGGATGTGTTTAATACTTCAAGGAACATGTTGTTCAAGTCTAGTATTAAAGCCGTGAAGATTGGACCAAGAAACAAGTGAAGAAAATGTGTTTATTAAAGCTGGACAGATAACTCGACACCTGCGGACAGATATCTCGACAGCTGCTCGACACCTCTTGACAGCTGGCTATCTATCGAGCTTTTAAGGTATTTCTTATCACAATCTCGACACCTTCTCGACAGTTGGTGGATCGATCGAGAAAGCTCCTGTCCCATCGACAGCTTCTTAACACCTCCTCGACACCTGTTATCTATCGAGGTTTAAAGCTCGACACCTCTTCGACACTTGCTATCTATCGAGGTTACGGGAATTCAGATTTCTAGATCTGATTTTTGTGCCAGGCTTTTGTATTTGTGTAGGGTTTCTTTTCTCACAACCCTAGACTTATATAAGACTTATTTTAAAGGCCGTCACATAAAAGAATACAAGGAGAACATATGCAAAGGTGACCGATGCTTTATTCTCTCTAAAAGAAGCTATTGCGTCTTTTGCGCCTTAGGGTTTTGTAACCAAGTGCTTCTTGATCTTCATTCTTGATGAAGTGAAGAACTTTGTAGCCAACATCTTCTTCTAGTTGGTGATTAAGTTGCGTACTAGGATCCGAGCAATTGGTTAGTCACGCACTGGGATTCGTGCATCAAAAGAGTGGCATTCATATATTGAAGAGTTCAAAGATTCTGAAGCGGTAGAAGGTTTTTGCTGTGAGTTCATCTACGAGGATTGTAGAGTCTAGGGACAAAGGTTTTGTACTAGATCTGAAACTTCTCTTTACTATAGTGGATTGCTTTTTGGGAAGGTTTCCCCCCAGGTTTTTTACCGTGAAACTGGTTAGTTTCATTGGTTTTCTTGGATCATCATATCTTGTCTTATTTACTTTTTCGCTACATATTATTTTGATATGATATTGATGTTTGTTTGTTTTAACAGGTTTTATTAATAATAAATCTAATTAATAACTTGGATTTAAAACTTGTTAATTCTATCAACCAGGGTCAAAATTTCCCAACATGGAGAAGTTGAGGAACCTGAGTAGCCATGGCTGCAATAACCAATCCCTCTTTGTCTCGAACTATGACACCTAGATCGGAACACTTTTCTCCGGCGAAAGTAGCTTCGTCGAAGTTGATCTTGTATGAACCTGGGTCAGGTGGTTTCCATCGTACTATCCTCTTTGTCCTGCTGGGAACCGGTGCTGTTTTCAGTGCTTTAAACTCTAAATAACTGTCATGAGCCCACTGGAAGAGCTGGTATAAAGGACGGTGTGCTTGCTGGGTTCGTACCTTGTTCCTTTGATGCCAAATGGACCAAATGGTGAAGGCAAACAGAACCAGGTTCTTATTGTACTCAAATACCCAGATCAGTAGCTCACTAAAACTAGAGAAGCTCCTTTGGTTCCTAAAACTCCAAATATTATCCACTCCCCATACTCTGTCCAGCCCCTTGCAACTCTAAACTGCATGCACAGTGTCTTCATTTTCTTCCTTGCACCGATCACACCTTTGCTTGGTAATAATTGTTCGACGTATTAGGTTGCACTTTGAGGGGAGTGAATTACGGCATGCCCTCCAAATTAGATTTCTTACTTTATTAGGACATTCAAGAGCCCAAATCTTCTTCCAAAGCTCTTTCTCATGGTCTTGATGCTCCGATACTTGAAAACCCATTTCATCTTCCTTTAGGAATCTATAGCCTGGTTTGCAACTATATTTCCCATCTTGCTCCCATGGCCAATATAGCATGTCCTCCATTTCTTTTCTAGCCAACAGAATATTTTTTATTTCTTCCGCTTCTTGTGGTACAAAAATCCCATCCACCATTGTTGCATTTCACGTTCTAGTGCCCTTGTCAATTAAACACTCCACTGTGGCTTCTTCCATTGATTCCACCGTTAGGGAAAGTACCTTAGTAGGATGTTTTCAGGGCAGTCAATGGTGTTGCTAAATTTTTATTGATTCTCCATCCCCCACCCTCCAGCACGCCCCATCTAGGATGACATCACGGCCTTGTAAAATACTCTTTCAAGCGTAAGACCCAGAATTGGATTCCTTAGCTTCTAGGAGAGAGTGGTTTGGGAAAAATTTTGCCTTAAAGACTTTGTAGAAGAGAGTTTCCTTATTGTGCAAGAGCTGCGAAGCTTGTTTCGCCAAAAAAGCATCATTAAAATGAGCCAAGTCACGAAAACCCATTCCACCTACCATTTTGGACTTAGTCAATTCACTCCACCGGATCCAATGAATTTTCCTTTTATTGCCCCTTTGCCCCCACCAAAACTTCTTTATCATTGCCTCAATGTCATCACACAGCCCCAAAGGTAATTTAAAGCAACCCATAGCATAGTTAAGGATAGCTTGGATCACGGATTTGATAAGGACCTCTCTCCCGGCTTGTGACAGTAATTTACCTTCCCAACCTTGAAGTTGTCTCCAAACCCTCTCTTTTATATAGTTGAAGCTAGCCTTTTCCCCGTGACCCACAAGGGAGGGAAGCTCCAAATATTTCTCATAAGACTTCACTTCTTGAACTTGGAAAAGATTCTTTATGCTTATTTTGCTTCATCCGTGGTGGACTTGCTAAAGAAGATTGCAGTCTTATCTTTGTTGATTTTTTGCCCTGACCAAGATTCATATTCACCTAACAACTTCAGGACATTATTACAATCCTCAGTGATTGACCTGCAGAAAAGTAGGCTATCGTTTGCAAAAAACAAGTGGGTTAGTTTAGGGCGTCGTTTGCACAAGGAAAAACCCTTAATATCCCCATTCCTCGCCGAGTGTTTGATGAGAGCATGAAGGCCTTCCATGCATAAAAGGAAAAGGAAAGGAGATAAGGGGGCTTCTTCTCTAATTCCTCTTTTAGGATGGATCATTCCAATGGGCTCTCCATTCACCATGATAGAGTATGATACCGTCTTCACACAACTCATCATAAGAGCTACTCATCTAGCACAAAAACCCATTTTCTCCATGAGCTTCTCCAAATACACCAATTCCACCCGATCGTAGGTTTTACTCATGTCTAATTTGATAGCCATAAAACCATGTTTTCTTGAATTATGTTGCTTCATATGATGAAGGGTCTCAAATGCAACCATAATATTGTTTGAAATAAGTCTTTCCTTTGCAAAGGCAGATTGATGTCTCGTAATTAAGGAAGGTAAAAATTTCTTCAACCTATTTGCTAAAACCTTAGAGTAAATCTTATATAGGACATTGCAAAGACTAATAGGGCGAAAATCAGACACAAATTCAGGATTATCTATTTTTGGAACAAGAGTAATGAGTGTACGATTGTTGGGTTCGGGTAGGATACTTGAGTTCAACCATGAGAGAATGGCTGAAGTAACATCATACTGCATCATCGACCAAAAGTGTTGGTAGAACAAGTGTGGCACGCCATCCGGACCCAGTGCTTTTAGAGGTGCCATATGATTCAAGGCTTTCTTTACTTCCAATTCTGTAAATTCCTTCATCAAATCACCATTCATCTCATTGGTCACCATGCATGGAATTTTCTTAAGAGAATCAACTTCTAAATTTGGGTTGGAGGAGGAGAAGAGTTCTTTGTAGTAACTCTCCATCACATTTCCAATGTCATCTTGATCGGTCACCCAAGCTCCATTCTCATCTCTTATTCCTTGAATCAAATTCTCCCTAAGCCTCTTTGTAGCCTTATGTGAACGAAAGCTGTATTATTGTCACCTTTACTTAGCCACAACACCCTAGATCTTTAACACCACATCCTTGATTCCCGGTCTTGCAACACATTAATCTCCATTCTTAAGCTCCTAATCCGAGTATTGTTCCCACTTTCCATAGCCTCAATCTCGGCCAAAGCTAGTTGATTCTTTTTAATCTCTAATTCCCTCCTCACGTGCCCAAAGTTGTGCTTGTTCCACCAAGTTAATTCTTTCTCACATTTAGCCACTTTTTTCAGAATGGCTAAACTAGGATTTAGTTCCCTTGTACTACTCCACACTTCCTCCACCATTTCACCACAAGAAGGATCAGATAACCACATTTCTTCAAATCTGAAACACCTCTTCTTCCTTGGTTCAGGCAATCCAGAAAAATTAATCAAAAGAGGAGAATGGTTCGATGACATACAACTAAGATGATGTACCTTAGTTCCTAGGAATTTTTGAAACCAAGAATTTGTAGCCATGCAACGATCTAATCTTATTCTTATGGAATGCCCATCAAAATAATGTTTTGCCCACGTGAACTTCGGCCCCACATATCCCAAGTCCATGAAACTACATTCATCGATCACATCTCGAAATAGTTGCATTTGATTATGATCTCTAGGTGCCCCACCCCATTTCTCCTCTTGACGAACGATTTCATTAAAATCTCCACCACAAATCCAAGGAATGTTTATTCTGGAATTTAAGCTTCTTAATTTACTCCATGCTTCACTCCTCTAGAAAGTTTCGGGCATTCCATAAAAACCAGTGAATCACCATGCATTCTCAGTATTCCCATTGATGATCGTATCAATAAAATACCTATGGGAATCAACAACCTCAATGCTAATAGAATTTTTCCAAAATAATACTAATCTAGCACCTCTATTCAATCTTGGAACCACCCATTTCTGATCAAATTAATCTTGCTCAAAGTACGATCTAGCCTTGCTTTGTCTGCCCATGTTTCGGCTATAAACACGATAGATGGATCTTTTGCCTGTATCAATCTAACAAGCTCATTCTCTGTATGTGGTTCCCAAGCCTAGGACAATTCCATAATAATAAACTCATTGCTTCTGGCAGGGCTAGTATCCAGCCTCCACCAATATCTTATTTTTTGTTGCACCTCCCTGGGAAACCCTTCTTTTTTTTTGGTAACTTAGTTTGGTTTGTTGTACTTTCTGCTCTCTTTTTTTCTCCCATTGTTTCAGCCATACCCACATCTGATGCCACCCCTATTCTAGTGAACCTTTTCCAAGTACCTTCAGCATGCACATGATTGACAAGAGAGCTTGGAATCTCAGCTAATGGCATGCATGTTGATGGAGACAATTGAGTTGCATGGACTACTGGGCTTAACACGTTAGCTGCATGGGCTGTTGGGCACGACACATTAGGCTCATAAATGTAAGGCTGACTCACAAAATTTTCCTTTCTTGTACCAACTCTAAAACCAGGTGGCCTTGTGATTTTTCTATCATACCTTTTTATTTCCTTATCAAGCTCCCTAATTTCCTCCTCAAAAGCTTCATCTGACAACTTTTCCTTTGCTGGTTTGGGTTGGTGTAGCTTCACATCACAAGGCTGACTTACCAAGTTTCCCTTTCCTATACCAACTCCAAAACCGGGTGGCCTTGCAAATTTACTATCATGCTTTTTTATTTCCCTATCCATCTCCCTAATTTCCTCCTCAAAAGCATCAACTAACACTTTTTCCTTTGTTGGCTCGGGTTGGCGTAATGTCACATCCTCCATAATTCCCTTATCAGTTGACAGCCTTGACTTCTCTTTGTTCACTTCCTTAAAAACTGGTTCCATGTCTCCTTCAACGTGAGTATCTAAACTTTCCTTATTAGTCCTAAAAATTTCTGGAGCTAGTTTCCCAGAGCGCACCACCACTATCGGCGCCTTCTTCGCTACACATTTTTTAGTCGACGGTCCAGCTTTTTTTCCAGCAAAAAAACCAGGTACTTTCACCATGTACCGTCTTGTTGGCACAAAAGGTGCAGCCTTAAGCCAGGGGCCGAACTGTTGGGACTCCGGTGAGAGGCTCCCTTCACTTTCAACCCAAACTTCGCAATCACGATCATCGTGCGTTAAACATCCACACCAGAAGCAGAGGCTTGGAAGTCTTTTATATTTGAAAGGCACCCACATTTCTTTCCCATTGTCGAACGAGATAACTCGCCCTCTGCACAGTGGTTGGGAGATATCAATGGTAACTCGGACTTTTAAGAAGTTATCTCCCTCTATTTCTGCCACATTAGTTCCTACGTCACCTTTCTAATCGCTTCACACAGCTGTTCCGCAATCTTCCTTGTCCAAAATCTGATTAGGAGGTCATGTACCTGCACCCAGAATGTCATTTTATTGAACTCCATATCCCCCAAGTCCGTTTCCTTCCCATACCGTTGCAATACCATTAAACGCTTGTAAAAGCTCCAAGGCTCAGCTGCCATGACTTTCTTGAAAGTTCAATTTGGGTATGAAACACCTTGAACGTTTAGACCCTAATTACAAAAATATCAACTCAGGCTTAATATCAAACAATTTACGTGTGGAACATGAAAATAAGCCAAACACAGAATTGATAAACAATCTAAGCCAAATATAAATACATCCACAGCAGTAAATATAAGGCAAAGATAAAGGAAGAAAAGATAAACACACGGACAACACGCGATGTGTTATCAAAGAGGAAACCGAAGCCCTCGGCGTAAAACCTCTCCGTCGCCCTCCAAGCGGTCAAATAATCCACTAAAGAATATAGTTGGGATACATGAACAGCAGAAGACCCTCTAAGCCTAATCTACCCAAGTACCTAAGCCCTCCAAACTTCTTGCTCCAACGAGGTTACATCAAACCTATTTCTTCTTTAGCTTTCCGGATTCCGCTACTAAACCATAGTATCAACCAATGTAGATTGGTTCCTTCCTAACTGCTTCCCAACAGCACCAAATAAACCTCCTCACAGACGTGGGTGTGGTGAGATAAGGATTTGGTATTTATATTGGAATGAGAATGGAATGTGAAACGTCAGATTTTCCTAAACAGGGCATTTTGGCAACTTGACCTCGCGACTGGGTTAAGTCGCAAGTTCAAGCCGCGAGCTAACGGCCTAGCCAGCCTGGGACTTTTGTCCTATAGTGCAACAGCTGGCGCGATTATTTAGCTTCTGCAAGCCGCGACTCACCCGTGAGATCCAGTCGCGAGATTCTATTTCATTGCACAATCTTAAGCATTTCTTTACACTATCTCACTCACTACCCTTACAAGTTTCTCACTTAAATACAGGGTTACTAAG
This sequence comes from Quercus gilva, assembly GCA_023621385.1. Taxonomy (NCBI): domain Eukaryota; kingdom Viridiplantae; phylum Streptophyta; class Magnoliopsida; order Fagales; family Fagaceae; genus Quercus; species Quercus gilva. Next base: position 28,137,176 of record CM042476.1, read on the forward strand.
TGCTAAATTACAAGTAAATTGGCATGGAATAAAGCCAACAAGATGGTTGATTAAATTCAACCTTACATTTCTCCATCTCATTCTTATCATCAAACGTAAACAATACCATGTGACTACTTTCCTTTTTAATTTTGGAAGCCATTTTTCGATCTCCAAATGGGTGTGAAAGTTTTAGCGATAGCGTCTATGTTAAGAGCTCGCTTAGTCAAAAATTTAGCTACTATAATAAATTCAGTCTTCGCCTAGTCCTCCGTGATGTGAAAATTTGTACCTTCACATTCCGAGAGGGTTAGACTGTTCCAAGTTTTTGTAAGCTCTTCCATCCTATACTAATAACTGTTTCCCTAAAACCCTGAAGAAAACCCCACAAAGCCTTAAAGTAAACCTGTTACCTTGGGGGACAGAGACACCTTCAAGAGAAGGGACCACTATTCTACACTCTAGGAGGAGATGGGAACCCACCCTTCACTAGTAGAGAGAAACAACTTCTGTGTGTTTTATATATTGTGAACTTGAGCTTCATAAGAGAAGGGACCACTATTCTCCACCCTTCACTAGGAGGAGATGCATCTTATTGTATATCTTTAAGTGTATTTATGCATATGCACGAGGTTACAAGTTATTAAATAATTAATACATGAAAATAAATGTATACACCCTATTAATACTTCGTTTAATTACATAGTATAAATTAGTTTATTACAGTATTGGTCAAACACACATATACATTATGTCATCAAAAGAGTTTGTAAATGTAAATTCGTGAGAATAATAAATTAGAATATGCAATATTAGTCACACACGCATACATTTTCTATTTTTATTGAACGTGTTATTAAATTTGCCTTGTCTATTATTGATATTTTTGTTTCAATTGTTGCCAAAACAACTACATATGAGAAGGAATTTCATATTCCAAAATCAATTGTTTTTATCCCCTTTTTTTTTATTATTATCATAAGTATTCCAAATGCATTATTTCTTACATAATTTTAAAAAAATCTATCACATAAATTCATTTTATATAAATATTAGTTCACCTCATGTGAGAGGGAGGACTTATGCATTCTATGCATGATATATTTTTCCCTACTAAATTTCATGTAATTAATGCATTGACGTAGATGCAAAATTTTTTATGAGGTGGAGGACTAAATGAACTAATAAAGAGAATTTTCTTTTTTGTCTCGAATCCTTTCCCTCCTAGACTCTTAAACATTTTATGTATGGGGAGGTATCAATTAAATTACAAGATTTTTTTTGTAACTTGACAAAATCTTGCCTCACATTATTATTATAGGCTATTGATAATAATAATAATAATAATAATAATAATAATAATAATAATAATAATAATAATAAAACTAAGATTTTCCTAGCAATTACCATGACTCTTTGTTCTCATTGAAAGACTATAAATAAAGTTCAGTTTCCAAGATAACATCAAACTATAAAAATATATCAAAATAATACTAAACTTAACCAAATAATAGATGGGTGAGTTTCAATTAGTTACACTAGTAAAATTAATTGTTGTCAAATATGGGATCTTACTTATTAATTCGAATTATGCTTACACTAAAAATCAACTGGTGTTTTGATTTAATGATAAAAAACAATAATTATGAGGTAAATACTGTAAATTCAAATCATATTGTATGTTTTTTTTTTAAAAATTAATAATAACAAATGCAATGGACGAAAACATTAAGTTCCCACACCACCAACATTTGGCCCATAAATAATTACTAAGTTATCTCTAATGGGTGTTCCTCCAAAAAAAAAAAAAAAAAAGAAAAAAAAGAAAAAGAAAAAGAAAAAAAAAGAAGGTTATCTGTAATTAATGGGTGGTAAAAAAACAGAGTAAAAGAATGATGATGAATAGCAGTTATGTTATTGAGAGTGTAAGATTACTATTCCATTTTCATTGTAGGTTAATTATATTATATATGAACAAGTAAACAAGGTCGATTGAGCCTAGCATCATGAAGTGTCATCCATGTTTGATATTGGAAGCTTCCTCCAGCATTCAACAAAGGCGAGAGAAAAAGAGGGCTTCCCAATGCTTGACTTGTTGGATTCATGAGCACAAGGCTGACCTGATGAGAGGCTCTTGACTTTGTCTGCCCAGCACTTGTTCGTTGTTCCTTCTTCCTTGGTTGTTTTTTGGTTTTTTGTTTTTTTGTTTTGTTTTTGTTTTGTTTTTTTTTCCGTTAATGATCTTCTATTAACATTAAACAAGGGATACATGCATGAGGATATTCTACTTTACAAGCAGAGACAAGTTCTGCAGGCAGATTATCGTTATTGAAATAAAAAGAAATGTTGTAGACTTGTAGCGTATAGCAAGCTTTGCTGTGGTATGAACCATAGAGTTGCATATACCTGCTTAACCCAACGAAAATTAAAACAAAGACAGAACTCAGAGATACTAATAATATTACAAATGGTGTTACTTATGGACCAATTAGATGGGAGGTCTCTGGAAATTAAGGGATCAAAACAAACTTTAGAGTCACCGTCAAAAATGACATAGCTCCATTTTACTTGCTAGTAGCAATTTGAACCGCTCACAAGAGTGCAGCAGCTTAAGCTTGGAGAGGGGAGCACTTTCCATGCAATTTTGCCCAAACCTTCATAATCTTACAATTAGAGTCTCTAGCTACGATAGCTATGGCGATGACTGAGTCAAAGACCGATGATCTTGAGACACTATTAGAATCCTTGATTTCCATCTTCAGATTCTTACTACAAATGGTTAATTTTTTTAAAAAAAATAAATGTAATTTAAAAGATACTCTTATAATATTTGTTAATAAACCATTTAAAAAAAGTCTTATAATAATTTTTATAAAAAATATAAAAAACTATTCAAAAAATCAATTACATTTTTTTTTTCTCTCATAAAATATTTTTAAAAATATTTTCTATATCTCAATATCCTTAATTAGGGCACCTATTAACTTTTCTCAATAAAAAATAATAGTAGACTTTGAATTTTAAAGGAGGACTAAACAAATTGACCATGATTGGCATAGGCTCCCCAAACCTAAATTTGACTTTTATTTTCTATATTTTTCTTTGGCCACAAAATCATATTCAACAAAAGCAAACTCTTTTCCCCCCCTTCTTCCTAGTTGTGTAAAATTGACTTCACTGGATAACTAAAGACTAACTCCCAGTTTTCTCACGTTGAACTAGTAAATGTAAGGAATCAAAAAGAAATATTCCTTGAACCTTAAATAAAATTACTTTAATGGACCTACATTTTGAAATAGTCACAACTGGAAATTATATATACAGACTGATAAAACTTATCATAACAACAAAGGGCGTATAAAAATATTACTAGTTGCTCTCTCTCTATATGTATAAACTCTCTTTCAATTCTTGACACAAGCACTGGAATATTGATACATTGTTATTTCTTGAGGAAAATGGCTAGCCCTCCTCTTCCAACTCCAAAGAGCTGGTTCAGATATTTCCAATATGAGGAAGGAAGGGACTCGCCAAACGATGCGCGAAACGTTCTCTTAGTAGTTGTCACACTCATTGCTGCAGTGACCTTTCAAGCTGGTGTTAACCCTCCTGGAGGGGTTTGGCAAGATGATGGATATGGACACAAAGCAGGGAGAGCAATTTATGCGTCTCAAAAAGAAGCCTACTATGTTTTCTTGGTTTCTAACACCTTGGCTCTTTCAACATCGGTTCTTGTCATTATGTCCCTCACATATAGGTTCCCTTTCCATTTAGAAGTATGGTTTGCCACAGCTTCAATGCTTGTTACTTATGCATCTGCGGTATTTGCTGTCACGCCTGATGAATCTTTTAGATTTCGGTACATCTTAATAGCTTCTGTTGGGCCTTTTGCTTTACGATGTTTGATTCAAATATTCAAAAAGTATAGAAGTTTGAGTTCCAACTAGTTAAGAAATCTTCTATCATTTGCCACTTGCTTTGTTATTATGATAACCTGTCGAGGTACAGCTGCTCTAGCTATATACATGCATGTTGGGGCCTGTATGATCAGCTTTTTCAATGTGTTTTATTTTTCCCTCCATGTTTAAGTAATTGTAACTTTTATGGATTTTTCACTTTAAAAAGTTCAACATTTTATTAATTCAAATCAGATAAAAATAAAATTTAATCATTTTTATAATGATTTAAACCACTTGAAAAATTCAAACCAACCAGGTCCTTAGTATACTTGCTGCATATGCCAAATATATTATCTATTATTTTTTTTGGGTAGTAAGAAAAATTTGCTTGAGATAAATATTTTTTTAGTGTTCTAGAGCTTAAGAACTATGTAGTACTTATTGTTAAGAACCTTGTGGCTCTTTTTCTAAAAAAGAAGAACCTTTTGGCTCAATAATACGTTGTTTATTCCGTAAGGAAAAATTAGAATTGAATAATAAAAAATTTCCAAGACATGCATGCCTTTTTTAAAAATGATCCTTTTATCATTTAAGGAAGTCAAGTTTAGAACAGATCATCAAAATTTCCGGAACACACATGCCTTTATTTTTAATAAATTGCAGTGTTACTTATAGGACATAAACTGGACAACTACCCCAATATATATATATATATATATATATATAACCTTTAGTAGGAATAAGGGCAGCACGAGTACCCAACGAGGCTGAATTTCAAAGTAAATTTATAAATAATATATGGTCGATTCTATTGTTTTGTTTCTAAAACTAAATATTTTGATATATGAAAAAAAGTTATTTAGATCCCTATACGGGTTTACTACCAATTTTAAGATGACTGCTTGACTGCTGCTTCCAAGTTCCGAGTGGTTGAGTAATACTGATGGTTTAAAATTTAATAGATAAATAGCATCTGCCAAAAAAAAAAATAAAATAAAAATTGGACAAATAATAAATCGCATAAGCATTTTTTTTTTTTTATGAAACAAATACACATGTACGCATAAGGGAAAGAGAAATGAATTCTAACATAAAAACATATCACAAACTCCATTTAAAAACTATAATAACTTTTAAGATAGCTTTTATATACGAATAATGATGCAAATGAAAACATTATGATAATCGCAAGACTTTATTACTAGGGCTTGAAACCTAATATACAATCACAATGCACTAGTATATTCTAAAAAGGCTTGAGCCCAAATATTATGAACCTATTTGAGCCACCTATCCGGCTATCCTTTAAAAAAAAAAAAAATTATTATTATGAATTAACACCCCCTCCAATTAATTTGGATATATATATATATATATTTTGGAGAAAAAATAGAAAAGGGAACTTGCTTATATAATCATTGCCCCATGACCCATAACATTGCAATTTGGGCTTTTTGGTAAGTCCATAGACACTACCAGCGCACAAAAAGGTGTGCCATTATTCATTGTACCACACTTGCTAATCTATATTTTTATATATATATATATATATAAAACCGAAACTTTTGAAACTCTCACAATTTTCCACATCATCACTATTTTCTTATTCTTTTTATTCTTGATTCTTTTTATTTTAGGTTTTATATCTTATAACAATATTATTGAAAAACGTATACAAACTTGGAGGTCTATTTAAGAGCTCCATAAAACTTGATGGACAAGAAAATATATTCTAAAATAAGCCCTAATTAATACCTAACCATAATAGGAACCAAATTTGACCTAAAAAAACATTAAAAGAGCCTAAAAACAAGGAAATAAATCACCTAGACCTAAAATAACGTTTTTTGCATAAAAATACCAAAATCTCTTCTCTCCTTAAAACCCTAGCAATTACCATCTCAAATTTTTTATTTGATTTCGTATGTGCCTGAAATTTTCATTCTATCTTATTGTTTTATTATGTTTAGAATTAATTTTCTTATAAGTATTTGAGTTAATCTCTATATTTTGATAGTGTTTTTATGGGTTTGGTTTTTGGGTTGAAATTCTAATAATTATTTTATATTGTATATGGCAGATGAAGCATCTCTATTTTTTGGAGAAAAATCAAAACTGCAACCTATGTCTTCCAGCCCAAGATGTGGTAAATTTTTATATGTTCTTGCTTTATTGAGAATTTTTATTTGGGTTCATGTGATTTTTTGTTTTTTTTATTAAAGCTTTGATTTTTGTTGATTAATTATTTGTTTGGATTAATTTCAATTAATTATTTGTTTGGATTCAACGTAGAAGATAATGGAATTAGGTGTTATAAATTTGATAATGTTCCATGTTTTGAATTGTTTATATTATTTAGACTCCTGGTAGGACTCTTTCTTCTCTCCTTAAAACCCTAGCAATTACCATCTCAAAATCTTAAACTTAACTTCACTTTAAAATTAAAAAAATAAGGAGAGAGACTCAACTAAAAAAAAAAAAAAAACGTAGGTTTTGTCTTTTTTATTTGCTTTCATATGTGCTTGAAATTTTCATTCTATCTTATTGTTTTGTTATGTTTAGAATTTATTTTCTTCTAAGTATTTGGGTTAATATCTATATTTTGATAATGTTTTTGTGGGTTTGGTTTTTGGGTTGAAATTTCTAATAATTATTTTATATTGTATACAGCAGATGAAGCATCTCTATTTTTTGGAGAAAAATCAAAACTACAACCTATGTCTTCCAACCCAAGGTGTGGTAAATTTTTATTTGGTATATTATACATGAATTTTTTGAATTTGAAGGGTTTTGTTTGGTTTTAAAGTAGAATTTGGGGATTCTATAATATGCATATTATTAACCTAATTTTCTATTTCTAAATTTTTTAGATTTTATTATATCAATCTTTTTTTCTTTTAAATTCTTGGTGGGCAAATCAGTCTCTCACTAATTCTTTTACCTTAACGTGATGTTGATTAATTGTCATTTTATTTAACTATCCCGTGCATCGCACGGGTTAGCGACTAGTGGTAACTAATTTGGATACCAAGTAGTGAAGGAGGGTAGTGGATTGAGACTTCATAAAAAAGTTTACAACTTGAAAGTGTGAAGTAATGAAAGGCATGACAATGACTCCTTCACGCACACAATGACAAAAAAACACCATTATATGTTGTTTTGATCATACCCTTGCTATATTATAAACATTATATGTTAAAACATTTCAAGAATTAACAGTAAATATTACATCTTATAAAACATAAAGTGATACTAGTGATGATGTCATAGACTCACAACAAGGTGATTAACTTTTGGCAAGTATGGATACTGATGGCATGATGGAGTAACTGCAAGACAGATTTGGGTTCTTTTTGTGTGTGTGTGTGTGTGTTTTTTTTTTTCATGCTAGGTATTATGGTTCTCTTAAAGAAGATAGATTTGGGTTTAGTTTTTACCCCTCTCTCTCACTCTCTCTCTATGTATAGGGATTGGTTAGGAGAAAAGGAATTTTGTATCGTTTTTGGGTTTGTTGTACATGTTAATGTGTATAGTGTTGTGGGTTGTAGGCCCAACTAGATTACTTGTATAGTACACATTCTTGTACTATACTCTTACTTGTACTGCACTCATATGCCTCCTATATAAAGGCACTCGTGTATATTATTTCATTGAAAAATACAATATAATTATTTAGTATTTCTAACATGATATTAGAGCCACTGCTTTAACCTTTTCTTAGCAGTCTTGTCTTTATTGGTGTCACTCTATTCTCAACATCGCTTCCGCTGTCATAACAGCTATTGCAGCCTTTCGCTGTAGAACCTCCGACGCCTTTCAGTCGTTGTCCTTAGGTTCCGGACCTGCAGTCGTCGTTGTTGAGGAGTCCCGTACCACACAAACCACTGCATTTATTGTCTTCACCGTGCATCTTGCTCTGATAAGTATCTTTTAGGTACCACAGTGATCGTCTCACCCCGATCTACTTAATTGTGGAAACCTCATCGTCATCGGACCTTACATGCGCCTTCGCGTGCCGCCCAAAGATTCTGCGCCCAAGCGCACGTGCTCCACGTGCTGACATGCGCTAGCAGTCTTCTTCACGCTCCGCCACGCACCTGCACGCCCAGATCTGCACTTGTTGACGTCAGCCCTAGGTGATGTCATCTCTGCCACGTCATTTGCTGACATCATCGTCCACTCATCTACTGATGTCACCCGCCACATCAGATGATGTCATCATTGACCAATCCATTGACCTACGTTGACCGACCGTTGACTTTGACCAAAGGTTGACTTTGACCATTGACTTTTCTCCAGGGTTGACTTTTGCAGTCTAGGTGCTCCTTACCCAGTTTTTCGTGTAGATTTCATTTTTGTAGTCCGTTTTTGCATATTTTTCTTCTAAATGAAAAATAGGACAAATCTTCTTCTTTTTGCAATAATCATCGCCCACAATCTAGCAAATGTTTTTGCAATTTTTGCAAACATTTTGGCCACAATATCGAGACTTGCTATTTTCGCAACAAATCAATTGTTTCAATATCTACTGCTACTGTTGCTAACACTGAGAGTGTTCAGCCAATGGCTCCCGTCTCTGGACAATCTAAATCTTTAGGATGCACTTTCACCATGTCCACAGATGACCTTAAAAACATCATTGCCAATGTCATTCGTATAGTTGGTAATGCATCTAATTCATCTTCTCTCTCAGCTTTATCTGGTATGTCTCTTTCCTCTTGGCTTATGGATTCTGTTTGTTGCAATCACATGACACCTCACTTGTCCTTATTTTTTGAACTCAAACCTGTACCATACTCTCTTAATATTCGCATAGCAAATAGTTTCACAATGTCTGGTCATAATATAGGTTCTGTTTTAACCTCCAACCTCTTGGTTCCTGGGGTCTTTAATGTTCCTGACATTTTTTACAATTTATTTTCTGTGAGACAATTAACTGAATTGGGTTATTGCATTATATTTGATTATTCTAGGTGTATTGTGCAAGATCCAAGGATAGGATAGGAGTTTCGGACCGGTTCTAGAGTTGGGCGTATGTTTCCAGTGGACAACCTTCATCTTCCACTTGTTGCTCCTGTTTCTGTTGATGCAGCTACTACAGTTTCTTCAATTCCTTCCCTTACACTTTGACATGCTCGACTTGGTATTAATCTTCCTCTCGGCTACAACAATTGGCTTCTAGAGGTTTGTTAGGCTTAGTGTCTACAGAAAATTTTAACTGTGTTTCATGTCAGTTAGGAAAACAACTAGCTTTGCCTTTCAATACTAGTGAATCAATATCCACTGATATCTTTGACCTTATTTATTCTGATGTTTAGGGGCCTTCCTCTGTCTCTAGTATTGGTGGGTCTCAAAATTTTGTTGTCTTTGTTGATAATTACTCTCGCTATAGTTGGATTTTTAATATGAAACATCGTTCTGAATTATTGGAAGTATATTCTAATTTTGCAAAAATGGATGAAACTCAGTTTTCTAAACGCATCAAAATTTTTCGATCTGATAATGCTCTCGAATACACCCAATATGCTTTCCAAGCTATTTTGCATTCCTATGGCACTGTTAATCAACTAACTTGTCCAGGTACCTCTCAGCAAAATGGTAGAGTCGAACGAAAACTTCTTCATATTCTTGACACTGTTCGTGCTCTCCTTCTCTCTACCAAAGTTCTTGCTTCTTTTTGGGGTGAAGCTGCTTTTCATGCTATTAATCGTATTTCGAGTCCTGTTATCCAAAATCAAACTCCATATGAGCGTTTTGGGTCACCTCCAGACTATCACCACCTTCACTCCGGTTTTGCTTGTTTTGTTCTTCTTCAGCCACATGAGCATAACAAACTTGAGCCTCGGTCAAGGATTTGTTGTTTTCTTAGCTATGGCGAAACTCAAAAGGGGTATCAGTGTTATGATCCTGTCTCTCATTGTCTTCGTATCTCCCGCAATGTTGTCTTTTGGGAACATTGCCTTTTTGTCGAGCTCTCTCACTTCCGTGCCTCCCTATCTTCCTCCTCTGTCTTAGATCTTTTTCCAGGTGAGGCACATACTCCTTCTGTAGCTACTCCTGATCCTCCTATAGTTGCTCCTGATTCTCTTGTAGACTTCTTTGTCCAACCACCAGATATCACTGATCCTTTTCCTAGTTCACCCTTTAATGAACAGGTGGAAGATGAACAGGTCGAAGACGAGCTACCTAACCCTAACCCTGAGCTTGAGTCCCCTGCTTCTGCTTCGCCTGAGGATCTTGCACAAGACATTCCACCTCGTCACTTAATTCGGGTAAGATCTATTCCTGCACATTTACTTGACTATCATTGTTATATTATCCTTTCTACACACTACACGAGCCTCACACCTATCGTGAGGCTTCCACTGACCCTTTATATTAGATTGCAATGAAAAATGAACTTGATACATTATCTAAAAACCATACTTGGGATTTGGTGACACTCTCCCTCGAAAAATTTGTGATTAGTTGTAAGTGGATCTACAAGATTAAGACTCTCTCTGATGGGTATATTGAGCACTACAAAGCTTGTCTTGTTGCAAAAGGTTTTACACAAGAGTACGAGATTGATTATGAAGACTCCTTTACTTCGATTGCTCATATCTCATCTGTTCGTGCCTTCTTAGCTGTTGCTATTGCCAGTAAATGAGACATTTTTCAGATGGATGTCAAAAATGCATTCCTTAATGGAGATTTAAGTGAAGAAGTTTATATGCAACCTTCTCTTGGTCTCTCTGTTGACTCAAACAAGATTTGTCACCTTCGACGTGTACTTTATGGCCTTAAACAAGCTCCACGTGCTTGGTTTGCCAAATTCAGCTCTACCATCTCTTACTTGGGTTACATGGCCAGTCATTATGATTCTGCCTTATTTCTTTGTTGCACTGACAAATGCACTATTTTACTTCTCCTGTATGTGGATGATATGATCATAACTGGTGATGACCTTAGTTGCATTCAAGAATTCAAGGATTTTCTCAGTCAACAGTTTGAGATGAAAGATCTTGGACATCTCAGCTACTTCTTGGGTCTTGAAATCACTCATTCTATAGATGGACTTTATATCACTCAAGCCAAGTATGCTTCTGAACTTTTGTCTCAAGCTGGACTCACTGATAGCAAGATTGTTAACATTCTAGTTGAGCTTAATGCGCATCTTACTCTCTCAGGGGGGAAACCATTGTCTAATCCATCTCTTTATAGACGCTTGGTTGGTAGCCTAGTTTATCTCACCGTCACTCATCCAGATATTTCCTATGCTATTCACCAGGTGAGCTAGTATCTGTCTACTCCACGATCGACTCACTATGCTATTGTTCTGCACATTTTTCGATACCTAAAGGGCAATCTATTCTATGGTATTTTCTACTTTGCTCAGTCTCTTCTTATTCTTCGTGCATTTTCTGATGCTAATTGGGTAGGAGATCCCACTGATCGCAGGTCCACAATTGATTATCATTTCCTTCTTGGTTCTTTTCTGATTTCTTAGCGAAGCAAGAAACAAACTCATCTGGCCTGCTCTAATACTGAAGCAGAATATCGTGCCCTTGTTGATATTACATTTGAGCTCCTTTGGCTATAATGGCTTTTCGAAGACTTAGGTGTGTCTACATCCTCTGCTACTCATTTTTATTGTGACAACCAGAGTGCTATTCATATTGCTCATAATGATGTCTTCCATGAACGGACTAAACACATCGAGATCGATTGTCATTTTATCTGTTATCATCTTGTCCATGGTGCTTTCAAGTTGATCTCAGTCTCTTCTAAAGATCAACTTGCAAATATCTTCACCAAGTCACATCCTAAGGGACGACTTCGTACTTTGGTTGACAACCTCAAGTTGGTTTCACATCTACCTTGAGTTTGAGGAGATTGTTAATGTGTATAGTGTTATGGGCTTTAAGTCCAACTAGATTACTTATATAGCACATATTCTTATACTACACTCTTAATTGTACTGCACTCATATGTCTCATATATAAAGGTACTTGTGTATATTCTTTCATTGAGAAATATAATATAATTATTCAGTATTTCTAACAGTATAAACTTAAAAAAAAAAAAAAAAAAATCAATTTGTAATAATTTATAAGTTTAACTTTAAGGGTCAATTATAAAACTTTAAAGACTAAAATAATTAATTTTTGATGAACTAAATTTGAAATTTTGGCTATCATTTTAGCCAAAATGAAAGTTTAAATTTGTGGCTGCTTAATTCTAAAATAGGAAATTTCAAAAGTCTAAGGGTCCCCTCCCCCTCCCCCCTAGCTTCGCCACTACACATATTATATATGAACAAGTTATAAAACAAGGGCGAGCCTAACATCATGAAGTGTCATCCATGTTTGATATTGTACGCTTCCATATCTAGTTTTTATTTTATAATTTTCCAGAGTCCTTATCTAGTTAATTCATCCTAATGATTCTTTAGGGCTTCCGAGTGGTTGACTTGAGTCTACTTGATGGATTCATGAGCACAAGGTTGACCTAATCAGAGGCTCTTGACTGAGTCTGGCCAGCAGGCCCAGCACTTGTTTGTTGTTCCTTGGTGTTGATCTGGTGACACTATTAGAATTCTTGCCCAGTACTTGTTTGTTGTTCCTTGGACTTAATCTGGAGATACTATTAGAAACCTTGCTTCCCATTTTTCAGATTTCTTATTACAAATGGTTACTTCACGGGCATCGTTTAGAATATTTATTAATAATCCATTTTAAGAAAGTTTTAATATTTTTATGAAAAATATAAAAAACTGTTCAAAAATCAATTAATTTTTTTTTCTTATAATTTTTTTTATATAACTCTAGCCTAATCTAAGTGTGTTTATGTGTTTCTTCAAAAAAAAAAAAAAAAAAAAAAAAAAAAAAAGGGTGTGTTTATGTGTAAAGCTACTCTTGGAGATTTGAGCCCCAATTCCTGCCCCCACATCACAAGAATTTTGTATTTATGGAGTAACCAATACACTAATAATGTGTGGTGGTTAAAAATATTTTCTATAAAATACTAGTAGATTTTGAATTTAAAGGGAGGACTAAACACATTGGTCCTGATTGGCATAGGCTCCCCAAACCATAAATTATTTTCGGAAAATCCATGCACTGGCTTTGTTGACTTTTACTCTCTGCCTACTTTGGCCACAAAATCATATACAACAAAACCAAACCCTTTTCGACCTCCTTCCTAGTTCTTTTTTTTATTTTTTATTTTTTATTTTTTATTTATGGGTTGAATACCCATCCTTCCTTGTTGTGTAAAATTGACTCCATCGGATAACAAAAGACTAATTCCCAATCTCCCCACGGACCCCACTTGAAGTAGTAAATGTAAGAGATTAAATTGAAATATTCCATCAACCCTAAAAAAATTTACCTTAATGGACAAACATTTTGGAATAGTCACAAGTGGAAATTATAATATAAAAAGCAAGAATTTTCCTTTATCACATGTGAGCGTTGAATATAGGTGTAACATGTAGGCCCAGACCCACTTGAAAAGAAAATGTTGATCCTTTTTGTCATAATGCTTATGTCACCTTCTGATGTGGCATGCTATCTTCTGGCATTATACAGTGAAATCAATCAAATTTGCTCTTTTCTTTTCAAATCTTATTTTTGGGCAAATTTTAGGACCAAAATGAAATGGTATGAAACTCAAACACACATAAACATGAAGAGATTTGCATATGTTTGTTATTTCACTAAAAAATGTTAGTGATTTTTTTTATATATAATTATTTTGTGAGAGGTAATTAAGTTAAAATTACAGAGATATTCTTAATTCAATTTCTTTTATGTATTTCTTCTCATTTTTTTTTTCTTTTATGTATTTTTTTACATCAAAAGCTTGGGATATATACTATTTTTCTTATAAAATTGAATAAGTATTATTGAGTAATTGAAAGATCTTTAAGTGTTCTATAAAGAATTGAATTTAAATTGAGACTTTATATAGTATTTGTAACATGTTCTTAACTTTATTGATTGGTTTTGAGATAACTTTCTCTTTAATGAAACTTTTAACCCCTTAAACATTTGAAATTTTATTTAGAAAGAAGTAATTTCGTTTACCACTCGTAATTCATAATAAAAAACTTGTGTAATACACTAATTGCTCAGAATATATAATAATTATTTGACCAACAAATAACAAAGCAATACATTAATCAAAAATCATTTTAAAAAACTATCACTCCAATTTAGTCTCTTAAAAAACTCGTTTTTCTTTTCAATTGATATCCCATGTGACTTTACACATTGTCCTAAAGTTCAACAAAATACTATAAAATATATTTTAAAAAATAACAATAAATTGAACAAAAAAGAGTACTCAAGAAAATTATAAAAACTAAGCATATTGAATAGGTAAAAACCTTCATAAGGAACCGTATTAGTAAGTAAAGAGGTGAAATCAAGTTAAGGACATCCAGAAGGGTGGTCCGAGGGAGAATCTCTCATCGGCTGAGCAAAGCCGAGATCAAAGGGTGTGTTTGGACATCAAGAGTAACATTCTGGATCATTCCACTAAAGAGGATAAGTATCCAGAAGAAGCAGGACGAAAGGAGGCAGCAAAATATCTCAAGGGAAAGCTGCTACCACCGCATTTAATGCTCCGCAACTAACTCTCTGGTCGCATTAATGAAGAAGTGACATCTGAACAGTAACTTTCAGTCTTACAGCTACTACCTAAAGACTTTAGGAAGGTGCTGATAGGACAAGACTCAATACCTATAATTTGATTTGCACGTGGAAGATGAAGATGAAAGGGGAAGATGGTATAAAATGGAAGGGAAACTATGAGAGTGGGGGATTGAGAAACTAAGAGAAAAACACTGTAGCCATCAAGAACTAACTTTGTAATCAAACTTGAAAGAAATATATAAGAACTGATCTCCTCGGACTGTGTCGATGACAATTTTCTTTAGATTAAATCAGTTTTTCTTCCTTTTCTTGTCATCTGAATCCATTATACTTGTTGTCCAACCCATTAAATCCCACTTTTCCAACTCACTCTCTACAAATTCATTGTATTGAGCTTTTTGGGCCTAAGTCCGTTCATCACTTGGGTTAGGAACCCAAATTGCATCCTTACAATATATATATATATATATATACATATCATTGTATTGGGCTTTTTGGGCCTAAGTTCGTTCATCACTTGGGTTAGGAACCCAAATTGCAACCTTACAATATATATATATATATATATAAAAGTCAAGGGACATAAATTATTTCACAATATACCACTTTCACATGGGACTAAATAAAAGGAGGCATGTATGTTTGACCCCCAAAACAAACTCGATTCCCCTACTAATCAGATTCCTAATGATCTAAAAGAAAAGACCAATTTCTCCAACAGATGGTCCTTCTCTAGTGTCATTTTGGAAGCAAGATCCCTAAATATGATGAGAATTGCACTGATTAGCAAGATTAGACCCCAAAATGATTATCTAATTTCCGTACAACATAATCTCAAAATTGTTTTGATTGTGTTTGTCAATGACTCTTTAAGTACGCCATTAATTAGCACTATTGAGCACAAAAATATAATTTTCATGCATCACGTACACAATAATATGCACCATTGAGCATGTTTTAGACAAGTTTTTCATGTACCACACTATTTGTCACAATTTTTACTACAATTTGATGATATGTGTAATTGTAATTGATGAATTATCATATATAGATAACTCATTACTTTTTCTTTGTCACTTATAATCACATATATCATGGTAGTGATAAAAATTGTGTCGAATACTTTGTCTTTAGATGGAAAAAATGGTTAAATAACCTTAATTTTTAAACTATATAACCAAATAATTCTTTTTTCAAACTATTTTAGCAAAATATCGCTCTTTTAAAACTTGACATGTGTGTATTTTAAAGTAGAACTCAACATTTCTATTGTCAAATTTTGTGTAATTTTTTTTTAAAAAATTAAGTAGTAAAATACGCGTAGAATTTGATATTGTTAGTATCGAGATCCAAGCAGAACTCAAAATCAGCAATATTGAATTAAAAAACAGGAGTACTTTGGTATATAGTTTGAAAATGTGGCTGTTTAACTGTATAGTTAAAAAATTAAGGTTAAATAGTCTTCCCTCTTTAGATCAGGTGTACGAATAATTATTAGAAAACAGTAGATTCTTTGCTTTCCTTAGTTTAGATCATGAACTCATCCAGCGACTATTATTTAATAGCCCACTTGTTTGTCTTTACGCTTTGTGAGTCAAATTTACTGGTCCCTATGAATTATGCACACTAATTTTTACCAAACAAGTGGGATGAAAAAAAACAAAAAAAAAAAAAAAAATCCTAAAACAACGTGAGCATTAACAAAGAGAAAAAAAAAAAAAAAAAAAAGAAAGAAAAAAGAAAGAAAGAAAGAAAGATAGCAAAGAAGAACGTGACGGGCATTTTGGGCAAATCATGTTAGTAAGCTTCTCTTCACAGTTTTTTCTCCATTTTGGAGAGAAAATTTTTGGTGAGCCTAGAGAAAAAACACCAGGACCCCATCTTTTATTTTCCTTTTTTTCCACCCAATCAAACACACTCCAAAAAAATAAGTTTTTCTTCCTATTTTCTTTCAAAAGTTTTTCATTCACCTTATTTTACCTCCAAACAAACACACTCTTAGGCTTTCATCTTTGAGTAATGCTAGGGACAACTTACACCACAACTTTTGCCACAACTTGCGCTCGCATGGCAAGTTGTGAGTGGTGGAGTAAAAGTGGTGGACTTACAACTTCATCACTCACAACTTGCCACGTGAGCAAATTATGACAAAAGTTGTGGTGAAAGATGTATCCTGAGCATTACTCCTCGTCTTTCGGCTCTTGTGTAAGTGTATGCAATTGTGTTGATTAGCTCGTCCCCTGAGTGGGGCTGGATGGGGCTGTCACATGACTCACATTGGATTGGGGTAGTGGACTAGACTAGTGGGCATTAAAAGTAAATGAACTAGACATTATAAAAAACAAAAAATTAAACTATGTTAGGTAACGGGTTGAGCTGGGTGGATGAGGTAGTGTATTTTTAGTCTTTACAACTAAGTAGTGGGGTGTGTGCTAAACTACTAGTGCTTAGTAAATAAAAATAATAAAACAACTAAATGACAATAATTAAT
This sequence comes from Quercus gilva, assembly GCA_023621385.1. NCBI lineage: Eukaryota > Viridiplantae > Streptophyta > Magnoliopsida > Fagales > Fagaceae > Quercus > Quercus gilva. Next base: position 28,154,185 of record CM042476.1, read on the forward strand.
ACTTTTACTAATATTTCAAATGAACTTATAGTTTATTGTTTATACATTTGCTAGTATTATGGAGAAAGATTTGATAAGGAAGTAACGTACTTGTAGAAGAAAATTGTAAAATTTTATACATTTGTGTGTTTTTTAGTTGTTGTTGTTGTTGTCAATATATGAATTTATATTTTTATTAGATTATATAATTTATGTTTTATGTCATGCCAATTGGGCACAGATGAATGTTATATCAACACATGTGTCTTGCTTCTCAAAATTTTTGCTTGGTTTATCTTATAGGCGGAAGAGGTACACCGTACATCGATAGCTAATAGTCTCCTTTGGGTCCACATTGAGTTTCAGATTTAGTTCCCAAAAAGACAATCGAATTTGTCATAATTAATGATATGTGTAATTGTAATTGGTGAACTATCACTTTTATATGGAATCGTCATTTTTTTTTCTATTAATCATAATCACACATTGTAAGATTGTTAAAAAAGTTATGATACCAAAATTGTGTCTATAGACTTTCTTAATAAAAATATGTAGAATTCGGGTCTATATCACATCTTGATTCATTACTATTTCTATCTGAAAAGTGTGATCATTTCCTTTTATTTTTCGTAGGTTCAATTCGATAGTTAACAAAGTTTTGTTTTGAATTATTGATGCTATAGGCCAAACATTTTTTACTTGACAGTGCTAATTGATTTTGAATTCTATATCAAATCTTTTTTTGAATTATTGGTGCTAGACAGATCGATCCGTTCTAACTAGCATGCCCATCACATGCTATCTTTTATTTGGAGCATGCCAATTGGACATTGGAATGTGAATGTTGAAGAAAATTTCACTATCCAAAATAGAGGAAGTGCTTTCCAGTTGGAAAATTTACACTCCTTTTTTATGTCACGTTATTAAGCACATCTATGCTTTAGTTTGTTTTTTAAGAGAAGAATCTATGCTTTAGTTGATAGTTGATATATATAGATTAAACAAATATGTCCAACATTATACATATTTGCAAAAAAATATATAATATTATACACATTTTTTTAATCTACAATATAAAAGTATGAATTTTCCTTTATCACATGTGAGCGTGAAATAATTGTAACATGTAGGTCCAAACCCACCCGAAAAGAAAATGTTGATCCTTTTCGTCATAACGCTTATGTCACCTACCGATGTTGGCATGCTTTCGTCTTGCATTGTAAAGTAGAATCAATTAAATTTGCTCTCTTCTCTCCAAATCTTATTTTTGGACAAATTTTAGGACTAAAATAAAATTGTATGAAACTCAAACACAAATAAACATGTAGAGGTATGCATACATTTGTTATTTCGATTAAAAATGTTAGTGATTTTTTTATATATATTTATTTTGTGTGAGGTAATTAAGTTAAAATTACAGAGAAATTCTTATTTTAATTTCTTTATGTATTTTCTAACATCATAAGCTTGGCTTATGTACTATTTTTCTTAAAAAATTGAATAAGTATTATTGAGTAATTGAAAGATCTTTAAGTGTTATTGAAAGCTCGAAAATGTGTTGAAAAACACAAGAGCTGTTTAGACCCCCAAATAAAAATTACGGCTCGATATGTTTTACACAACTTTAATACACAGTGCGGAATAGTGTAAAAGCGAGCGGATGAACAAATAAGCTACTCTAATCCATAAACTAAGCAACACAGCAGTATAATGGAATTAAACAAGAGTAGGGAAGAAGGATGCAAACACAGAAAACACCGAGACGTGTTCTCGAAGAGGAAACCGAAGAACTCGACGAAAAACCTCTCCGCCGCCCTCCAAGCGGAAATCGATCCACTAGACAATCAGTTGGGATACATGGGTTAGCAAAAGACCCTCCAAGCCTAGTCTACCCGCTGTACCTAAGCCCTCCAAGCTCCTACTCCAACAAGGCTTCTCGGAACCGTGTCTTGTCCTAGTTATCCGGATCCCGCAACAAGCTCCATGTTGCATCTGCCATTCAAGGCTTCTTCCAATGCTTCCCAGCAGCACCAAAAACGTCACACAGCACTCACAAGGTGTGGTAAGTGTTTGGGCTATCAACCTCTCAAAGATATGGATAATGGAGAGGGAAGGGTTGAGGAAATACCACAAACAAATGTATAGAGAAAGGTGGGGAAGACAATCTCTAATTACCAATGTGTTTGGCTAGGGTTTTCTCTCTGAAGCATTCCTCAACAATTGTGGGTAATGATGGTATATATAGGAGAGGTGCAAAAGGTGTGACTCAAAAAGTATAGGCTGGCAGAACAGCTAGTCTCGCGGGTGTCTCGCGGGAAGGCCTTACCCGCGAGATACTCGCGAGACACAACTGTCTCCACCTGGCCTAACTCTTCGCATTCCAGCATGTGCCTGGCACATGGGTCACTTCGCGGGATGCTAGGTCGCGAGATACCCGCGAGAATCTTCAGTTCTTCAAATGCTTGAGTCTTCAAACACTCTCTCTAACACACAACCCTTACAACAAGTCCCACAACAAATACAGGGTTTTAAACGATTGAACTCAATTACAATCAAATTTGGCACGGAATAAAAGCCAACAAAACATAGTTGTAAATTACAACTTTACAATCTCCCCCTTTGGCTATTCCGTGACAAAACCCTAAAACAGACTCTAGACTTAACCGTGAGTTTGGGAACAAAGGCAAAACTCACTCACACCTAATTCTAGATTCTGATAAGCTCTTGAAACATATGAACAAGTAACTCCTGAAACACAACAACACAATAACATCATTGTATGCAGAAAACTTGAAAACATATGGAGCAATAATAGCATGATCGAGCAAAACGAAATAGAAACACTAGATCATGGCAGGATCAAACAAGTAATCACTATACATAAGCAATTACTATGCTCATTCACACATGGAACGAACATCCGGATTTGCAAGAAGATACGCTCAATTGAAGAGAGTCACTTGCAACTCCAACACTCAACCAATGCGAAATACACGAAGTATTTGCATCTAGGAACAATCCTACTAGGGCACACGAGTGATGTACTTGAAGTAAAATGCATGACATTGAACAACAAGCAAACATGCATGAAGGTTGCATAGGCAAGGTATTGCAAATGCATGGCATAAACCACAAAGACCTACAAACAATGCATAAAACAAACCCTTAAAGCTTACAAAAGCAACATGGGTACAAACAAAAAGTGCCACATAGCATATATGCCACAAAGCATAGAACTTAAACACACAGTTCTGAAAACATACTGAATATACTTAAATTAATACTGAAGTTAAAGCATAAGTGTCAGAACTATAAACCAGAAAACAGAAAAAAAACTAAAAAGAGTTGTATAAAACCCGTCTGTAAAACCAATAACCAATATCAACTATAGCTATGTGTCTAGGCTATGCTCCCCCTAAGGCTGTGCAAGCTCTTGTTCAGCAGCTCCCCCTCAAAATTTTCTCCCCCTTTTTGACCGGAATGGCCAAAGGACTAGATCTGATCGGAGTCGGAGTCTGATACATGTGAAGGAGATAGGCTCTGAATCTGGGCTGACAATGTGGTGATCTGCTCCTGGAGGTATGCAAACTGATCCGCTGTGTGCTGTACATGAGTGTCAAGCACTGTGGACATGTGATCCATCTTAGCTAGGATCTGATCAAGCTTGCTGAGACCTGGTGTGTGTGTTGAAGATGATGGCTGTGCAGTCTCTGGATGTGCAGTCTCTGGAGCAGAAGTAAACCTGTCAATCTCCTCCTCTGTATCCCCACCCTCATCTGGTGCATCCTGAGGCACGACCCGAGGTGGTGGAATGAGATGAGCACCAGTCTTGGGGCCTTTAATGTGTGCTGTGCTCCGAGTTAGAGTGTTTGCACCAATGGGGTAATCCCTCTGAACAACAGTGAGGCCACTAGGGAATTTCAGCTTTGTCTTGGCAATGAGCCCCATGATCAATGAAGGAAAGGGCATTATGGTTCTGGAATTTTGCTTCGTGATGCTCTTCTTCAGAATGTGGAAGATGTGGCTGCAGATATCAATTTCCTTGTGAGTAAAGAGGTCGTAGAGAAACCTCGTCCTTGGAGCCGAGAGAGTGGTGAGGTTGGTGACCGGATACAGGTTATGGATCATGACATAGCTGAGAGTTCTCATTTCTGGAGAGAACTTGAGAGTATCCATTGATGATTTCTTTGGAACTCCACCAAGAGCTGATATCATCTCCGTGATATGCCCTAATCTCTCATCATACTGAACTGTCATCGGTTGTGAGGGAGGACGAATCTCCAAGAAGTCTTGAATGCCATCCTTTGTAATCTCAAATTCTTTGTGCCTCACCCAGCAGACTATCTTGTCATCCTCCACAGCAGCATTAGAAAAGAATTCCCTGATAATTTCCGAGTACACATTCCCAGCTGGATTTAGCAACTTTGTCCAGGTTCTTTCTTTGAACACATCTGGGATGCATGTATTCTCAAGCTCCTCCAATTGAACCACCCTTTCCATGACAATGGTCGCTCTCTTGTAGCAATCATTGTACTTCATATCTGCCTCTGCGGATTTGAAATGATCGGATTCAGTACGAGCACGTTTGGGACCCTTCTTCTTGATACCGGCATGCTTGGTGGGAGACATCTACATAAGTGGAAACAACACATAAAGCACAAGTGCACACAACACAAGAACAAAACTTGATTAGATTCAAGTTAGTTTAAATCAAAATGTGATACTTCCAAAAACAGAGGAACATTCAAAACAGGGCATGACCAATTCATATACGCATGCTACACACCATACATCGTTAAACTAAAACACAAATGCATGAACAAAAAGACATTTTGCATGAAATTAAAATATTGTGCAAGTGTGTGTTTGTGTGTACGCATATGTGTGTGTAACATGAAATGCATGAGTGTGTGCCTAGAGAGTGCCTAGGTGTTTGCCAAGTGAGTGCACCAAGTGCAAAGTGTAATGCATACATGATCAAAAATCAATTCTAGACCAAAACATGGTAAGTTATATGAAAAACTTGAAATTGGGACTCACTTGAGACCAATTAGGCACAACAATGTCATTTAGACATTTAATCAAACACCTAATGTGCGTGACAACACTTTGAGTATGAACAATGCATGAACATGGTAAAATCTTGCCTAAATACATGATAAAATGCCACAAGGGGCCAACATAGATGCAACAAGATTAAATGCAACAAAGCCCAATCAAAAATTTGGCAAGAACACCCCCAATTTTGAAAAGCAACCCAACATTTCGAAAATCCCCAATTATGACAACCCTAACCACAAAGACTGCAAAATCTAAGTAAAAACTTAAAAAGAAGTGATTAATCAACATACCTTGAAGAAGAAAATGCAGAAAAAATCTTGATTTGGAGAGGGATTTGATGGAATAGTGTTTTTGGGTTGAGAGAGTTTCGAAGAAGTGTAAGGAGGGAAGTTTGATATGTTTTGAAAAACTGTCACATCAGCCCTATAAAACTGAAAACACGCGTTTTTCGCGGGATAGGGAGCCGCGAGACAGTCGCGAGACAATCGCGAAAGGTGCCACTGAAGCACAAAATTTTCGCGAGAAGCGCTAAGTCGCGAAACAGTCGCGATACAGTCGCGATAATCTCTGTCTGAATTTGAGAAAACTCCAGTTTTGGCCAAACAGCATTTCGCGAGAAGCTGTTAGTCGCGATACAGTCGCGAGACAGTCGCGAAATTCTCTGTGTGACAGGATGATGAAAATTTTTCCCTCAAAACTTTTCGCGGGAAGCAGCTTAGTCGCGAGCTTCTCGCGAAATAACCCCTGAACCAGTTTTTTGATGAAAAACACTCAAAAACATTTTGACCAAAAAGAAACACAAGAAAGGATAAAAACACTTTCAAAAACTAAAATTCACAAAAATCTTTTTGGATTTGATCAACAAGTTCATGGGCAATCACATCCCATTTGGACATATACAATCACACAAATGAGATAGGCATTGATTGAATCAAAAACTTGTGTGTTGTGTGTGAGTATCAAATGTGAAATAGTCCTTAGACCAGAGCGAAGCTTCAATGATCAATTCACGCGAGTCATACACAACTGATACGAAATCATGTGGACTATCTCCATTATAGAAATGAGTATATATGACCTCCCACACATTGAAAACATAGAAGCTTTTCATTTGGCTTCTTATAACTCATAACAATTGGTCCATTTTCATTTTGATTGGACAAATACATCTCATTTTGAGAAAGGTGCCTGAAATTTATGATATTTCAACATTGATGAGAAGCCTTGGGCTTTTTGAGCACCATAACATTTACTTTAAAAGGAGTCGCTTTCCCTTTTTCCTAGTCAAATACTAGTGTGTGCGACAGGCTTTTGCAGCTCAATATCTCTTTTCATTTGGAGATTTACAATTTGTGAGCTCTTTTTGCAAAAACATAAAAATAAAGTGGGAAGAGATATAGACACAAGTCTATGCAAGTATCAAGACCAACAAGACTATTGACTAATCATCCATGACAGGTGTGAAGATCTATTTACAACAGTCACTCATAATTTTCAGGGTTTCTTCCACATAGAAAAGGGTGCATACGAACAAGCAAAGATCGTAAATGCACTATGCCATAAGTACGAAGGTACTAGGCCAAACTCACATGAGATATGCACAAAACAAGTGATCAAACTTTTGAGATTTTTCAATTTTTATGGGTTTTTGAATTTTTGAAACACACCCAAAACAGAACAGGAAAAGCAAGATCAACAAAAACAGGTTTAAACCAAAAAAAATGAAATTAATGCATGAAATGATGCATCTACAAATGTCCCTACACATGGAAAGAATTGATGCATGGACATATTATAATGCTTATGCATGGGTACCCCTCTTCACCCACACGTCACGTGCGTTTGGGGTGATATCCTTGACGGATTGGGTACGAGAGTTGGGACTTTCAAACCTCCTTGTGAAACTCTCCATGCAAGTGGTGAAGGCACCTATCATCTTCATCATGTCTGTCACTCCGAGATCACAATTTTGGCTTCTTGAGTTTCCACCGCTCCAAGCTCTATTGTCATTTCTTCTTCCTCGTGACCGCGGTGCGCTTGCATTGTTGTCTGCTCTCAACTTTTGGCAGTTTGGTCTAGTATGTCCTCGCAGTCCGCAATAGTGACATACATAATCTGTTCTAGGACCCCGTTGAGGTCTTGAAAGAGATCTTGCTCTGGTTTCATGTCTTCCTACAGATTGATTTCGGGGCTTGTTCACCATCCGTTGCTCAATTACATTCTTCTTTTCATCCTTAACATTCTCAGGAACGGCCTCCTCTACAATTTGTTCTACGGCCTTCACAAATTTTACTTCTTTGGTAGCTTTGACTGATGAGCTACTTACTCCGGTATATCCCAATCCGGACTTGTCCGAGGAATGTTTTTGGGATGAGATAACATCATTCAACTTTCTGGAGGAGACCCTATCTACCTTGGCTTGTGCTTGAACCACCTCTTGTTCAAGAAATCTGATCTTTAAGTAAGCTTCTGACAGCTCACCATTCATCTTTTCTATCTCGCATTTTGCCTCCCTATGTCTGACCATAAGGCTCCGGTAATCTTCCTCTGCCTTCTTCATTTTTCTGACAGCCGCCTTGGCTACCCTTGCATATTCTCCCGACTTCTCAAGGAGTAATGAGTAGTTTTCTTGAAGATTATCTGTACTTTCATCCTTTTCCTCATCTGATTCATCTACAATTCCAACGGACTCTGAATCAGAATGCTCACCAAGTTCCTTCACAAGTACTTCCAAGTCATCCGAAGAATCTACATGATCAATGGTCATGAAGGCGGAGTAGTTTCCCTCACCGTCACAGCTCTCTTCCGAGTCAGAATCAGAAGAGTCAGAATCACTGAGTGTTGTAGCATAAGCCTTCCCTTTTCCCCTCAGAAAATTCGGACATTCCTTCTTTAAATGTCCATGCCCATTGCACTCATAGCATACAATATCTGAAGAAGGTTGAGAGTCCTTCCCTTCTTTTCTATTAAACTCTTTCTTATCACCTCTTGATGAAGAGAACTTTCCTCCATTGAAAGGTTTCCCGCTATTTTTCATTTTCAAGAATTTGCGGAAGTTCTTGACAAGATATGCTACTTCCTTCTCCACTCCATCTTCTTCGGAGGAATCATTTATCCTTTCGGTGATGGTCTTAAGAGCAAGCGATTTGCTTGTCTTATGGGAAGGCAGTCCCAGCTCATACGTTTGGAGAGACCCTATCAACTCTTGAATCTTAATCTCATCCAAGTCTTTGCTTTCTTCTATGGCTGTAACCTTTGCTCTAAAACTTTCAGGTAGGGACCTCAAAATTTTTCTTACCACCTTGGTGTCTTCAATCTTCTCCCCAAGATTGAGTTTAGCAATGACAATTTCATTGAGCTTCCCATAGAATGAATCAAATGGTTCATCATCACCCATCTTGAGTTCTTCAAATTTGGTGGTAAGCATCTGAAGCTTAGTGTCCTTAACTTTCTTTGTACCCTCATAGGTAGTCTCCAAAATCTCCCAAGCTTCCTTGGCTACTGTCATATGAGAAATCCTGTGGAATTCATCTGGGGACACACCACAAAAAATTGCATTTAAGGCCTTACTATTAGCATTGGCCGCTGCTAGAGCAGCCTTATCCCAAGTGGACTTAGGAGCCTCCGGCTTAGTCCAACCTATCTCAACCGCATCCCAAACGGTATCATCAATAGAGCATAAAAATGCTCTCATCCTAACTTTCCAGAATGCATAGTTATTTCCATCAAAAAATGGTGGAACATTGAGCGATTGAGACCGGTCCATCTCAACAAGGGTCAAGGATCACACTTAGGTAGTTAAACCTCAGCAAGTGTACCCGCTCTGATACCAATTGAAAGCTCGAAAATGTGTTGAAAAACACAAGAGCTGTTTAGACCCCCAAATAAAAATTACGGCTCGATATGTTTTACACAACTTTAATACACAGTGCGGAATAGTGTAAAAGCGAGCGGATGAACAAATAAGCTACTCTAATCCATAAACTAAGCAACACAGCAGTATAATGGAATTAAACAAGAGTAGGGAAGAAGGATGCAAACACAGAAAACACCGAGACGTGTTCTCGAAGAGGAAACCGAAGAACTCGGCGAAAAACCTCTCCGCCGCCCTCCAAGCGGAAATCGATCCACTAGACAATCAGTTGGGATACATGGGTTAGCAAAAGACCCTCCAAGCCTAGTCTACCCGCTGTACCTAAGCCCTCCAAGCTCCTACTCCAACAAGGCTTCTCGGAACCGTGTCTTGTCCTAGTTATCCGGATCCCGCAACAAGCTCCATGTTGCATCTGCCATTCAAGGCTTCTTCCAATGCTTCTTCCAATGCTTCCCAGCAGCACCAAAAATGTCACACAGCACTCACAAGGTGTGGTAAGTGTTTGGGCTATCAACCTCTCAAAGATATGGATAATGGAGAGGGAAGGGTTGAGGAAATACCACAAACAAATGTATAGAGAAAGGTGGGGAAGACAATCTCTAATTACCAATGTGTTTGGCTAGGGTTTTCTCTCTGAAGCATTCCTCAACAATTGTGGGTAATGATGGTATATATAGGAGAGGTGCAAAAGGTGTGACTCAAAAAGTACAGGCTGGCAGAACAGCTAGTCTCGCGGGTGTCTCGCGGGAAGGCCTTACCCGCGAGATACTCGCGAGACACAACTGTCTCCACCTGGCCTGACTCTTCGCATTCCAGCATGTGCCTGGCACATGGGTCACTTCGCGGGATGCTAGGTCGCGAGATACCCGCGAGAATCTTCAGTTCTTCAAATGCTTGAGTCTTCAAACACTCTCTCTAACACACAACCCTTACAACAAGTCCCACAACAAATACAGGGTTTTAAACGATTGAACTCAATTACAATCAAATTTGGCACGGAATAAAAGCCAACAAAACATAGTTGTAAATTACAACTTTACAGTTATATAAAGAATTGAATTTAAATTGAGAGTTTATATAGTATTTGTAACATATTCTTAACTTTATTATTGTGTTTTGAGATTACTTTTGCTTTAATGAAACTTTTAACCTCTTAAGCATTTTGAAATTTTATTTAGAAAGAAGTAATTTCATTTACCATTCATAATCAATAATAAAAAACTTATGTAATACACTAATTGCTAAGAATATATAACAATTATTTGACATACAAATAACAATAGAAAACTATCATTCCAATTTAATTAGACTCTCAAAAAACTCAATTTTCTTTTCAATTGATATCTCATGCGACTCTGCACATTATCCTAAAGTTCAATAAAATATATTTAAAAATAACAATAAATTGAACAAAAAAGAGTATTCAAGAAAATTATAAAAACTAAGCATATTGAAGATATAGTTTGAAAAGTGCACTATTGAGCTTGAGTTAACAAAGCCTAAATTCCTTAGACAGCATTTTTTACTCATACCAAATTGGTATTTAATTTTGAATTTGAAAAAAATATTTTCCTTAGACACATGCCTTAAATTTAGTTGTATAAGAATCACTAAAGAATTATCACAATATTATTTTCACAAAAAACAATAAAGTGGAGCTTTTATAAAATTTGTATAATCTATCAATATTTTATGAGATACTACAAATTGTTTATATTATAAAAATACTACATATAGAATATTAATTTGGGGGAGGTAAATATGAATATACTTTCATCTCTAGTGCACAAAAACACAAAATACAAGCCCAACTCATTCACGCCTCATTGGTACAATTATTCTCTATAAATAAGTCAAGGGCCGTAAATTATTTCACAATAGACCACTTTAACATGGGACTAAGAGCCTTAGTATTGATGGTGCCAAATTGCTAAAGTTAACAACCAAATATAACAAAAATGAACTACATCAATGGTGGAAAAGCTAAAATTTTTGGTTGTTGAACTAGAGTGTACAACCATCTTTGGCAGTGCATGCACTGTAGCTCAGATGTTAACAGGAAAAAAAAAAAAAAATTATTAGCTCCTCCACTATAGCTCATATTATTAAATGATTATTTCCTCCTTTTTTCCTCTTCCTTTCATTTCTCATTTTTACTCCTCCACTGTAGCTCCTCCTCTCTCTCTTTATTACTCTTCACTTCTCTCACCCTCTCTCCTTAGATATTTTTCTGTCTTCCTCCATCTCGCTGACCCATTTCACCTGCCTAGTCGTCGACTGACCCATCTCCCCTGCCCAGCTCCGACCCACCTCCTCCTCCACTTGCCGCCGACCCAAGCCACTGGCCTTCTCTTCTCCCTTTTATTTTTTTTTTCTTTCTTCCTCCACTCGCCATCGACCCCAGCCCCAAGCCCCTAGCCGACCCATCTTTGCCTCTATCGTCGATCCATCTTTGGCCCATCTCGCCCTCTCTTCTCTCTTTGGATTTGAGTTTTGTTTAATTTTGGGTTAAGGATTCATTTTGGGTGGTTGTGGTTGTGGTTGTGGGTGTGGTTGTGGTCGTTGTTTATTATAGTGGATATATTATTTTATTGTGTTGTTTATATCATTTTAATGTATTGAATGTTGAAATAAAACCACTAATGTTGGGTGTTTTGTAAAGTGGGGTGGTAAAATTCCCCATTCTATGGTGAAGGTAGTTTTGGTCATATCCCTAGAAGTCATCTTGATTTGGTTATATCCCTAGAAACCATCCATGAATAATATCAAGGCACTACTAGCTGTGTTATCCACTAAAACATCTATGTGAGGAAGAGGGAAATCATCCTTAGGGCAAGCTTTGTTCGAATCCCTCAAATTCACACACATTATTACATTCCCATCTTTCTTAGGTATGTAGACACACCCTAAACCCTAACCTAGAAACAGAAACGTAGAAAAACACTTGAAAGCTTAACTCTAACAACCTAACATGCTTTTAAGACATACAAAAACATAAACCTAACTACATAAATATATTAAGACATAAAACAAGTAAACAAGTAAACAAACAAACAAAACAGAATTAAACTACATAAAATAAAAGAAAAAGTTTAAAATGAATGCCTTAAAGCAAAAGCTTCTAGACATAATTTTTTATCGTTTCTGTCAGTCAAATATATTCACAAATCAATAAAAATGTGATTAGAAAGCATAATCCCAACTTGGACCTGTTTTGATTGAGTTAAACACTAATTAATTGGAATTGGCTCTAAGCTAACCAAACATTCTAGCATCTAATTGGATTAAATTCACTACCTTTGAGATGAGGTTAAGATTACCTTTCCAATGCCTACTTACGGGCCACGATCAAATGTAAGATGAGCAAGATATCGCAAAATCTTTAAAGACTGGATATATATTTGGTCAAAATTACACAAGTTTAGAATCATTGGAACATAGTCTACACTATCTTTCCAACAACATTTCAGGATAAAAAAGAAACAAATAAAAGAACATTTGGGCCCAGTAGTAAGAAAGTTTGTGGATAGGTATGTTGAGTCTACACTCTAAAGGGACATTACAAACTAGACGCCATCTTCAAGTCAACAATTGCTGCCCATAGCTGACAATTTTTCCACAAGATAAAGTTTTCCAAAAGCTCTATGACATTAGCCTCATCAGTTAAATGTCAATTTATAAGGCACGTTTTGAAGTATAATACTGAATTTAATGTTGAGTCTTTTGTAAAGTAAGGCGGTAAAAATAAGAAATGATATATCTCATAATATTTTTACAATAAATTTTAAGTGGTAGGTTATTACTGGTTGTTATTGTTGGGGCAAAAAAGTAATCTTAGTGTTAGGTTCAAATTTGAACCAATAATAACTAACCACTTATAATTTGTTGTGAAAATATTGTAAAAATATTGTGGATATAGCACCTTTCTGTAAAAATAGATAAAATAGCATTTTGTAATACTAAAAGCTAAAAATTTTGGCACCACCAATATTGATGCTCTAAAGGAGGCAGGTATGTTTTACCCGATTCCCTTACTAATCAGATCCCTAATGATCTAAGGAAAAATATTAATTTCTTCAACATATGGTCCTTAATTCTCGAGTGTCATATTGGAAAAAAAAAAAAAAAAATCAATCGAGTATCTACCGATATTTGCATATAGTAATCTCCACTAATTAGCAAAGATCCCTAAATATGATGAGTATTGCACTGATTAGAAAGATTAGATCCCAAAATGATTATCTAATTTCCGTGCAACATAATCTCAAAATTGTTTTGATTGTGTTTGTTAACGACTCTTTCCGTGCGCGATTAATTAGCACTAGTTAGCACAAAAATATGTAATTTTCAGGCATTACATACACAATACTATGCACTAATGAGCATTTTTTTATACAAGTTTTATGAGTACCGTATCATTTGTCACAATTTTTGTCACAATTTGATGATATATGTAATTGTAATGGATGAATTATCACATACACATAAACTCATTACTTTTTCTTTATCACTTATAATCACATATATTATGGTAGTGACAAAAATCGTGTCCAAGACTTTTTGTCTTTAGATGGGAAACATGACTAAATAGCCTTAATTTTTAAACTATGTAGCCAAATAACCTCTTTTTTTTTTTTTTTTTTTTTTTTTTTTTTTTTTTTTTTTTTTTTTAAACTGTTATAGCCAAATACCCCTTTTTTAGAACTCAACATATGCATATTTTTAAGCAGAACTCAACATTGTTTACTATCAAATTTTGTACAAAATTTAAGTTGCAAAATACGCGTAAAACTCGACATTGTTAATGTCAAGTTCCACGCAGAATTTGACATTAGCAATATCAAATTCAAAAACAAAAATATTTTACTATATAGTTTGAAAATATGGCTGTTTAACTATATAGTTCAAAAATTAAAGTTAAATAGTCATTTTCCCTGAGCAGTAAGTGCATGCATAATTTTTTTTTTTTAATATAAGATAAAATTTCTACTTTAGCCTAATTTAAGTGTATATGTATGTAATGCTCCTTCTTGGAGACTTGAACTCTAACCTTTACCCCCATACATTACAAACATTTATACTTGTATAGTGACTACCGTGTAGTGGTCAATGCATGCACAATTAGAAAACACTAGATTTCTTTTGTTTCACTTTATAACTGTTGTTTTCCTTGGTTTAGATCATGAACTCGTCCACTGACTATTATTATTAATAGCCCACGTGTTTTTCTTTACGCTTTGTGAGTCAAATTTAGTGGTCCCTATGAATTATGTACACTAATTTTTACCAAACAAGGATGTAACTCCACTTATTTTTGGCAGCTGATAAATGTAACAATGATGTGTTGCAGGTTTGCTTGTTAAATAAAGAGAAATTTTTTAACTTTATGAGATACGAAAAAGAAAATAAAACGAGTGAAGAACAAAAAAAAAAAAAAAAAAAAAACCCTCTACATTCTCAATATAACGAAACAACAGAGGTAAAAAAATGATGTATTGAAGGTTAATTTGCTTGTAAACAGCAGTCTTTCTCTTCTTTATTTTCTATCATAGAAAGTAAATCAACTCTCTTTAGTATATTTACATTGATGGATATGCAACCCACGTGAAAGTATGCGCCTTCTGACAATGTACCAAACATTTGGGCCTAAGGAAAAGATAATTAAGCAGAGTATCGAAAAATGTAAAGATTATCATTTATGTCACAACTTACTCATATGGTAAGACATAAATGATGGGTTTTTATACTACAACTTGCTCATGTAAGTCGTGAGTGATGGGTCCATGCGGGTTAACCCTCCCGGTGTAGTTTGCCAAAATACTATTGAAACGAAATGCAACATTTAAAGGACATGATGTAGGGGCGGCTATTTATGCGTCTCTAGAAGACGACTGCCATGTTTTCTACTTTCTTGGTCTTTAACACTGTTGCACTTTCCACGTAAACCGATATACAGTATGCGCCTTTTGATAATGTACCAACTACCAAGCATTTGGGCCCAAGGAAAAGATAAGTGAGTATAAAAAAAAAAATTGTTGACATCACAACTTATGCTATAACTTACTCATGTAATAAGTTTTGAGTGATAGGTTTTTATGCAACAATTTGCTTATGTGGTAAGTTGTGAATGATTAGTTCATGTAGATTTACAACTTCATCTCTTATGACTTGTCCTATAAATAAATTGTGGTAAAAGTTGTGGTTCTATCCTTGTCTGTGGACAATAAGAGAGTGAGAGAGAGATGCATATAACTTTCATTCTATTATATATAGGGATAGACTTCTATTATATATAGGGATATAAGTCTAGGTACACAACACAAGCATTGATACATTGTTATTGCTTGAGGAAAATTAATGGCTAGCTGCTTTCCATTTAGCAAAAGCAAGAGCTGCTTCCTAGACTTCCAATATAACCCAAAGAACGACAAAGCAGGCGATGTCCGAAACATTCTCTTGGTAGTTGCCACTCTAATTGCTGCAGTCACTTTTCAAAGTGGGGTTAACCCTCCCGGTGGGGTTTGGCAAGATACTAAAGACGAACATGTTGCAGGGACGGCCATTTACGCGTCTCGAGAAGTCGACTTCTATGTTTTCTTGGTCTTTAACACTGGCACTTTCCACTTCGGTTCTTGTCATTATGTCTCTCACATATAACTTCCCTTTCCATTTAGAAGTATTGATTGCCACAGCTTCAATGCTTGCAACTTACGCATCGGCCATATTTGCTGTCACGCCAGCTGATTATTCTCTTAGATTTCGGTTCATCCTCATAGCAGCTGCTTTGCCTTTTGTGCTACGACTTTTGATTTATATAGTCAAGTTCAAAGCAAATCAAGAACAAGAAGATCTGTGTGGCAAATGTAGAAGTGGGAATTCTGAAGATAATTCATGCAGAAAATGTGGAAGTGAGATTCCCAAAAATTCAGGAGGCGTCTAAGTTTGAATTTCCATCAGTTCTATCAAAAATAAAGTTCAGAAGACGTCTAGCATGTTCTCATTCTGTATTATTATGCCATAAAACTGTCGTGGGACAGCTGCTATATCTATGTACGAATTTGCATGGGTCTGTTTGATTTTTCTTTTTGATGTTTTTTTTTTCTCCCCTCTATGTATGTTTAATTATAAATTTTCTGGAATGTTCACGTTAAAAATTATCTCTTTTTTTTTGTTTTTTTGGGTTAACCAAGAAAGATATAAATCAAGTTTAATTATTTTTATATATTTTTTAAACCACTTGAAAAATTCAAACCCAATAGGTCCTTAATATCCTCACTACATATGTTAGATTTATTATTCTTTTTTCTAATTAAGAAAATATATCTTTTCTTGACATTTGATATATATTAGTTAGTGTTCTTGAGTTTTTGTTATAACTCGGGCAATGGTAAGAATTTTTGTTTGTGGACCAAGTTATGGTATTGATATAATAATCAAGGGACTTAATTAAGATAAACTCAAAACACATATCTATATCTATCTCTCTCTCTCTCTCTCTCTCTCTAGATATATATATATATATATATATAATTTAAGAGAACTTATCATTGTCCTAGAATCTAAATTGTATAAAAAAGTTGTATGATGTGTTCTAAACAAAAAAAAAAAAAAAAAAAAATTGCGTAAAAGAATTGGTTAATGGGGGAATATTTAACGTTATAGATAATAATGCTTTTAAAAATAATAGAGAATAAAAAAAAATTACAATTATACAATTAATATTTTATTATTATTTTTAGATTTAATAATGTACAGACTACCACATTATTTAAAATAACTTGATAGTATTTATACTTTTAGATTTGTAAAATTTAACTTGAACTATGAAATTGTTCCATTTGAAATAGAGAAAATCATTTTCCTTACATATCTCTCACTTGTAGAGTGAGTTTGGATTGAACTGAAAAGTGCTAGCGTTTACGTCTGGCATTTAAACAGTAGATCTTGTGTACTGTTTACGGGACCTACAAATATGAAATTCAGCAAAATTTTCATTAAAACTAGGTCATACAATATTATTTATATATTTAAAAATTATTTTATTACAGTATTTTTAGTTTTTAATTTTTAGCAATAAACGGTAGATAAACAGTCCCAGTATTACACTCTCTTAGCATTAGGTGGAGACGACTGACAAAAAGCACTTTCTAAAGTATGCTATATAACCTATTTTTGAGTCTTTCTTTTCAAAAAAATACAGCATAAAAAGAAGTGTTGTATAATGTTATGTTTGGTATTGTCTTGGGCATCCTAGATATGCTACAAACTGCCAAAAATTTTATATTTCAATGGCATACTTGATCTTTTTAGGAGAAAGATAATTCAAATCTTCCCCTTTCTATTATAACAACTAAATTATCAAAAAAAGATGTACCATAAATCTAAAATTTTCATCTTATTATTATTAAGATTTTTAGGAATAAACCAAAAATTATAATCTTATATTTCTAAGAATCTTATTAAATTCTCAATTAAATCAAACATAAGAATAGTTAGATTTTTAGGCATCTAAAATGCAAGGCATTACATTCTCAAAAATCTATATACCAGGAGTAGTAATGTAGATTTTTCTGTATCAAACGTCATCTAAGGGATTTAAATCCAAGGAACTAAATGTTAGAGGATAAAATAAAAATCATCTCAAATTTTAAGAAGATAAATTATAGCCAAGTCTAACATCATTCCATGAACTTTTGACTTTTGAGAGTTAAAGTAATACTATAAATTTAAACACGAACAGCGAGGGATAGATTTTTATATATGGACTAATCACGTAAATTCACATGCACCACACTACTACCTTCTTGGTAATTGACAAACATTAATTTTGGGATGGACCCAACCTAACTACCAGGAAAAGATTGAGACACGACAAAAGGTATGGAAAAAATTAAGATGAATACTTAACACTATGATGTAGCTATTCTAAATACAAATTTGGGTTCAGTTTGATGTAGCTTTTCTTTTTTTTTTTCATGTATCTTTTATTGTAAGCGTATGTTTGGCTTTAGTTTAAAAATCAGTTTAGTTTACTATTCAACTTATTTTTTGTATTATTTATAAATCTCACTGTACTTTTTGGTACTATTTATAGGTCTTATAATACTATTTCAGTTAATTTTTACCTTTATTAATTTACAATACTTTCAGTAAAAAGTTTTCAATTTCAGCAAAATAAACGGATCCCAAATCGACCCTAAATTTTATGAAATTTTCAATTTAAAATTATCTTATCTTTCATCTCTCCAAGTTTTTACTCTTCTAACAAAATAAAGTCCGAAAATGGTCAAGAACCTTAGAGTTCATTTGACACATTTTCATATATAGAGATATTTAGGATTTATATTATCCTTCTATCATTATTTATTTTTTTTTATTTTTTTAAATAGAGCCTTGAAAAGGTAGAAAGGAAGAGATTAGACAGAGAAGAAAGTTAGAATGAAAAAGTATAGAAAAAAGACAAGCTTAAGAAAGTGGAACCAGATGATGGACAGGTATGAAAAGGAAAATGCGAGAGTTAAGTATGATAATAAATTATAAAAAAAAAAGATAAAGGTTAAGTGTCGCTATTTTATTGGATGTGGGGGATTCGACGACTTGGTGTAGATAGATAAAATATAAAAAAGACTTTCTAACCAAAATTTAATTAAAACTTTGATAAGTTCTTGGTGAATGTTCTAGGTTGTCACTATTAATGATTGGGAAATTATTCATTAACATCCAAGCAAGTTCAAGTTAGAATCCAAGAAAGATAGGAGAAGAGGTCCTTGATTGAAAATTGTTAAAGAGGTTTCAGCTTGACATTTCCCAAGGTTGGTTTGTATAAATTTTAAATCTATTGGATATTTGGATTTCGTCTTTTTATTTATTTATTATTATTTAGAATTTTAGATGGAGTTTGAATCTTGATTCAAATCATTAAATTTCCGAAATGTGTAATTCTTTTATATATATTGTGGGGGTAAGAGCTCAAACTTGTATGTTGGGCCTTGGGCCCTGTTCGTGGATACGCCCGAGGAAGAATAAATAATTGGAAGAGGTCCCAGAATAGAGGATCACACAAGGAAATGAAGGAGGAGTATAGTCCGAGGAGATTGACATTCTCGGATGGGATGAATGTCGCTCAGGCAAGTGCTCGGATGGTTCAGGTAACTGTTCAGGAAGCCACCACAATAAGGATGAACTTCAGGCACGTACAAAGAAGATAATATCATGAAAATATCTCAAAGAAAAGCTGCTACCACTGCATTAAATGTACTGTAGCAACTTTTCTGGCCGCATTTATAGGAAGAAGACCCCTGAATAGTACAATTTTCAGTTACCGCCACTCACAAATAGTAAAGGAGGACACTTGATGGGATGTGTACTCAAGTGAGGATGTAGATGGATAACAAATGTATGATTAGGATGGCCTGAAAGGACCTATATAATGTAAAAGATCTCCCATGAATGGAGATAGAGAAAAAGAGGAAGAAAAAGGAAAGAGAGAATTACTGTAGCACTAAGAGCTGTATGAGAGTCCATAACTTTTGATGATGCTCATGTTACAATTTGTTTATATGTTGATGATCTTCTAATTTTTGGTCCTAATATGGATATTATAAATGTTGCCAAAATGCATCTTAAGAATAACTTTGATACGAAAGACTTAGGAGAAGCTAATGTGATTCTTGGCATGAAAATTTCTAGAACTTCAAGTGGCATATTTGTAGATCAATCTCATTATATAGAAAAAATTTTGAAAAAATATAATTACTTTGATTGTAAACCTGTAAGTATTCCTTTTAACTCTAGTGTGCATCTTTTTCCTACTAAAGATGAAAATGATATTTACAATCAAAAGGAATATGCTAGTATTATTGGTAGTCTTAGATATGCTACTGATTGTACTAGACCTGATATTGCTTATGCTGTAGGAGTTTTAGCAAGATTTTCTAGCAAACCTAATTTTGAGCATTCGAATGCCATGACTCAATTAATGAGATATTTAAAAAGAACTGCGCACTATGGTTTGCTTTATCAAAGATATCCTGCTGTTCTAGAAGGATATAGTGATGCTAGTTGGAACACCTTATCAAGCGATTCTTTGTCTATCATTGGCTATGTATTTACAATAGGTGGTGGAGCAATAAGTTGGAAATCTAAAAAACAACAGATTATTGCTAAATCCACCATGGAGGCAGAATTAATTGTCTTATCTTCAGCTAGTGAAGAAGCGGGTTGGTTACGAGATTTATTATTTGAAATTCCCATGTGGGAGAAACCTATTTCACTCGTCTTAATTCATTGTGATAGTACTGCCACTATTGGTAGAGTGCGCAACAAATACTATAATGGTAAATCCAGATCTATTAGAAGAAAACACAGTACTGTGAGATCATACATAAACAATAGTACCATAAATGTTGATTATATTAGTACAAATGATAATATTGCGGATCCATTAACTAAAGCTCTAGCTAGAGAAAAGATCTGGATAGCATTGAGGGGGATGGGACTTAAGCCCAAAGAAGAATAAACTACCTATTAGGATACCCTACCTAGGGATTGGAGATCCCAAGAACTAGGTTTAAAGGGAAAAACTAATCATAGAGTAGTTTGATTAACATGCACTAAATATATGTATGAGTAATAATACTCATGTCCCTCCCTATGGTGTGCGTGCATGTATCTTGTAACGTTATATAGGATGAGTTTTTATTTAAAAACAAAAAACTCTTAATGTGGACTATAGCTCTTATGAATAGGATGTTAGAGTTACAAGAATATCCTTGATAGCCACACCTAAGTGAGCATGGAAGTGAGGCCGCTTCCTTTGAGAATGGGGCTAGTTCTCTAAATAGCTCATGAATGCTGGGATAAAGCACAAGGCCGTAATGTGTTGGCTTAGAAGCTTGTAGTAGAGTACTGGAACATTATGTGTGTGATGTAATGTTTTGTATCGATAGAAAAAGTTATAGTTCAAGACTTAGATCACTGTTAACTTTGGAACAATGTTGCCGAAACACTAAATGAGGGTTCAAGCCATTGGCACTCCCATTATGCATAATGTTCTACTTAACCTAGAAAGTTGTTCTTATATATATATATATATATCCGTCCGAACCTTTGGTGCTCCGTTGTTGTGTTCCTTTCTTACCGTCGTTGGTGCCACCCTAGGTGTAAAGTGAATTCCCAGAACCTGATTGTAAGGCCCGTTTGAGCTAAGAGAGGGCGTGTAGGGCATGTGTGTGGTATAGGGTTGCTTAGGGTATGTGTTACGAAATGCAACGATTGTGAGAAAAACATGATAATTGAGTGTTAAAACTAGGATAATATAAATAAGTTATGGAGATCCAACTCCTTTATTAGCTCCAGGATTGGTTGTCCTCCTGATATTGTAAATGAAGAAGATCACACTATTGAAGATAGTGAGCTTCCTGATTTTTGAAAATGGAACATCCCTAAAGTGGATACTAAAACTATTTACAAAACTAGTTGGGCTGAAACCACTTTTCATCCTGTTTACAAAGTTAGAACTGTTGAACAAATATTTTCTATGTCAAAAGTTCATGAAAAATGTTGCTTGTTTTCCAAAAGAAATATTAATGACTTCATTGCTAAAATACTCAGTTACTTGCATATTGGTATGGTTCAAGTTGCTGTTAAACCAATCACCCGGAAGGGTATTAATGCTTATGTTCTCATGTGTTTACGAGATGCTAGATTTAAGATCTTTAAAGATAGCATTCTTGGTATGATCACTGCTTCTTTGTATGATGGTCCTGTTTACTTTAACTATTATCTTGATATTACTCTTGCTTTGGATGATCCTAATATTGTTAAAGCTTTGACTTTGAATATTGCTTCTTCTGGTTATCACATGGATGAAGGTAGTAAACCTTTTGCTTTGATTTATCGTATTTATTACAGACTTTTGGGTACTCAGTTAAATCCTGGTTGTTTGAATCATAGAGAATCTTCTGGTAAAACAATGTTAATCACATGTTCAACTCCTGATGCTAAAGTTCAAGTTCCAAAAATGATTCAATGGCAAGATATTAAGCTTCCCACTGAATGGTTGTTGGAGCAAGAATCCCCTGTTCCTAAACCTGTTTTTGATGAGCTAGATCTCACTCATATTCAACAATATCTTGATGGTACTGTTAAAATAAGTTTTCAAAACAATCAACCCTTGAGGATCAACGAAGGAAGACATTCCTTTGCTGGATCTGAAAGTATTTCAAAAAGAGATCATGATCTCAATGATTTTTTGCAAAAGAGTTTTGAAAAATCCACTGATTTAAAGCTAAAAGGTGTTTCAAGTGGTAAATCCCAAGTTAGCTCTGTTTACTATTCCACTAAACTTGAACCTTCCTCCCCATATAGCAAAACTGCAAACGAAGAAGATGAAGATGATACTAATTCTGTTTGTCCATTTGATTCTGATTTTCCTCCTATTGAAAATACTGTTAACCAATTAAGAGTTTTGACTGTTTTAAATGAAAATTTTGAAATTGATATGGTTTCATTATTTAATGAATTTATGCTTCCAAAAAACAGATCTAAAAGGAAATATTTTCAAAATAATTTTGCTCAGTTTGAAAAAGATCATGTTAAAAGAAAATGGAGAGAAAAAATGCATCAGTTGAAAAGACATATTTTGTTCTTTGATTTTCTTGAAAATTATTATGTTTCAAAAGATGAAGTTTCAAAAAACCATTTGAATGTAATAAAGAAATCAAATTTTGTTAAAAATGACAAAACCATTGTTAGGTCTAGTCATCCACCCCTTGAGACTATTTTGGTAATTTTTGGCAAAATTGATGTTAAAGCTACTCCTTTCAAAATAGCTGATGATCAAACTCCTATTGTTAGCCTTATTGAACAAAACAATTTTACTAATGAATCTTTGCATGTTATTGGTCAACAGCTTGACCGTATTGAAGAAAAAATTGTTGAAAAAACTGTTTCTGTTGAAAAATCTGCTTCTGTTCAAAAACCTGTTTCTATCAAGACTAAGGAACCTTTGATTAATTTACCCAATCATGATAACAAATTTAAGTTTAAAACTTCTCAGTCTAAAATTCTTGAAACTGTTGAAAAAATGCTTGCTGATTTAAAAGTTAAAACTGAAGGTACTTCTACAAGTACTCATGTTGCTCGCACTATTTCAAAAAATGAAAAAGAAATTGTTTCTGATGAAAGCACAGATTCTGATACTGTTTCTTCTGTTCCTGCAAAAAAGGTTTTTGATGATGGTTTACCCGAAATTAAAAGATTTGTTGGAAATTCCAAACCCATGTTTCTTACAAAAAATTGGTATTCAAAACCTACTCCTCCTGATATGCAGTTTGAAGAAAGACCTTTCTAAACTCAGTTTTCTGTTTCTGCTGATAAAATTTATGAATGGAATATTGATGGTTTTTCTGAACAAGAAATTATTAATAAAATGGGACATATGTCTATGGTTGGTATTGCTTATCAAAATTATCATGATTTTGACCAACTTGAAATTGTTGATTTACTTGATACTGGTTTTTCTGGTACTCTTCGTGGATGGTGGGATTCATATCTCACAGAAGAATCCAGAGATTCTATTAAACATGCTGTTAAAAAGAATGATGAAGGTTTGCCTATGTTTGATGATCGTATTGGTCGAGGTATTCCTGATGGTGTTAATACCTTGATTTATACTATTATCAAACATTTTGTTGGTACTCCATCTAATGTTTCATCTTGAATTTCTGATTTATTAAATAATTTGAGATGCCTTACTATGTCTGATTATAGATGGTATCAAGATGTTCTCCTTTCCAGAGTAATGCAGCGGAAAGATTGCATCAAGCCTTATTGGAAAGAAAAGTTTATTGACGGTCTGCCTCCTATCTTTGCTTATAAGGTAAAACAAGAATTAATTGGTAAAAATGATTCTATTGATTATGATAATTTAACCTATGGTGATATTTTAAGCACAATTAAAAAACTTGGAATTAATATGTGTAATGATGAAAAATTGTTAAAAGACCAATTAAAAAATAAAAGAAAAGCTAAATATGAAATGGGTAATTTTTGTGAACAATATGGTTTACCCCCTATTGCTCATTCCAGGCAAAAGGGTAAAAAACATGATAAAAGTTACAAAAATTATAGCCATAAAAAACATAAAAAATACAAAACTAATTTTAATGACTTTTATGCTAAAAAGAAAAATGTTTTCAAAAAATATGTTAACCAACGATCAGGTAAAGGTAAATGTTTCAACTGTGAAAAACCTGGTCATTTTAGTAAAGATTGCAAACAAAAACCTGGTAAGTTAAAAAACAAGTTTAACATGTTAAAAATGGATGATAATGATTAAGAAGAATTATTCAGAATCCTTGAATCAAACAATTCGTCTGATTCCTTGGAAGATGATTTTTCTTCTTCAACTGATTCTTGCTATCATTCTGCTGATGATTCCTCTAATTCTCCTAATATCAAAATTGGTTGTAGAGATTTTTGTTGCAACGTTATTAAATCTGTTAATACTCTCACTAAAGGTGAAGAAAATGAAAGTCTATTGGTTAAACTGATTGGCCAAATTGAAAATCCTGAATTACAAAAAGAATATTTGGATAAGTTTAAGAAAAACTTATTAAAAGAAGAAACTAGTAAAAAACTTAAATCAACAATAAGTTTTGAAGAAACTTTGGAAAGATTTAATGCAAAAAAATCCAAAGATTTAACTGTTAATGATTTGCAACATGAAATTAATATTGTTAAACAAGAGATAAGTGAATTAAAACATGAATTTAAAAACATTAAAAGTGATAATCATAATCTCAAACAAAAATTATTAATGTTAAAAATTGATAAAAATATTGATCAAAATAAGTCTGATAATGAACAAGATGAGTACAAGGATGGAGATGAATCTAGTCAACAGGCTCTTCTTTCTGATAATGGTAATGCTGATGATTCTCAAATTACTCTTGTTGATGATTCTCAAATTGCTCTTGTTAATAAAATACTTCCTCCAAAATGGTTTACAAAAGTCAAAATTGTTATTTCCCATTATTATGATTTCACTGTTATTGCTATGATTGATTTCAGTGCGGATAAGAATTGCATCCAGGAAGGATTGATTCCTTCGAAATATTTTGAAAAATCAACTGAAAAATTGGTTTCTGCTACTGGTTCTCACATGAAAATTAAATATGAACTGAATAATGCTCATATTTGCCATGATAATATTTGTTTCAAGATTCCTTCTGTTCTTGTCAAGAATATGACTGATAAAGTGATTCTTGGTCTGCCATTTATAAATGCTTTGTATCCTTTCTTTGTTGAACATGATGGAATTACTACTGATCCTTTTGGACAGAAAGTAAAATTCAAATTTGTTTCGAAACTTGAAGTTGATAGTGGTAATGCTTTAGAACTGTCTTATGATTTTCCTGCTAATATATTTGTTCATGAAACATGGATGAGTTCGTGCCAATGTTTTGCTGGCCATTTTAAAGGTGATACTAGTAGTGCCAAATTATCTACTATTACCAATGACTCTAATATTCTCAATGATTCTTTGCAGGAATCGAGCATTGATGCAAGGATAAATACCACTAGTAAGTGGGATAATATTAGTATATATATCACTAATAAGTGGATTATTATGGCTTCCTTTACTGAGAGGAAAAACAAGGGAAAAGCTCCTACACAGGACTATTCCCAAAACAAAATGCATGAAGGCACATCTTTTGGGGTAAAACCCAGTGGATCGACATCCCATTAAGGGTATGTCCAAGCAACAGTGGCATATTCCTGTGGTGATATAGTAATTGCTTTGCAGGAAGTTTTGTGAAAAAATTTACAATTCCACAATGGAACCTATTCAAAACTTCCAGATTCTATTAAATTTATTCTTGATAACCTTCAAGCTGCTTTTATTAAAAACCACCATGATCTTTTTAAAATCACTCTCAGAGCCCTTGAAATCCATCTTGTTAACCTTACTGCTTAGAATGAGGCTTATCTACGCCACTATGCTAACCTTATTTCAGAAAACCCCCTTACTTCAGAAAATGACTTTGCTTCAAACCTTGTTTCTGAAAATAGGGCTTTTAGAAGCCAACTTGTTAACTATCAAATGTTACAAATAATTCCTACACTAGTCAACTCTTTGGCAAAGAGGATATCCATTCAAAGGATAAAATGACTATAATGGGCACTGATTATTCTAGATTGAGCCTTCAGTCCTAATCTATGTTAAGAAGTGCTTTTGCTAACTCGCCATCAGATATACAATCCCGTATACTGAAAAGTAAGGCTATGTTTAGGTCTTTCAACCTATGGTTTGAATACTTCAAACCACTTGTTACAACTGCTGTTCCTGATCCTGCTAATTCAGATGATATTGGTGATATCCTTGAACAAACTGACTGGAAAAAACACTTTGGAACCAGTCTCAGAGTGTATGAAAAGAAACACCCATTTCCTGGTCTCTTAATTAATTATGACAGTTCATTTGTTGCTGATGATTCAGAAGGTGATAATGATCGGAATCCTAACTAGCTTTCCCAAATGTTTAAGTATGGCTTTATTAGACTAATAAAATTAACCAGTCTTGGCCAAGCCAGCCAACTTCCACAAATCATTCAGACTGCTATTAACAATTTTGAAAGTCCCTTTGTTTCCATCAGATGTTGGAGCACCTTGCCAAAATGGGAAAGAGATAACTGGATGAACATCCAGCCATCAAAACATCTTGTTCTCATTAATGGGTACACCCACCAAGGACAATGGTATGAAGGAGATTCTCACTTATCCTTCCAAAGCCCCTACGCCCTTATAGAGGGCTGGAGAAACCATTTTAATAATCAAATTCTTGAAGTCATTCAAAACCTATGGAAACATTATCATTTCATAGGAAGCACAGATAGAATTTTTATTTTTGGCCCCAGACCTTATGTTTTTGCCATTACTCATATGCACATGGCAGATCACTGTAATCCAAGGAGTTTTGTCACTCTAGGGAAAACTCTAGAGTTTGAGCCACTGCTATACTGCGGATTTTGCAATCAGTATGTTATTTACAATGAGCATGAATGTAATGATGATCCTCCATGGGATCCTGATGATGATTATCTATTCGATGCTCTTTCCACTGATTAAATGAGTGGTCCTCAAATTATTGTTACTACTGTTCTCTCTGATAATGTTGCTCCCATAGCCAGATAACTGTTTGGTTAAGTTACTCCTAATCTCTTACAGATGACTGATGATTGATTTCTCTATTTTTCTAGCCAGCACAATGGCTAAAAATATTGCAATATTCAAATGATGAAGTTCCTATGCAAAGCCATGCGTCTGACAAGTTGAAGTTATTAAAAAGGAAAAGAGACTTTAGTGCCATGTTTTTGAAGATTCCTAATAGTACTATTCCTACATGCTTCATTATATGCTCCTTTTTCTTTTTGTCCTCTCCAAGTCAGAAACTCTTCTTTTGACTATGCCAAAATTGCTGGAGATTTCAAGACAAAAAGTGGAAAAAATTACTGTTTATGGATTACTGTTCACAATTACTGTTCACTTTTTACTGTTCATGACACTGTTCACTTCAAATTTTGCCTATTTAAAGGGGGGCTGTCCCTTAAGAGAAAACCATAATTTTCTTTAGAATTTCTCATAGAATTCTCCCTAGAACTTCTTAGAAGCCTTCTTTAGAGAATTCCTTGCTACTGTTACCTTGTAACCTTGTTTCTACTACTACTTTCCCTACAAACCTTGTAACGGTAGTGCAAGCTTTGTAACTATTAACCTATACTGTTGAGATCTTGTATTCACTACTACTACTGTAAGTGTTTTATCTACTTTCAATAAACAAGTATTTTCAGTTTATATTCATTATACTACTTGTTGCTACTGCCACCTTGGACGGATTACCGCCATACCGGACGGTTCTAAATTACTTTCATTTACTTTGATTTATTTTGATATATACTGCTTGGCTGGTTCTACTGCCTTAATATTGTTCTTACATTACTTGCTTACATTTACTTTCAACATATATTATTACTTTCATTATATGCAAATAACCTTTCATTTTATATATATATATATATATATATTTACCTATTTATTTTTTATAAAAATAAGTGGGGGATTGTAGGATATTTTTATAAAAAATATCATATTTATTTTAATACTCATTTATGTGAATTGAGGAAATCAATTATCCCTTAATGTTAGATACGTTGATTGCTAATTTTTTTTTTTTTTTTTTGATAGGGTTGATTGCTAAATTTTGAAAATTCAAATATAATTCAAAATTTGAATAGCTATTGTCAATGGTTTTAATTAGGAAATCTCCAAAAATTAATGTGAATTTGAATACCATATATTGCCAACTTTTAGTATACTTTCCTTTATAAACTTTTGCTTCAAAACGTTTCTTTTAATATATTTAATAGCAACGTTATAGATAGAAAGTATCAGATATTGTACAACTATATATTTATATAATTTACTATTGATGGGTTATAGCATTATATATTGCTTTCCATTCTCGGTTGTAATTATGGTGTATAGTCAAAGTTTAAAAGAAAAGCATTATTTGACCGCTTAAACACATCCACGTTAGGGGTTGTAAATTTTGTTTTAATGGCATTATGAGTTATGACACTACAAGACAAACTTGATTTGTCTACTAACTTACCTCACCTCAACGTACACTTTGGCAAAAGGTTTGACTGGTTTATATATATATATATATATATATTATGTATAAAAAGAAAGCTATTCATGACATTGATTTCAATAATTTTAGGGATAATAAAACTTTGCCCACCTGTGGTTTGCCTCTAATTCTATATGCCTACTCGTGGTTCAAATTGTGACACTTTGCCCACCTGTGATTGTCACCGTTTATGTGCCGTGTACCCACCTCTCCCTCACCGTTACTCTAACACAGAAATATGTAAAAACTTACTCCCATCTAGATCAAAACACTCTCACTCCCAAAAATCACTCACTCCCATCTGGCTTGCTCACCAAAAATCACACACTCTCACTCCCAAAAATCACTCACTCACTCACTCCCATCGTGCATGCAAACCGAGCCGAGGAAGACAGCTCCTCTGTTCAGCTATGGCAGGAAGACTCACTCACTCCCATCATGCAATGTGCTTCGCTTCACTTGAGGTAACTGGGATTTGATCGTGCATACAAACTGAGCCGAGGAAGATCAGGATTATTGCTCTTCTGTTCAGCTGTTGCAGGTAGATTAGGATTTTGCTTTTTAATCTTTGAAATCTAGGGTTCTAAATTGGGTTTTAAAATTCCTTCTTCCAAAGTGGGTTTTAAAATTCTTTCTTCCAAATTCGGTTCTTGCTTAACCATGGAACTAGTTAAGCAAAACCCCAAATTTTTTTTTACAGAGTCGGAGAAATTTCCGAGTTGAAGAAATTTCCGAGCAAAAACCCAATTTTTTTTTTTTTTAAAGTTGCTCCTCATTTTTACAGTTGAAGAAACTTTGTTTTTGGACTGTGTTAATATGACACTTGATTTATTGCTTAAGGCCAAGTTGCCACATAGAATTGAAGATTCTAAAATGTGTGTGTGTGTGTTTTTTCGATTTTGGTATGTGTTTTGAAGGATTTTAGATAATATGGCTACTTTGAATATTTAATTGTTTTTGTGGAATGTTATTTGTATATATTTATGTAGAATTAGAAGAGTTGAAATGAGTTTGATTTACTGCTTCTGTCACCAAATTGATCATTGGTTCTGATTTTCAGATTAACTAGAATGTTACTGGTTGAGTCTGTTTTGGATAGCATGATAGAATTAGTGTCTGGTTCTAGTGGTTTGGCTGGTTGTAACTCATTGACTAGTTAATGTAGGTGTATAGGGTTTTATTGCTTATTGTGCTTCTAAAACTCATGGACCACTTAATCTTTGATCTGGTATATGAAAGATTCATTTTCTTTGCTCAGAAACAAATTATTAATGTGTTTTATACTTTGTATCTCTTCTAACTTTTTACTGATACTCTTTCTTCACTGAAATATCCTATTCAAGGATTGGCTGGAAACACATGGCGATTTTGAATTTATAGTGGATGGAGCAAATATTGGGCTGTACCAATAAAATTTTGCAGATGGTGGATTCAGTGTCTCTCAGGTTGTACATTCTAGTTGTGTTAATATTCAAAATGCTTAATTTTCAAAGGGAGACTCCAATTCCTAAACCTGAAAGACTTGTATGATAGTAAAGGCTCAAGACTGGTTCTAGGTCTTGGAGGTCTTGGACCAGCGAACTAATGGATCTTGTTTCTCATTTGTGGAAAAATGATGCAATGTGCAGGTGTAGCTAATGAGGTATGCTGAGGTGTGCATGTGGTGCTGATTAGCTGTGCGTGTGGTGCTGCGCTTATTACTACTCTTATCCATATAAGTATTGAGTCTTTATTAACAATATAACTAGATGCCTCATTTTCATATGTATGCTTTATAGGCTTTGATCGTTTTCATTTATAAGTTTAAAAAACCCTCAAGAAGGAATATGCTTGTCATAAAAAAAAAAAAAAAGGGGCAATGCAATTGGGTTTTTGCTTCTATTCTTCAATGTGGAGCTGCTGGACCATAGTATTGATTATTGCTTTTCTGCTTTCCCTTTCCATGGGTTTGTCTTCCAAAAACAGAACAAAAACTTTTAATAATATTGTCTGCTTCTGTGTTGTGCTTTGTGTGGACAACAAGACATTTTTCCATATGCAAGCACATCTCATACTTTATTCTGTTGTGTTTTATATGTAGATGGCTGACTTGGCATTCAATTTTAAGATTCATCATGGTGGCCAGTTTGTGTGGAACCCAGATTTGGTATATTTAGGAGGCAGTACTTCTTTTGTTGATAATGTTAACCCAGATAAACTTAGTTATTTTGAAATACAAGATATTTGTTCTGATGTGGGGGTAGTTAGTACATGTAGATTTCATTATCTTATTCCTAGAGGTAATTTGGAGCAAGGGTTAAGGCTTATAAATGGAGATGATGATGTAGTTTATATATGTAAGATTCATGCTGCATAGCCTACAGATAAGATAACACTATATGTTGAGGGTGGTGAGGAGCCACTTGCAGTTGAAAAACCATTTGGTAATGAGGAAGTAACAAATGATGATGATGTGCATGAGGTGGGTCAGAATGATGATGATGTGCATGAGATGCATGAGGGAGGTAATGTGGATGCTGAAGGAGGTGGTGGACAAGATTTTGATTGGTTAGAGGAAGTGTTTGAGGGGTCAGATTTTGATGATGATGTATTTGGAAATGTAGATGATGGGCCATTTACACATGCAGCCCCACATAGGCCCTCTGAAGGAGATGATAGGCCATTTACACATAAGGATCAACATGTGTATGCAGCCCCACATAGGACTACTACAGCTGACAATGACCCACCTCTTGAAGAGGGTGAATGGATTGACCTACCTCTTGAAGATGACATGGAAAGTCTAGTAGGGTCTGATGATGATTAGCCAGCACCAACTGTTGCAAAAGAACCTGAGTTTAATGTCCAAACTGACATGAGAAAACCAGAGTTAAAGAAAGGAATGAAGTTTCCAAACTCTAAGGTATTTAGGGAGGCATTGAGGGAATATGCTATAAAGAAGTTAGTAGATATCAAGTTCAAGCTGAATGAGAAGAAGAAGATATTAGTTTATTGCATAAATGAATGTGGATGGAGGTGTCATGCATCTCAACTACCTGGGGAGTTGACATTCCAAATAAAAACATTCAATCCAGAGTGCAGGATGTGCCAAAAACAATGTTGGCAATTTTGTATGCATGTGACATAAAGTCACAATGACTGTCTTCACTTTTATTAATGTTAATGTGCATTGACACAGGATAAAATATTTTGTTGTGTTGTGCTTGTCTTTGCTGTTGGTGGATTTAGACTAGACTATGTGTTTTGCTTGTCTTGTGCTTTTGGTGGATTTACATAGGTGTATGTATTCACACAACAAATTATGTGTATGTGTAAACACATGTTCCATTTATGGGCAGGTGTGCATTGACATAGGTGTATGTATTGAACCAACATGTTCCATTCATGTTATTATGTTATTAACATTTCCACATAACACTTTGTGCCAATATATATCAATCACATAATGAAGTAAAAAAAAAAAATTATACTAAAGAATATTTGCACAAAAACAACACTTTCCATTTCAGGAGATAGATACAATAATCAAGGACTTTGTATTTTAATTACCCAATAACATTTCAACATCCCCCCAAGCATCATGGCAGATTAAGGTTCCTTACCCTTACATTATTGTTCACTGAGGCAAAACACAATAACAACATTACAAAAATGAAAAATAACCATGACAAAACTAGTGCCACCTTGTACAAGCTCTCACTTTCTCTAACCCTCTTAAGTTTCTCCCTAGTCTCTATATAAAGCTCATGAGTTTCTCTTTCCCTCTGGTTAGATATTTCTTCCATTTCCCCAGTTGTCATTTCTCTCTGATTTACAAGCTGCAATTCATTCTCAAGCATACTTATCCTTTCACTGTCACTCTTACAAGTTTTGTTATCCACCCACTAAAAGAAGCCACATTTGGGACCAACTTGATCATTACAATTATAACAATTAATTTCACAGTTCACAATTAATCACAACTAATAATTCAATTCAATTCAAATACAACAATGTAATTGTTACTTACATTAAATTGACTACAACCGAGGAATCTTCTTCTATAGTTATCAGCTTTTCGACTTGTTCGTAGGGCACAATTCTCAATGGTACATAAATGACCATCTCTAGCACGGTAGAAACCACTAGTTGTAGAGCCATTGCCAGTTGATGAAGACATAACAAAAATTTGTTACTAGCTTATGGACGAACAAATCTGTTACAAGTGGCAAGAATCAACTCATTTAAATTTAGTAACAACTACTCATGCTACAACCACATTGTTAAAAAAGTTGATGGGCCATAGACCTTTATTTTAAAGTAATAAGAAAATGCAAATATATTCATAATTGTCAGAATGCTTTTTATCTCTACTATTTTATTTATCAAAAAATAATTGACTGAATAATTATTTCAATAAAATCTTGAGCATTATTCTAAAGAAATAATGAATCATACCACTGGACGTATATCAACACCTTCATTAGTTTGTACCAATATTTTTACTCTTTTTGATTCAACCGAAGCATTTTCAATTTGCTCAGTGTCCTCAACTTGAACAATTACATCAGCACCATCAGGTATTGGTCCTGGGAGAAAGCAAAATCAAAGAAGGGAATGGAGGGATCATATATTGATATGAAAAATGAAATTTAACTTGCAAATGAATACTTTGAAATATCTGGAGCTTAAAAGTAATTTCAATGGCTACAGAAATTTTCTGTGACAACTTCTAAATTTTATTAGGTAAACATTATTTTTTTGGACAATTATGACCTAACACAATTTAGGATATAGATGGATATCTTTAATGTTCCAATACCCTAACCATTGCAAAAGACAACAGTTAAATTTACCACAGTACATCTAACTAAAATAAGATTAGTGTCAATGCAGTTAGTGTCAATCACCATAGTACCTTTGTAACATTCAAATTGAAGAAAAAAGCCAATAAGCTACTATGAATATCAACTTATGGTCTAAATCCAACGCAATCTATCATATAAAAATTAATTAAAAAATAAAAACACCATTAGTATTTTATACTTTTCCAAATCCTTCAGCTGGCCATTTTAGAATCTTCAATTCTATTTGGCAACTTGGCCTCAAGCAATAAATCAAGTGTCATATTAACAAAGTCCAAAAACAAAGTTTCTTCAACTATAAAAATGAGGAGCAACTG
Organism: Quercus gilva; assembly: GCA_023621385.1. NCBI lineage: Eukaryota > Viridiplantae > Streptophyta > Magnoliopsida > Fagales > Fagaceae > Quercus > Quercus gilva. Next base: position 28,187,956 of record CM042476.1, read on the forward strand.
TAAAAAAAAATTGGGTTTTTGCTCGGAAATTTCTTCAACTTGGAAATTTCTCTGACTTTGTAAAAAAAAATTTGGGTTTTTGCTTAACTAGTTCCATGATTAAGCAAGAACCAAATTTGGAAGAAAGAATTTTAAAACCCACTTTGGAAGAGGGAATTTTAAAACCCAATTTAGAACCCTAGATTTCAAAGATTAAAAAGCAAAATCCTAATTTACCTGCAACGGCTGAATGGAGGAGCAATAATCTTGATCTTCCTCGGCTTGGTTTGCATGCACGATCAAATCCCAGTTACATCAAGTGAAGCGAAGCGCATTGCACGATGGGAGTGAGTGAGTCTTCCTGCCACAGCTGAATAGAGGAGCTGTCTTCCTCGACTTGGTTTGTATGCACGATGGGAGTGAGTGAGTGAGTGATTTTTGGGAGTGACAGTGTGTGATTTTTGGTGAGCAAGCTGGATGGGAGTGAGTGATTTTTGGGAGTGAGAGTGTTTTAATCTGAATGGTAGTGAGTTTTTTTTACATATTTTTGTGTTAGAGTAACGGTGAGGGAGAGGTGGGTACACGGCACATAAACGGTGACAATCACAGGTGGGCAAAGTGTCAAAATTTGAACCATGGGTAGGCACATAGAATTAGAGGCAAACCACAGGTGGACAAAGTGTAATTATCCCATAATTTTATGACCATTTAAAGTTTTAAAAGTTGGCAAACGTTTTTATTTTTTGGCTAAGGACAAGTTAAAAGTCTGGCTATATATATATATGGAAAGAAATAAAAGTTGTAGACACACATTATTTTTGAATTACAAAGCTGAAAACCTTTCAAAAACAATTTTTTATTGTCCTAAACACTTACCATCTATTACTTTTTACTACTCACAAAAATATTCTATCTTTTACAAAATTTTCTGGGAAAAGAAAGTACTATAGAGAGCTTATATCCTACGAGCAGTGTAGGCTCGCAAGGATAATCAGCAAAGGTGGCAAGACTGTTGTATCTTGTGGGCAACGTGCAGAAACTATTTGTCTAACTACATCGGATATACTGTAGACGGCACGATTTGTCTCAAGACAGTGACTTGGTCCACGCCTCATCTCTACCACCTCTTTTTTTTGGTAATATCAAATTGTGTAATCTCCAAGGCAAATTCAGGTATTATCTTTCCTTTATTTCCAACATGACGTACAACTGAACATATTTGGATTCTGAAAATAAATTTTTTTTTTTTTTTTTCAAATACAAGCAAATTAGAGGGATTTGGGTCGAAATGATACAAGCTTGGGCAGGTGGGGAGTAAGAATTGAAAATGTTTGTGCCCAATTATGGGAGTATATATAACATTTTACGTCTTAGGGAAACTGATTTTCCAAGTCAAGTGAAAATACTTTGGTTTGACCAGAATTTTAGACCATACCAAACACTTGAAGACAAGGAAACCATTTTCAGTTAAATGCTTTATGCTACCCCAAATGAAGGCCTTGTAGGCATGCCGTTAGTTGTGGAAGTGACCAAGTGTGAGCATGTATATATATGGGTCACTCACTCGCATAGATCCGTGTCTTATCACAAATGAGAGTTCTCATGGGGTAAATGCTAAAATTATTTCTATCTTTGAATTAAATTTTTTTTTAAAACTAAGGTATCACGCTTACTACGTGCCTCTTTTGCTCTCCCAATTTACAGACGTTTCTGTAAATTGGGTTCCAATCCTACGAATTCTAATGGTGCAGCCCACACCCTAGCTAAATGGTCTCTCAAGCATAATATATTTGGTTCTTTTAATATTGGTTGTTGTCCCCTTGGTTTTGAGCCTAAGGGTGAGTTTGGTTCAGCTTTTTGTAAAAGTGCATAATGAAAAAGTGGAGCTTTTAAAAAGTGCATAATGAAAAAGTGCATTTTCAAAAAGTTGAGTGTTTGGTAAGAGCTGTTAAATAGTGCTTTTTGAAAAAAACTGAGTGTTTGGCTAGCACTTATAAAAGTGACAGTTTGAGGAATAAATTACCAAAAAGGACAATGTATATATAAGAGAGTTTATTTCATACTTTTTTTTTTAATGTGAGTTTATTTCATACTTAAATCAACTACTTCATATACTTAAATCAATTTTTCTCTTTCTAAAAAAAATTAATTTTTTCTCATCAATATTAGCTAATAATAACCTACCACTTAAGATTTATTGTGAAAATATTGTGATAAAAATTGATACAGATTTTAATTTTAAAGTACTATTAAAATTATTTTTTTCTCTTTCTAAAAAAATTATTTTTTTTCTTACCAATATTAGCTAATAATAACCTACCACAACCTACCACTTAAGATTTATAGTGAAAATATTATGAAAATATTGTGATAAAAATTGATACAGATTTTAATTTTAACGTACTATTAAAATTATTTTTTTCTCTTTCTAAAAAAATTATTTTTTTTCTCACCAATATTAGCTAATAATAACCTACCACTTAAGATTTATTGTGAAAATATTGTGATAAAAATTGATACAGATTTTAATTTTAACGTACTATTAAAATTATTTTTTTCTCTTTCTAAAAAAATTATTTTTTTCCCACCAATATTAGCTAATAATAACCTACCCTTTAAGATTTATTGTGAAAATATGGTACAAATATTGTGATAACATTTCCTCCTACTTCTTCTTTTCCTTTTTTTTTTCCCTATTTTTTTTTCTTCTCCACCCACGTACCCTTCTCTTTTATTTTTTTCCTACCACTTCCCCTCCAGAACATTCCACTTCTCACTTTTTTCTTCTTTCTTTCCCCTTTTTCCCTTCCACTTTCTCCAGAACGTTCCACTGCTGAGCTTTTTTTTTTTTTTTTTTTTTTTTTTGACAATTCGAAAGCCGCTCTTTCACTTCCTCCAGAGAAGATGATGATGATGAAGATGAAGATGATTGAAACATTGGGTTTGTATTTGTATTTGATTTTGATTTTGGGTTTGGGTTATGGGTTTTCAGTTAATGGTTTAATTTTGAGTTAATTTTCTGTGGATTTTGGGTTTGATTTTGAGTTAATTTTCTGTGGATTTTGGATTTGATTTTGAGTTGATTTTGTTTTGGGTTGATTTTGAGTTGGGTTTGAAATGGGTTTTGTTGATTGTGGTGGTAGACCGATGGTAGACCAGGTTTGAAATGAGTTGATTTCGATTTTGTTGATTTTGTTGGGTGGTGCTGTGTTTGTAGCAGAATGGTGAGGGAAGAGCAGAGAGATGAGAGAAGAGGAGAGGAATGAGGCGCACGGATTGAGGACTGAGGACTGAGGACAGATTGCAGGGTAATTTGGTAATTGCCAATATTCTCCAACGGATATATGATGAACGCACATGGGACTTTTGCAAAATGGACCGAAGTTCCAGCTTTCAGTGAATGCGCGTTTCTTCACAAATATAAAACGCAACTTTTGACAAAAAGTTGCGTTTTGGGCTTCACCAGGTCTGAATTTTTTCAAAAAGTGCTTTTTAGGCTCAAAAAGTAGAAACAAACGGGCACTATTATCAAGGTCAAGGCAAGCGGTCCTACTTCTCTGTAGTTCCTCTGTTTTGTTTTAATAAATTACTGTTTTTCATAAATTAAAAAGGAAAAAGAAAAGTAACAACTAACAATCACATTATTCAACAAACAATTGCAAAATCCAAAAAAAATGTTCAGAAGCACACAATATCCCCAACTTAGTTTCTCAAAAAAAAAAAAAAAAATCCCCAACTTACCGAAATTCGTTTTCTTATGAAGACATCATGTAGAGCAAGCAATATCTATTGTTTAACAAAAATGAGTTCACCCTAAAAAAAAAACAAAAATGAGTTAACCCAATTCAAAATGTGTATCAAATGGTTCAAGTTCTTCCAATATTAGTAGCCACGCTGAGATTAATTGTGTTGCTTTGACATTTCATGATGGGTTAAAGTTGAAACCTCTCGGAAAGTATTAATTTGGTGATCATCAGGGTGGCTCCACTTGGAGCATGGGGGTTTCATTTAAACCCTTTGAACTGACCCAAAAAAAATTATATATAATATGTTTTACTCTTCTCTCGCTCTCTCTCTCTCTCTCTCTCTCTCTCTCTCTTTTATTTTTTTATTTTTTTTTAAACCTAGCTGAAATAAGTTTGAATATGATTATTTTAACAACATCTTGACCTTTTTAAATACAAAAAAAAAAAAAAAACCCAACAAATTAAAAAAGTAGAAATTTGTTAATCTTAAACCTTAGAAAAAACTCATTTAGATCTTAATAAATTTGAAATAAATCAATGTGAGAGACCGCGCCCCCGGCCCCCTTTTTTATAGGAGTGTTGGGCCAAACCCACGTGAATGGGTGGAGTCGTGTTATTGCCTCTCAAAATGGAGGTTCGACTAGTTATATTTTCCCCTTTAGATTAAGGGTTTTACAATGGAGTCGCCACTTATTTAATTATTGGAAAAATAAGAAAACCATAATTGAAAAATTCCTCATTTTATTAATTTGTAATTGAATTTATATTGATCACAGGAAAATTACATGGCTTTGGTCCTAGATACAATCTAAGATAAAGTACATGGCTTTGTTTTCTAGTTACAATCTAAAAATCAAAAATTACATGGATAAGCACTTGATCTACTAACCCTTGATCTAAGTTCGGAAGCTATGTTACAAAGTGGGAAGGTGTTAGGCACCCACCTTGCCCGGTGAAATTGGTCTTTTAGACTATGGTGGCCTACATTCATATCATATCATCCAATATGTCAATCAATTTGCATGTTGAATTTATTGTGTGTGCATGTGATGAACCCTAATCCAATTTATTAAGCATTGCATTTGGATTGAAAGTTAAATTCTAGTGAATATGTGTGTATGGTGATATCCTAGATTCAAGAATTTGAAAGAATTATGAAACAAACATGTTTTTCATATTTTTTATGTGGATTTAAGATCAAAGCTAGTGATATGCATGAACATGTGATGAACAACCAAGAACATGTGAAGAACACATAAGAACATATAAGAACATTCAAACATATTTATGGGAATTTAAATAATTACTATCATGCTTTAATCCTAAATTCTCATTATGGCAACATAAAAAACTAGTTAGGGAAAGAGATTCTACTTTCATGCAAGATCCATATGGTGGAGGAGGAAACTCTTGGTAGAGGTCCTAAGGGAGGAGGAAAAAAGAAGAACTAGGAGAGGGAGAGTGAGTCTTACTCAATACCTTGAGTCTCAAGAAGACCAAAATATGATAAGACTACTCTACTTTACTAGAACTTAAAAGAGGAGAAGAGAGGGGGTTTTGGTGTCTAGAATGAATGAGAGGGAGGGTTTATATAGTAGTAGTGGAGGGAATATGAATGGAAGGTCATTTAATGAGGGTTGACAAAGATTATGAACCTAGACCTCATTTTAGCCTTGGAAAAAATCTGGTGCATTAAATGGAGAGATTGGTGGGAGTTGGGAGCAAGCCAAAATTCGGTTTTTCCGTAACTGCTATAACAGCCTGTGGAGCTAATTTCAAAAAATTATATCTGACTCAATTCTAATCGGAATTGTCTCATTCTTGTACTCAAATTGAAGCCCCGAATGTCTAGTTTCTGGGAAAATTAATCTCATTCACAGATTCAAAATATTCTGAGAGATATCGATGAAATAGTGAGCAGAGGTCATTTGTTAGAAAATGGTTTCAGCACAATTAACATTAATAGGTCCCAAATTAGTCTCCAATTAACATTAAATGGCTCTAATCACTCCAATTTCAGACTTAATTGGTTCCAAATTTACACTAATTAAAAGATAATTGCACAAATTACTCATTGAAGAATTAATGTTTAACTATCTAATTAATTAGGTGTATGCAACCTCACCATAAAATGTAATCCTAACCAATTAAATTATGACACATCATTGATCTCCAATTGATTACACTTATAACCAATTAAAATCAATTGTTCATAATCACATATAGTTGGACTCAATTTGTGATAGTGCATCTTAGCCAATAAAACTTGACTTGATGATAACTTTCAATCTAGTGGTCCGATTAGGGCTTATGACCAGTTGATTTGATCGTTACAACATCAAAATCATTTTGGTAAAATGAGATTAAGAATCTAATGGACAGAATCAAGATGCATATTTATGAGGTGAAAGTACCCCTTTTACCCTCCATGTGAGGTTAAATGTGGGTTGTAAAATGGAGTGTCAACAATCAATCAAATGAATGATTGCTTGACTGTGGACATTGAAAGAGATGTAACTCGTAGGATTAATAATGAAGATAACAAGTAACGATTTCAAAATATGAAAACATCTTAGAAAACAATTTTAAAACTTTATGTATTTTAATTTTTGTTGTTGTTGTTGTTTTTTTTTTTTTTGGTGGTGATATTGATATATTAAGTTCTCTTTTGTTTAAAATTTTATATAATTTATGTTTTTTATTGACTCTCCTAAAAAATAATCCTAAAGCTGCCATAGGTGATCATGTCCCTCACATAATGCTTTTGATTTTCATTTTGGAATATTGATTATTGCCTATATAGAGTGAAGTGTCTATATGGTATATTTATGCTACTTGAGATTTTTAAAGTTAATTTCTATATAGAGAGATCCTTTAAAGTGTTTGGTGGCGTTGGTTCATGAAGACCTAATTTTCCATTTAGATATCGTTTTAAGGTGTTGCTAGCATTAATTGGTTCATAAAGATCCTCATTGCAATAATAATTGGCAAACTAGTATTTGTTTTAAAGGTTAAAATTTACGACAAAATATAATCACCTAACAATCATTCTAAAATATATAACTAATACTTTCGTGTTTTAGTTAAATATCAAAGAGGCTAATGGTAATTTAGCTTAGTTAGAGTTTTGTAATCCACTTCTATTAAAAACATGGCTAAATTTGTAATTTTGCTCCACTTTTATATCTCATTCCTCCAAAAACACAAAAAACATAAAAATACAAGATTAAATAAGATAAAAAAGAATCTAGTAGAACACTTGCATAATAGGATTTCAAACTACAGGTAGGCAATTTAAATTTTGGTCAAACCTTAGGTGAGTAAAGTGTCAAATTTCAAGCCACAGGTAAATAACTTAAATTTCGGTTAAATCACAGGTGGGTAAGTTGTAATTTACAAAAAAAAAAAAAAAAAAAAAAGAATGGATGAATTAGTAGACTTTCTAATGTAACATGACACTTCTCCATACACAAAGTGTTTGGAGGTTTAGGGGAAAAAGGGGTTTGAGTTGCAACGACAATAACATATTGTAACTATTTCAAAAAAATAAATAAATAAAGGGGGGAAAAAAAAAAAAAAAAACAAACCTAAGGTAACGTTTGTTTTATAGTGGGCTAGTAAAGATAAACAAAATATAGGTCATATTCTAAGAAAGTTGGATCAGTCTGGTAATGCCTCCGCTCTTTTCCTAATTGGGCTTTGTTGTGAAGGTTGTTGTGATCATTTTCTAGTTGGGCTTTTCTGTGGAGGTTTTTGTGGCCTTAAAAGGGTATAAGCCTTAGTTGTCTTTTTGTTATGTTCTTGGTTTTTTTTGTGTTACTGGCTACTGTTTCGCCCGATTCATTTTGTAACAAATTATCTTTTAGTATATGTAATACTTATTATGTATTACAACATTTGGGGGAATATTTCCTAAAAAAAAAAAAATTGGGGGAAATCAACTTCAATTATGCGATTAGAAAAAGTGGAATGCAAATTGTTAGAATTAATATAATTAAGAATATGAAATTATTACTTGAGTGAATGGGCAAATGTTTAATTATTTTCATTTATTTAATTAAGCGTAAAATTATTTTGGTAAAAACACCATTTTCGTTCCTGCATTTTGTGGTCATAGTTAATTTGATCCATACATTTTAATATCAGTTAATTTGATCATTATTATTTTCAACTTGCAATTAATTTGGTTCTTACCATTAACCCACTAACAGAAAATGCCATGTGGCAAACGGTGTGAACTAAGAAGCTTATGTGGCCTATAATATGACAAGTTTGGCCCAACCAAAATCAGCCACGTCAATTAAAAAATCCAAGTCATATCCACGTAAGAAAAATTAACAGATCTAGTTGTCTCTTCGTTACTCATCCAACCCAAATCCCTTCTCTCTCCAAACTCAATCCCATTCATTCCTCTTTTATTCCTTATCTTCATCTCTTTGCTAAAGCTATTGAGGCGGACATCAAGTCAAGCGAGGCAACTTGCCAGGTGCTAATCCACACAAGGAAGAGTGTAAGGAGCAGAGTAATCGAAGAGGAGAGGCAACTAAAGGGGATGGGATGGTGGAGATGGCCGTATTGGTGATGGTGGTGATGGAGGGTGATGAAGAATGGATGAAAAAGAATGGAAAGACTGGAGAAAGTAGTGTTGGTCCTGTTGGATGTCTAATGGAGAATGTGGATGGTTTTGTTAAATTTGCTATTGTGGATATGACTCAGTTTTTTAATTGATATGGCTGAATTTGGTTGGGCCAAGTGTGTCATAGTGTACATCATTTGCCACGTAGGTGTTTTTTGTTAATAAGTTAACGTTAAGGTTCAAATTGATTGCAAATCGAAAATTATAGAGACCAAATTGATTGCTATCAAAATGTAGGCACCGAATTAATTGTGACCCTAAAATGTAAAGATCAAAATAGTATTTTCGCCAATTATTTTTTATACTCTTGAACGTGTGTTAATTTTTTTTCAGGACTTCGTTTCAATTATGTTGAAATATGAAATTTTCAACATAAAAAAGTGGTTACTTAAAAATTGCCAAGCAAAATTTATCAAAAAAATAATAATAATATTTAAAGTTTTGAACAAGTTTATGGGTAAAAAATATATGTTCTCTTAAAAAAAAAATGATAAGATGTTCAAGGCTGGGACGTGTAGTTAAATACAAATCTCTAGCCACACGTACCACCACAATCAAAGATGGGAGGTTTGCCTTGTTCAGCCAAAAAAAAAAAAAAAAAACAAAAAAAATCAAAGATGGAAGGAAAGCAACGTGGAAAGCGAAATGGTTAGTTGCACTTGTATCACATCACCTAAAAATAAGAGAATTGACATTACAAGAGTCCAAAAGAAAAAAAATATTAAAGCAAAATACCTATAAAACCCCACCCCTCAAAGGAAGTGGAGTAGCTGCCAACTACCTGAAATGTTGAAATAAAGGGGCACGGCTGAACATGAAATTAGGAGTTGCGGAAGAAAAATTGACGCAAACTGCTCTATGAACTGATCAGTTAAGAGGAAAAATAGGAGAAAACTGCTTCTCAGTTCCTCAATAAATTAGAGAGGAACACGTAATAAAAAAGGGCGTACGCACAAACACAAAAAAAATACAGCACACACAGACAGCAAAAACATGGAAGAAGAAGAAGAAGAAGAAGAGAGACACATACAGAGATAAGAGCAACAAGTGTTTGTGAGAATACAAACTATCTTGGAAAGTACTACTTGCAAGACAAGACTTCGCAAACTTCAAAAGTATAAAATATTCAACAAAGAAAAATAAGAGAACAAGCAATGCAATCACAATATGTAGATATCTTAATTCAGAATTCAAGTTCATAAAAATAAGAAAAATTCAAATCACACAAATTCCTAAGTTAAATTACAAAAAAAAAAAAAAAAAAAAAAAACTATACTTAGATAATTCATGTGAGAGAAATACACTTACAAACATGAAGTTATCATTCCATTGACCGGGTATGTAAATCTAGTTTGTCAAATTTTTGTTGTTTTTTCTAATAATACCTTTAATCTTTATTTATAGTAGACAAAAACAATTACTGCACTCCTCCTTATATTTTGGTAACTTTTATTGCACTCTAACTTAGTGGATAACTTATTTACATGCTCACACATGTGAAAATGTTTATTTTTAGCCTAACAACTTTACAAAACCCTTTAGTTACGTGACCATGACCTCCAAAACCTCTGCGTCATGTGAGTTTACTGTGATATTCTCTGTTATAATAGGCCTTGCAAGTTTGCTTATTTGGGCCATGGTTTACATTAATCAAGATCCAGCCCCTGAAGTCACCCTTTAGTGGATTACTAACTCACGTGCTCACACATGTGAAAATGTTTATTTTTAGCCTAACAACAAGCAGAGGAGAAACACACAGCATTGGGTTAAGATTTTATCAATTCCTTTCTTCTCTAAATCCCTCCCTCTTCCTCTTTTTCAAATCTGAATTTTTGTTTGGTAAAACAAATAGGGTTGGGTTTCATGAGGAGTTTTTAACTCCATGCATGAAGCTTTAGATACGAGTCCCTGACTTGTAAATCCTATTTGAACATTACCAAATAAATTTTTTTTCAAGCTTTGGTTCAGTGTTTTCTCAATTAGAGTCCTTGACTCTACCAAATCAAATTCATCAATGGAGTCCTTGACTCTACCACATTTTAATAAATTCCTTGAGTCTACCAAATTTTAATGGAGTTACTCTACCCAATTAATGGAGTCCTTGACTCCACCAATTTAATGAAGTCCTTGACTCTACCTAATTAATGGTGTTTTTGACTCTACCAAATTAATGGAGTCTTTGACTCCACCACATTTCAATAGAATTTTTAATTCCCAAAATTATTTTAAATGAAGGGGGGATTCTAATTCCTTCAAATTCCAACATGACTAATTTTTTGGGGATTCCAAATTTCTTAATCAAGATTGGAGTTAATAATTCACAAAATAAAAGGACCATAAAAATTGATTTGAGGAAATTTTCCAATTCCCAATTCCTAAAACATGTTCATAAAAAAATAAAATTGCTTCAAAGGAGTTTTCTTTCCCTTAATTAAATTTGGGAACCTCAATCCAAATATCATTAAAGTTCCTACAAGGAAGCAAATGAAAGAAAAGAGAAAATTGCTTGGACATTCAACTTCTCAAAAAGAGAATCCTTGATTCAATTTCCATGAAAATATGGTCCTTGACTTATCATTGAGATTAAAACCAATTATCTCACCCAAAAGCAAAATTAAGTCGATGCTTAATTAAACACAAAGTATTTGACTTAAATGTCCATCATTTAAATTGGGCAAAATCAATTTGAGGATTTTAAATCTAAAACCTCAAATTAAGAATTACAAATTGGCTTGATCCCTGCCAAGGGTATGTAGGCAACCTAAATAAATTATAAGGTGCAACTACAAATAAATAAAAACACATATCCCGTTAAACATGAAAATAAATAAACCCATGTACAAAGACAATGTAGTTGGTATCAAAGGGTTTTCCCTTGAAACAAGGGGTTATAATTAAGAGAAACATTGTGGGCGTTTGGATTGAGCTGATTCCTGTGTTTCTGCGTTTGCGTTTTGGGCATGGGACCCACGCTACAGTTGTGTGCAGTAAACACATTACGTTTCTTTTTTTTTTTTTTCCTTGCTATTGCACAAGCTTTTTTGGAGACAACAACAGTAGTCGTTGTTTTTTGACTTTTAAATTCTCTTTTATCAGTTCTGTGGGTCCCATGAACAGTAAATGGGATCCACAAATATTATTTTTTATCAATTTTTTCATTAAAAATGGGTCCCACGGTACTATTCACACATTTAAAAATTATTTTGCTACAGTGTTTTCAGTTTTCAGTTTTCAGTTTTCAGCTCAATCCAAACAGACCCATTATCTTGAATGTGCACTACTCACATCAATAAAACTTACACGCCAAAAGGCTTACGGGTAAAATTATGTTTGATGAATTAGACATAACTATTTTTGATAAACATAATTTGATGACGTTTGTTAAACATAATTTGACAATGTTAAACATAATCTAACAATTATTGTTAAGAATTGGTTAACAATTTTCGTCAACAAAGTATTTCCAAATAGGTAACTAAATTTGAATAAGAATGTCATCTTTAAAATAAATTAATTCTTATTTATGAAAAATCATTTTACATAAATAATTAAATCACCACCTATCTATATATGTATATATATAATAATAGGTGAAACTGAGAGAAACTCAAATTAGAATTCCAAATTAGAGTTCAAATTTTGCGCCATGTGTCTTAAATTATTTATTCTTAAAGAGTTTTATTTCTTAATTTTAGAACCAACTGTGAGACCATATTATAAATATTCATCCAAGTGAGTTATTAAATACAAAAACTAAAGAGTTTAGAATAAATAAATCGTAAAAAACAAAAAGTGCTTCACAATAATTATAAAAAAAAAATGACAATTTACATTTTATTCCTAATAATATCCTTACAAATTTTTTTAAAGAGTTAATAAAATATAAAAATAATTATCAATAATATTTAAATTATATATATATAAAAATTATATTCTGCATCTTATTGTATATCTTTAAGTGTACTTATGCATGTACATCAGTTACAAGCTAGTAAATAATTAATACATGCAAATAAATGTATATACCCTATTAATACTTTGTTTAATTACATAGTATAAATTAGTTTATTACAATATTGGTCAAACACACATATACATTATGTCATTAAAGGAGTTTGTAAATGTAAATTCGTAAGGTTAATAAATTAGAAGATGCAATATTAGTCACACGCATATACATTTTCTATTATTGATATTTTTGTTTCAATTGTTGCCAAAATAACTACATATGAGAAGGAATTTCATATTCCAAAATCAATTGTCTTTATCTTTTTTTTTTTTTTATCATTTTTTTTATCATAAGTATTCCAAATACATTATTTCTTTCATAATTTTTTTAAAAATCTATCACATAAATTCATTTTATATAAATATTAGTACACCTCATGTGAGAGGGAGGAATCATGCAGTCGATGCATGATATATTTTTCCCTACTAAATTTCATGTAATTAATGCATTGACATAGATGCAAAATTTTTTATGAGGTGAAGGACTAAATGAACTAATAAAGAGAATTTTGTTTTTTTTCTCAAATCATTTTCCTCCTAGACTTTCAAACATTTTATGTATGGGGAGGTGCCAATTAAGTTACAAGGCTTTTTTGTAAATTGAAAAAATCTTGCCTCACATTATTATAGGCTACTGAAAATAATAATAATAATAATAATAATAATAATAATAATAATAATAATAATAATAAATAAATAAATAAATAAATAAATAAAAGTAAGATTTTCCTAGCAATTACCATGACTCTTTGTTCTCATTGAAAGACTATAAATTAAGTTCAGTTTCCAAAAGATAACATCAAACTATAAAAATATATCAAAATAATACTACACTTAACCAAAAAATAGATGTGTGGATTTCAATTAGTTACACTAGTAAAATTAATTGTTGTCGAATATGGGATCTTACTTATTAATTCGAATTATGCTTACACTAAAAATCAATTGATATTTTGATTTAATGATAAAGAACAATAATTATGAAGCAAATACTGTAAATTCAAATCATATTGTATCTTTTTTTAAAAATTTAATAATAACAAATGCAATGGACGAAAACATCAAGTTCCCACACCACCAACATTTGGTCCATAAATAATTACAAGTTATCTCTAATGGGTGTTCCTCAAAAAAAAAAAAAAAAAAAAAAAAAAAAAAAAAAAAAAAAGAGGTTATCTGTAATGGGTGGTAAAAAAAGAGAGTAAAAGAACGATGATGAATAGCAGTTATGTTATTGAGAGTGTAAGGCTATTATTCCATTTTCATTTTAGGTTAATTATATTATATATGAACAAGTAAACAAGGGCGATTGAGCCTAGCATCATGAAGTGTCATCCATGTTTGATATTGGAAGCTTCCTCCAGCATTCAACAAAGGCGAAAGGAAAAGAGGGCTTCCCAGTGCTTGACTTGTTGGATTCATGAGCACAAGGCTGACCTGATGAGAGGCTCTTGACTTTGTCTGGCCAGCACTTGTTCGTTGTTCCTTCTTCCTTGGTTGTTGTTGTTGTTGTTGTTGTTGTGTTGTGTTGTGTTGTGTTTTTTTTTTTTCGTTAATGATCTTCTATTAACATTAAACAAGGGAAACATGCATGAGGATAGTCTACCTTACAAGCAGAGACAAGTTCTTCAGGCAGATTATCGTTATTGAAATAAAAAGAAATGTTGTAGAGTATAGCAAGCTTTGCTGTGGTATGAACCATAGAGTTGCATACCTGCTTAACCCAACGAAAATTAAAACAAAGACAGAACTCCGAGATACTAATAATATTACAAATGGTGTTACTTATGGACCAATTAGATGGGAGGTCTCTGGAAATTAAGGGCTCAAAACAAAGTTTAGAGTCATCGTAAAAAATGACATAGCTCCATTACTTGCTAGCAGCAATTTGAACCGCTCACAAGAGTGCAGCAGCTTCAGCTTGGAGAAGGGAGCACTTTCCATGCAATTTAGCCCAAACTTTCATAACCTTACAATCAGAGGCTCTAGCTACGGCAGCTAAGGTAGTGACTGAGTCAAAACTGATGATCTTGAGACACTATTAGAATCCTTGCTCTCCGTCATCAGATTCTTTCTACAAATGGTTAAAAATTTAAAAAAAATAAATGTGGCTTAATAGGTACTCATATGATATTTGTTAATAAATCATTCAAAAAAAGTTTTATTATCGTTTTTATGAAAAATATAATAAGTTATTCAAAAAATCAATTACATTTTTTTTTTCTTTCATAAAATATTTTTAAAAATATTTTCTATATCTCAATATCCTTAATTAGAGCACCTATTAACTTTTCTCAATAAAAAATAATAGTAGACTTTGAATTTTAAAGGAGGACTAAACACATTGGCCATAATTGGCATAGGCTCCCCAAACCTAAATTTGACTTTTACTTTCTGTATTTTTCTTTGGCCACAAAATCATATTCAACAAAAGCAAACTCTTTTCGCCCCTTCTTCCTAGTTGTGTAAAATTTACTTCACTGGATAACTAAAGACTAACTCCCAGTTTTCTCACTTTGAACTAGTAAATGTAAGGAATTAAAAAGAAATATTCCTTGAACCTTAAATAAAATTACTTTAATGGACATACATTTTGAAATAGTCATAACTGGAAATTATATATACAGACAGATAACACTTATCATAACAACAAAGGGCGTATAAAAATATTACTAGTTGCTCTCTCTCTCTCTCTCTCTCTCTCTCTCTCTCTATATATATATAAACTCTCTCTTTCAAACCTTGACACAAGCATTGGAATATTGGTACATTGTTATTTCTTGAGGAAAATGGCTAGCCCTCCTCTTCCAACTCCAAAGAGCTGGTTCAGATATTTCCAATATGAGGAAGGAAGGGACTCGCCATACGATGTGCGAAACGTTCTCTTAGTAGTTGTCACACTCATTGCTGTAGTGACCTTTCAAGCTGGTGTTAACCCTCCTGGAGGAGTTTGGCAAGATGATGGATATGGACACAAAGCAGGGAGAGCAATTTATGCGTCTCAAAAACAAGCCTACTATGTTTTCTTGGTTTCTAACACCTTGGCTCTTTCAACATCGGTTCTTGTCATTATGTCCCTCACATATAGGTTCCCTTTCCATTTAGAAGTATGGTTTGCCACAGCTTCAATGCCTGTTACTTATGCATCTGCGGTATTTGCTGTCACGCCCGATGAATCTTTTAGATATCGGTACATCTTAATAGCTTCTCTTGGGCCTTTTGCTTTACGATGTTTGATTCAAATATTCAAAAAGTATAGAAGTTTGAGTTCCAACTAGTTAAGAAATCTTCTATCATTTGCCACTTTCTTTGTTATTATGATAACCTGTCGAGGTACAGCTGCTCTAGCTATATATATGCATGTTGGGGCCTGTCTGATCAGCTTTTTCAATGTGTTTTATTTTTCCCTCCATGTTTAAGTAATTGTAACTTTTATGGATTTTTCACTTTAAAAAGTTCATCATCTTATTAATTCAAATCAGATAAAAATAAAATTTAATCATTTTTATAATGATTTAAACCACTTGAAAAATTCAAACCAACCAGGTCCTTAATATCCTTGCTGCATTTACCAAATATATTCTCTATTTTTTTTTTTGGTAACAAAAAAAGTTTGCTTGAGATAAATATATATTTTTTTGGTGTTCTCGAACATTTGGCCTAACTCAAGAACTATGTTAAGAACAATGTGGCTCAATGATACTATGTGGTTCTTTCCGTTAGGAAAAATTAGAATTGAATAGTCAAATTTCTGAAAAGTGCATGCCTTTTTTTTTTCTTTTTTTTTTTTTAAATGATCCTTTTATCTTTTAAGAAAGTCAAGTTAGAACATATCATCAAATTTCCGGAACACACATGCCTTTCTTTTTAATAAATTGCAGTGTTAATGTGTTATAGGACATAAACCGGACAACAACAAAAAAACTTGAGTAGGAATAAGGTCACGAGTATCCAACGAGGCTGAATTTCAAAGTAAAACTATAAATTTCATATGGGTGACTCTATCGTATGGGAGGACCAAACACCCGGCAAAAAAACATTTGGACAAGTAATATATTTCACACAAAAGCTTTTATATATGAACGGTGCAAACAGAAACATTATGATAACGGCACGATATTTTCATCACTAGGGTTTGAAACATAAGTACAATCTACAAAAGCTCTGGCCCAAATATTATGACCCTAATTCGGCCACCTATCCGGCTATTCCACACCCAAAAAAAAAAAAAAAATTATGAATTAACGCCCCTCAAACTAATTTGGATTTTTTTTTGGAGAAAAAATAAAAAAGGTAGCTCGTGTGTGTTGTGTGTAATCATTACTCCACACCCCGTGGTATATTGTCATTTGGGCTTTTGATAAGCTTGTGAGTACCAACGGTACACAAGGTGTGGCACTATTTGATCTCATTATCACAATTTTTGCATATTAAGAAGTATGAGTCAGTACTAGTACTCAAACCAACGACCTCTTGACACTTAGTTGTGATGAGGTTCTTTTTAGGGCTTCATACGGCTGCACCACACTTGCCAGTGGTAACTAATTTGGATACTAAATAGACAAGGTGAGTGGTCGATTGAGACTTTATTAGAAAAAAGTTTGCAACTTGTAAGTGTGAAGCAATGAAAGGCATGACAACGACTCCTTCACGCATGCAGTGATGAAAAATGTCATGTTTTCTTGACATGTTTGGTGCGATCATGAAATACATCATAATGTGTTTCTTAGACCATGACCTTGCTATCATAATAAAGCGGAGTAAGACAAGAAACAAAACCCCTTTATTACTTTGAGTAAACATTGAAGCCAAAAAACTTTTGAAGTAGCGTAAGCTAAAGCTCAATATTCAGGTTCAGTTCAGGAGTAAACAACTACAGATTAAGCATTAAACTCGAGCTTAGATGAACAAGACAATAATAGACCTTTATGCATTATCCCACGCTTAACAATGGACAACTGTAAAATGGACTGTGCATAGTGATGTCATAGATTAACTGACAACATGAACAACATATATAACACTAATGTCCTTTTTTACCCCAATACCATAGCTTAAAAACACATAAATAGTAGCTCATTTAGATAATTTTTCATTTTCAACTTTGGGGAGAAGGACAAAACAAATGGAGCGAAATTAACACAGCGAAGTTCAGAATGACTTGGAGGAATTTTGTAGAGCATCTCAAAAGGTGAAATTCCACCTATGGCTGTTAAGGGGGAATTATATTCATTTCATTACATACACAATGGTGAAAGCTGCTTCACCCCAAACCTTCTTAGGAGCTAGGGATAGTATGATAACAATAAATTCCTTGGAAATTGATGTTGCTTATGTCTAAACCGGTCAGGTAAAACGGGCCAAAATCAGTAAAAATTGGAAACCGGACCCTCTTTCAATTCTTTGACAATTCTGGTTCTTAAAACATGGTTACAGTTTGAACTAACCCCATTGTTGGATGTATACACATATTGCTATGTTTTATGTCATGCCAATTGGGCACAGATTAATGTTATATCAACACACGTGTATTGCTTCTCAATTTTTTTTGCTTTGTTTATCTTATAGCTGGAAGAGGTTCACTGAAAACTAATAGTCTCCTTTGGGTCAATATTGAGTTTTAGATTTAGTTCCCAAAAAGACAATCGAAATTGTCATAATTAAAGATATGTGCAATTGTGATTGGTGAACCATCACTTTTATATGAAATCACCTTTTTTTCTCTATTAATCATAATCACATATATTATAGAATTATTAAAAAAAGTTATGGAAAAAATATGTAGGTTTCAGGTCTGTATCATATCTTGGTTCATTACTAGTTCAATTTGAAGTGTGATCGTTTCATTTTATTTTTTGTAGGTTCAATTTGATAGTTAACAAAGTTTTGATTTGAGTTATTGATGTATAGCATTCCGGATGTGAGAGGTTTTTGAGGGAAAAATACTAAATAAACCTTACATATGACATTTACAATCCCAGGTGCGGCTGCTCTTAAAGAGAAGAATCTATGCTTTAGTTGATAGTTGATAGTTGATATATATAGATTAAATAAATCTGTACAACATATTTGCAAAAAAATTTATAATGTTGTACACATTTTTTAATC
Organism: Quercus gilva; assembly: GCA_023621385.1. Taxonomy (NCBI): domain Eukaryota; kingdom Viridiplantae; phylum Streptophyta; class Magnoliopsida; order Fagales; family Fagaceae; genus Quercus; species Quercus gilva. The sequence continues at coordinate 28,206,433 of CM042476.1, forward strand.
TACAATATAAAAAGCATGAATTTTCATTTATCTCATGTGAGCGTCAAATAATTGTAACATGTAGGCCCAAACCCACCCGAAAAGAAAATGTTGATCCTTTTCGTCATAATGCTTATGTCACCTACTGATGTGGCATGCTTTCGTCTTGCATTGTAAAGTAGAATCAATTAAATTTGCTCTCTTCTTTTCAAATCTTATTTTTGGATAATTTTTAGGACCAAAATAAAATTGTATGAAACTCAAACACAAATAAACATGTAGAGGTATGCATACATTTAAAAATACTATAAAATATATTTTAAAAATAACAATAAATTGAAATTGAAAATATATTTTCCTTAGCCACATGCCTTAAATTTAATTGTATAAGAACCACTAAAGAATTATTACAATATTATTTTCACAAAGAACAATAAATTTGAGTTGAGCTTTTATAAAATTTGTATAATCTATCAATATTTTATGAGATACTACAAATTGTTTTTAGATTTTGTTAGGACATATGTGGTTCACATGTTAAGAACATATGTCATACTTTTATGTAATTGGCTAATCCTTTGACAAAACGCACTTTACTTGTATTGGGGTAGATTTAGGATGTGTTGAAATACTTCAAGAAACCATGTTTCAAGATCAAGTATTGAAGCCTTCAAGTCTGTTCAAGAAATTAAGCTGAAAGTGCAAATTCATTAAAGCTTGACAGCTGGCTCAACAGCTGCATCTATTGAGATTCAGTAAGCTGTTTCAGCCCCATGTCTCGACACCTACTCGACAGCTACTCGACAGCTTCTATCTGTTGAGGTTTATAAAAATCAGAATTCTTATCTGATTTCTTTTGATCTGTGAATGTGTCTTTGGGCCTTCTTTTCTCCTAACCCTCGACATATAAAAGGATTGTTTTAAGAGCCGTAAAAGAGTTCACAAGTTGTACAAGTATTGAGAAAACTCTGTTCAAGCAAATTGTGACCGAAGACGAAGTTCTTAACCTAATTCATCTCTTCTGAAGAAGTTGCTGTGTATGTGCACCTTTGGGTTTTGTGACCAAGCATTTTCTTGATCTTCATCATGTGTATGAACTAAAGAACTTTGCAGCCAACCATTATTACTAGTTGGTGATTGAAGTCGCGTATTGGGATCTGCGCATCTGGTTAGGCACGTACTTGGGAGCCGTGCATCAAAAGGGAGAACTATCACTACGGAACAAGTTCAATTGGGTATTGGGGTAAGGGTTCAACTGTAGGTTGGTAAGGTACTTGGGATTCCTTTACTTGTAATCGCTTGTTTTGATAATAGTGGAGTTTCGGGAGTGGTGACCTGAAAATCACCCGGTGGGGTTTTTGCAGTTAGAGTTTTCCCCATTTGTGAACAAATCACCGTGTTATTTATTTTTCACTGCTTATTTAGTTTATTGGTGATTTGTTTGTGCTGCCACGCAATTGCATGTTAATTGAACCTAATTAATTCACTTGGCTAATTAATTGGTTAATTAATCACAAGGGGTCAATTCGTTTGTGACCTATCAAGTGGTATCAGAGCAGGCACACTCTGATTAGGATAATCTTTGCTGTGTTTGATCCATTGACCCCTGTTTTTCATGGATAGATGACAGTCATTAATCATACCTCCTTTATTTGATAGGATTAACTATGCCTATTGGAAGGTACGTATGAGAGCTTTTTTGCAGTCCTTAGACGAGAAGGTGTGGCAAGCTGTAGAGATTGGCTGGACTAAGCCAAAGGAAACGCCGGCCGATTGGGATGATGCAAAGATCAAGGCGGCTAACTTCAACAGCAGGGCATTGAATGCATTGTTTAGTGCAGTCACCAATGAGGAATTTAAGAAGATATCCTCAATTGAAACTGCTAAGGAGGCTTGGACCATTCTCCAAACAACCTATGAAGGAACCAAGGCTGTCAAAGATTCACAGCTTCAGAGGCTCACTACAAACTTTGAAGAAATAAAGACGGAGGAGGATGAGTCGTTCGATGAGTTCTATGCCAAGCTCAAGGACATAGTGAACTTAGTCTTCAATCTTGGGGAAACCATTCCTGAACCCAAGATTGTGAGGAAAGTGCTCAGATCTCTACTTGAGAGATTCCATGCCAAGATTACGACGATTGAGGAATCAAAGGATATTGACAAGATTCTTTTAACTGAGTTGGTTGGAAATTTGCAGACCTATGAGCTAGGGTTATCTAGGATTGGCAAGTCAAGCAAAGGCAAGAGCATAGCCTTGAAGGCCAAGAGTAGTGAGACAGATAAGTCTTCCGATAATGAAGATTCCAAGATGAAGTCTTACATTACAAGGCAATTCAAGAAGTTTATGAAGAATGCCAATGGAAGGAACTTTGACAAGGACCGCAGGCAATCCAGTTCTTCTCAATTTAAGAGCTAAGATAAAGGGAAGAAGGATGCAAAGGAAGATGGTTAGTACACTGTCCCATAGGACCTAAGTGTTTTGGGTGTCATAGGTTTGGACACATGAAAAATGAGTGTCCTGCATATCTTAAGAGCATTGGGAAGAGTAAGGCACTTGCTGCAACCTTGAGTAACACTGAGCCTGAAGATGATACTGATAGTGAGGATGACGAAATTTTAAATGCCTTCACTGCCACAGTCAATCCTACTGAAGGGATTGTTGATGAAGTGAAAGAAGAAGAAGAATTGGTGGACACCAAGTGTGAGAAGATGGATGATCAAAGTAATATCCATTCAGCCTATGAGAAACTATACAAGCTATCTGAGAAACATGAGAAACTCTATAGGTTGATCACCAAGAAACTCAATGATGTGGAACTCGACCGTGAAGAGTTGTCCACTAAGTTTGATGAGGCAAATCAAACTATTGGAGCACTAAGATTCGAAAATAATTTCTTGGCTGAAAAGACCAAGAAGCTTAAGGCGGAGCTATTTCAAGTTAGAGCTCAGTTGGAGAGGACCTCGAGTGCAAAGCTTGATGAGATGCTCAACATTCAGAAATCTGCTTCAGATCGAACAGGTTTAGGGTATGGTCTTTCTTCCTCTAATATTGCTTCCATTAGTGCTACTGTTTTTGTTCCTCCTGTTAATATTGTTAAAATTGAGAACAATGATGTTAAAACTGAATTAGCTAGTGAGAACTTAGACAAGGATAAATTTATCCTAGAAGCACCCCCTAAGCTAGAAAAGAAAGATGCTAAAAACCCTAGCGCTAAGAAGGTTAACTCTTAAAAGCCCAAATAGAAGAAGCAATATCTCTGTCATCATTGTGGTGTTGTCGGTCATACTCGACCAAATTGCTATAAGTGGTTAGCCACTCAACAGAGCAACAGCATGATAGTATCTGGAAGCCAAAATCAGCTTCAATCCTCTCTTGCACCTTTTGGAGATCTTCTGAAAGCTCTCATGTTCCTTTCGAACTTGAACGGGTTCAATTCTTCCCCTTCGCCGCTGGTTTAAGGTTTCAACCAAAGGAAAGGTTCTTCCAAGGTGTGAAAAAAAAAAAGGACTCTAAGTGATTGAATCACTTTCTTCTATCTTCTTCTTCTTCTTCTTCTTCTTTTTTTTTTTTTTTTTTTTTTTTTTTTTTTTTTTTTGTGCATTTCTTGTGTGTTTTGCTTATATTTTAAGTCAGTCTAGTTTTTGCATTGCATTGATAACATGTTTTTGTTTGTTTATTTTCAGTTTTTGATAAAAATTAAAAAAATTTTGAAAAATCAGAAAAATACAAAAACAGTGTGTGTTTTGTGTACATTGGTACTTGTGTACCTTGGATGACCAATGAAACAAAGTTTTCTAAATTTTGTATCTTTTGTAGCTTAGATGAGCATTTCTATGCACAACTAAGTAAGTGAGCTATATGGCTCTTGTTTGTGATGAGTAAGATTAAGTTATCTTTTAGACTTAACACTCGTATCACTCTTTTTGACGGGTAGGACTAAAAAATCCTAAGAGAAAGGCATAAATAACCATCTCACCACTGTTGCCTGCCAATCATTAATGACACATGTATGCTTAGGCATAGCAAAAGTGCAGTGTCAATGACATTTGTGTGATTCGGCATAGCAAAATTGGAATGTCAAATATCAAGGGTATTTCTTTTCTCTCTCTTATATGCCCATGCATGATATACTTATAAAGAAAATATGCAAAGAAAATAAAAAGAAAAAAGATAAAAAAATGCTTTAAATATGGTTGCAAGCATGTATTCTAAGAGATGTGGGAGTTATAGGATGTACCTCAAAGGTGATAGTCCTCATCAAACAGTTATGATTGTGTGTGAGTTAAAGTGATTTTCTCATATCTCAAATCATCATAACATGTACACACTTATGCAATCTTGCGATGTTTTTCATGCACGACACGCAATATTCTTTACTACTCATGATACATGTGCAAGTACAATGTGATTTGGCCATCACTAGGCTTACATGTGTTAATGTATGCTCACTAAATTGTCATGACCTGTTTTTAAAATATAAAATCAATTATACTTGTTTAGTGTGTGTGTGTGTGTGTTTTTGGAGATCCATGTGCTTAAAATTTTTCATTGAGAGGTGATTTTGAGAGCCTATTATATTGATTGGATCATTGTTGAGGTGCATACTTGATTGCATTCATGTCTATGTTTTTCAATTCTCGAAAAACTGTTTTTAAAAGCTGGCTCAACACCTCCTCGATACTTAGTTATCTGTCGAGCTTCTTAAGCTTTTTCTTATCGTAATCTCGACACTTCCTTAACACTTGGTGGATCGATCGAGAAATCTTCTGTCTTTTCGATAGCTTCCAGACACTTGGCCGATCGATCGAGCTTCTGTTCTGGATTCTGGTGTTTATTCCTTGATACCTCCTCGACACTTGTATCTGTCAATGACCATTCTTCTCGACACCTCCTCGACAGATGTCTCGACACCTCTCGACACCTGTATCTGTCGAGATTTACTGAGGTTCTATATATTCTTCTCGCGTGATCCGATTCTCATTTCCCTCGATCTCTCTTGATCTGTCCGCGCCTATTCATCTTCCAAACTCAGTTTTCTTACTCAAAACCTTCAACCCACGTGATTTTCGGCCTTCCTTGCTTCAAATCAAGTGGTATGATCTCTTTTCTTCTCATATTTCATGCATTTCATGTTTTTGAATCTTAGGTTTTGGGGGTTTTGAAAAATTTTTGGGGTTTTTCAAAATTGATGAGTTTTTCTTGAAATTTTGGGATGAGTTTTCATTTAAATTTGTTCAAAAACTCATGCATTGCATTTCATTTGCATTATAACAGTATTTTTATGCATTTAGATGTGTGCAATATGTTTGTGTGCTAGTAGGATTGGATTGGGCTAATCCCGTGATGAATTTCTTTTGCATGTCACATGCTCATGCATTTCCCACGCATACGTACTCCTTTTCAATATATCTTGATATATTTGAAATGTTTTGGGACTTTTCTGATTGTCTCTTTCTCCCTCTCTCTCATTCTGTTTACGTTAGTAGTGTCTATGGCACCTAAACGTAAGTTTGCTCTGTCTCGGAACCTTCTTTGTTTTGGGGCATCATCTTCTTCTGATCCTACTCTTTCTAACATTCGGTTCCGTGATGAGGATGCCCGTAAAGCATTCTTGGAGAACTTCTCTCGATGATGTGTTCATTCGGAATGCCGAGTCATTTTGGCGGACTTCGCCGACACCGACCTTCCCGATGTCATTCACAGTCGGGGATGGGAGTCACTGTGTGGCATCCCGATCAGTTGTCCTCATGTGCTCATTTAGGAGTTTTACTCCAACATGCACGGGATTGATTCTTCAGTACCTCTCTTTCACACTCGCATTCGAGGTACGCACTTTGTTATCACACCGTAGCTTGTTGCGGATGTGCTTAGAGTTCCGAGGGTAGCTCATCCTGATTACCCTGATTGTGAGCGTTTGAGGACTATGTCCAAAGGCGAGATGATGTTTGCTTTTTGTGAGCACCCATCTGTCTGGGGTGAGCGTCAGTTTACACCATGTCGGCCTTTTGCTAAAGGTCCTAGATTCATGAACATGGTGATGACTTTTGTATTGCACCCACTCTCTCACTATAACTCTATCACAGAGCCTCGTGCTCGATTTTTTGCTTTCTTTGTTAGAGCACCTCACTATAGATTTTCCTTCACATTTTATTCTTTCCATTATAGATTTGTTTAAGGACACGGCTACCTGGGATAAACTCATCTTTCATTCTGCTATCACGAGGATCTTATACCATTTTTTTTATTCCTTTTCCCTCGTCTGATCACTTCTTTGTCATGTGTGCCATAGATGCCGCTACCGTAAAACGTAGTGAGGCTAAGTTTAGGTCATGACAGGAGTTAGCAGCTCCTCCCACCGGTTCGACTCCATCTCGTTTGGCACCCTCTCGATCTGCTCCGTCTACATCTGCTCCCTCCTCTTCTTTGAGCGATGTATCTCTTGGAGACATCATGGCGTAGCTGCAGTGCATAGATGCTTGCCTTGATACACTCTCTACTGAGTTGTATCAGGTGAACATTCGTGTTGGTCGTATTGCACGACGTCAGGCAACCATGGGTGGTTTTGCTCTTGAGGCTATTCCTTCACCACCTCCTCCAATAGCTTCTGATTCTGATGCTAAGGCTGATGATGATGATGGTGATGATGATGACGCTTCGGATGATGATGATGGAGATGCTAGCTCTTCTGATAAGATGTCTACTTGACACTCTACCCTTTGTCACTCGTGACAAAAAAGAGGGAGTAATTTTGGGATAAAAGAGTAGTCATCTTAGGGGGAGCGTTAGTATAGGACATTTTTGATAGGAGGAGTGTTGATACTTAAGGGATGTGGTGAGGATATGATGTATTTTTTTCTTTTCTTTCTTATATAGATACATTATTCTTGTACACTTGATCTTGTGATCATTCTGACATACATTGTACTTATTTCTTTCTATATGTGGATGTATGTTGTTTCTTTCACCTATCTCTTATATATGTTGTTTCTTTTCTCTCTTTATACACATGTTTCTTTACTTGTATGCAATCTATTATTTCTGTTTCACACAAAGATGCCTTGATGAGTTTTGTTTAAAGTGTTTCAGAAATACAGGTTGTCAAAGTTTACTTACCATAAACTCTCTTCTTGTAAAGTTTTTTAAGAGTTTGTGTTAGGATAGATTTTATTGTATGTAACAAGTGATTATGAGTTGAGTGATTTATGACTTCTCTCATATGCTCATTTGTTAGTTGTGGTTTTGTCACAGATTACCAAAGGGAGAGATTATTAGGACATATGTGGTTCACATGTTAAGAACATATGTCATACTTTTATGTAATTGGCTAATCTTTTGACAAAACGCATTTTACTTGTATTTGGGTAGATTTAGGATATGTTGAAATACTTCAAGAAACCATGTTTCAAGATCAAGTATTGAAATCTTCAAGTCTGTTCAAGAAATCAAGCTGAAAGTGCAAATTCATTAAAGCTCGACAGTTGGTTCGACAGCTGCATCTATCGAGCTTCAGTAAGCTCATGTCTCGACACCTGCTTGACAGCTACTCAACAGCTTCTATCTGTTGAGGTTTATAAAATCAAAATTCTGATCTGATTTCTTGGGATTCGTGAATGTGTCTTTGGACCTTCTTTTCTCCTAACCCTAGACATATAAAAGGATTGTTTTAAGAGCCGTAAAAGAGTTCACAAGTTGCACAAGCATTGAGAAAAATCTGTTTAAGCAAATTGTGACCGAAGACGAAGTTCTTAACCTAGTTCATCTCTTCTGAAGAAGTTGCTGTGTATGTGCACCTTTGGGTTTTGTGACCAAGCATCTTCTTGATCTTCATCATATGTATGAACTAAAGAACTTTGCAGCCAACCATTATTACTAGTTGGTGATTGAAGTCGCGTACTAGGATTCGTGTATCTGATTAGTCATGTACTTGGGAGCCGTGCATCAAAAGGGGGAACTGTCACTACAGAACAAGTCTAATTGGATATTGGGGTAAGGGTTCAACTGTAGGTTGGTAAGGTACTTGGGATTCCTTTACTTGTAATCGCTTGTTTTGATAATATTGGAGTTTCGAGAGTGGTGACCTAAAAATCACCTGGTGGGGTTTTTGCCGTTAGGGTTTTCCCCATTCATGAACAAATCATCGTGTTATTTATTTTCCGCTGCTTATTTAGTTTATTGGTGATTTGTTTGTGCTGCTACGCAATTGCATGTTAATTGAACCTAATTAATTAACTTAGCTAATTAATTGGTTAATTAATCACAAGGGGTCAATTCGTTTGTGGCCTATTAGATTTCAAGGGAAATCTCTCTCTCTCTTTTTCTTAGGGGGGGGGGGGGGTTCAAATTGTTTGGCAGGCAAACTCTTAATTGCTTTTTGAAATCTCTTAAATTTTTTAATAATGATAAATAAGACATACATAATATTAAGTTTTTTGTTGGGGGGGGGGGGGGGGGGAATCTCAATATACTTCCATCTTTACTGCAGAAGAACACAAAATACAAGCCAAACTCGTTCAAACCTCATTGGTATAATTATTTTCTAGAAATAATTCAAGGGCCAAAAATTATTTCACAATATACCACTTTCACATGGGACTGAGAGCATAGAATTGGTAGTGCCAAATTGCTAAGTTTAACAACCAAATATAACAAAAGTGGGCTGCATCAGTGGAGAAAAAGCTAATATATTTGGCTGTTGAGCTAGAATGCACAACCATATTTGGTAGTGCACTGTAGCTCAAATGTTAAATAAAAAAACTATATTTTATCAACTCCCCCACTGTAGCTCAGATTATTAAATGATTTTTTTTCTTTTCCTTTCTTTGCTCATTTTCCTATTTCTCCTCCATTGTAGCTCCTCCTCTCTCTTCTCATTAGTCTTCACTTCTCTCACCCACTCCCCCTAGATATTTTTCTCTCTTCCTCCACCTCACCGAACCATCTTGCTTGCCCAACTATTGATCAACCCATCTCCCCTGCTTAACTCCGACCCACCTCTTCCTCCACTTGCCACTGACCTAAGCCACCACCTTTCTCTTCTCCCTTTCATTTTTTTTCTTTCTTCCTCCGATCCTCACTGGTCCAACTCCCCTGCCTAGACGCTGACCCATATTATTTAGCTACATAGTTTGAAAAGAGGATGTTTAATTACATAATTCAAAAATTAAAGTTAAATAGTAATTTTGACTCTTTAGAGTAGCAGCATGCATAATTAGGAAACACTAGATTCCTTTTGTTGCACTTTATAATTGTTGTTTTCCTTGATTTAGATCATGAACTCGTCCACTGGCTATTATTTAATAGCCCACTTGTTTGTCTTTACGCTTTGTAAGTCAAATTTAGCGGTCCCTATGAATTATGCACACTTTTTTCTCCACTAATTTTTACCAAACAACGATGTAACCCACTAATTTTTGGCAGCTGATAAATGTAACAATGATGTATTGCAGGTTTGCTTGTTAAATAAAGAGAAAATTTTCAACTTAATGAGATACGAAAAAGAAAAGAAAAGGAGTGGAGAACCAAAAAAGGAAAAAGAAAAAATCCCTCTACATTCTCAATATAACGAAACAACAGGGGTAAAAAAAAAAAAATGATGTATTGCAGGTTAACTTGCTTGTAAACAACGGTCTTTCTTTCTCTTCTTTATTTATTTATGGTAAAATTCTCTTCTCTTCTCTTCTCTATTTTCTATCGTAGAAAGTAAGCTCTTTTCATTTTTATTTTTATTTTTATTTTATTTACATATTTCTAATGTTTCCATACAATTAATAAATAATAATATTAAGAAAATGCTAACGGATACCCTTAGGGCAATGATTAATAATGTATTTAAAGAAAAATTTTATGGAAAAAAAAAAGAATTAATATTTTGACAGTTTTTTCCATTTTCTATAAAAGTGATGTCAAAATTTTTCTAAAATAGATTGTTAACCATTGCCTTAAGGATACCTGTTAATATGACCCATAATAATCAAATTTTTGAAAAGTGCATGCCTTTTTTTTTTATTTTTTATTTATTTTAAAATGGTCCTTTTATCATTTAAGAAAGTCAAGTTATAAGAACAGATCATCAAATTGTTGGAACACACATGCCTTTTTTTTTTTATAAATAAATTGCAGTGTTAATGTGTTATAGGACATAAACCGGACAACAACAACAAAAAAAAACTTGAGTAGGAATAAGGTCTCGAGTATCCAACGAGGCTGAATTTCAAAGTAAAACTATCAATGTCATATGGGGGATTCTATCGTATGGGAGGACCAAACACCTAGCAAAAAAACATTTGGACAAGTAATATATTTCACATTAGCTTTTATATATGAACGGCGCAAACAGAAACATTATGATAACAGCACAATATTATCATCACTAGGGTTTGAAACACAAGTACAATCTACAAAAGCCCTGGCCCAAATATTATGACCCTAATTGGCCACCTATCTTGCTATTCCACAAATAAAAAAATATATTATTATGATATAACACCCGTCGAACTAATTTGGATTTTTTTTTTTTTTTTTGGAGAAAAAATGAAAAAGGGAGCTCGCATGTATTGTGTGTAATCATCGCTCTACACCCCATGGTTCATTGTCATAAGTACCACTAACACACAAGGTGTGCCACTATTTGATCTCATTATCACAATTTCTGCATATTAGGAAGTATGAGTCAGTACTAGTACTCAAACCAGCAACCTCTTGACACTTAGTCGTGATGGGGTTTTTTCGGGGCTTCCTACAGCTGCACCACACTTGCCGGTGGTAACTAATTTGGATACTAAATAGAGAAGGTGAGTGGTGGATTGAGGCTTTATCAGAAAAAAGTTTGCAACTTGTAAGTGTGAAGTAATGAAAGGCATGACAATGACTCCTTCACGCATGCAGTGACGAAAAATGTCATGTTATCTTGACGTGTTTGGTGTGATCATGAAAGACATCATTATGTGTTGCTTAGACTATGACCTTGCTATCACAATAAAGCGGAGTAAGACTAGAAAAAAAAAAATAAAAAAAAAAAATAAAAAACCCTTTAGCACTTTGAGTAAACATTGAAGCCAAATAACTTTTGAAGTAGCGTAAGCTAAATCTCAATATTCTGGTTCAGTTAAGGAGTAAACAACTACAGATTAAGCATTAAACTCGAGCTTAGATGAAGAAGATAATAATAGACCTTTATGCATTATCCCACGCACAACAAAGGGCAACTGTAAAATGGGCTGTGCATAGTGATGTCGTAGATTAACTGACAACATGAACAACATATATAACACTAATGTCCTTTTTGCCCAATACCATAGCTTAAAAACACATAAATATTAGCTCATTTAGATAATTTTTCATTTTCAACTTTGGGGAGAAGGACAAAACAAATGAAGCGAAATTAACACAGCGAAGTTCAGAATGATTTGGAGGAATTTTGTAGAGCACCTCAAAAGGTGAAATTCCACCAATGGCGGTTAAGGAGGGAATTCTATTCATTTCATTACATACACAATGGTGAAAGCTGCTTCACCCCAAACCTTCTTAGGAGCTAGGGATAGTATGATAACAATAAATTCCTTGGAAATTGATGTTGCTTATGTCTAAACCGGTCGGGTAAAATGGGCCAAAATCCGTAAAAATTGGAAACCAGACCCTTTTTCAATTCTTTGACATTTTTGGTTCTTAAAACATGGTTACAGTTTGATCTTACCCTATTGTTGGATGTAAACACATATTGCTATGTTTTATGTCATGCCAATTGGGCATAGATTAATGTTATATCAACACACGTGTATTGCTTCTCAATTTTTTTGTTTGGTTTATCTTATAGGCGGAAGAGGTACACCGATAGCTAATAGTCTCCTTTGGGTTGATATTGAGTTTTAGTTTTAGTTCCCAAAAAGACAATCGAATTTGTTATAATTAATGATATGTGCAATTGCGATTGGTGAACCATCACTTTTATATGGAATCACCATTTTTTCTCTATTAATCATAATCACGCATATTATAGGATTATTAAAAAAGTTATGGCAAAAATATGTAGGTTAATTTCAGGTCTGTATCATATCTTGATTCATTACTAGTTCTATTTGAAGTGTGATCGTTTCCTTTTATTTTTCGTAGGTTCAATTTGATAGTTAACAAAGTTTTGATTTGAGTTATTGATGCTATAGGCCAAACATGTTTTACTCGACGATACTATTTGATTTTGAATTCTATATCAAATCTTATTTTGAATTATTGGTGCTAGAAAGACCCGTTCTAACTAGCATGGCACATCACATGCTATCTTTTATTTGGAGGATGCCAGTTGGACATTTGCATGTGAATGTTGAAGAAAATTTCAATATCCAAGAAAGAGGAAGTGCTTTTCAGTTGGAAAATTTACACTCCTTTTTCATGTCTTCACTTTATTAAGCACATCTATGCTTTAGTTTGTTTTTTTAAGAGAAGAAACTATGCTTTAGTTGATAGTTGATATATATAGATTATATAAATATGTACAACACATTTGCCAAAAATTATAATATTGTACACATTTTTTAATCTACAATATAAAAAGTATGAATTTTCATTTATCTCATGTGAGCGTCAAATAATTGTAACATGTAGGCCCAAACCCACCCGAAAAGAAAATGTTGATCCTTTTCGACATAACGCTTATGTCATCTACTGATGTTGCATGCTTTCATCTTGCATTGTAAAGTAGAATCAATTGAATTTGCTCTCTTCTTTTCAAATCTTATTTTTGGACAATTTTTAGGACCAAAATAAAATTGTATGAAACTCAAACACAAATAAACATGCAGAGGTATGCATACATTTAAAAATACTATAAAATATATTTTAAAAATAACAATAAATTGAATTTGAAAATAGATTTTCCTTAGCCACATGCCTTAAATTTAATTGTATAAGAACCACTAAAGAATTATCACAATATTATTTTCACAAAGAATAATAAATTTGAGTTGAGCTTTTATAAAATTTGTATAATCTATCAATATTTTATAAGATACTGCAAATTGTTTTTAGATTTCAAGGGACATCTCTCTCTCTCTCTCTCTCTCTCTCTCTCTTGAGTGGGGGGGGGGGGGGAATTGTTTGGGAGGCAAACTCTTAATTTTTTTTTTTTTGAAATCTCTTAAAATTTTTAATAATGATAAATAAGACATACATAATATTAATTTTTTACGTGGGGAGGGGTGGGGAGGTGGAATCTCAATATACTTCCGTCTTTAGTGCACAAGAACACAAAATACAAGCCAAACTCCTTCAAGCCTCATTGGTATAATTATTTTCCGTAAATAATTCAAGGGCGAAAAATTATTTCACAATATACCATTTTCACATGGGACTAAGAGCATAGCATTGGTAGTGCTAAATTGCTAAATTTAACAACCAAATATAACAAAAGTGGGCTACATCAGTGGAGAAAAAGCTAAAATATTTGGCATTTGAGCTACAATGCACAACCATCTTTGGCAGTGCACTGTAGCTCAGATGTTAAACAAAAAAACTATATTTTATTAGCTCCTCCATTGTAGCTCAGATTATTAAATGATTTTTTTTCTCTTCCTTTCTTTTCTCATCTTCCTCTTGCTCCTCCATTGTAGCTCCTCCTCTCTCTTCTCATTAGTCTTCACTTCTCTCATCCACTCCCCCTAGATATTCTTCTCTCTTCCTGCACCTCACCAAACCATCTCGCCTGCCTAACTGTCTATTGACCCATCTCCCCTGCTTAAGTCTGACCCACCTCTTCCTCCACTTGCCGCTGACCCAAGCCACCACCCTTCTCTTCTCCCTTTCATTTTTTTTTCTTTCTTCCTCCACTCCTCACCTGTCCAACTCCCTTATCTAGACGCTGACCCATCTTTCTTCCTCCACTCAATGCAGCCCCAAGCCCCAAGCCGACCCATCTCTTCTCCATCACCGACCCATCTCGCCATTTCTTTTCTCTTTGGATTTGAGTTTTGTTTGGTTTTGGGTTAGGGATTTATTTTGGGTGGTGGTGGTGGTGGTTGTTGTTATTTGTTTTAGTGGATAAATTATTTTATTGTATTATTTATATTATTTTAATGTGTTGAATGCTAAAATAAAATAACTAATGTTGGGTGTTTTGTAAAGTGAAGTGGTAAAAATAGATAAAATAGCTTTTTGTGATACCAAAAGCTAAAATTGTTGGCACCACCAATGCTAATGCTCTAAAGAAGGCACTTATGTTTTACCCCCAAAAAAACTTGATTCCCCTTCGAATCAGATCCCTAATGATCTAAGGGAAAAGACCAATTTCTCCAAAAGATGGTCCTTAATTCTTGAGTGTCATTTTGGAAGGAAAAAAAAAAAAGAAAGAGTATCTACAGATATTTGCATAATAATCTCCAATGATTATCAAGGATCTCTAAATATGATGAGAATTGCAATAATTAGCACGATTAGGAGCCCGTTTGGATAGGCTGTTTTAAAAGCCTTAACGCGCGTTTTTATTAAAAACGCAAATACATGTGCGTTTGGCGCTGTAAATTGTGTTCTTTCAAACGCAAAATATCACGTTTTGAAACTGAAGTTCCAGCCAACTTTTTGAAAACGGCACTTAAAACGCAGATCTTGTAATACTTTTTAAGGCTTGAATACTTGATATACCCTCACGCAATAAATGACAAAATCACTGGCCAGCAAATAACCTCACCTCCCTGACTTTCTAGCGACTACACTGTGCTCAAGGTCTCAAGCGGATGTTGGAACGGTAGTGGAGAATGTTGACACAACAAAAAAGAGCTCAATAGTTGCAGTATTGAAAATGGAAATAAGAAAGCACCACTCGTAGGAACACCATGCCCACTAGCTCCTTTTTCCATGTTTGCAAAAAAAAAAAACTGTCCGTGTGAACTGTGAAGGAAATATCTAGTTTCTCTCTCTCCACTATCTCTTTTTCACTTTCAATATTTGTGGTTGATGTTTTTTTGGATAGGTTTGTGGTTGATATTAGCTTTGGGGAAAGAGAAAGTAATAGGGGTTATTTTAATTTAGTTTTTGCTTTTGATAATAATACTTTTTTTTATTTAAAGAAAAGGTTATAGGGAAAGTGGATATTATTATTATTTTCATGAGCTACTTCTAATATGATAGAATAATATCATCATAATATCATCAGAATTAAGTCTTTTTCAGTTCTTTTTGGTAATTTGCACTAAAACAACAATTTTAAGCTAATACTATACACAAATTTTACCAAACGTTTTAATATAATTTTTAAAATTGTGTTTTCCATTTGCACATTTTAAAAACGCTCATTTTCAAACAGCTTATCCAAACAGGCCCTAAATCCCAAAGTGATTATCTAGTTTCCGTGCAACATAATCTCAAGATTGTCTTGATTGTGTTTGTTAACAACTCTTTCCGTACGCGATTAATTAGCACTAGTGAGCACAAAAAAATAATTTTCATGCATCACATACACAATACAATACTATGCACTATTGAGCAATTCTTAGACAAGTTTTACGACTACCACACCATTTGCACAATTTTTGCTACAATTTTGATATGCGTAATTGTGATTAATGAATTATCACATGCACATAAACTCATTATTTTTTCTTTATCACTTATAATCACATATATCATGGTAGTGACAAAAATTGTCCAAGACTTTCTGTCTTTAGATGGGAAAAATGGCTAAATAGCCTTAATTTTTAAACTATGTTGCCAACCAACCTTCTTTTCAAACTATTTTAATTAGTAGAATACCACTTTTTGGGAACTTGACATATGCGTATTTTTAAGTAGAACTCAACATTTCTACTATCAAATTATGGGCAAAATTTTCAAAAAGAAATTAAGTAACAAAGTACATATAGAACTCGATACCAATAATATCGAGTTCAAAAATAGTAGTATTTAGCTACATAGTTTGAAAAGGGGATGTTTAATTACATAATTCAAAAATTAAAGTTAAATAGTAATTTTGACTCTTTAGAGTAGCAGCATGCATAATTAGGAAACACTAGATTCCTTTTGTTGCACTTTATAATTGTTGTTTTCCTTGGTTTAGATCATGAACTCGTCCACTGGCTATTATTTAATAGCTCACTTGTTTGTCTTTACGCTTTGTAAGTCAAATTTAGCGGTCCCTATGATTATGCACACTTTTTTCTCCCCTAATTTTTACCAAACAACGATGTAACTCCACTAATTTTTGGCAGCTGATAAATGTAACAATGATGCATGTATTGCAGGTTTGCTTGTAAAATAAAGAGAAAATTTTCAACTTAATGAGATACGAAAAAGAAAAGAAAAGGAGTGGAGAACCAAAAAAGGAAAAAAAAAAAAAAAAAAAAAGCCTCTACATTCTCAATATAACGAAACAACAGGGGTAAAAAAAAAAAAAAAAAAATGATGTATTGCAGGTTAACTTGCTTGTAAACAACGGTCTTTCTTTTTCTTCTTTATTTTCTATCATAGAAAGTAAGCTCTTTTCATTTTTATTTTTATTTTATTTTTTATAGATTTCTAAGGTTTCCATACAATTAATAAGTAATAATATTAAGGAAATTAATGCTAACGGATACCATTAGAGTAATGGTTAAATAATATATTTAAAGAAAATTTTTATGGAAAAAAAAAAACAATTAATGTTTTAATAGTTTTTTCTATTTTCCACAAAAATGATGTCAAAATTTTCCTAAAAGTGGATTGTTAACCATTTTAGAGCAACCGTTAACATAACCCATAATAGTCAAATTTCTGAAAAGTGCATGCCTTTTTTTATTTTTTTTATTTTTTTTTTAATGATCCTTTTATCATTTAAGTAAGTCAAGTTAGAACAGATCATCAAATTTTCGGAACACACATGCCTTTTTTTTTTTAGTAAATTGCAGTGTTAATGTGTTATAGGACATAAACCGGACAACAACAAAAAAAACTTGAGTAGGAATAAGGTCACGAATATCCAACGAGGCTGAATTTCAAAGTAAAACTATAAATATCATATGGGGGACTCTATCGTATGGGAGGACCAAAGTCTCGATCACCAAACACCTAGCAAAAAAACAATTGGACAAGTAATATATTTCACATAAGCTTTTATATAAGAACGGTGCAAAAAGAAACATTATGGGTCCGTTTGGATAAAACTTATTTTGCTAAAATTGAAAACTAAAAACTGAAAATACTGTAACAAAATAATTTTTAATGTGTGAATAGTGCCGTGGGACCTATTTTTAATGAAAAAGATGCTGAAAAGTGAAGTTTGTGGGACCCGTGAATAGTGCACGGGTGCATTGTTCACTGCTGAAAAGTCAAAACATGCTGCTGGGAAAAAAAAAAAAAAGAAAAAAAAGGGAAAGAAACGCAAATGTGGATCTGCAAATGTAGATCCAAACTCACACTATGATAACGGCACAATATTATCATCACTAGGGTTTGAAACACAATTAGAATCTACAAAAGGCCTAGCCCAAATATTATGACCCTAATTGGCCACCTATTCGGCTATTCCACAAATAAAAAAAAAAAAAATATATTATGAATTAACACCTCTCGATCTAATTTGGATTTTTGTTTTTTGAGAAAAAATGAAAAAGGGAGCTCGCATGTATTGTGTGTAATCATCGCTCCACACCTCATGGTATATTGTCATTTAGGCTTTTGATAAGCTCATAGGTACCACCAGCACACAAGATGTGCCACTATTTGATCTCATTATCACAATTTCTGCATATTAGGAAGTATGAGTCAATTCTAGTACTCAAACCAGTGACCTCTTGACACTTAGTCGTGATGAGGTTTTTTCAAGGCTTCCTACAGCTACACCACACTTGCTGGTGGTAACTAATTTGAATACTAAGTAGAGAAGGTGAGTAGTGGATTGAGGCTTTATCAGAAAAAAGTTTGCAACTTGTAAGTGTGAAGTAATGAAAGGGATGACAATGACTCCTTCATGCATGCAGTGACGAAAAATGTCATGTTATCTTGACATGTTTGGTGTGATCATGAAAGACATCATTATGTGTTGTTTAGACCATGACCTTGCTATCAAAATAAAGCGGAGTAAGAATAGAAACAAAACCCCTCTATCACTTTGAGTAAACATTGAAGCCAAATAACTTTTGAAGTAGCGTTAGCTAAACCTCAATATTCTGCTTCAGTTAAGGAGTAAACAACTACAGATTAAGCATTAAACTCGAGCTTAGATGAACAAGATAATAATAGTCCTTTGTGCATTATCCCACGCACAACAAAGGACAACTGTAAAATGGACTGTGCATGGTGATGTCATAGATTAACTGACAACATGAACAACATATATAACACTAATGTCCTTTTTTTCCCCAATACCATAGCTTAAAAACGCATAAATAGTAGCTCATTTAGATAATTTTTCATTTTCAACTTTGGGGAGAAGGACAAAACAAATGGAGCGAAATTAACACAGCAAAGTTCAAAATGATTTGGAGGAATTTTGTGGAGCATCTCAAAAGGTGAAATTCCACCAATGGCGGTTAAGGAGGGAATTCTATTCATTTCATTACATACACAATGGTGAAAGCTGCTTCACCTCAAACCTTCTTAGGAGCTTGGGATAGTATGAAAACAATAAATTCCTTGGAAATTGATGTTGCTTATGTCTAAACCGGTCGGGTAAAACGGGCCAAAATCAGTAAAAATTGGAAACCAGACCCTTTTTCAATTCTTTGACATTTTTGGTTCTCAAAACATGGTTACAATTTGATCTTACTCTATTTATGAATGTATACACATATTGCTATGTTTTATGTCATGCCAATTGGGCACAGATTAATGTTATATCAACACGTGTATTGCTACTCAATTTTTTTTGCTTGGTTTATCTTATAGGCGGAAGAGGTACACCGGTAGCTAATAGTCTCCTTTGGGTCGATATTGAGTTTTAGATTTAGTTCCCAAAAAGACACTTGAATTTGTCATAATTAATGATATGTGCAATTGCGATTGGTAAACCATCACTTTTATATGGAATCACTATTTTTTCTCTATTAATCATAATCACACATATTATAGGATTATTAAAAAAGTTATGGTAAAAATAGGTAGGTTTCAGGTCTGTATCATATCTTGATTCATTACTAGTTCTATTTGAAGTGTGATCGTTTCCTTTTATTTTTCGTAGGTTCAATTTGATAGTTAACAAAGTTTTGATTTGAGTTATTGATGATATAGGCCAAACATTTTTTACTCGACGGTGCTATTTGATTTTGAATTCTATATCAAATCTTATTTTGAATTCTATATCAAATCTTATTTTGAATTATTTGTACTAGACAGATCTGTTCCAACTAGCTAGTATGGCACATCACATGCTATCTTTTATTTGGAGGATGCCAATTGGCCATTTGGATGTGAAATGAATGTTGAAGAAAATTTCACTATCCAAAATAAAGGAAGTGCTCTCCAGTTGGAAAATTTACACTCCTTTTTCATGTCGTCACTTTATTAATCACATCTATGCTTTAGTTTGCTTTTTTAAGAGAAGAATCTATGCTTTAGTTTTGATAGTTGATATATATAGATTAAACAACTTTATACACATTTGCAACAAAAAAAAAAAAATATATTGTACACATTTTTGTAATCTACAATATAAAAAGTATGAATTTTCCTTTATCACATGTGAGTGTCAAATAATTGTAACATGTAGGCCCAAACCCATCCGAAAAGAAAATGTTGATCCCTTTCGTCATAACGCTTATGTCACCTACTGATGTGGCAAGCTTTCGTCTTGCATTGTAAAGTAGAATCAATTAAATTTGCTCTCTTCTTTCCATAACTTGTTTTAGGACAAATATTAGGACCAAAATAAAATTGTATGAAACTCAAACACAAATAAACATGCAGAGGTATGCATATGTTTGTTATTTCGATTAAAAATGTTAGTGAATTTTTTTTTTCGTATATATTTATTTTGTGAGAGGTAATTAAGTTAAAATTACAAAGAAATTCTTAATTTAATTTCTTTTATGTATTTTTTAACATCACAAGCTTGGCTTATGTACTATTTTTCTTATAAAATTGAATAAGTATTATTGAGTAATTGAAAGATCTTTAAGTGTTATATAAAGAATTGAATTTAAATTGAGAGTTTATATAGTATTTGTAACATATTCTTAACTTTATTGATGTGTTTTGAGATAACTTTTGCTTTAATGAAACTTTTAATCTCTTAAACATTTGAAATTTTATTTAGAAAGAAGTAATTTCATTTACCATTCATAATTAATAATAAAAAAAAACTTGTGTAATACACTAATTACTAAGAATATATAACAATTATTTGACCAATAAATAACAATAGAAAACTATATATCATTCCAATTTAGTCTCTCAAAAAACTCGATTTTCTTTTCAATTGATATCTCATGCGACTTTGCACATTGTCCTAAAGTTCAACAAAATACTGTAAAAGATATTTTAAAAAATAACAATAAATTGAATAAAAAAGAGTACTCAAGAAAATTATAAAAACTAAGAATATTGAAAATATAGTCTGAAAGGTGCATTATTAAGCTTGAGTTAACAAAGCCTAAACTCCTTAGACAACATTTATTACTCATACCGAATTGGTATTTAATTTTGAATTTGAAAATATATTTTCCTTTGCCACATGCCTTAAATTTAATTGAATAAGAACCACTAAAGAATTATCACAATATTATTTTCACAAAAAAAAAAAAAAAAAATTTGAGTTGAGCTTTTATAAAATTTGTATAATTTATCAATATTTAATGAGATACTACAAATTTTTTTTTAGAGTTCAAAAGATCTCTCTCTCTCTCTCTCTTCTTTTGGAGGGGGGGGGGGGTGATTCAAATTTTTTGGGAGGCAAAATCCTTTTTTTTTTTTTTTTTTTTTGAAATCTCTTAAAATTTTTAATAATGATAAATAATAAATAATACATATAGAATATTAATTTGGGGGGGGGGGGGGGTTAATCTCAATATACTTCCATCTCTAGTGCACAAGAACACAAAATACAAGCCAAACTCATTCAAGCCTCATTGTTACAATTATTCTCTATGAATAAGTCAAGGGACATAAATTATTTCACAATATACCACTTTCACATGGGACTAAGGGTTCGTTTTGTTAGAGGAGCGGAAAAGTGGGAGGATAGAAAATATTTTAATTTCCCTCATTTTTTTTTGGCTGGGAGTGAAAAAGTGGAGGGATGAAAAAAGTTAGTTTTTATAAATTTACTTATATACCCTTGTTAAAAATGATGCTTAATTAAAACAAAAAAAAAAATCACAAACCACCAAAAAAAAAAAAAAAAAAACACCCAAGTTTATTAAAAAATAAAAATCACATCTAAACAAAAAAGAAAAAAGATTGAAATGAGAACAAAAGAAACACTTAACAAGGGTACTGAAGCCCAACAGAGCAAGTGAAAAAAGAAGAATGAGAACAAAAATCATACAGTTATTAAAACTGGAATTTAAATATATAATAATAAAAAATAAAAAATAAAATAACACAACACAACACATACTGAAGCCCATGTGCAACTTGCACATGGGCATTTTTGTTCTTCACCCATTAGATATTTAATTCCCACCAAGTTTTCTTCTCATTTTGGGTAGAAAACTTTTTGGTTGGTTCAAGTGAGCCCTAAAGGAGGTATGTATGTTACTTTTACCTCCAAACAAACTCAATTCCCCTACTAATTAGATCTCTAATGATCTAAGAGAAAAGACAAATTTCTCCAACTAATGGTCCTTCTCGCGTGTCATTTTGGAAGCGAAAAAAAAAAAAAAAAATGAGTATCTACAAATATTTGCATAATAATCTCCAATAATTAGCAAAGATCCCTAAATATGATGAGAATTGCACTAATTAGCAAGATTAGATCCCAAAATGATTATCTAATTTCCATACAACATAATTACAAAAATTTTTTGATTGTGTTTGTTAACGACTCCTTCCGTACGCAATTAATTAGCACTATTGAGCACAAAAATATAATTTTCATGCATCACATACTGCACTATTGAGCAATTTTTAGACAAGTTTTTCGACTACCATACCATTTGTCACAATTTTTGCTACAATTTGATGATGTGTAATTGTGATTGATAAATTATCACATGCAAATCGATAAACTCATTACTTTTTCTTTATCACTTATAATCACATATATCATGATAGTGACATAAATTGTGTCTAAGACTTTCGGTCTTTAGACGGCAAAAATGGCTAAATAACCTTAATTTTTAAACTATATAGCCGAATAATCCCCTTTTCAAACTACTTTAGCAAAATACCACTTTTGGGTATTTTAAAGTAGAACTCAACATTTCTATTGTCAAATTTTGTACAAAATTTTTAAAAAAAATTTAAGTATAAAAATACGCATAGAACTTGACATTACTAATGTCGAGTTCCACGCAGAACTTGACATCAGCAATATCAAATTAAAAAAAAAAAAAAAAAGTATTTTGCTATATAATTTGAAATATAGTTCAAAAATTAAAGTTAAATGTCATTTTCCCTGAGCAGTATAAGTGCATGCATGATTAGAAAACACTATATTTCTTTTGTTGCACTTTTTAGCTGTTGTTTTCCTTGGTTTAGAACATGAACTCGTCCACTCACTATTATTTAATAGCTCACTTGTTTGTCTTTACGCTTTGTGAGTCAAATTTAGTGGTCCCTATGAATTATGCACACTAATTTTTGCCAAACAAGGATGTACCTCCACTGATTTTTGGCAGTTGATAAATGTAACAATGATGTATTGCAGGTTTGCTTGTAAAATAAAGATAAAATTTTCAACTCAATGAGATACGAAAAAGAAAAGAAAGAAAAGAAGAAAGAGTGAACAAAAACAAAAACAAAAAAATTCCCTCTACATATTCAATATAACGAAACAACAGAGGTAAAAAAAAATGTATTGCAGGTTAATTTGCTTGTAATTAAAATATCCTTCTCTTCTTTATTTTCTATCATAGAAAGTAAATCAACTCTTTTTATTTTTATAGATTTCTAACGTTACAGTACGGTTAATAACATTATGCAATAAACTTTTGAGTCGTAGGGTAATATGTTTTTGAACACGCAAACCACCGAATAGATATGGATGGATATGCAACCCACGTGAATCACGTATACCAATCTACAGTACGTATGCGCGTTCCGATAATGTACCAAACATTTGGGCCCCTGGAAAAGATAAGTGGACTATCGGAAAATGCTAACACGATAAATTTTGCCATAATTTATTTATGTAGCAAGTTATAAGTGGTAGAGTTGTGGTAAAAATTGATCATGAAAAAAGTTGTAGTCCTACTCCAATCATTGCTCGTGAACTATCAGATAGTGAGAGAGACAAGCATATAACTTTCATTCTATTATATATAGATAAGTCTAGGACACAACACAATCATCGATACATTGTTATTGCTTGAGAAAAATTAATGGCTAGCTGCCTTCTGTTTAAGAAAAGCAAGAGCTGCTTCATAGACTTCCAATATGATCCAGAGAAGGACGAAGCAGGCTATGTCCGAAACCTTCTGTTGATAGTTGCAACTCTAATTGCAGCAGTGACTTTTCAAGCTGGGGTTAACCCTCCTGGTGGTGTTTGGCAAGATAATAAGGATCATGTTGCAGGGACGGCCATTTACGCGTCTCAAACAGACCCCTTCTATGTTTTCTTGGTTTTTAACACTCTGGCACTTTCCACTTCGGTTCTTGTCATTATGTCTCTCACATATAACTTCCCTTTCCATTTAGAAGTATTTATTGCCGCAGCTTCAATGCTTGTAACTTACGGATCGGCCATATTTGCTGTCACACCTCATGAATCTCATAAATTTCGGTACGTCCTGACTGCAGCCGCTTTTCCTTTTGTGCTACGAGTTTTGATTTTTACAGCCAAGTTCAAAGCAAATCAAGGAAAAGAGACAAGTGGGAATTCTGAAGATAATTCACGCAGAAAAAATGGAAGTGAGATTCCCAAAAATTCAGAAGGCGCCTAAGTTTGAATTTCCATCAGTTCTATCAAAAATAAAGTTCAGAAGACGCCTAACATTTTCCGATTTTGTATTATTATGCCATAAAACTGTCGTGGGACAGCTGCTATATCTATGTACAAATTTGCATGGGTCTGTTTGATTTTGCCTTTTCGATGTTCTTTTCCCCTCTATGTATCTTTAGCTATAAATATTATGGAATTTTCTCGTTAAAAATTATATTATCTTTTTTTTTTTTTTTTTGGGGGTTAACCAAGAAAGATATAAATCAAGTTTAATTATTTATATATATATATATATATATTAAAGCACTTGAAAAATTCAAACCCAACAGGCCCTTAATATCCTCACTACATATGTTAGATTTATTCTAATAAAAAACATATCTTTTCTTGAAATTTGATATTAGTTAGTGTTCTTAAGTTATTTATTTATTTATTATTTATTATTTATTTATTTTTTAACTTGGGCAAAGCCAATAATTTTTGTTTGGGAACCAAGTTATGGTATTGATACAATAACCAAGGGACTTAATTAAGATAAACTCACTTGTAGAGAACTTATTCTATATATATATATATATATATACATATATACATATATATATAATTTAAGAGAACTTATCATTTTCCGAAACTCTAAATTGTATATAAAAAAAAAGGTTGTATAATGTGTTGTAAAAAAAAACAAATATTGCGTAAAAGAATTGGTTAATAGGGGATATTTAACGTTATAGATAATAATGCTTGAAAAAAATTAAAAGAGAATAGAAAAAAATTATATCAAAGTTCTCTTCATTTCATCTATATACAATTAATATTTTATTATTTTTAGATCTAATAATGTATAGGCAACCACATCATTTAAAATTTAAAATAATCTGATAGTATCTATACTTTTAGATTTGTAAAATTTAACCTGAGCTATGAAATTGTTCCATTTAAAATGGAGAAAATTATTTTCCTTGCATATCTCTCACTTGTAGTATTACACTTTCTTCAAATTAAGTGGAGACAACTGACAAAAAGCTCTTTCCAAAGCAAGCTATAACCTTTTTTTTTTTTTGGTCTTTCTTTTCAAATAAATATAGCATAAAAAGAAGTGTTGTATAATGTTATGTTGGTATTGTCTTGGGCATTCTAGATGTGCCATAAATTGCTAAGAATTTTATATTTCAATGATATACTTGATCTTTTTAAGGAGAAAGGTAATTCAAATCTTCCTTTTTTTTTTTCTTTTTTTTTTTTTTTTTATAACAATTGAATTACCAAAAGAGATGTACCATAAATCTAAAATTTTCATCTTATTCTTATTATTAATGTAAATTATTAATTACATTTCGCTATCTTGAAAAATACATGCATTGTCTTTTTGTTAGGCGTGTGTGAAGTTTATTTGGCTTACTTCCATCTTGCATACACATCATCGAAAACCTAAATTCTAGAAAACCTAAATTCAAGTCCTAAATTTCTACCTCATTCTTCCTCCACTCAACGTCAATGCCTCCAATTCTAAAAAAAAAAAAAAAAAAAAAAAAAAAAAAAAAAACCCTCAATGCCTCCAGCACTGCCATTTGCTGTTGCTACTATGTTGTTCCTCATATCAGATCCGATCTACAGTTGCTAGCTTGTTGCTGCTGCTGCTACTGTTCCTCAGATCCTCGATCTACTGTTGCTGTTCTCACTTACACACAAGTTGAATCGGCTAAAGTACGGTGAATCTGAAAAATTTCTCTCTTCTCTCAAGTTCATATTTTTTTTTCCTCTGCTCTATTGCTTTGCCTAACATCCTAAACTCTATTTTTCCTCATTTTATTTAGATATATTTTTTTTTTTACTATTTCACTCTCTCTTCCTTTTCCTCTCTTTCTCCCTCTACCTCTAGCACCAGCCATAACAAATTAAAAAAAAAAAAAAAATAGCCACCATGCCACCCACCAATACACTGCCACCCCACATATCCCAGCACCACCCACCGGCCGACTATCGAACCAAAACCAAAACCACATTAAAAAAAAAAAAAAAAAAAAAAAAAAAAAAAAAAAAAAAACCCAGAAGAACCCATGCCACCGAGAAACCCACCAATCTCCACTGATCCAAACCCACGCCACCACCTAACCCATGATACACCGATCAACCTATCCAAACCCATCACCTGACCCATAACTCCAAGCCCACCATTTGACCCATGACCCACACAACTTACTGATCCAAACACAACCCACCATGATCTCCAATCTTCACTGATCCAAAATCCACGCCGATTGCCGTGCCATAACCACGAACCCAACCCAGCTCTGGTGCAAGCTTTGAATGAGAAAGATAGATGTGAGATGAGAGAAAGAGCAAGGGCTAAGGAGGGAGGAGCTCAGAGAGAGAGAGAGAGAGAGAGAGAGAGAGAGAGTAAATGAGAAACTAAAGTGAGAGTGAGAGAAAACAAAAAGTTAAAAAGAATAAAATATAATTTTTTAGTTTTACAATTGAGCTACAGTGCCATCCTAAATGTAGGATGGCACTGTAGCACAATTGCAAATTTTTTGCAATTCCAAGATAGGAGACCAGATGTGAATGCTCCAATAAATTCATAACTTTATTACTTTATGTGAGTATTGTGTCTGAGCTTGAGACCAAAGTTTTTGGTACTGAGTCATTAAATTTTGTCTTTGTTACTTTGTGTGGTGTGGGCCGTGTGGCCAATATTATATATATATGTGTGTGTGTGTGTGTGTGTGTGTGTGTGTGTGTGTGTGTGTGAACTTGTGTTCGTCTCTTGTGATTTAATTTAATTCACTATGTGGTTGTGATTTAAGTCTTTGTGTGGCCAATAGTCAATAATCAGATAGTATTCCCATAAATAAAAAAAAAAAAAAAAAAAATCAGATAGTATTAAATAACTATTTAAATAATGGCTTTAGCAAACATTCTAGAGGATAGAAACATTTGTGTCATGTTATGCGCATGGCTATGTAATTGTGTTTCATTCTTTTAGATTTTTTTTTTTTTTTTTTTTTTTGAGAAGTCCATTTTTTTTAGTTGGCGCATCTAACACATGATTAACAATTTAACATTAATATTGTTGTGGCTTGTGAGGGCATATTTGTTTTTTGTTTTTTTATTTGACTAGGTAAAATAGAACTACAAAATATGGAAATAGTGAATCATTTTTTTATTTGTAGATCATGAGTAAGTCCATTACAATATTAAAATTTTTCAAAAGAAAAAATCTAAATAATTTAGAAGTCATAGCTGATGGTGCAAAGTTGCCAACCTCTAGCGTTCATGTCCCAGTTTTTGAAAATCTTCAAACAGAGGTTCCAAATATCACCATTGATGAAAGTACAGGTTTTGCACGTGATCCTAGAAGGCATAAGCAAATATCGGAATATGATGCTAATGAACAGGATGAAATTCGACGAGCTTATATTGAGCTTGGTCCATACCAACCTAAACTAGATGAATACAAGAAAACTAAAATTGGAAGTCATTCTCGTAAATTTCAATATTCATGGTTTGCAATTTGCAATTGAGTCATTTTGTACATGGCTTGAATATTCACCTAGTAAAGATGCTACTTTTTGTCTACCATGCTTTCTCTTTAATAAGCCAACTGGGAAATTTAGGAGTCATGTATTCACTAAGGACAGATTTCAGAATTGGAAGAAAGCTAATGATGGAAATAATTGTTCCTTTTTGAATCATATGGGGAAAGAACCTAACTCTTTTCATAGAGCTTCTGAGCAAGCCATGATAGATTTGATGAACCAGTATCAACACATAAAAAAGGTACTTGAAAGTTTCAACTTTGATCAAATTGCAAACAATCGATTGTGGTTAAAGGCCTCAATTGATGTTGTCAAAGTGCTTGCATTTCAAGGACTACTTGCTTTTAGAGGACGAGATGAAAGTTCTGATTCAATTAATCATGAGAATTTTCTTGAAATATTGGATTTGGTGATATCATATAATAAATATGTTACAGAAGTGATAGAGAAAGCTCCCAAAAATGCCTCTTACAAATCCCCCAAAATCCACAAGGAAATCTTACTTGTATTTTTAAACAAGGTGAAGAAGGCAATTCATGAAGCAATTGATGATGCAAAGTTTTGCCTAATTGTTGATGAAACTCGTGATGAGTCAATGAAGGAGCAAATGACTATTGTTATAAGATTTGTACACAAAGATGGTTTTGTTTGAGAACGTTTTTTTTTTTTTTTTTTGGGTAGTTCATGTCCCTGATACTACGACATTAATCCTAAAAGACGAAATATATTCTGTCTTGTCACATCATAGTCTGGATATTCAAGATATTCAAGGGCAAGGGTATGACGATGCAAGAAATATGCGAGGTGAGTGAAATGAATTAAAAGCTTTGGTTTCAAATGATTTTTCATATGCTTACTACATTCATTGTTTTGCACATCGCATTACAACAAAATGTATTTTTAGTGACAAAAATTAGTGAGGAAATATTTTTCGTCACTAAAAATACAGCTTTAGTGACGAAATATGAATTTCGTCACTAATAATGAAAAAAATTATAACATTTAGTGACGAAAAATAAATTTCATTGCTATTGTGATCTGAAAAATGAGTGCCAATGGAGGGAAACTTTGGCGCCTGCTTAATTAATCTATAGTGACGAAATATTTTGTCGCTAAAAGTTGAAATTTTTAGTGACGAAATATTTCGTCACTGTAGATATTGTTGTGGGTAGTTTCAGTGACGAAAATACTTTCGTCGCTATAAGCAAATATTAGTGACGAATAATAATCGTCACTAAAAATAATAATTATTTTGCACTTATATGTTTTTAGTGACGAAATCACATTTCGTCACTAAAAACAATAATAGTTTTGCACTTATATGTTTTTAGCGACGAAATCATATTTCGTCACTAAAAGTATGCTTTAGTGATGAAATATGAATTTCGTCTCTAAATTTTAACAAAGTTTGGGTTCTTTAGTGACGAAACTGATATTCGTCGCTAAAAAACATTAAAAAAAAAAAAAAAAAAAACCATTTACAACGACGAAATGAGCATTGGCGATGGAAACGAAATCGTCGCTAAAGGCCACTAAACCCATGACCTGTTTTATTTTCCAATTCCATTTATCACATTCACACATTACAACGCCTCACCTCAGAAACCGAAAGAAACTCAACACATTGCAACGCTTCACCTCACAAACCAGCACGCTGGTGATGGTTCAGCGTCCTAATCGCGACGCTTCAGCTCGCCGGGGACGGTTCAGCATCCCAATCGCGACGGTTAAGCAACCCAATTGCAACGATTCAAATCACTGGTGACGGTTCAGCGTCCCAATCGTGATGCTTTAGACACCAGCGACGCTTCAGCTCGCTTCGCCGGCGACGATTCAGACGCGATGCTTCAGCTTCCATAGCGACACTTCAGTTCTAATCCGATTGCGACGCTTCAGTTCCGATCGGGACGCTTCAGCCCTTGATCATCGGTGACGCTTCAACTTCGATCGCAAAGCTTTGGCTTTCGATTGTTGGCAGCTTTTCATCCTTCGCAACATTCGGCGACGCTTCAGTTAGCGACGCTTTTGGTTTTTTTTTTTTTTTTTTTTTTGAGTTAATTTTTGTTAACAAAAATTACAAAAAAGCCATTCAGATTGCTCTTGTTTCATTTATATAAATTTTTTGTTTTCTTGCTTTACCTCTTGTCTGCAACTTTAGCTTGGTACTAGTGTTTAGTGACAAAATGAGTTTCGTCACTAAAAGTCCAATTTCATCACTAAAGATCCTTAGTGACGAAAAACTGAACTTTTAGTGACGAATTTTTTCGTCACTAAAAATACATTTTATTGTAATGTCGCTTGCAATTAGCGTTATTGACAGCATCAAAAGAAGTTATTCTTGATCAAAGCTTTTTTAATAGATTATCTTCTATTGTCAATGTTGTTGGTGCTTCATGCAAGTGTATCGAGCAACTAAAAAAAATCTTATGTTGATCAAATTGCATATTTTGTTGAAAGTGGTGAGCTTGAAACTAGAAGAGGACTTAATCAGATTAGCACATTACAACAGGTTGGGGATACTCGTTGGGGTTCTCACTTGAGATCAATTTCTAGCTTGGTAAAGATATTTAGTTCAACATGTGAAATTTTACTTAAGATCATCAAGGAAGGAAATACTACTTCCCAACGAGAAGCAGCATACTCATGTTATTATGCTATGATTTCTTTTGAATTTGTGTTCATTTTGTATCTCATGAAAGAAATTAGAGAGATCACTGATGCACTTTGTCAAGCTTTGCAGTGTCAGTCTCAAGACATTTTAAATGCCATGAATTTTGTTTCATCCACTAAAGCACTTATTCAAAAATTCAGAGATGATGTGTGGGATAATTTACTTGCCACTGTGAAATCATTTTGTGAGGCACGTGACATAGATATCCCAGATATGAATGCTCGTTATGTTGAGAAAGATGGTTTAGCTCGTCATTAACAAGATGACTTCACAATTAAGCATCATTATTGGGTAGATATTTTTTATGCTGTAATAGATTCTATATTACAAGAATTAAATCATTAGTTTAGTAAGCATGCAGTGGAATTGCTTAATCTTAGTTCAGCTCTTAATACTAAAGGGGCACACGAGTCTTTTAAAAGTAAAGACATTTTGTTGTTAGTAAGCAAGTTTTATCCGAAAGACTTCACAGATCAAGAAATGACACTTTTAAAGGTAGAAGTTGATCATTATGAGCACAATGTAGTAAGGCATCCGGACTTAAAAAAGCTATCAAGTATTTCTAAGTTGTGCCAATGGTTGGTAAAAACCCGAAAATCATTATTTTACCCATATGTTTATAGAATGATTACACTTGTGCTTAATCTTCTAGTTTTTATTACAACTATAGAGTGAGCATTTTCAGCCATGAATATTATCAAAAATACACTTCGTAACAAGATGGAAGATAATTTTCTAATGGACTCTTTGATTTTGTACATTGAGAAGGAGATTGCTGCAAAATTTGGTACAGAATCAATCATAAACGACTTTAAAAATTTAAAAGAGTGTCGAGTTCTTTTTTTGATAAATGTGTTGAAATGTTTAAAAAACACTTATTTTATATGTTATACTTTTTTGATGTTTTTATAATATGAAATGTTTAAGAAATACTTATTTTGTGTGTAGTATTTTGTTGAATATGAAATAAATGTTAGTTTTTATTTTCATAATTTTTTTGTCTGTTTTAAGCTTTGGCCCCCTCAAGTTTGAATCCAAGTTCCGTCCCTGCATACAAATTGTTATTGACTCTAAAATGGTCGTTTGTCATTGACTCAAAGATTCACTGCAAACAATTATTTGCCATATTGACACAAAATCTCATCTCTTTTTAAGCCCAGGAAAAAAAAATTCATCCTTTTTCAAAGGAACTGAATTGTATATACATATATTTTTACTGCATTGCATTTTCCTTTTCCATAAGGATGAAACCTCCTTATCTCTTCCTACAAGGCACATCTTTATTGACCAAAACAACAACTAATATGGTTTTATAAAAAAAAATAAGTATGCTATATATAGCAAACAAATGATAAAAAATGTCATGCAAGAGCAAGACCTTATGGTTTTGCAGAGACTTGTATTATTGCTTGCATAGAAAAAAATGGCTAACCTCCTCAAAATACTAGTCGCTGTAGGAACTGGTTTAAGTACTTCCAATACGAAGAAAACCGGGACTCAGCAACCGAAGTCCAAAACGTTCTCTTCGTGGTGGCTACGTTGATTGTTGCAGTGTCCTTTCAAGCTGGGGTTAACCCTCCTAGCGGGGTTTGGCAAGGTCATGACCACGGACATAGAGCAGGGAGAGCCATATATGCATCTGAAAAAGAAGCCTTCTATGCTTTCTTGATTCCTAACACTTTGGTTCTCTTAGCTTTAGTTCTGGTCATCATGTCACTCACATGCATTGATGCATGAAGGTTCCCTTTTGATCAATTTGAAATATTTGTTGCCACGGCTTCAATGATTTTAACTTATGGGTCTGCTATATTTGCTGTCATGCCCAAGGAATCAGTGTGTTTTAACTGTATTTTGCTAGCTATGGCTGGGCCTTTTGTAATGAGGTATTTGATTCAGAAGTTCAATAAGATTAAGAGTGAAGTGTCTATATATATAAAGTATAGTTTAGCTACTTGAGGATTTTTTTTAAAAAAAAAATTTATAGAACGTCAACTGTGCTATTTATAAGATATTTTATCAGTTAAATTAACAGAAACCTATAATGAATAGAATTTCTAATGTAACACCACCACACACCCTTGATGTAGTGGTCACTCTACAAATATAAATGTTTGTAGGGTGTGGGGGGCTAGGGCTGGGGTTTAAGTCTTCAAGAGGGAGTTTCACACACATATACAAATTAGATGTCATCTTCAAGTCAACAATTGCTGCTCATAGCCATAGGTGACAATTTTCCACAAGATAAAGTTTTCCAAAAGCTTTGTGACATTACCCTCACTAGTTAAATGTCAATTTATAAGGCACGTTTGAATTATAATACTTTCTAATTTTGGGTGTTTTGTAAAGTGATGTGGTAAAAATAGATAAAATAGCTTTTTGTAGTACCAAAAGCTAAAATTTTTGACACCATCAATGCTAATGCTCTAAAGGAGGCATGTATGTTTTACTTGATTCCCTTACAAATTAGATCCCTAATGATCTAAGGGAAAAGATCAATTTCTCCAATAGATGGTCCTTAATTCTCGAGTGTAATTTTGGAAGCAAACCAAAAATAAAAAATAAAAAATAAAAAATCAATCGAGTAGGGAGTCAATACCGTACCGGAGGCTGTACTGATTTGACCAGCAGTATGATATATTTCGGATACCGGTCAATACCGGTGTACCGTTTTGGGTTTACCGCTATTTTTTATATTTATAAATAAATTAATATATATATATATATATATGTATGTATGTGTGTGTGTGTGTGTGTGTGTGTGTGTGTATATTATAATAAATATAAAAGTTTACCATAAAACATTTCCTCAATTCAAAACTAATTATTCATAGTTTTAGACTTTAGTATCAATTAAAAAAAAAAAAAACACAATATAAAAAATAGAAAGATTAAAAGTTACCATTGCATACTAAGAAAATAAATAATACTAATAAGTTAATGCAAATAAGTTACCATTCTGCCCTAACAAAAATTCAAAAATTACAAAATTAAAAAAAAAAAAAAACTTTTTTCTGTACCGGCCAGTATTACCTAAAATTGGCTGGTATGGCCGGTACGGCCGGTATTTAAACCGGTACAAAACATTGATGTTTCGATACCGGTATACATACCGGTACGGTATTGACTACCTTGGTATCTATCGATATTTGCATATAATAATCTCCACCGATTAGCAAAGATCCCTAAATACGATGAGAATTGCATGGATTAGAAATATTAGATCCCAAAATGATTATCTAATTTCCGTGCAACATAATCTCAAAATTGTTTTGATTGTGTTTGTTAACGACTCTTTCCGTACGTGATTAATTAGCACCAGTGAGCACAAAAATATAATTTTCATGCATCACATACACAATACTATGCACTAATGAGCATTTTTTATACAAGTTTTATAAGTACCATATCATTTGTCACAAATTTTGCCACAATTTGATGATATATGTAATTGTGATTGATGAATTATCACATGCACATACACTAATTTCTTTTTCTTTATCACTTATAATCACATATATTATGGTACTGACAAAAATCATGTCCAAGTCTTTCTCTCTTTAGATGAGAAAAATGACTAAATAGCCTTAATTTTTAAACTATGTAGCCAAACAACCTCTTTTTTTTTTAAACTATTATAGCAAAATGCCCATTTTTTAGAACTTAACATATGCATATTTTTAAGTAGAACTCAACATTGTTTACTATCAAATTTTGTAAAAAATTTAAATTGCAAAATTCACGTAAAACTCGATATTGTTAATGTCAAGTTCCACGTAGAACTTGACATTAGCAATATCAACTTCAAAAACAATAATATTTTTTCTATATAGTTTGAAAATGTGGTGTGGAACTTAACATTAACAATATCAAATTCAAAAACAATAATATTTTTTCTATATAGTTTGAAAATGTGGCTGTTTAACTATATAGTTCAAAAATTAAAGTTACATAGTCATTTTCGCTGATCAGCAAGTGCATGCATAATTAGAAAACACTAGATTCCTTCTGTTTCACTTTATAACTGTTGTTTTCCTTGGTTTAGATCATGAACTCGTCCACTGACTATTATTTAATAGCCCACCGTGTTTGTCTGTAGGCTTTGTGAGTCAAATTTAGTGGTCCCTATGAATTATGTACACTAATTTTTACCAAACAAGGATGTAACTCCAGTTATTTTTGGCAGCTGATAAATGTAACGATGATGTATTGCAGGTTTGCTTGTTAAATAAAGAGAAAATTTTCAACTTAATGAGATACGAAAAAGAAAATAAAAGGAGTAAAGAACACAAAAAAAAAAAAAAAAAAAAAAAAAAAAAAAAAAAACCCTCTACATTCTCAATATAACGAAACAACAGAGGTAAAAAGTCACCCTCAAAAAGAAAAAAAAAAAAAAAAAAAGAGAGGTAAAAACTGATGTATTGAAGATTAATTTGCTTGCAAACAACAATCTTTCTTTCTCTTCTTTATTTTCTATCATAGAAAGTTGTTAGGACATATGTGTTTACATGTTAGGAACATATGTCACATTTTATGTAAATTGGCTAATCCTTTGACAAAACGCACTCTACTTGTAATTGGGTAGTTCTAGGTGTATTTAATACTTCAAGAAACTATGTTTCAAGATCAAGTGTTGAAGTCATCAAGTCTGTCCAAGAAAAAGCAAGTTGAAGTGCAGAATTTTTAAAGCTCGACACCTTCTCGACACCTACCTCGACACCTGCTAGCTGTCGAGATTTACAAAGTCAGAATTCTAATCTGATTTTCTTGGGATCCGTGAATGTGTTTTTGGGCCTTCTTTTCTTCTAACCCTAAACATATTTAAGGAGTGTTTTAAGAGCCGTCAACATAGACACAAGTTGCAGAAGCATTGAGCAATCCTTGTTCAAGCAAATTGTGCTCTAAGACGAAGTTCTTAACCTAGATCATCTTCTTCAAGAAGTTGCTGTGTATTGTGCACCTTAGGGTTTTGTGACCAAGCATCTTCCTGATCTTCATGCATAGGATGATCTGAAGAACTCTGCAGCCAACCTCTCATTCTAAAGTTGGTGATTGAAGTCGCGTACTGGGATCCGCGCATCTGGTTAGTCACGTACTTGGGAGCCGTGCATCAAAAGGGGGAACTGTCACTACAGATCAAGTCCGATTGGGTATTGGGGTAAGAGTTCAACTGTAGGTTGATAAGGTACTTGGGATTCCTTATTTGTAACTGCTTGATTTGATAATAGTGGAGTTTCGGGAGTGGTGACCTGAAAATCACCCGGTGGGGTTTTTGCCGTTAGGGTTTTTCCCCATTCGTGAACAAATCACCGTGTCTTTTATTTTCCGCTGCATATTTAGTTATTCGGTGATTTGTTTGTGCTGCCACGTATTTGCATGTTAAATTGATTAATTAATAACTTGACTTAATTAATTAATTAGTTTAAATCACAAGGGTCATTCAGTTTGTGGCCTATCAAAAGTAAATCAACTCTTAGTCAAAGCTGTGGTTTCTTGTCTTATTTCAAATCAAATTGAGCCAGGTTTGAATCATACTTTTATTACTCTAATTCCTAAGGTGAAGAGTCCCGAATGTGTTACTGAATTTCGCCCCATTGCTCTTTGTAATATTTTATATAAACTTGTCTCAAAGGTTTTGGCTAACAGGTTGAAGAAAGTTTTACCCCATATTATTTCTGAATCTCCGAATGCCTTTCAATCGGATAAAGCTATTTCCGATAATATCTTGGTGGGCTTTGAGACTTTGCATCACATGAAACAGAAAAGAACAGGGAAATTGGGTCATATGGCTCTAAAATTAGACATGAGTAAAGCATATGACCGGTTGGAATGGGTATTCCTTCAGAAGACCATGGAGAAAATGGGTTTTGATCTGAAATGGATAGGCTGGATTATGGAGTGTATAAAATCCGTGTCTTATTCAATCTTAGTCAATGGTGAACCAAAAGGTCATATTGTTCCGACTCGTGGTATCCGTCAGGGTGATCCTCTTTCTCCCTATCTCTTTTTGATTTGTTCTGAAGGTCTAAATGGGTTAATTGAGCATGCTGTGGATAATAAGCATATTGAGGGGGTTTCCCTTTGTAGAAATGGCCCAAAGATCTCTCACCTCTTTTTTGCAGATGATAGTCTTTTGTTTTGCCGTGCAAGGGTGGGGGATGTGGAAAAAATTCAAGAGATATTGGGAAAATATGAATGCGCATCTGGTCAAAAAATTAACTCGGATAAAACTACCCTCTTTTTCAGCAACAATGCCTCAAATGTTACAAAGGAAGAAATAAAAAGCTTGCTTGGGGTGGCCGAAATCAAGGAGTATGAAAAGTATTTGGGCTTACCGACGGTGGTGGGAAGGAAAAAAAAGGCGAGCTTAAATTTCATTAAAGATAGAGTTTGGGGTAAACTCCAAGGGTGGAAAGAGAAATTATTGTCGCAAGCAGGGAAAGAAATTCTCTTGAAGGCGGTGGTTCAGGCCATCCCTACGTTTGCAATGAGTTGTTTCCGGTTGCCAATTGGTCTTTGCCAAGATATTGAGATGCTTATTTGGAAATTTTGGTGGGGCCAAAGGGGTGATAGGAGAAAAATCCATTGGACAAAATGGGAGATCTTGTGTCAACCTAAGAGTGAGGGGGGTTTAGGTTTCAAAGATCTTTGTAGATTTAATAAAGCCATGTTGGCAAAACAGGTGTGGAGGTTGATTCATAATAAAGAGTCTCTATTTTGTAGAGTTTTTAAGGCTAAGTATTTCCCAAATGGTTCTATCTTTGAAGCAAAACTTTCTTCGGGCTCTTTTGCATGGAAGAGCATTTTGTGGTCTAGAGATTTAATTGAAAAGTGATCCTTTTGGAGAATTGGCAATGGTAAATCTGTCCAGATTTATAAAGATGCATGGTTACCAAGTCCGGATGGTCGAATTAGCTCTCCGGTTCTGCATATAGCTCCGGATTCCACAGTTGATTCCTTGTTTAATTCCACATTGGGTTGGTGGAATACCAATCTCATTGACTTGTGTTTTTATCCACCTGAAGCAAGTCTTATCAAATCTCTACCCCTTTGTACTACCCTACAACCTGATATTTTGGTTTGGAGAACAGAAAAATCGGGCTGTTACTTTGTGAAGTCAGGGTATAAACTTCTCTGCGAAAGTCATAGCCTTGAACTGAATCGGCCTCAACTCTCGGACTCACAGAAGGGTTTTTGGAAAAATGTATGGAAGTTAAAGGTCCCTGGCAAGGTAAAACACTTTCTCTGGAGAGCTTGCACAAATTCGCTGCCCACTAAAGAAAACCTTCTGAAGCGAAAAATCATCCTTGAGTCAGGTTGATCTCATTGCTCTGGTGATTTGGAATCTATTGTGCATGCTTTATGGAGCTGCAGCTGCATCAAAGAAATTTGGGCTCCAGATTTCGGATGGGTGGATAGAAGCTCAATGGCTTCTGACTCTTTCTCGGACGTTCTGGAAAAAAATATGCGTCAAACCGGCTTTGCTTCCGTTATTTGCTGTTACGGCCTGGTCAATCTGGTATCAAAGAAATAAATCTCGTTTACTTGACAATCCACTGCCTATACGCAATATTGCTGGTTTCGCTAAGAGCTATCTTGGCGAATTTAGGGGGCTGGACTGTCATCTTCCCCTCAGACGTCGTGGTGATTCTCCCAGATGGATACCTCCTAGTGCAGGTTCAGTAAAGACTAATTATGATGGTGCCATGTTTGGTGAGTCAGATAAGGCCAGAATCGGCGTTGTAATCCAAAACTGTGAGGGGCTGGTGCTAGCGGCCTTATCGGAACAGATATTGAAACCTCGTTCAGTGGAAATCCTTGAGCTCCTTGCTGCCCGGCGCGCTGTAAGTTTTACGGCTGAATCGGGACATGATCAGTTTGTTTGCGAGGGAGATTCGGAATCTGTGGTCAAATCTTTAAGCGGATCCGGTATGGAGAATTCTCGAGGCGGGCATATCATCAAGGATATTGTATCTCTTTCAAACTCATCTTTGAGTATTTCTTTCGCTCACGTACGCCGGCAAGGCAATGCAGTTGCTCATGCCTTGGCCTAGCGAGCGAGACAATATTTTTCATCTCAAATCTGGTTGGAGTGTGTTCCAACAGATATTATGTCTTGTGTTTTGAATGATTTTTCCTTTGATTAATATATTAGCAAGTATCCATTTCTCAAAAAAAAAAAACTCTCTTTAATATATATATATATATATATATATATAAACTTCATAGACATCCAAATTCCAATATAAAGGACATGATGCAGGGGCGGCTATTTATGCGTCTCGAGAAGACGACTTCTGTGTTTTCTTGGTCTTTAACACTTTTGCACTTTCCACGTATACCGATATACAGTATGCGCTTTTTGATAATGTACCAAACATTTGGGCCCAAGGAAAAGATAAAAGGGATGTTTATGCCACAATTTGCACGTGTGCTAAGTTATGAATAGTAGATCTATGTAGATTTACAACTCCATCTTTTACAATTTATCACCGAATAAATTGTGGTAAAAAATTGTGATCCTATCATTGCTTATGGACAATCAGAGAGTGAGAGAGACATGCATATAACTTTCATTCTATTATATAGGGCAAATAACACTCCCCTCCCTTGAAGTTTAGAGAAATGACACTCACCCCCAAACTTGAAAGGAAAAAACACTCCCCCCCAGAGATTTAAAAAAAATAACACTCCCCCCCTTCTGTTAATATTAGTAACGGAATATAAAACATATTATAAAACATGTTGCTTATGTTGATTTTTTAGTCTCTTATAGCACCTTTCCAATTGATTTTTTAAAGTTTGATGATCCTCTTAGATTTTTTAATCGCTCCTCTCTCTAACACTTTGGATCAAAATTTATGAAATAAAACAATTTGTTGAAGCTTTCAAGTTTTTATTGTTTAAAAATGAGTTTGAAATTTTCAAAGTCACTTATCAATATAAAAAACTTTCAGAGTCAATTTTGGGAATACATTATTAACCAAAGGGTACGTTAGTGTACAACATTTTTAACGCCAATTAAACAGAATTTAGATAAATAAATGTCAAAGGGGGGGGGGAAATGTTTTTTTCTTTAAGTTTGGGGGTGAGTGTCATTTTCCCAAACCTCAAGGGAGAGGAGTGTTATTTGCCCTATTATATATAGAGATATAAGTCTAGGTACACAACACAAGCATTGATACATTGTTATTGCTTGAGGAAAATTAATGGCCAGCTGCTTTCCATTTAGCAAAAGCAAGAGCTGCTTCCTAGACTTCCAATATAACCCAAAGAACGACAAAGCAGGCGATGTCCGAAACATTCTCTTGGTAGTTGCCATTCTAATTGCTGCAGTCACTTTTCAAACTGGGGTTAACCCTCCCGGTGGGGTTTGGCAAGATACTAAAGACGAACATGTTGCAGGGACGGCCATTTACGCGTCTCGGTGGGGTTAACCCTCCCGGGGTCGACTTCTATGTTTTCTTGGTCTTTAACACTGTGGCACTTTCCACTTCGGTTCTTGTCATTATGTCTCTCACATATAACTTCCCTTTCCATTTAGAAGTATTGATTGCCACAGCTTCAATGCTTGCAACTTACGCATCGGCCATATTTGCTGTCACGCCAGCTGATTATTCTCTTAGATTTCGGTTCATCCTCATAGCAGCTGCTTTGCCTTTTGTGCTACGACTTTTGATTTATATAGTCAAGTTCAAAGCAAATCAAGAACAAGAGGATCTGTGTGGCAAATGTAGAAGTGGGAATTCTGAAGATAATTCATGCAGAAAATGTGGAAGTGAGATTCCCAAAAATTCAGGAGGCGTCTAAGTTTGAATTTCCATCAGTTCTATAAAAAAATAAAGTTCAGAAGACGTCTAGCATGTTCCGATTCTGTATTATTATGCCATAAAACTGTCGTGGGACAGCTGCTATATCTATGTACGAATTTGCATGGGTCTGTTTGATTTTTCTTTCTGATGTTTTTTTTTTCTCCCCTCTATGTATGTTTAATTATAAATTTTCTGGAATGTTCACGTTAAAAATTATCTTTCTTTTTTTTTTTTTTTGGGGTTAACCAAGAAAGATATAAATCAAGTTTAATTATTTTTATATATTTTTTAAACCACTTGAAAAATTCAAACCCAATAGGCCCTTAATATCCTCACTACATATGTTAGATTTATTATTCTTTTTTCTAATTAAGAAAATATATATTTTCTTGACATTTGATATATATTAGTTAGTGTTCTTGAGTTTTTGTTATAACTCGGGCAATGGCAAGAATTTTTGTTTGTGGACCAAGTTATGGTATTGATATAATAATCAAGGGACTTAATTAAGATAAACTCAAAGCACATATCTATATATATATATATATATATAATTTAAGAGAACTTATCATTGTCCTAAACTCTAAATTGTATAAAAAAGTTGTATGATGTGTTCTAAACAAAAAACAAAAAAGAAAAATATTGCGAAAAAGAATTGGTTAACGGGGGAATATTTAACGTTATAGATAATAATGCTTTAAAAAAATAAAAGAGAATAGAAAAAAATTACAATTATACAATTAATATTTTATTATTTTTTTAGATTTAATAATGTACAGACTACCACATTATTTAAAATAACTTGATAGTATTTATACTTTTAGATTTGTAAAATTTAACTTGAACTATGAAATTGTTCCATTTGAAATAGAGAGAATCATTTTCCTTACATATCTCTCACTTGTAAAGTGAGTTTGGATTGCACTGAAAAGTGCTAGCATCTACGTTTGGCATTTAAACAGTGGATCTTGTGCACTATTTACAGAGACTTACAAGTACGAAATTCAGCAAAATTTTCATTAAAATTAGGTCATACGGTATTATTTACACATTTAAAAATTATTTTGTTGCAGTATTTTTAGTTTTTAATTTTTAACAGTAAACTGTAGATAAACAGACCCATAGTATTACACTCTCTTACCATTAGGTGGAGACGACTGACAAAAAGCTCTTTCCAAAGTATGCTATATAACCTATTTTTGAGTCTTTCTTTTCAAATAAATACAGCATAAAAAGAAGTGTTGTATAATGTTATGTTTAGTATTGTCTTGGGCATCCTAGATATGCTGCAAACGGCCAAAAATTTTATATTTCAATAACATACTTGATCTTTTTTGGAGAAAGATAATTCAAATCTTCCCCTTTCTATTATAACAACTAGATTATCAAAAAAAAGATGTACCATAAACCTAAAATTTTCATCTTATTATTATTAAGATTTTTAGGAATAGACCAAAAATTATAATCTTATATTTCTAAGAATCTTATTAAATTCTTAATTAAATCAAACATAAGAATAGTTAGATTTTTAGGCATCTAAAATGCAAGGTATTACATTCTCAAGAATCTATATACCAAGAGTAGTAATGTAGATTTTTCCGTACCAAATGTCATCTAAGGGATTTAAATCCAAAGAACTAAACGTTAGAGGATAAAATAAAAATCATCTCAAATCTTAAGAAGATAAATTATAGCCAAGTCTAACATCATTCCATGAACTTTTGACTTTTGAGAGTTAAAGTAATACTATAAATTTAAACACGAACAGCGAGGGATAGATTTTTTATATATGGACTAATCACGTAAATTCACATGCACCACACTACTACCTTCTTGGTAATTGATAAACATTTTCGGATGGACCCAACCTAACTACCAGGAAAAGATTGAGACACGACAAAAGGTATGGAAAAAATTAAGATGAATACTTAACACTATGATGTAGCTATTCTAAATACAAATTTGGGGTC
This sequence comes from Quercus gilva, assembly GCA_023621385.1. Classification (NCBI taxonomy): domain Eukaryota; kingdom Viridiplantae; phylum Streptophyta; class Magnoliopsida; order Fagales; family Fagaceae; genus Quercus; species Quercus gilva. The sequence continues at coordinate 28,248,394 of CM042476.1, forward strand.
AGTTTGATGTAGCTTTTTTTTTTTTTTTTTTTTTTTTTTTTTTTTTCATGTATCTTTTATTGTAAGCGTATGTTTGGCTTTAGTTTAAAAAGTCAGTTTAGTTTACTATTCAACTTATTTTTCGTATTATTTATAAATCTTACTGTACTTTTTGATTTTATTTATAGGTCTCATTATACTATTTCAGTTAACTTTTACCTTTATTTACAATACTTTCAGTAAAAAGTTTTCAATTTCAGCAAAATAAACGGATCCCAAATCGACCCTAAATTTTATGGAATTTTCAATTTAAAATTATCTTATCTTTCATCTCTCTAAGTTTTTACTCTTCTAACAAAATAAAGTCCGAAAAAGGTCAAGAACCTTATAGTTCATTTGACACATTTTCATATATAGAGATATTTAGGATTTATATTATTCTTCTATCATTATTTATTTTTTTATTTTTTTAAATAGAGCCTTGAAAAGGTAGAAAGGAAGAGATTAGACGGAGAAGAAAGTTAGAATGAAAAAGTATAGAAAAAAGACAAGCTTAAGAAAGTGGAACCAGATGATGGACAGGTATGAAAAGGAAAATGCGAGAGTTAAGTATGATAATAAATTTAAAAAAAAAAAAAAAAGATAAGGGTTAAGTGTCGCTATTTTATTGGATGTGGGGGATTCGACGACTTGGTGTAGATAGATAAAATATAAAAAAGACTTTCTAACCAAAATTTAATTAAAACTTTGATGAGTTCTTGGTGAATGTTCTAAGTTGTCACTATTAATGATTGGGAAATTATTCATTAACATCCAAGCAAGTTCAAGTTAGAATCCAAGAAAGATAGGAGAAGAGGGCCTAGATTGAAAATTGTTAAAGAGGTTTCAGCTTGACATTTCCCAAGGTTGGTTTGTATAAATTTTAAATCTATTGGATATTTGGATTTCGTCTTTTTATTTATTTATTATTATTTAGAATTTTAGATGGAGTTTGAATCTTAATTTAAATCATTAAATTTCCGAAATGTGTAATTCTTTTATATATATTGTGAGGGTAAGAGCCCAAACTTGTATGTTGGGCCTTGGGCCCTGTTCGTGGATACGTCCGAGGAAGAATAAATAATTGGAAGAGGTCCCAGAATAGAGGATCACGCAAGGAAATGAATGAGGAGTATAGTCTAAGGAGATTGACCTTCTCGGATGGGATGAATGTCACTCAGGCAAGTGCTTGGATGGTTCACGTAACCGTTCAGGAAGTTATCACGATAAAGATGAACTTCAGGCACATACAAAAAAAAAAATATCATGAAAATATCTCAAAGAAAAGCTGTTATCACCGCATTAAATGCACTGTAGCAATTTTTTAGCTGCATTTATGAGGAGAAGACCCCTGAATAGTACAATTTTCAGCTACCGCCACTCACAAATAGCAAAGGAGGACACTTGATAGGACTTGTACTCAAGTGAGGATGTAGATGGATAACAAGTGTATGATTAGGATGGCCTAAAAGGACCTATATAATGTAAAAGATCTCACATGAATGGAGATTGAGAAAAAGAGGAAGAAAAAGGGAAGAGAGAATTACTGTAGCACTAAGAGCTGTATGAAAGTCCATAACTTTTGATGATGCTCATGTTATAATTTGTTTATATGTTGATGATCTTCTAATTTTTGGTCCTAATATGGATATTATAAATGCTGCCAAAATGCATCTTAAGAATAACTTTGATATGAAAGACTTAGGAGAAGCTAATGTGATTATTGGCATGAAAATTTCTAGAACTTCAAGTGGCATATTTGTAGATCAATCTCATTATATAGAAAAAATTTGGAAAAAATATAATTACTTTGATTGTAAACCTGCAAGTATTCCTTTTGACTCTAGTGTGCATCTTTTTCCTACTAAAGATGAAAATGATATTTACAATCAAAAGGAATATGCTAGTATTATTGGTAGTCTTAGATATGCTATTGATTGTACTATACCTGATATTGCTTATGCTGTAGGAGTTTTAGCAAGATTTACTAGCAAACCTAATTTTGAGCATTGGAATTCCATGACTCAATTAATGAGATATTTAAAAAGAACTGCGCACTATGGTTTGCTTTATGAAAGATATCCTATTGTTCTAGAAGGATATAGTGATGCTAGTTGGAACACCTTATCATGCAATTCTTTGTCTACCATTAGCTATGTATTTACAATAGGTGGTGGAGCAATAAATTGGAAATCTAAAAAATAACAGATTATTGTTAAATCCACTGTGGAGGCAGAATTAATTGCCTTATCTTCAGCTAGTGAAGAAGCGGGTTGGTTACGAGATTTATTATTTGAAATTCCCATGGGGGAGAAACCTGTTTCATCCGTCTTAATTCATTGTGATAGTACTACCACTATTGGTAGAGTGCGCAACAAATACTATAATGGTAAATCCAGATCTATTAGAAGAAAACACAGTACTGTGAGATCATACATAAACAATAGTACCATAAATGTTGATTATATTAGTACAAATGATAATATTGCAGATCCATTAACTAATGCTCTAGCTAGAGAAAAGATCTGGATAGCATCGAGAGGGATGGGACTTAAGCCCAAAGAAGAATAAACTACCTATGAGGATACCCTACCTAGGGATTGGAGATCCCAAGAACTAGGTTCAAAGGAAAAAACTAATCATAGAGTAGTTTGATTAACATGCAACATGCACTAAATATATGTATGAGTAATAATACTCATGTCCCCCCCTATGGTGTGCGTGCATGTATCTTGTAACATTATATAGGATGAGTTTTTATTTAAAAACAAAAAACTCTTAATGTGGACTATAGGTCTTATGAGTGGGATGTTAGAGTTACAAGAATATCCTTGATGGCCACACCTAAGTGAGCATGGAAGTGAGGCTACTTCCTTTGAGAATGGGGCTAGTTCTCTAAATAGCTCATGAATGCTAGGATAAAGCACAAGGCCGTAATGTGTTGGCTTAGAAGCTTGTAGTAGAGTATTGGAACATTATGTGCGTGATGTAATGTTTTGTATCGATAGAAAAAGTTATAGTTCAAGACTTAGATCACTATTAACTTTGGAACAATGTTGCTGAAACACTAAATGATGGTTCAAGCTATTGGCACTCCCATTATGCATAATGTTCTACTTAACCCAGAAAGTTGTTCTTATATATATATATATTTACCTATTTATTTTTTATAAAAAAAAGTGGGGGATTGTTGGATATTTTTATAAAAAATATCATATTTATTTTAATACTCATTTATGTGAATTGAGGAAATCAATTATTCCTTAATGTCAGATACGTTGATTGCTATTTTTTTTTTTTTTTTTTTGATAGGGTTGATTGCTAAATTTTGAAAATTCAAATATAATTCAAAATTTGAATAGCTATTGTCAATGGTTTTAATTAGGAAATCTCTAAAAATTAATGTGAATTTGAATACCATATATTGCCAACTTTTAGTATACTTTCCTTTATAAACTTTTGCTTCAAAATGTTTCTTTTAATATATTTAATAGCAACGTTATAGATAGAAAGTATCAGATATTGTACAACTATATATTTATATAAGTTACTGTTGATGGGTTATAGCATTATATATTGCTTTTCATTCTTGGTTGTAATTATGGTGTATAGTCAAAGTTTAAAAGAAAAGCATTATTTGACCACTTAAACACAACCACGTTAGGGGCTGTAAATTTTGTTTTAATGGCATTATGAGTTATGACACTACAAGACAAACTTGATTTGTCTACTAACTTACCTCACCTCAACGTACACTTTGGCAAAAGGTTTGACCGGTTTACACACACACACACACACACACACACACACACATATATATATATATATATATATTATGTATAAAAAGAAAGCTATTCATGACATTGATTTCAATAATTTTAGGGATAATTACACTTTGTCCACCTGTGATTGTCACCGTTTATGTGCTGTGTACCCACCTCTCCCTCATTGTTACTCTAACACAGAAATATGTAAAAACTCACTCCCATCCAGATCAAAACACTCTCACTCCCAAAAATCACTCACTCCCTTCCGGCTTGCTCACCAAAAATCACACACTCTCACTCTCAAAAATCACTCACTCACTCACTCCCATCGTGCATGCAAACCGAGCCGAGGAAGACAGCTCCTCTGTTCAGCTGTGGCAGGAAGACTCACTCACTCCCATCGTGCAATGCGCTTCGCTTCACTTGAGGTAACTGGGATTTGATCGTGCATGCAAACCGAGTCGAGGAAGATCAGGATTATTGCTCCTCTGTTCAGCTGTTGCAGGTAGATCAAGATTTTGCTTTTTAATCTTTGAAATCTAGGGTTCTAAATTGGGTTTTAAAATTCCTTCTTCCAAAGTGGATTTTAAAATTCTTTCTTCCAAATTCGGTTCTTGCTTAACCATGGAACTAGTTAAGCAAAAACCCAAAATTTTTTTTTACAAAGTAGGAGAAATTTCCGAGTTGAAGAAATTTCCGAGCAAAAACCAAATTTTTTTTTACAGCTGCTTCTCATTTTTACAGTTGAAGAAACTTTGTTTTTGGACTGTGTTAATATGACACTTGATTTATTGCTTGAGGCCAAGCTGCCACATAGAATTGAAGATTCTAAAATGTGTGTGTATGTGTTTTTTCGATTTTGGTATGTGTTTTGAAGGATTTTAGATAATATGGCTACTTTGAATGTTTAATTGTTTTTGTGGAATGTTAATTGTATATATTTATGTAGAATTAGAAGAGTTGAAATGAGTTTGATTTACTGTTTCTGTCACCAAATTGATCATTGGTTTTGATTTTCAGATTAATTAGAATGTTATTGGTTGAGTCTGTTTTGGACAGCATGATAGAATTAGTGTCTGGTTCTAGTGGTTTGGCTAGTTGTAACTCATTGACTAGTTAATGTAGGTGTACAGGGTTTTATTGCTTGTTGTGCTTCTAAAACTCATGGACCACTTAATCTTTGATTTGGTATATGAAAGATTCACTTTCTCTGCTCAGAAACAAATTATTAATGTGTTTTATACTTTGTATCTCTTCTAAGATCCTATTCAAGGATTGGCTAGAAACACATGGCGATTTTGAATTTATAGTGGATGGAGCAAATATTGGGCTGTACCAATAAAATTTTGCAGATGGTGGATTCAGTGTCTCTCAGGTTGTATATTCTAGTTGTGTTAATATTCAAAATGCTTAATTTTCAAAGGGAGACTCCAATTCCTAAACCTGAAAGACTTGTATGATAGTAAAGGCTCAAGACTGGTTCTAGGTCTTGGACCAGTGAACTAATGGATCTTGTTTCTCATTTGTGGAAAAATGATGCAATGTGCAGGTGTAGCTGATGAGGTGTGCATGTGGTGTTGATTAGCTGTGCGTGTGGTGCTGCTCTTATTACTGCTTTTATCCATATAAGTATTGAGTATTTATTAACAATAGAACTAGATGCCTCATTTTCATATGTATGCTTTATAGGCTTTGATCCTCTTCATTTATAAGTTTAAAAATCCCCAAGAAGGAATATGCTTGTCATAAAAAAAAATAAAAAAAAAATTGAAAAAAAGGGGCAATGCAATTGGGTTTTTGCTTCTATTCTTCAATGTGGAGCTGCTGGACCATAGTATTGATTATTGCTTTTCTACTTTCCCTTTCCATGGGTTTGTCTTCCAAAAACAGAACAAAAACTTTTAATAATATTGTCTGCTTCTGTGTTGTGCTTTGTGTGGACAACAAGACATTTTTCCATATGCAAGCCCATCTCATATTTTATTCTGTTGTGTTTTATATGTAGATGGCTGACTTGGCATTCAATTTTGAGATTCATCATGGTGGCCAGTTTGTGTGGAACTCAGATTTGGTATATTTAGGAGGTAGTACTTCTTTTGTTGATAATGTTGACCCAGATAAACTTAGTTATTTTGAAGTACAAGATATTTGTTCTGATGTGGGGGTAGTTAGTACATGTAGATTTCATTATCTTATTTCTTGAGGTAATTTGGAGCAAAGGTTAAGGCTTATAAATGGAGATGATGATGTAGTTTATATATGTGAGATTCATGCTGCATGGCCTACAGATAAGATAACACTATATGTTAAGGGTGGTGAGGAGCCACTTGCAGTTGAATAACCATTTGGTAATGAGGAAGTAACAAATGATGATGATGTGCATGAGGTGGGTTAGAATGATGATGATGTGCATGAGATGCATGAGAGAGATAATGTGGATGCTGAAGGAGGTGGTGGACAAGATTTGATTGGTTAGACGAAGGATTTGAAGGGTCAGATCTTGATGATGATGTATTTGGAAATGTAGATGATGGGCCATCTACACATGCAGCCCCACATAGGCCCTCTGAAGGAGATGATGGGTCATCTACACATGAGGATCAACATGTGTATGCAGCCGCACATAGGACTACTGCAACTGACAATGACCCACCTCTTGAAGATGACATGGAAAGTCTAGCAGGGTTTGATGATGATCAGCCAGCACCAACTGTTGCAAAAGAACCTGAGTTTAATGTCCAAACTGACATGAGAAAACCAGAGTTAAAGAAAGGAATGAAGTTTCCAAACTCTAAGATATTTAGGGAGGCATTGAGGGAATATGCTATAAAGAAGCTAGTAGATATCAAGTTTAAGCTGAATGAGAAGAAGAAGATATCAGTTTATTGGATAAATGAATGTGGATGGAGGTGTTATGCATCTCAACTACCTGGGGAGTTGACATTCCAAATAAAAACATTCAATCCAGAGTGCAGGATGAGCCAAAAACAATGTTGGCAATTTTATATGTATGTGACATAAAGTCATAATGACTAACTTCACTTTTATTAATGTTAATGTGCATTGACACAGGATAAAGTATTTTGTTGTGTTGTGCTTGTCTTTGCTTTTGGTGGATTTACATTGGACTATGTGTTTTGCTTGTTTTGTGCTTTTGGTGGATTTACACAGGTGTATGTATTCACACAACAAATCATGTGTATGTGTAAAACATGCTCCATTTATGGGCAGGTGTGCATTGACACAGGTGTATGTATTGAACCAAAATGTTCCATTCATGTTATTATGTTATTAACATTTCCACATAACACTTTGTGCCAATATATATCAATCACAGAATGAAGTAAAAAAAAAAATTATACTAAAGAATATTTGCACAAAAATAACACTTTCCATTTCAGGAGATAGATATAATAATCAGGGACTTTGTATTTCAATTACCCAATAACATTTCAACATCCCCCCAAGCATCATGACAGATTAAGGTTCCTTACCCTTACATTATTGTTCACTGAGGCAAAACACAATAACAACATTACAAAAATGAAAAATAACCAGGACAAAACTAGTGCTACCTTGTACAAGCTCTCACTCTCTCTAACCCTTTTAAGTTTCTCCCTAGTCTCTACATAAAGCTCATGAGTTTCTCTTTCCCTCCGGTTAGATCTTTCTTCCATTTCCCCACTTGTCATTTCTCTCTAATTTGCAAGTTGCAATTCATTCTCAAGCATACTTATCCTTTCACGGTCACTCTTACAAGTTTTGTTATCCACCCATTGAAAGAAGCCACATTTGGGACCAACTTGATCATTACAATTATAACAATTAATTTCACAGTTCACAATTAATTACAACTAATAATTCAATTCAATTCAAATACAACAATGTAATTGTTACTTACATTAAATTGACTACAACCGAGAAATCTTCTTCTATAGTTACCAGCTTTTCGACTTGTTCGTAGGGCACAATTCTTAAGGGTACATAAATGACCATCTCCGGCACGGTAGAAACCACTAGTTGTAGAGCCATTGCTAGTTGATGAAGACATAACAAAAATTTGTTACTAGCTTATAGACCAACAAATCTGTTACAAGTGGCAAGAATCAACTCATTTAAATTTAGTAACAACTACTCATGCTACAACCACATTGTTAAAAAAGTTGATGGGCCATAGACCTTTATTTTAAAGTAATAAGAAAATGCAAATATATTCATAATTGTCTGAATGCTTTTTATCTCTACTATTTTATTTATCAAAAAATAATTGACTAAATAATTATTTCAATAAAATCATGAGCATTATTCTAAAGAAATAATGAATCATACCACTGGACGTATATCAACACCTTCATTAGTTTGTACCAATATTTTTACTTTTTTGATTCAACCGAAGCATTTTCAATTTGCCCAGTGTCCTCAACTTGAACAACTGCATCAGCACCATCAAGTATTGGTCCTGGGAGAAAGCAAAATCAAAGAAGGGAATGGAGGGATCATATATTGATATGAAAAATGAAATTTAACTTGCAAATGAATACTTTGAAATATCTGGAGCTTAAAAGTAATTTCAATGGCTACAGAAATTTTCTGTGACAACTTTTAAATTTTATTAGGTAAACATTAGTTTTTTGGACAAGTATGACCTACCACAATTTAGGATATAGATGGATATCTTTAATGTTCCAATACCCTAACCATTGCAAGAGACAACAGTTAAATTTACCACAATACATCTAACTAAAATAAGTTTAGTGTCAATGCAGTTAGTGTCAATCACCACAGTACCTTTGTAACATTCGAATTGAAGAAAAAAGCCAATAAGCTACTATGAAAATCAACTTATGGTCTAAATCCAACGCAATCTACCATATAAAAATTAATTAAAAAAATAAAAACACCATTAATATTTTATACTATTCCAAATCCTTCAGCTAGCCATTTTAGAATCTTCAATTCTATGTGGCAACTTGGCCTCAAGCAATAAATCAAGTGTCATATTAACACAGTCCAAAAACAAAGTTTCTTTAACTATAAAAATGAGGAGCAACTGTAAAAAAAAATTGGGTTTTTGCTTGGAAATTTCTTCAACTTGGAAATTTCTCCGACTCTGTAAAAAAAAATTTGGGTTTTTGCTTAACTAGTTCCATGATTAAGCAAGAACCAAATTTGGAAGAAAGAATTTTAAAACCCACTTTGGAAGAGGCAATTTTAAAACCCAATTTAGAACCCTAGATTTCAAAGATTAAAAAGCAAAATCCTAATCTACCTGCAATGGCTGAACAGAGGAGCAATAATCCTGATCTTCCTCAACTCGGTTTGCATGCACGATCAAATCCCAGTTACCTCAAGTGAAGTGAAGTGCATTGCACGATGGGAGTGAGTGAGTCTTCCTACCACAGCTAAACAGAGGAGCTATCTTCCTCGGCTCGGTTTGCATGCACGATGGGAGTGAGTGAGTGAGTGATTTTTGGGAGTGAGAGTGTGTGATTTTTGGGGAGCAAGCCGGATGGGAGTGAGTGATTTTTGGGAGTGAGAGTGTTTTGATCCGAATGGGAGTGAGTTTTTTTACATATTTTTGTGTTAGAGTAACGGTGAGGGAGAGGTGGGTACACGGCACATAAATGGTGACAATCACAGGTGGGCAAAGTGTCAAAATTTGAACCACGGGTAGGCACATAGAATTAGAGGCAAACCACAGGTGGGCAAAGTGTAATTATCCTATAATTTTATGACCATTTAAAGTTTTAAAAGTTGGCAAACGTTTTTATTTTTTGGCTAAGGACAAGTTAAAGGTCCGGCTATATATATATATATATATATATGGAAAGAAATAAAAGTTATAGACACACATTATTTTTGAATTACAAAGATGAAAACCTTTCAAAAACAATTTTTTATTGTCCTAAAGACTTACCATCTATTGTTTTTTACTACTCACAAAAATATTCTATCTTTTACAAAATTTTATGGGAAAAGAAAGTACTATAGAGAGTTTATATCTTACGAGCAGTGTAGGCTCGCAAGGATAATCAGCAAATGTGACTGGGCTGTTGTATCCTGAGGGCAATGTGCAGAAACTATTTATTTAACTACATCGGATATACTGTAGACGGCACGATTTGTCTCAAGACAGTGACTTGGTCCACGCCTCATCTCTGCCACCTCTTTTTTTTGGTAATATCAAATTGTGTAATCTCCAAGGCAAATTTAGGTATTATCTCTCCTTTATTTCCAACATGACGTACAACAGAACATATTTGGATTCTGAAAATATATATATATATATATATATATGTATATATATATATATTTTTTTTTTCCAGTCAAATACAAGCAAATTAGAGGGATTTGGGTCGAAATGATACAAGCTTGGGCAGGTGGCGAGTAAGAATTGAAAATGTTTGTGCCCAATTATGGGAGTATATATAACATTTTACGTCTTAGGGAAACTGATTTTCCAAGTCAAGTGAAAATACTTTGGTTTGACCAGAATTTTACACCATACCAAACACTTGAAGACAAGGAAACCATTTTCAGTTAAATGCTTTATGCTACGCCAAATGAAGGCCTTGTAGGCATGCCGTTAGTTGTGGAAGTGACCAAGTGTGAGCATGTATATATATGGGTCACTCACTCGCATAGATCCATGTCTTATCACAAATGAGAGTTCTCATGGGGTAAATGCTAAAATTATTTCTATCTTTGAATTAATTTTTTTTTTTTTAAACTAAGGTACCACGCTTACTGCGTGCCTCTTTTGCTCTCCCAATTTACAGACGTTTCTGTAAATTGGATTCCAATCCTACGAATTCTAATGGTGCAGCCCACACCCTAGCTAAATGGTCTCTCAAGCATAATATATTTTGTTCTTTTAATATTGGTTGTTGTCCCCTTGGTTTAGAGTCTAAGGGTGAGTTTGGTTCAGCTTTTTGTAAAAGTACATAATGAAAAAGTGGAGTTTTTAAAAAATGCATAATGAGAAAGTGCATTTTCAAAAAGCTGAGTGCTTGGTAAAAGTGGTTAAAAAGTGCTTGTTGAAAAAGTCGAGTGTTTGGTTAGCACTTATAAAAGTGGCAGTTTGAGGGATAAATTATCAAAAATGATAATGTATATATAAGGGAGTTTATTTCATACTTTTTTTTTTTTTTTTTTAATGTGAGTTTATTTCATACTTAAATCAATTACTTCATATACTTAAATCAATTTTTCTCTTTCTAAAAAAATTAATTTTTTCTTATCAATATTAGCTAATAATAACCTACCACTTAAGATTTATTGTGAAAATATTGTGATAAAAATTGATACAGATTTTAATTTTAACGTACTATTAAAATTATTTTTTTCTCTTTCTAAAAAAATTATTTTTTTCTCACCAATATTAACTAATAATAACCTATCACTTAAGATTTATTATGAAAATATTGTGATAAAAATTGATACAGATTTGAATTTTAACGTACTATTAAAATTAATTTTTTCTCTTTCTAAATTTTTTTTTTCTTACCAATATTAACTAATAATAACCTACCACTTAAGATTTATTGTGAAAATATTGTGATAAAAATTGATACAGATTTTAATTTTAACGTACTGTTAAAATTATTTTTTTCTCTTTCTAAAAAAATTATTTTTTTTCCCACTAATATTAGCTAATAATAACCTACCATTTAAGATTTATTGTGAAAATATTTTACAAATATTGTGATAACATTTCCTCCTACTTCTTTTTTTCCTTTTTTTTTCCCCTCTTTTTTTCTCCTCCACCCACGTACCCTTCCCTTTTTTTTTTTTTTTTTTTTTTTTTCCTTTCTTTTCCCTTTTTCCCTACCACTTCCCCTCCAGAACATTTCACTTCTCACTTTTTTCTTCATTCTTTCCCCTTTTTCCCTTTCACTTTCTCCAGAACGTACCACCGCTGAGCTCTTTTTTTTTTTTTTTTTTTTTTGACAATTCGAAAGCCGCTCTTTCACTTCCTCCAGAGAAGATGATGATGATGATGATGATGATGAAGAAGATGATGAAGATGATTGAAACATTGGGTTTGTATTTGATTTTGATTTTGGGTTTGGGTTATGGGTTTTCAGTTAATGGTTTAATTTTAAGTTGATTTTCTGTGGATTTTGGGTTTGATTTTGAGTTGATTTTGTTTTGGATTGATTTTGAGTTGGGTTTGAAATGGGTTTTGTTGATTTTGTTGATTGTGGTGGTAGACCGGTGGTAAACCGGGTTTGAAATGAGTTGATTTCGATTTTGTTGATTTTGTTGGGTGGTGCTGTGTTTGTAGCAGAACGGTGAGGGAGATGAGAGGAGAGGAATGAGGCATACGGATTGAGGACTGAGGACAGATTGAAGGGTAATTTGGTAATTGCCAATATTCTCCAACGGATATATGATGAACGCACATGGGACTTTTGCAAAATGGACCAAAGTTCCAGCTTTCAGTGAATGCGCGCTTCTTCACAAATATAAAACACAACTTTTGACAAAAAATTACGTTTTGGGCTTCACCAAATGCACATTTAGGCCTAACTTTTTTCAAAAAGTGCTTTTTGGGCTCAAAACGTGGAAACAAACGGGCACTATTATCAAGGTCAAGGCAAGCGGTCCAACTTCTCTGTAGTTCCTCTGTTTTGTTTTAATAAATTACTGTTTTTCATAAATTAAAAAGGAAAAAGAAAAGTAACAACTAACAATCACATTATTCAACAAACAATTGCGAAATCCAAAAAAAATGTTCAGTAGCACACAATATCCCCAACTTAGTTTCTCAAAAAAAAAAAATATCCCCAACTTACCGAAATTCGTTTTCTTACGAAGACATCATGTAGAGCAAGCAATATCTATTGTTTAACAAAAATGAGTTCATCCTCAAAAAAAAAAAAAAACAAAAATGAGTTAACCCAATTCAAAATGTGTATCAAATGGTTCAAGTTCTTCCAATATTAGTAGCCACGCTGAGATTAATTGTGTTGCTTTGACATTTCATGATGGGTTAAAGTTGAAACCTCTCGGAAAGTATTAATTTGGTGATCATCGGGGTGGCTCCACTTCGAGCATGGGGGTTTCATTTAAACCCTTTGAACTGACCCAAAAAAAATTATATATAATATGTTTTACTCTTCTCTCTCTCTCTCTCTCTCTCTCTCTTTTTAAACCTAGCTGAAATAAGTTTGAATATGATTATCTTAACAACATCTTGACCTTTTTAAATACAAAAAAAAAAAAAAACCCAACAAATTAAAAAAGTAGAAATTTGTTAATCTTAAACCTTAGAAAAAACTCATTTAGATCTTACTAAATTTGAAATAAATCAATCAAATGAGAGATCAATTGATGAATGATTGCTTGACTGTGTACATTGAAAGAGATGTAGCTCGTAGGATTAATAATGAAGATATCAAGTAACGATTTCAAAGCATAAAAACATCTTAAAAAACAATTGTAAAACTTTATGTATTTCAATTTTTGTTGTTTTTTTTTGTGTGATATTGATATATTAAGTTCTCTTTTGTTTAAAATTTTATATAATTTATGTTTTTTTATTAACTCTCCTAAAAAATAATCCTAAAGCCGCCACTAGTGATCATGTCTCTCACATAATGCTTTTGATTTTCATTTTGGAATATTGATTATTGCCTATATAGAGTGAAGTGTCTATATATGGTATATTTATGCTACTTGAGATTTTTAAAGTTAATTTCTATGTAGAGAGATCCTTTAAAGTGTTTGGTGGCGTTGGTTCATGAAGACCTAATTTTCCATTTAGATATCGTTTTAAGGTGTTGCTAGCATTAATTGGTTCATAAAGATCCTCATTGCAATAATAATTGGCAAACTAGTATTTGTTTTAAAGGTTAAAATTTACGACAAAATATAATCACCTAACAATCATTCTAAAATATATAACTAATACTTTCGTGTTTTAGTTAAATATCAAAGAGGCTAATGGTAATTTAGCTTAGTTAGAGTTTTGTAATCCACTTCTATTAAAAATATGGCTAAATTTGCAATTTTGCTCCACTTTTATATCTCATTCCTCCAAAAACACAAAAAACATATATAAAAATACAAGATTAAATAAGATAAAAAAGAATCTAGCAGAACACTTACATAATAGGATTTCAAACTACAGGTAGGCAGTTTAAATTTTGGTCAAATCTTAGAGCATTCACATCAGTCCGTGTATAAGTGTGTATAATAGAAAAAATGTTCAAATTTACATATTTTTGTTCAAAAACAGCCCACATCAGTCCGTTTAAAATCTTACAAAATCTTCTAAAATTATGAATGAGCTACAGTACCCGTGTAAATTTACACGGGCACTGTAGCATGTGTATATGATTTTTTAATAGTTTTTTTCTCTCTCTCTAGTACTGTAGCATGACTTTGCCTAGCACTGTAGCACTGTAGCATTTGGTTAAAGAAATGAATATTTTATTTGAATAAATGTGTATAATAGACAAACTGATGTGGGTGTTTTGTAAAAATAAGTGTGTAAAATAGAAAAAGTAGGTTTTAGACTTGTAAAATTAAAAAAAATTTCCATGGACTGATGTGGATGCTCTTAGGTGAGTAAAGTGTCAAATTTCAAATCACAGGTAAACAACTTAAATTTTGATTAAACCACAAGTGGGTAAGTTGTAATTTACAAAAAAAAAAAAAAAAAAAATGAATGAATTAGTAGACTTTCTAATGTAACATGACACTTCCCCATACACAAAGTATTTGGAGGTTTAGGGGAAAAAGGGGTTCGAGTTGCAACATCAATAACATATTGTAACTATTTCAAATAAATAAAAAAAAAAAGAAAAAAAACCTAAGGTAACGTTTGTTTTATAGTGGGCTAGTAAAGATAAACAAAATATAGGTCATATTCTAAGAAAGTTGGATCAGTCTGGTAATGCCTCCGCTCTTTTCCTAGTTGGGCTTTCTTGTGAAGGTTGTTGTGATCTTTTTCTAGTTGGGCTTTTCTGTGGAGGTTTTTGTGGCCTTAAAAGTGTATAAGCCTTAGTTGTCTTTTTGTTATGCTCTTGGTCTTTTTTGTGTTACTGGCTACTGTTTCGCCCGATTCATTTTGTAACAAATTATCTTTTAGTATATGTAATACTTATTATGTATTACAACATTTGGGGGAATATTTCCTAAAAAAAAAAAAATTGGGGGAAATCAACTTCAATTATGTGATTAGAAAAAGTGGAATGCAAATTGTTAGAATTAATATAATTAAGAATATGAAATTATTACTTGAGTGAATGGGCAAATGTTTAATTATTTTCATTTATTTAATTAAGCGTAAAATTATTTTGGCAAAAACACCATTTTTGTTCCTGCATTTTGTGGTCACAGTTAATTTGGTCAATACATTTTAATATCAGTTAATTTGATCATTATTATTTTCAACTTGCAATTAATTTGGTTTTTATCATTAACCCACTAACAAAAAATGCCATGTGGCAAATGGTGTGAACTAAGAAGCTTATGTAGCCTATAATATGACAAGTTTGGCCCAACCAAAATCAGCCACGTCAATTAAAAAATCCAAGTCATATCCATGTTAGAAAAATTAACAGATCTAGTTGTCTCTTCGTTACTCATCCAACCCAAATCCCTTCTCTCTCCAAACTCAATCCCAGTCATTCCTCTATTATTCCTCATCTTCATCTCTTTGCTAAAGCTATTGAGGCGGACATCATGTCAAGCGAGGCAACTTGCCAGGTGCTAATCCACACAAGGAAGAGATTAAGGAGCAGAGTAATCGAAGAGGAGAGGCAACTAAAGGAGATGGGATGGTGGAGATGGTATTGGTGATGGTGGTGATGGAGGGTGATGAAGAATGGATGATGTTAGGACATATGTGTTCACATGTTAAGAACATATGTCATATTTTATGTAAATTGGCTAATCCTTTGACAAAACGCACTCTACTTGTAATTGGGTAGTTCTAGGTGTTTTTAATACTTCAAGAAACAATGTTTCAAGATCAAGTGTTGAAGTCATCAAGTCTGTCCAAGAAAAAGCAAGTCGAAGTGCAGAATTTTTAAAGCTCGACACCTGCTCGATAGCTACCTCGACACCTGCTATCTGTCGAGATTTAAAAAGTCAGAATTCCAATCTGATTTTCTTGGGATCCGTGAATGTGTTTTTGGGCCTTCTTTTCTTCTAACCCTAAACATATAAAAGGATTATTTTAAGAGCCGTCAACATAGACACAAGTTGCATAAGCATTGAGCAATCCTTGTTCAAGCAAATTGTGATCTAAGACGAAGTTCTTGACCTAGTTCATCTTCTTCAAGAAGTTGCTGTGTACTTTGCACCGTAGGGTTTTGTGACCAAGCATCTTCCTGATCTTCATTGCATAGGATGATCTGAAGAACTTTGCAGCCAACCTCTCTTCCTAAAGTTGGTGTTTGAAGTCGCGTACTGGGATCCGCGCATCTGGTTAGTCACGTACTTGGGAGCCGTGCATCAAAAGGGGGAACTGTCACTACAGATCAAGTCCGATTGGGTATTGGGGTAAGAGTTCAACTGTAGGTTGATAAGGTACTTGGGATTCCTTATTTGTAACTGCTTGATTTGATAATAGTGGAGTTTCGGGAGTGGTGACCTGAAAATCACCCGGTGGGGTTTTTGCCGTTAGGGTTTTTCCCCATTCGTGAACAAATCACCGTGTTATTTATTTTCCGCTGCATATTTAGTTATTCGGTGATTTGTTTGTGCTGCCACGTATTTGCATGTTAAATTGATTAATTAATAACTTGACTAAATTAATTAATTAGTTTAAATCAAAAGGGGTCATTCAGTTTGTGGCCTATCAGATGAAAAAGAATGGAGAGACTGGAGAAAGTAGTGTTGGTCCTGTTGGACGTCTAATGGAGAATGTGGATGGTTTTGTTAAATTTGCTATCGTGGATATAACTCAGTTTTTTAATTGATATGACTGAATTTGGTTGGGCCAAGTGTGTCATAGTGTACATCATTTGCCACGTAGGCGTTTTCTGTTAATAAGTTAATGGTAAGGACCAAATTGATTGCAAATCGAAAATTATAGGGACCAAATTGATTGCTATCAAAATGTAGGCACCGAATTAATTGTGACCTTAAAATGTAAAGATCAAAATAGTATTTTCGCAAATTATTTTTTATACTCTTGAATGTATGTTAATTTTTTTTAGGACTTCGTTTCAATTATGTTGAAATATGAAATTTTCAACACAAAAAAGTGGTTACTTAAAAATTGCCAAGCAAAATTTATCAAAAAAATAATAATAATAATTAAAGTTTTGAACAAGTGTATGGGTCAAAAATATATGTTCTCTTAAAAAAAAAAAAATGATAAGATGTTCAAGGGTGGGACGTGTGGTTAAATACAAATCTCTGGCCACACGTACCACCACAATCAAAGATGGGAGGTTTGCCTTATTCAGCCAAAAAAACAAAAACAAAAAACAAAACAAAACAAAAAAAAAATCAAAGATAGAAGGAAAGCAACGTGGAAAGCAAAATGGTTAGTTGCACTTGCATCACATCACCTAAAAATAAGAGAATTGACATTACATGAGTCCAAAAGAAAAAAAATATTAAAACAAAATACCAATAAAACCGGATTCACATTAGGTGCAATACCTAGAATATTACACTTAGTGCAATACCTTAATTTTCTTCATAATTTTTTTAATTTTTTTTAACTTTTTAACTTTAACCTTTTAACTCTTTTTTAATATATTTTATTTAATGGATGAGATTGAAAGTTGATTTTTAAACTTTCAATCTCAGCCATTGATTAGATATTGCACCAGGGGCAATACTTGATGTGAATCCATAAAACCCCACCCCTCAAAGGAAGTGGAGTAGCTGCCAACTACCCGAAAAGTTGAAATAAAGGGACACGGCTGAACATGAAATTAGGAGTTGGGGGAGAAAAATTGACGCAAACTGCTCTATGAACTGATCAGTTAAGAGAAAAAATAGGAGAAAATTGCTTCTCAATTCCTCAATAAATTAGAGAGGAACACGTAATAAAAAAGGGCATACGCACAAACACAAAAAAAATACAGCACACACAGACAGCAAAAACACGGAAGAAGAAGAAGAAGAAGAGAGACACATACAGAGATAAAAAGCAACAAGTGTTTGTGAGAATACAAACTATCTTGGAAAGTTCTACTTGCAAGACAAGACTTCGCAAACTTCAAAAGTATAAAATATTCAACAAAGAAAAATAAGGGAACAAGCAATGTAATCACAATATGTAGATATCTTAATTCAGAATTCAAGTTCATAAAAATAAGAAAAATTCAAAACACACAAATTCCTAAGTTAAAAAAAAAAAAAAAAAAAAAAAAAAAAAAAAAAAACTATACTTAGATAATTCATGCGAGAGAAATGCACTTACAAACATGAAGTAATCATTCCATTGACCGGGTATGTAAATCTAGTTTGTCAAATTTTTGTTGTTTTTTCTGATAATACCTTTAATCTTTATTTATAGTAGACAAAAACAATTACTACACTCCTCCTTATATTTTGGTAACTTTTATTGCACTATAACTTAGTGGATAACTGATTCACATGCTCACACATGTGAAAATGTTTATTTTTAGCCTAACAACTTTACAAAACCCTTTAGTTACGTGACCATGACCTACAAAACCTCTGCGTCATGTGAGTTTATTGTGATATTCTCTATTATAATAGGCCTTGCAAGTTTGCTTATTTGGGCCATGGTTTACATCAATTAAGATCCAGCCCCTGAAGTCACCCTTTAGTGGATAACTAACTCACGTGCTCACACATGTGAAAATGTTTATTTTTAGCCTAACAACAAGTAAAGGAGAAACACACATCATTGGGTTAAGATTTTATCAATCCCTTTCTTCTCTAAATCTCTCCCTCTTCCTCTTTTTCAAATCTGAATTTTTGTTTGGTAAAACAAATAGGGTTGGGTTTCATGAGGAGTTTTTAACTCCATGCATGAAGCTTTAGATACAAGTCCCTAACTCGAAAATCCTATTTGAACATTACCAAATAATTTTTTTTCAAGCTTTGGTTCAGTGTTTTCTCAATTAGAGTCCTTGACTCTACCAAATCAAATTCATCAATGGAGTCCTTGACTCTACCACATTTTAATAAATTCCTTGAGTTTACCAAATTTTAATGGAGTTACTCTACCTAATTAATGGAGTCCTTGACTCCACCAATTTAATGGAGTCCTTGACTCTACCCAATTAATGGAGTTTTTGACTCTACCAAATTAATGGAGTCTTTGACTCCACCACATTTCAATAGAATTTTTAATTCCCAAAATCATTTTAAATGAAGTGGGGATTCTAATTGCTTCAAATTCCAACATGACTAATTTTTTGGGGATTCCAAATTTCTTAATCAAGATTGGAGTTAATAATTCACAAAATAAAAGGACCATAAAAATTGATTTGAGGAAATTTTCCAATTCCCAATTCCTAAAACATGTTCATAAAAAAATAAAATTGCTTCAAAGGAGTTTTCTTTCCCTTAATTAAATTTGGGAACCTCAATCCAAATATCATTAAAGTTCCTACAAGGAAGCAGATGAAAGAAAAGAGAAAATTGCTTAGACATTCAACTTCTCCAAAAGAGAATCCTTGATTCAATTTCCATGAAAATATGGTCCTTGACTTATCATTGAGATTAAAACCAATTATCTCACCCAAAAGCAAAATTAAGTCGATGCTTAATTAAACACAAAGTATTTGACTTAAAAATATCCATCATTTAAATTGGGCAAAATCAATTTGAGGATTTTAAATCTAAAACCTCAAATTAAGAATTACAAATTGGTTTGATCCCCGCCAAGGGTACGTAGGCAACCTAAATAAATTATTAGGTGCAACTACAAATAAATAAAAACACATATCCCCTTAAACATGAAAATAAATAAACCCATGTACAAAGACAATGTAGTTTGAATCAAAGGGTTTTCCCTTGAAACAAGGGGTTATAATTAAGAGAAACATTATCTTGAATGTGCACTACTCACATCAATAAAACTTACATGCCAAAAGGCTTATGGGTAAAATTATGTTTGATGAATTAGACATAACTATTTTTGTTAAACATAATTTGATGACGTTTGTTAAACATAATTTGGCAATGTTAAACATAATCTAACAATTATTGTTAAGAATTGGTTAACAATTTTCGTCAACAAAGTATTTCCAAATAAGTAACTAAATTCGAATAAGAATGTCATTTTTAAAATAAATTAATTCTTATTTATGAAAAATCATTTTACATAAATAATTAAATCACCACCTATCTATATATGTATATATATAATAATAGGTGAAACTGAGAGAAACTCAAATTAGAATTCCAAATTAGAGTTCAAATTTTGCGCCTGAGGATGTCAAAATCCTTCTCTCCGCCCGAGGATGCAGACAACAAGATTTTGAGGGGCTATTGTGGAGCCAGAAAGTCAAAACAGCCCCGGGCCACTTTGAACCAGGCCCAAAAGCCCACGCCGAGGATGTATAAAGGGTCCGAGGATGAAAGTAAGAAGCCTAGTGCCTAAGAAACTGGTCCGAGGACGACTCTGTCCTCGGGCATCCGAGACCATACAGTAAACAGGCAACACACCATCAAGGGGGGTCTTCCTGAATATCCAAAGAGGAAAGAGCAAGTATCACGCGTCAGCAATGGAAGCATGGTGGAGGAGCAAGTCTAGGACGAACTTTCACCTCCATATTAAATGCTCACAACTAACGTCCTAGCCGCATTAATGAGGAGGGGACTCCAAAACAGTGCTGCCTTGGTTGCTGCAACCCACAAGAAGAATGGGAAGGCGGTTGATGGGACAAGCACTCAAGTATTGGCCTGTTTGCTCAACAAATGTAGGGTTAGGATCAATCGTGAAAGGAGTATATAATGTAAGGGGTCCCTCTTGGAAAGGGGGATCGGAAGAAAGGAAGACGGTAACAACTTGTATTCTCCCAGAAGCAATTGTAACCAATCACTAAAGAAGTAATAAGAACTGCAAGCTCCCAGGAGAGGGGCCGAGGAGCATCATTGTTCATTTTTATCAATGTTCATACTATTTAAATCCACGAGCAACCATGCTTGGCCGTTGCATCCCTCACTAGGGCCTAGTTCTTGATCTCGCTCTCTACAAATTTATTGCAGGACTAGCTGGGCTTGGGTCTACTCTCTCAACACGCAGGAGGCCCAAACCTGGTCCCTACAAATACAATATATTTTTGGGGGGGGGGGGGGTAATCTCAATATACTTCCATCTCTAGTGCACAAGAACACAAAGTACAAGCCAAACTCATTCAAGCTTCATTGGTACAATTATTCTCTATAAACTAGCCGCTATACAATTGATTATGACACTATACAATTGCATAAATTGCTCCAATCTGACTTGAATTTGTGTTACAATTTGATGAACAAGTCAAAACTTAAAATATTTGCAAATCGGAAGATTCATTGCCTAGGAATTGTTGAAACAAACAAAATATATATAGCTACACAATAGAGAAATATAAGAGAAATATTAGTTATCTTCAAAAGAATTACCCACGGTATAGTTGTCGAAATCTACCAAACATGTTCAAATATTGCTAAAACTAATGTAAAAGGTCAAATGTTAAAACTTCTAAAATGCCAAAAAAATAATTTAGAAAAATTAGAAGATTCTAAACCTAGAATTATTGAAACAATAGAAAAAATATATGACTATAGTCATTACACACAAAAGAGAAATTCAAGAGAAAGATGCCGTTGAAATATGCCACACAGTTTCATGTAATGCAAAAAATAAACCCAAAAATTCAAATGAAACTAAAGAATTAGAAAATTTGGTGTGTACTGTTAGGTTTTTAGATCCCTGTAAACTAAATTGTTTAATCTAATTAATTAATCAAGTAAATACTTAGGTTTATTATTCAGATCTAGGTTAAAACAAAACAATCATATCATGCAAAGCAGCGGAAAAGTAAATAACATAACAATATGATGACCTAGGAAAACCAAACTAGTAAAAAGCCTGGAGAGGATTTAACTTAGGTATCCTCAAGGTAAAAAGCAAATCCAGTAGAAAGAATTGAAGTTTACAATAAGACTTTGACTACTAACATCCTATTGCTACCACACGTAGAACTTACTACCACGACCCCATGATAGCTTCGAGTCCCAGGACTACTTCTTTCCTAGGCCTTTGTAATACAAGCACCCACACTTGTGACTTTGAGACTCCACTCAAAGGATTATCAACACAAACTCTCTTGTTTGTAACTCCAAGACTATCCTTGAATGTTTATATCATCAGCACCTTTGATGACTAGAGAAG
Source organism: Quercus gilva (assembly GCA_023621385.1). Lineage (NCBI taxonomy): Eukaryota > Viridiplantae > Streptophyta > Magnoliopsida > Fagales > Fagaceae > Quercus > Quercus gilva. The sequence continues at coordinate 28,270,507 of CM042476.1, forward strand.
GCATCAACTTCTACAACACCGGATCTTGAGATTTTTCAAGGAATAACACCAGTAGAAGATATGAGAGTTTTTTTGGTGCAAAACCCTAGATACAAAAGAGACACACTCTTCTCTCTTTGAAAAGCCTTATAAAAATGTACTTGGGGTTTTCTTTATATACTAGAAGAAGTAGATTTGAAACCCTAATCCTTTTTGGGCTTGAACTGCTATTGGGCCGAACTTAAAATTCTGCAGACTCGTATTTCGATCGATCGAGCCTGTCTTTCTATTTGTCGAACCAGGTAGATTTTGAATTCTTTTTTTTGTAGCTTGTATGTTCTTGAATCTTAACTTGTATCACCTTAACCATTGTCTAATAATACTTATACACTCTAGGATCTATATCTAGACAAGTTTGTATTCATAATTTGCCAATTGTTCTAAACTTTTAGAACCTAACACCTACAAATTATTGAAACAAAATATAAACAAAAAAAAAAAAAAATGTAACTACACATAGAGAAATATAAAAGATAGATATTCTACTCTCAAAAGAATAATCCATTGCTATAATTGTTAAAATCTGCAAGAAGATTTCAAATGTTACAAAAAATTAACCAAAAAGTCAGCAGTTAAAACACAATGGAATTATTTAGATGAAACAATCTACTGGTGGGTTGAACCTAGTGCTAAGTTTACCCTAGGATAATAGCTTGTTGTTGAGACTTGAGATCGAAATTATATATATAATGCGACTTCTTTTTCTTCCTCACCAATCAAGCAGTCACCACTGAGAGCCATCTATGTTGGTGCCAATAATTTGTCCACCAAGTGGTTAGTCTCCCAAAGTTCTAATATATCATGATCTTTTAGCATTCGAAGAGTTCAATTATTATATATACATAATTGAAAAAGAAAAAACCTCTTTCAATCTGTATAATAATATGATTCAGATTTTGATGTTGGTTTTGATTTCGTTTGTTTTTACCCTTTCAATCTTAGGGTTTCAATAAATTGGTTTTCAAAGTAGCATCCAGTTTTTAATTATATTTTTAGTAAAAAAACCTGATTACATACATTCTCCGTTTGTATATATCCCCCTTTTAAAAAATAAAAAATAAAAAGCGTTTGATATATACACAGTATTAACGTAGAGTTCAAGAATTTTAAGGTATTTGATTTTTTCTTGGACTCCTTTAAATTGGAGAGTGTTTATATATACACGGTTAGTTGGTTTATTTTTTTTTTTTTAATGAAATTTTGTGGTCTTTAGAACTCTACTTTGGATTGATACAATTTATGTTTGTATTTTTAAGTTGTTATTTTTTTTTTTTAATCTAATTGAAGAAATTAAAAAAATAAAATAAATTATAATGAGGTGTAAAAAATTTAAATAATTTTGTTTTAAAAAAATAATAATGATGTGGCAAATTCTGGAGAGGTCAACAAAAAGTCAAAGGCTTCGGTTTAAGTTTGAGTTTGAGTTTAAGTTGGACTTGTTGGAGAGATAGAGTTTCACTCATTGTTAAGTTTGGATTAAACAAAAATAATTTTGTTTAAAAAATGATAACGATGAGTTTGAGTTTAAGTTGGACTTGTTAGAGAGATAGAATTTCACTTATTGTTAAGTTTGGATTCAACAAAAATAATTTTATTTCACTCATTGTTAAGTTTGGACTAAACAAAAATAATTTTATTTAAATAAAATGATAATTTTATTTAAGATTGTGTTGATGTGGAAAATTGTAGAAGTTTCAAGAGTTTCGGTTATATATATATATATATATAAGTCAAGGGACATAAACTATTTCATAATATACCACTTTACATGGGACTAAATTAAAGGAGGCATGTATGTTTGACCCCCAAACAAACTCGATTCCCCTACTAATCAGATTCCTAATGATCTAAGGGAAAAGACCAATTTCTCCAACAGATGGTCCTTCTCGAGTGTCATTTTGGAAGCAAGATCCCTAAATATGATGAGAATTGCACCGATTAGCAAGATTAGACCCCAAAATGATTATCTAATTTCCGTACAACATAATCTCAAAATTGTTTTGATTGTGTTTGTCAACGACTCGTTCAGTACGCCATTAATTAGCACTATTGAGCACAAAAATATAATTTTCATGCATCACGTCCACAATACTATGCACCATTGAGCATGTTTTAGACAAGTTTTTCGTGTACCACACCATTTGTCATAATTTTTGCTACAATTTGATGATATGTGTAATTGTAATTGATGAATTATCATGTGCAACTCATTACTTTTTCTTTATCACTTATAATCACTTATAATCACATATATCATGATAGTGATAAAAATTGTGTCCAATATTTTATGTCTTTAGACGGAAAAAATGGTTAAATAACCTTAATTTTAAAACTATATAACCAAATAACTCTTTTTTCAAACTATTTTAGCAAAATACCGCTCTTTTAGAACTTGACATGTGTGTATTTTAAAGTAGAACTCAACATTTTTATTGTCAAATTCTGTGTAAATTTTTTTTAAAAAAATTAAGTAGTAAAATACGCGTAGAACTCGACATTGTTAATGTCGAGATCCAAGCAGAATTCAACATCAGCAATATTGAATTAAAAAACAGGAGTACTTTGGTATATAGTTTGAAAATGTGGCCGTTTAATTGTATAGTTAAAAAATTAAGGTTAAATAGTCTTCCCTCTTTAGATCAAGTGCATGCATAATTATTAGAAAACAGTAGATTCCTTTTGTTGTACTTTATAACTTTTGCTTTCCTTAGTTTAGATCAAGAACTCGTCCACTGACTATTATTTATAATAGCCCACTTGTTTGTCTTTACGCTATGTGAGTCAAATTTAGTGGTCCCTATGAATTATGCACACTAATTTTTACCAAACAAGTGGGATGAAAAAAAAATCCTAAAGCAACATGAACATTAACAAAGAAAAAAAAAAAAAATAGCAAAGAAGAATGTGATGGGCATTTTGGGCAAATCCTATTGGTAAGCTTCTCTCCACAGTTTTTTTCTCCATTTTGGAGAGAAAATTTTTGGTGAGCCCGGAGAGAAAACACCCAGACCCTACCTTTTATTTTCCTTTCTCTCTACCCAACCGAACACACTCCCAAAAAAAAATTTCTTCCTATTTTCTTTCCAAAGTTTTCCATCCATCTCATTTTACCTCCAAACAAACACGCCCTTAGGCTTTCATCTTTGAGTAATGCTAGGGACACAACTTACACCACAACTTTTGCCATAACTTGCGCTCGTGTGGCAAGTTGTGAGTGGTAGAGTAATAGTGGTGGGCTCACAACTTCATCACTCACAACTTGCCACGTGAGCAAGTTGTGACAAAATTTGTGGTGAAAGTTGTGTCCTGAACATTACTCCTCATCTTTCAGCTCTTGTGTGAGTGTATGTCATTGTGTTGATTAGCTCGTCTCCTGAGTGGGGGTAGATGGGGCATCACATTGGATTGGGGTAGTGGACTAGACTAGTGGGCATTAAAAGTAAATGAACAAGACATTATAAAAAATAAAAAATTAAACTATGTTAGGTAATGGGTTGAGCCGGGTGGCTGAGGTAGTGTATTTTTAGTCTTTACAACTAAGCAGTGGGGTGTGTGCTAGACTACTAGTGGTCAGTAAATAAAAATAATAAAACAACTAAATGATAATAATTAATACTTTTATTAATATTTCAAATGAACTTATAGTTTATTGTTTATTCTTTTGTTAATATTATGTAGAAAGATTTGATATTGAAATAACATACTCGTAAAAGAAAATTGTAAAATTTTATACATTTGCGTGTTTTTTGGTTGTTGTTGTTGTTGTCAATGTAAGAATTTCTATTTTTATTAGATTATATCATTTATGTTTTATGTCATACCAATTGGGAATAGATGAATGTTATATCAACACACGTGTCTTGCTTCTCAAATTTTTTGCTTGGTTGATCTTATAGGTGGAAGAGGTACACTGATAGCTAATAGTCTCCTTTGGGTCAACATTGAGTTTTAGATTTAGTTCCCAAAAAGGCAATCGAATTTGTCATAATTAATTATATGTACAATTGTGATTGGTGAACTATCATTTTTATGTGGAATCATCATTTTTTTTTTCCTATTAATCATAATCACACGTTATATGATTATTAAAAAAGTTATGCTACAAAAATTGTGTCTATAGACTTTCTTAATAAAAATATGTAGAATTCGGGTCTATATCTCATCTTGATTCATTACTATTTCTATTTGAAAAGTGTGATCATTTCCTTTTATTTTTCGTAGGTTCAATTTGATAGTTAACAAAGTTTTGTTTTGAATTATTGATGCTATAGGCCAAACATTTTTTACTTGACGGTGCTAATTGATTTTGAATTCTATATCAAATCTTATTTTGAATTATTGGTGCTAGACAGATCCGTTCTAACTAGCATGGCCCGTCACATGCTATCTTTTATTAATTTGGAGCATGCCAATTGGACATTTGAATGTGAATGTTGAAGAAAATTTCACCATCCAAAATAGAGGAAGTGCTTTCCAGTTGGAAAATTTACACTCCTTTTTTATGTCGTCACGTTATTAAGCACATCTATGCTTTAGTTTGTTTTTTAAGAGAAGAATCTATGCTTTAGTTGATAGTTGAGCAAAAAATTGGTCTTTGCCCTTTCTAAAAAAATGATCCAGCATTTTGCCCTCTTTCTCAAACTAATTAGGAAAATACCTCTTTTTTGAAAATCGATTTTCTCAAAATTGATTTAGACTCTATAGTGGCGTTTTTAAGGAGCCTATAGTGATGTTTTAAGGACCTATAGTGGCGTTTCGTAACTCGAGATACATGAAATCAAGTTATAGGTAAAAAAAAAAAAAATTGCATGTAACTCGATTTCATGGTGATCGAGTTAAAAAACGTCACTATAGGGCTCCAGAATTTTTTTTTTTTTATAACTCGATTTTGAGAAAATCGATTTTCAAAAGAATGACATTTCCCTAATTAGTTTGGAAAACGGAGCAAAATGCTGGATTTTTTTTTTTGAAAGGGGCATTTGCCCTTTTTCTCCTTATAGTTGACGTATATATAGATTAAACAAATATGTCCAACATTATACATATTTGCAAAAATATATAATATTGTACACATTTTTTTAATCTACAATATAAAAAGTATGAATTTTCCTTTATCACATGTGAGCGTCAAATAATTGTAACATGTAGGTACAAACCCACCCGAAAAGAAAATGTTAATCCTTTTCGTCATAACGCTTATGTCACCTACTGATGTGGCATGCTTTCGTCTTGCATTGTAAGGTAGAATCAATTAAATTTGCTCTCTTCTCTCCAAATCTTATTTTTGGACAAATTTTAGGACCAAATAAAATTGTATGAAACTCAAACACAAATAAACATGCAGAGGTATGCATACGTTTGTTATTTCGATCAAAAATGTTAGTGATTTTTTAATATATATTTATTTTTTGAGAGATAATTAAGTTAAAATTACAGAGAAATTCTTAATTTAATTTCTTTATGTATTTTCTAACATCATAAGCCAAGCTTATGCACTAGTATTATTGAGTAAATGAAACGTCTTTAAGTGTTAGATAAAGAATTGAATTTAAATTGAGAGTTTATATAGTATTTGTAACATATTCTTAACTTTATTGATGTGTTTTGAGAGGAAAATTATTGTGTACTTCCGGAGTACCATAAATGTATACTCCCTCCTCTCACATGAATAGTGGGTCCCACTAATTAAATTCATGGTGGGACCCACCATTTATGTGAGAGGAGAGAGTACGCATTTATGGTACTCCGGGAGTACCTAATAATTTTCCGTTTTTTGAGATTACTTTTGCTTGAATGAAACTTTTAACCTCTTAAGCATTTTGAAATTTTATTTAGAAAGAAGTAATTTCATTTACCATTCATAATCAATAATAAAAAACTTATGTAATACAATAATTGCTAAGAATATATAACAATTATTTGACATACAAATAACAATAGAAAACTATCATTCCAATTTAATTAGGCTCTCAAAAAACTCAATTTATAACAATAGAAAACTATCATTCCAATTTAATTAGACTTTCACAAAACTCAATTTTCTTTTCAATTGATATCTCATGCGACTTTGCACATTACCCTAAAGTTCAATAAAATATATTTAAAAATAACAATAAATTGAACAAAAAAGAGTATTCAAGAAAATTATAAAAACTAAGCATATTGAAGATATAGTTTGAAAAGTGCACTATTGAGCTTGAGTTAACAAAGCCTAGACTCCTTAGACAGCATTTTTTATTCATACCAAATTGGTATTTAATTTTGAATTTGAAAATATATTTTCCTTAGCCACATGCCTAAAATTTAATTGTATAAGAATCACTAAAGAATTATCACAATATTATTTTCACAAAAAACAATAAAGTGGAGCTTTTATAAAATTTGTATAATCTATCAATATTTTATGAGATACTACAAATTGTTTATATTATAAAAATACTACATATAGAATATTAATTTGGGGGAGGTAAATGTGAATATACTTCCATCTCTAGTGCATAAGAACACAAAATACAAGCCAAACTCATTCACGCCTCATTGGTACAATTATTCTCTATAAATAAGTCAAGGGGCGTAAATTATTTCACAATATACCACTTTAACATGGGACTAAGAGTATTAGTATTGATGGTGCCAAATTGCTAAATTTAACAACCAAATATAACAAAAATGAGCTGCATCAATGGTGGAAAAGATAAAATTTTTGACTGTTGAACTAGAGTGTACAACCATCTTTGGCAATGCATGCATTGTAGCAGATGTTAAACAAAAAAAAAAAAAAAAAAAAAATTATTAGCTCCTACACTGTAGCTCATATTATTAAATGATTATTTCCTCCTTTTTTTTTTTTCCCCTCTTCCTTTCATTTCTCATTTTTGCTCCTCCACTGTAGCTCCTTCTCTCTCTTGTCATCAATCTTCACTTCTCTCACCCTCTCTCCTTAGATATTTTTCTGTCTTCCTCCACCTCGCTGACCCATCTCACCTGCCCAGCCGCCGACTGACGCATCTCCCCTGCCCAACTCCGACCCACCTCTTCCTCCACTTGCCACCGCCCTTCTCTTCTCCCTTTTATTTTTTTTTTCTTTCTTCCTCCACTCCTCACAAGCCCAATTCCCTTGCCCATACGTTGACCTATCTTTCTTCCTCCACTCGCCATCGACCAAAGCCCCAAGCCCCTAGTCAACCCATCTTTGCCTCTATCGCCGACCCATCTTTGACCCATCTCGCCCTTTCTTCTCTCTTTGGATTTGAGTTTTGTTTAGTTTTGGGTTAGGGATTCATTTTGGGTGGTGGTGGTTGTGGGTGTGGTTGTGGTCGTTGTTTATTATAGTGAATATATTATTTTATTGTGTTGTTTATATTATTTTAATGTGTTGAATGCTGAAATAAAATCACTAATGTTGGGTGTTTTGTAAAGTGAGGTGGTAAAATTCCCCATTCTATGGTGAAGGTAGTTTTGGTCATATCCCTATGAGCCATCTTGATTTGGTTATATCCCTAGAAACCATCCATGAAAAACATCAAGGCATTACTAGCTGTGTTATCCACTAAAACATCTATGTGAGGAAGAGGGAAATCATCCTTAGGGTAAGTTTTGTTCAAATCCCTAAAATTCACACACATTCTTACATTCCTATCTTTCTGAGGTATGCAGACACACCCTAAACCCTAACCCAGAAACAGAAACGCAGAAAAACAGTGAAAGTTTAACTCTAACAACCTAACATGCTTTTAAGACATACAAAAACATAAACCTAACTACATAAATAAAAGAAAAAGTTTAAAATGAATGCCTTAAAGCAAAAGCTCTTAGGCTTAATTTTTTATCGTTTCTTTCAGTCAAATCTATTCACAAATTAATAAAAATGTGATTAGAAAGCATAATCCCAACTTGGACCTGTTTTGATTGAGTTAAACACTAATTAATTAGGACTGGCTCTAAGCTAATCAAACATCCTAGCATCTAATTGGATTAAATTGACTACCTTTGAGACGAGGTTAAGATTACCTTTCCAATGCCTACTCACGGGCTACGATCAAATGTAAGATGCAAAATCTTTAAAGACTGGATATATATTTTAGTCAAATTTACACAAGTTTAGAATCATTGGAACATAGTCTACACTATCTTTCCAACAACATTTCAGGATAAAAAAGGAAGAAATAAAGGAACATTTGGGCCAAGTAGTAAGAAAGTTTGTGGATAGGTATGTTGAGTCTACAGTACTCTAAGGGACATTACAAACTAGATGCCATCTTCAAGTCAACAATTGCTGCTCATAGGTGACAATTTTTCCACAAGATAAACTTTTCCAAAAGCTATGTGACATTACCCCCAACAGTTAAATGTCAATTTATAAGGCACGTTCGAAGCATAATACTGAATCTAATGTGAGATGTTTTGTAAAGTGAGGTGGTAAAAATAGATAAAATAGCTTTTTGTGGTATCAAAAGTTAAAATTTTTGGCACCACCAATGTTGATGCTCTAAAGGAGGCATGCATGTTTTACCGGATTCCCTTACTAATCAGATCCCTAATGATCACAGGGAAAAGATCAATTTCTCCAACAGATGGTCCTTAATTCTCGAGTGTCATTTTGGAAGCAAAAAAAAAAAATCAATCTAGTATCTACCAATATTTGCATATAATAATCTCCGCTGATTAGCAAAGATCCCTAAATATGATGAGAATTGCACTGATTAGAAAGATTAGATCCCAAAATGATTGTCTAATTTCCGTGCAACATAATCTCAAAGTTGTTTTGATTGTGTTTGTTAACGACTCTTTCCGTACGCTATTAACTAGCACTAGAGAGCACAAAAATATAATTTTCATGCATCACATTCACAATACTATGCACTAATGAGCATTTTTTATACAAGTTTTATGGGTACCGTATCATTTGTCACTATTTTTGCCACAATTTGATGTTATACATAATTATGATTGATGAATTATCACATACACATAAACTCATTACTTTTTTTTTTATTACTTATAATCACATATATTATGGTGCTGACAAAAATCGTGTCCAAAACTTCCTGTCTTTAGATGAGAAAAATGACTAAATAGTCTTAATTTTAAAACCATGTAGCCAAACAACTTCTTTTTTTTCAAACTATTATAGCAAAATGCTCATTTTTTAGAACTCAACGTATGTATATTTTTAAGTAGAAGTCAACATTGTTTACTATCAAATTTTGTGCAAATTTAGTAAAAAATTTAATTTGTAAAATACGTGTAAAACTCGATATTATTAATGTCAAGTCCCACAAAAAACTTGACATTAGCAATATCAAATTCAAAAACAAAAATATTTAACTATATATAATTTGAAAATGTGGCTGCTTAACTATATGGTTCAAAAATTAAAGTTAAATAGTCATTCTCCCTGAGCAGGAAGTGCATGCATAATTAGAAAACACTATACGTTAGTGTAGCCTCAGGCCAGCTGTATGTAGCTGGCCTTGGACTTATGCAAGTTTTTTTTACAAGGATAATTGTTTAGTATGGGTCTTTTCCTAACTACGTTAGTGTAGCCTCAGTCTATAGCCAGCTGCATGTAGCTGGCCTTGGACTTATACAAGGTTTTTTATATGTGTACTCCTTTTCTAGTTTAATAAAGTTTTCTGATCCTATAAAAAAAAAAAAATAAATAAATAAATAAATAAAGTTTTCTGATCAGTTCTCAAAAAAAAAAAAAAAAAAAAAACACTAGATTTCTTTTGTTTCGCTTTATAACTGTTGTTTTCCTTGGTTTACGTCCCGTGACTATTATTTAATAGCCCACGTGTTTGTCTTTACGCTTTGTTAGTCAAATTTAGTGGTCCCTACGAATTATGTACACTAATTTTTACAAAACAAGGATGTAACTCCACTTATTTTTGGCAGCTGATAAATGTAACAATGATGTATTGCAGGTTTGCTTGTTAAATAAGAGAAAATTTTCAATGTAATGAGATACGAAAATGAAAATAAAAGGAGTGAAGAACAAAAAAAAAAAAAAGAAAAAAAAGAAAAAAATCCTCTACATTCTCAATATAACAAAACAACAGAGGTAAAAAATTGATGTATTACAGGTTAATTTGCTTGTAAACAAGCCTTTCTTTCTCTTTTTTATTTTCTATCATAGAAACTTAGAAGGTAAATCAACTCTTTTTATTTATTTATTTTTATAGATTTCTAATGTTACCGTACAGTTAATAACATTATGCAATAAACTTTTGAGTGGTAAGGTAATATTTTTTTAATCACGTGGACATGCAGCCCACGTGAAACACGTATACCAATATACAGTGTGCGCCCTTTGACATTGTACCAAACATTTGGGCCCAAAATAAGGGTAAGGGTTGGAAAATGCTAACGCAGTATATTTTGATTATTTATTTACGTGACAAGTTATGAATATAAGGATTGTGATAAAAATTGATCTTGATGAAAGTTGTAATCCTATTCCTACCAGTGCTCGTGAACTATCAGATAGTAAGAGAGACAAACATATAACTTTCATTCTATTATATATAGATAAGTCTAGGACACAACACAATCATTGATACATTGTTATTGCTTGAGAAAAATCAATGGCTAGCTGCATTCAACTTGGTGAACCTAAGGAAAGCAAGAGCTGGTTTAAACACTTCCAATATAACCCAAAGAAGGACCAGGCAGGCGATGTCCGAAACATTCTCTTGATAGTTGCAACTCTAATTGCAGCAGTGACTTTTCAAGCTGGGGTTAACCCTCCTGGTGGTGTTTGGCAAGATTATACGATAAGGAATCTCACTTTATGTGCAGAAAAACGTGCTCAAGGGATTCGGCCAGACCCTTCATGTTATAAATCACATGATGCAGGGACGGCCATTTATGCGTCTCGAGAAGTCGACTTCTATGTTTTCTTGATCTGTAACACTGTGGCACTTTCCACTTCGGTTCTTGTCATTATGTCTCTCACATATAACTTCCCTTTCCATTTAGAAGTATTGATTGCCACAGCTTCAATGCTTGGAACTTACGCATCGGCCATATTTGCTGTCACGCCAGCTGATTATTCTAGTAGATTTCGGTTCATCCTCATAGCAGCTGCTTTGCCATTTGTGCTACGAGTTTTGATTTATGTGGTCAAGTTCAATGCACATGCAGATCAAGAACAAGAGAATCTGTGTGACAAATGTAGAAGTGGGAATTTCTGCAGAAACTGTAAAAGTGAGATTCCCAAGTGAAAATGTTGAATTTCCATCAGTTCTATCAAAAATAAAGTTCAGAAGACGTCTAGTATTATTAGGCCATAAAACTGTCGTGGTACAGCTACTTTATGTACAACTTTCCATCCATGGGTCTGTTTGATTTAGCTTCTTTGAAGTTCTTCTTTTCCTCTCTATGTATCTTTAGCTGTAAATTTTATGGACTTTTCACGTTACAAATTATCTTATCTTTTTTTTTTTTTTTTTTTTTGGGGGTTAACCAAGAAAGATATAAATCAAGTTTAATTATTTTTATATATTTTTTTAAACCACTTGAAAAATTCAAACCCAATAGGCCATTAATATCCTCACTACATATGATAGATTTATTCTAATAAAAAACATATCTTTTCTTGACATTTGATATTAGTTAGTGTTCTTAAGTTTTTGTTATAACACGGGCAAAACCAATAATTCTTGTTGGAAACCGAGTTATGGTATTGATACAATAATCAGGAGACTTACTTAAGATAAACTCAAAATACATATCTAAATAAATAACTAAATATATATATATATATATATAAATTTAAGAGAACTTATCATTTTCCTAAACTCTAGATTGTATAAAAAAAAAAAAAAAAAGTTGTATAATGTGTTATAAACAAAAACAAATATTGCGTAAAAGAATTGGTTAATAAGGGATATTTAACGTTCTAGATAATAATGCTTGAAAAAAATAAAAGAGAACAGAAAAAAATTAAATCAAAGTTTTCTCCATTTCATATATTATACAATTAATATTTTAGATCTAATAATGTACAGACAACCACATCATTTAAAATTTTAAATAATTTGATAGTATCTATACTTTAGATTTGTAAAATTTAATCTAAGCTATGAAATTGTTCCATTTGAAATGGAGAGAATCATTTTCCTTACATATCTCTCACTTGTAGTATTACACTTTCTTCAAATTAAGTAGAGATGACTGACAAAAAGCTCTTTCCAAAGCATGCTATATAACCTTTTTTTGAGTCTTTCTTTTCAAATAAATATAGCATAAATAGAAGTGTTGTATGATGGTATGTTTGGTATTGTCTCGGGCATCCTAGATGTGCTATAAATGGTCAAGAATTTTATATTTCAATGATATACTTGATCTTTTTTAGGAGAAAGGTAATTCAAATCTTCACTTTTTTTATTATAACAATTGAATTACCAAAAGAGATGTACCATAAATCTAAAATTTTCATGTTATTATTATTATTATTAATAATTATATATTGCTATCTTGAAAAATATACGCAGTGTTTTTTTGTTTGTTAGGCATGTGTGAAGTTTATTTGGCTTACTACCATCTTACTTGCACATTATTTAAGGCTATTGGACCATTATTACTTAGGGTTGTTTTTATTACATACAAACTGTTATTGACTCTAAAATGTTCGTTTGTCATCGACTCAAAGATTCACTGCAAACAATTATTTGTCATATTGACACAAAATTTCATCTCTTTTTATGCCTAGGAAAAAAAAATCATCCTTTTTTCAAGGAACTGAATTGTATATACATATATTTTTACTGCATTGCATTTTCCATTTCCATAAGGATGAAACCTCCTCATCTCTTCCTCACATGGCACATCTTTATTGACCAAAACCACAGCTAATATGGTTTTATAAAAAAAAACAAGTATGCTATATATAGCAAACAAATGATAAAAAACGTCATGCAAGTGCACGACCGTATGGTTTTGCAGAGACTTATATGATTGCTTGCAAAGAAAAAAATGGCTAACCTACCTCAAAATACTCGTAGCTGGAGGAACTGGTTCAAGTACTTCCAATACGAAGAAAACCGGGACTCACCAACTGAAGTCCGAAACGTTCTCTTAGTAGTTACTACGTTGATTAACGCTTTGGCTCTCTCAGCTTTAGTCTTGGTCATCATGTCACTCACATGCACTGATGCACGGAGGTTCCCTTTTTATCAATTTGAAATATTTGTTGCCACGGCTTCAATGATTTTAACTTATGGGTCTGCTATATTTGCTGTCAAGCCCAAGGAATCAGTGCGTTTTAACTATATTTTGCTGGCTGCGGTTGGGCCTTTTGTAATGAGGTATTTGATTAAGAAGTTCAAGAGGATTAAGAGTCTATATAGTATAGTTTAGCTACTTGAGGGTTTTTTTTTTTTTTTTTTTTTTTAATAGAGTGTCAACTTTTGATGATTGTGTTTTTAATCAGAGATTTTGTTAACTAAAACCTATAATAAATAGACTTTCTTACGTAAAGCGTTACGTTTCTTAGTTTCCTCAAATCCTAAGGTAACCTTACACAAAAAGAAAGAAAGAGAGGGAAGAAAAGCCCTAAAGTAACATTTGTTTTATATAACCTGGCTCATCTTCTATGAAAGTTGGATCAGTCTGGTAATGACTCTGGCTCGGTTTCACAAACACTTCTACAGTACCCACAGGAGTGTAGGCGTGACAGAATTGACGGAAGCCAAGCAGCGTCAACACCAGGTACAGGAGTGTAGGCTCTGTTGATGACTCTTTTCCTAGTTGGGCTTTTCTTTTGGAGGTTTTTGTGGTCTTTTCCAGTTGGGCTTTTCTGTGGAAATTTTTGTGGTCTTACAAGGGTATAGCCTTAATTGTCTCTTTGTTATGTTATTGGTCTTTTTTTTTTTTTTTTTTTTTTTTTTTTGTGTGTGTGTGTGTGTGTGTGTGTGTGTGTGTGTGTTACTTTGTAACATTTTGTAACAAATTATCTTATAGTACATATAAAATACTTATTATGTATTACAACATATGGGGAATCAACTTCAACTATGTGATTATAAAAAGTGGAATGCAAATTGTTAGAATTAATATAATAAATAATATGAACTTATTACTTGAGTGAATTGAAAAACATTTGATTATTTTCACTAATTTAAACGTAAAATATTTAATTATTTTATACTCTTAATTGTGTGTTAATAATTTTTTATAGTAATTTATTCCAATAGTTTTTAAAGTAAGTAAATTTGAGCAAGATTGTCATTTTTAAAATCAATTAATTGTTATATATATATATATATTAGAAAAATAATAATGAAAATTCATTTTACACAAATAATTAAATTATGAAAATAAATATATTTACCCTATTAATACATTGTTTAATTACATAGTACAAATTAGTTTATTATAGTATTGGTCAGACACATGTATAAATTTTGTCATTGAAAGGAGTTAGAAAATGTAAATTATTAAGACTAATTAATAAATTAAAATATACAATATTGGTCACATACACATATACATTTTCTATATTTATTGATTGTGTTATCTAATTTGCCTTGTCTACTGATATTTTTGTTTCAATTGTTTCCAAAGAAACCATATATGAGAGAGAATTTCATAATCCAAATAATTTTTTTTTAATCTTTTTATTAATAATAAATATTCCAAATAAATCATTTCTTATATAAATTTTATAAAAATGACCTTATAAATTCATTTATATAAATATTATTTAGTATACCATTTATAGATAATTAATTCATGAAAATAAATGCAGTTAGCTTATTAACACGTGATATATAATTAATGCATTAACATAAATGAAAAAAAAAAATTGATGAGGTGGAATGCTAACTAAGATTATGTTTAGTAACAGTTTTTATTTTCTATTTTCAAAAACTTATTTTTGAGAATATAAAGAAAAATCAATTTTCTTGTATTTTTGAAATCAAAAACATGTTTGGTTAATTGAAATTTAAAAATAGTTTTTTTGAAAAAAAAAAAAGAAAATAATAAAATATATTGTTACTAGGATTTGATCTCTAATACTAACTCATTAAATGAGATAGATTTATTAATTCAAATGCGTGTTTTTTATTGACTTTTGAAAAATAGAAATTGAAAACAGCCTTTTGCATGTTTTCAGTTTCCTTCACAAATTGAGTTTTAATAACAATTTTTGTTTTCTGTCCATTTTGGGTTGCCAGACAGGTTTTTTAATCTCAAAAATAGAAAACTGTTTTTGGAAACAGAAAATAAGGGAAAAAATCAGTTACCAAACATGCCCTAATTCTTTTCCAATGAATGCAACACTTGGCAAAAATTTCATCTTCCAAATCAATTTATTTTTTTATATTTTATTTCATAAGTATTTCAAATAAATTATTTCATATATAAAATTTTAAAATCCATTATATAAATTCATTTTATATAAATATAATTAGTACACCATCTACAAATAATTAATACTTTAAAATTAATGCATTTATGCATTAGCACGTGACAGGTAATTAATGCAATGACAATAACATAGATGCAAATTTTTGATGAGGGGTGGAGGACTTAATGAACTAATAAAGAGAATTCTCTTTATTTCTCAGTGCAACTTGACAAAATGTTAGATTCATTCGTATCATTGAATTTAAGTGTTGTTTTTTTAGTTTTCTTTTTAAAATTCAGCCATACGGCTACTTAATTAAAAAATACACTTCCATCACATGAGAAAAAAATACATATGGTAGAATCTTAAAAGGAAAACATAAGGAATAATATTTAAGTACTATACCTAAGTCTTGCTCTTGAATTTAATATATATATATATATATATATTTTAAAAATTTTCCTGAGTCCTTCTCTAGTTAATTAATCCTAATGATTCTTTTGAATCATTTATGGCTTCCTCTACCATTCAACATTCATCAAAGGCCAAAGAAAAAGAGGGCTTACGAGTGGTTGACTCGAGTCTTCTTATTGGATTCATGAGCACAAGGTTGGCCATTTTGGGTTGACCTGGAACAAGGTTGTTCCTTGTTCCTTCTTCCTTTGTCTTGATCATGAGACACTATTAGCCCGTGCAAATGGTTTTAAAAGAAATCAGCTTTAACAGTGATTTTAGGATATTTGTTAATAAATTATTTTTAGAAAGTTTTAATACTACTTTTATATGAGAAATATAAAAAATTGTTCAAAAAATTAATTACTTTTTTTCTCATAAAAGTTTTTAAAAATATTTTCTTACTCATTCTCTAAGGGCATCCATTCATTTTTTGCAAATTCTACTATACTCATTACTCTCTTCTATTACTCCTTACTCCCTCTCAATCTAAACAAATGTTAAGATAGTAAGTACCCGTTTGGTTCAACTTTTAAAGCCCAAAAGTTGGCTTTTCAAAAACGCTGGCCTAAAATGTGCATTTGGTGAGAATAAAACCTAACTTTTTGAAGAAAGTTAGCTTTTATTTTTCTGAAGATATGCTCGTTTCAAATTTGGGTCAGTTGAAGTGCATAACTGAAAAGTTGGGTCTGGGCATTTTTACATATGTCCGTTGGAGAGTGGAATTATGAAATTGCCCTTGACTAAAGGGCAAGGGGTCTTTAGAGAATCACGCACGGTGCCCTCATTTCTTCCTCTCATCTCATCTCATCTCTGTGCGCAGCTCCCTCACCCCAGAAGTCTCCTTTCAGCTCTGCTCTGCCGTGCGTAAGTACCCGTTTCTCTCTTTTATATATATATATATATATATTATATTTTATTTGTCTAATCTGATCTGAGGAATATGTTTTGAAGGTCGAGTTTTGATAAACAAAACACCAACCAAGGCCGATCTGCTACCAAAAACCGCCAGGTACAACACTGATTTGAATTTTTTTTTTTTTTTTTACCTATCAAAAAAAATTTTCAGATCTTGCATGCTTTGTTCTTGCTAAAGATCATTTGTTCTCTTGCCGAGTACTAAAAAATTTTTGTGGATGCTCTGTTTAAGTCCTCTCCCCTGCAAAATTTGTGGATGATCTATTTGTTTTTTTTTTTTTTATTTAATTTTTTTTAATTTTGTGGATGCTTTGTTTAAGTCCTCTCCCCTGCAAAATTTGTGGATGATCTATTTGTTTTTTTTTTTTTTTTTTTTTTTAAATTTTGTGGATGCTCTGTTTAAGTCCTCTCCCCTGCAAATTTTGTGGATGCTCTGTTTGTGTCTGTCACTGTGTTCGTGCGTGAAGATGGGTTTGTTTTTGTTTTGGGTTTTACATATTTTTTTTTAAAATTTATTATTATTATTATTATTATTATTGTGAGGTGCTGCATGGTGAGGTGCTGCATGGTGTGCGTGCTCTGCTGATGTGGGGTGCGTCTGCAGCTGATGGGGCATGCGTGTGCAGCTGCACACGCATGCCCCATCAGCTGCAGACGCACCCACATCAGCAGAGCACGCACACCCCACATCAACTTATGGGACTATTTAGTTTGATAGTTTTTTTGGGTGATTTTTGGGAGCAGTTTTAGTGTCATCTCTTTCTGAGAGCTCAGAGATTCAATTGTTGTATTGGAAAATAAGTATTGTTTACGGATTTTTTTTTTCTTTCTTTTGTGGTTCATGATGCCATCATTGATTCATATTTGCTGAATGTTAGCTTAATTACTCATAATGAATGTTTGCTGAATGATCATAATGATTATTGGGCTTGTTTGGTTGTTGCATGGTGAGGTGTTGCAGGGTGTGCGTGCTCTGCTAATGTGGGTGCGTCTGTTGCTGATGGGGCCTACGATGGTGGTTCTTCGTGATTCCATTGCTAATTCCATTTGGAGGGGATAATAATTAGTAATTGTCTTTTTTATTTATTTATAATATCATGTAGTACAATTTAAACTTGGGTTATTGGTATGTATTTTATCATCTTTTTTACATTTTTGTGTTGTACAATTTAAAGTTGGGTTATTGATAGGTATTTTATATCTTTTTACATTTTTATGTAGTACAATTTAAATTTGGATTATTGGTGTATATTTTATCATCTTTTTACATTTTCATTTTGTACTTTATGATGATGAATATTATTTAGATTTAATTAATATTAATAAGAAGTCATTAATGGTAATAACAAATAATTATGACACTAAAAAAGAAAAATTCCCCAAACATTATTAAAATAATACCCAATAATATATTTATTATTATTATTATTATTATTATTATTATTATTATTTAGTAAGTATATGACGTAGTTGATTTTTAATTAAGTATGAAATAAACTCCCTTATAATACATTGTCATTTTTGGTAATTTACCATTCAAACAACCATTTTTATAAGTACTAACCAAACACTCAGTTTTTTCAAAAAGTACTTTTTAACAGCTTTACCAAACACTCAGCTTTTTGAAACTCAACTTTTTCATTATGGACTTTTTGAAAACTCCACTTTTTTATTATGCACTTTTACAAAAAGCTGAACCAAATTCACTCTAAGTTGTAACTATAGTAATATCATTTTAATTTGCAGTCAATTCTTCTCTACTAACTTTCGACAAGCTTTTAATAATATGTAAAAAATATTGTGAATTGCAAAACTACATCATTTCAAGTTGAGGTGACATCTAACAAACACATCAGCGTCATGTACGCACATAAGGTTAACTAACATAACTTTATATAACGTAAAGAATTTAAACCCAAAGTTCTAAACGCCATAGGATAAAATAAAAATCATCTATAAATTTTAAAAAGATAAATTATAGTCAAGTCTAACATCATTCCATGAACTTTTGACTTTTGAGAGTTAAAGTAATACTATAAATTTAAACACGAACAGCGAGGGATAGATTTTTATATATTATATGGACAAATCGCGTAAATTCACATGCACCACAGTACTACCAACTTGGCAATTGACAAACATTTTGGGATGGACCCAACCTAACTACCAGGAAAAGATTGAGACACGACAAAAGGTATGGAAAAAATTAAGATGAATACTTAGCACCAACTTTCGATGAGGTTTCTTCGATATGACACTCTTCTAATTCTGTAGATGTAAACACTCTACACCAACTTTAGATGAGGTTTCTCTGAAATGACACTCTTTTTCTTAAGTGTAAACGCAACAAATAAGTCCATCTCCTCTTACATCTTCACTTTCCTAGCAGAATATTCCATTAATAAGACCTCGAAAGGGTGAGAATATTATTTCTTAAAACTTTTGGGGATGAGTGTGAATTTCATCAAATGGAAAGCTTGTGGAATTTGCCCCCCAAAAAGATGCTAGTTACAATAACATTATTCATTCTATATATAACTAGTCCTTAACACAAGCTTTGGTACATTGTAAATGTTTGAATAAAAAGGCTACTCCTTCAACTAAAAGAAGCAAGAGCTGGTTTACACACTTCCAATTTAAGGATGGCAAGGACTCGACTACCGAAGCTCGAAACGTTCTCTTAATAGTTGCTACATTAATTGCTGCAGTGACCTTTCAAGCTGGGGTTAACCCTCCCGGCGGGGTTTGGCAAGATGATGACCATGGACACATACCAGGAAGTGCCATTTATGCCTCCAGAAAACAAGCATACTATGTTTTCTTGGTTTTTAACACTCTGGCACTTTCCACGTTGGTTCTGGTCATTATGTCTCTCACATGTAGGTTCCCTTTCCATTTAGAAATATTGATTGCCACAGCTTCAATGCTTGTGACTTATGGATCTGCCATATTTGCTGTCACACCTCATGAATCTTATAGATTTAAGTACGTCCTGATTGCAGCTGCTTTGCCTTTTCTGCAACGAGGTTTGATTCGAATGTTCTACATGTGTAAAAGTAAGATTTACAAATGTTCAGAAAATTTCTAGCATTTGCCAATTCTGTATTATTATGATTAAAATGTCATGGTATAACTGCTCTAAGTACAAATTTGGGGTCAGTTTGATGAAGCTTTTTTCGAAGTGGTTTTATTTATTTATTTTTTATTTTTATGTATCTTTTACTGTAAGCGTGTGTTTGGCTCCAGCTTAAAAAATCAATTTATTTTACTATTCAGCTTATTTTTGGTATTATTTATAGATTTTCACTGCACTTTTTGGTACTATTTATGAATCCTACTGTACTATTTCAGCTAACTTTTATCTTTATTTATAATGTTTTAAGTAAAAAGTTTTTAATTTCAGCAAAATAAATGAATACTAAATCGACCCTAAATTTTATGGAATTTTCAATTGAAAATTATCTTATCTTTCACATCTCTAAGTTTTTACTCTTCTAACAAAATAGAGCCCCACAAAGGTCGAAAGCCTTATAATTCATCTGACACATTTTCATATTTCGAGATATTTAGGATTTATATTATCCTTTTGTCATTATTTTATTTATTTTTTTAAATAGAGCCTTGGAAAGGTAGAAAGGAAGAGATTAGACGGGGAAGAAAGTTAGCATGAAAAACTATAGAAAAAAGGCAAAAGCTTAAGAAAGTGGAACCAGATGATGGACAGGTATGAAATGGAAAATGCGAGAGTTAGGTATGATAATAAATTAAAAAAAAAAAGAAAAAAGATAAGGGTTAGGTGTCACTATTTTATTGGACGTGGGGGATTGCAACGACTTGGTGTAGATAGATAAAATAGAAAAAAGACTTTCTAACCAAAATTTAACTAAAACTTTGATGAGTTCTTGGTGAATGTTCTAAGTTGTTACTGTAAGGTTGAAATTTATCAACTATCTTGTTGGTTTTATTCCGTGCCAATTTACTTGTAATTTAAGCATTTAGTAACCCTGTATTTAGGTGGGATCATTGTAAGGGTAGTGCGTGAGAAGATGTGAAGAAAAGCTCAAGTTTGTGCAAGAAGGCAGAGTTTCGCAGCTAGGACTGGTGGCTGACTCGTAACTGGCAAGCCGCCAAATGCTGGCACGTGAGATGCACACAGGGGAGCTGAAAGGTTGCGCCAGCTGTTGCACTATAGGACAAAAGTTCCAGGCTGACCAGGCCGTTACGTCGCGACTTGAACTTGCGACTTGGACAAGCTGCGAGGTCAAGCCACCAATCAGCCCTGTTTGGCAAAAATTGACTCTTCATATTCCAAACACACACCACTATATATAGACCATTGTACCCACTAAATTGAGAGAGCTTCCAGAGAGAATTTTGTGAGAGAAACCCTAGAGAAAAACAAGATTGCCTCATCCTCAATCTTTACCTTAGAGACTCTACAAATTCCTCTACTCTCTTCCTCTCCATTGTTACATTCTTGAGAGACCTTTAACCAAATTCTTATCTTACCACACCCACGTCTGTGAGAAGGTTTATTTGGTGCTATTAGGAAGCAGTTTGGAAGGAACCAATATACATTGGTTAATGCTATGGTCTAGTAGCGGAATCCGGGAAGTTAAAGAAGAAATAGGTTCGGCGTAACCTCGTTGGAGCAAGAAACTTGGAGGGCTTAGGTACTTGGGTAGATTAGGCTTGGAGGGTTTTCTGCTGTTCATGTATCCCAACTACATTCTTTAGTGGATTATTTACCGCTTGGAGGGCGGCGGAGAGGTTTTACGCCGAGGACTTCGGTTTCCTCTTCGATAACATATCATGTGTTGTCCGTGTGTTTGCATTTTCCTTCCCTTTATCTTTGCCTTATATTTATTGCTGTGGATGTGTTTATATTTGGCTTAGATTGTTTATCAATTTTGTTATGAGCTTGTTATCATGTTCCGCACATTAATTGTTTGATATAAAACTTGAATTGGTAACTTTGTAATTAGGGGTCTAAACGTTCAAGGGTGTTTTATACACATATTGAACTTTCAATTGGTAACAGAGCGGGTGCACTCTTTGTGGTTTGATTACCTGAGTGCGATCCTAGACCCCTTGGCTATGGATGCAGCTGTAAAAAGGGTCATGCAGAATTGTGGTTTAGGTGTTTGTGATAATGACTTTATGAGTATGTTTGAAGGGTATTCTAAAAATGAACTCTCAGAGTTAATTAAATCCAAGAAACATGCTAGGATGTTCATTCACATGCTGAAATACTTTGAAAATAAGAACCACATTCTACACAATAGTCTATGTGAGTCTAACTCTTTGATTGAGAAATACAAAAGAAGAAATAGAACATTGTGTGAAAAGGTTGATAATTTGAAAAGGAAAATTCAATCTAGGAAAAGCTTGGAAAATAATGATGAATTTCTGTTTGATGGTCAAGAATGTTTGTCCCATGCTTGTATGTTTGCACACCTCATTGAAGGTATTTAACTCGTGCTTATGGTACCTTGACAGTGGATGTTCTCGTCATATGACAGGAGATAAATAATTGTTTAAGGCTCTTAAAGAGAAAGCATGTGATTATGTGACTTTTGGTAATGGGAGTCATGCTCAAGTTCTCGGCAAAGGGACGGTTAAAATACCGGGATTACCTCTACTGAAGGAAGTGCTATACATCAAAGGATTGAAGGGAAATCTCTTAAGTATCACTCAAATATGTGATGAAGACTTTCTTGTCCAATTCTCAAAGAAGTGGTGTATAATCATTGATGAAAAAGGGATTCAAGTCTTGGGGGAAATAGTGTTAGGTTCTAAGAAATTAGGAACTAATGTATTAGAACTCCAATTTGTATTTTGTTGGAAAACCATGATCAAAACATAGAATCTAGGTTTAGGCTTGCTCAAAATATGTTTATTTGTAAAATTGGAATCAAGTGATTGCAGAATTTATTGGACTAAATTTGCAAGGCTCGATCGATTGAACCACGTGCAGATTTATTTTTCTGCAGAATTCCAGTTCAGCCCAAACTCTACTTAAATGTCTTGGGGTTCAAGTAAAACACTCCTATAGGAAAACCCTAAAACGTTTTTAAGTGATTTTTAGAAAGATTAGAGTGTCATCTTATGCCTCTTTTTGTAGATCTAGGGTTTTGTACCCAAAGCTCTCTAAGGTTGCTCTTTATATTGTGTGTGTGAATCTCTTGTGAGATCTAGAGGTGTTTGCCTTCACATATACTTAGGGTTTCCAAGATTCAAGATTATGTCAAGAACTTGGTGATCATTCAGTTGCAGATTCAAGAACTTAAAGATACACAAGCGGGGGTGCTTGTACTTGAGTGGAGAATCCAAGAAAGAAGGAGTCTGTGGATTCAGAGTTTACACGTGGTCGTGTCAGTAAGTTCTATTGGTGGGTAGCATTAGGAAGTCAAGCGGGGAGCTTGTAAGTCTTTTTGTATGAACTTCAATTCTTTCATAGTGGATTCAAGTTTACCTTGAGGATAGTTAGGTCAAATCCTCCCCAAGTTTTTATCGTGTGGTTTCCTGGGTGATCATATCATTGTGTTATTTATATTTTCGCTGCTTTATATTTTTGATATGATTGTATGTTTGTGATAATCTAGAATTGCATAATTTGACTAAGTTAATCACTTTGCTAATTAACTAGGTTAATCTGATTGGGTTAAGGGGTCTAAAACTCTACAAGTGGTATCAGAGCGGGTAGCTCTTCTGTTTTAGATCTTTTGATCTAAGAGCTGATCCTTGACCCCTGTTGTCATGGATAATTTGAAGTGTCTTTCTGATCATGTTTCTGCTGATTTTATTGATGCCTGTGATGTTTTGAATAAAAAGGACACTATTGTTTCTGTTGATTTTTTTGATGCTTTTGAAACTCTTCGTAAGGAATTATCTAAATCTTTGAAAAATTCTAAGAAATTCAAGGAAGAGTTAAAATTGGCTAATCTTGAAAAAGAGAAATTGTTTGTTAAATTAGATGAATCTAATAAAAAGAATGAATTTTTGAGACATCAAATTTCCTCTCAAGATGAGAAAATGAAAAGTTTGGAACAAAAGTTAGCTGAGGCTGAAGCTAAATTGAAAAATTTGTCTAATACCAAACTTGCTGATGATAACAGAAGTATTTCTGTTTCTCTTAAGCCTAAAACTGAGAAAGTTTATATCCCTCATTTCAAGAGGAATAATAAAGAGAAGGCTTATTTTGCTAGGTTAGACAAAGGTAAAAGTTCTGATGTAGACGCTGAAGTTTCTAAACCTAAGTCTAAACCTACTGTTGGAGAGCATAATAAATCTGTTTTTGTGCCTACTTGTCACCTTTGTGGTGTTGTTGGTCATATTAGACCAAATTGTTCTTTGTTGAGGTAAAAACAAAAATCTGAGACTAGAATTGTTGTTCAGAATACTGATGTTCCTAAATTTGTTCTTGTTTATCACTTTTGTGGTGTCTCTGGTCACATTCGTCCTAATTATCATAAATTGAAATTTAAGCATTCTGTATGTCAATCTAGGATATGTGATGATATTTCTTCTACCATAAGTCCATATAAATTGTTTCATATTCTTTTGAAAAGTTTGAGCTTGTTGGCTTGTGAAAGGAATTTGCAAGATTTTAGTTTTTCTCAGAAGATTGGTGTAATCTCTCAAATACACTCTGCTTCACATAGATTTTCACCTACAAAGCCGAAGACTCGTGCTAGATGGGTGAGAAAAGATTCTCCAAGGTGAGTGTTGCTAACTTGTCCTTGATTTAATTCTTTCAATTAATTGTGGACATGTTTTGTTTCTGTTTTTGGTCGTGTTTTTTTTAGGTTGCTTTTTATTAAAAAAAAAAAATCCAAAAACATTGAAAAATTTCAAAAAGAAAAAAATATTTTATTTTGTGTCTAGTTTTATTTTTCTTGAGGATTACATGAATTATGATATCTCTTTTGATTTAGAGCATGCTTGATATTGTGGAGAAACTTGAATAGTATGCTAAGCTATTTCTGATTTTGTGTGAGTATGTACTAGTTTGTACATGTACTCAAGGGTTAATTAAAAATTGATATTTCTTGTTTGTGTACCCTCTATAGCTTAGTTAAGCACTATCATACATAGCTTTGCATTGTTCTTTTAGCATAAAGTTTGCTTTTAGTTTTGGTCATACAAATTTTTTTAAAACCAAAAAGATTTTTGTGTTTTGTATTACATATCATGGATTTGAAATCAAGGTTGGCTACCTTATCTTTACATAACATGTTTATGTACCTTGTTTAGATTTGATGAGTTTATTTATTGCAATTGACTAGTTGAAACTTTGTAGTGCATATTGTGTGGGAAAGATGTTTATGGTGTTTATCACGTTGTCTTAATCTTGAAGTCACATGTTATTTGACTGTCGGACTTGATCCTTTTGAGAAAGGTATAAATAACCATCTCACCACTGTTCACTAGCCAATCATGAACACCTTAGTGCATATCTTAAGATTCTGTACTTGAGAAAGTGTAGCACATGCACAAAAAGAACATAAAGTGTAGCCTCGGTTTAAATGCTTAATGCTTAAAATTGGTGTGTACTATTAGGCTTGATGCCAAATCACATAATTAAAATTGGTGTGTATATTATGAGAAAAAATTCAAGAAACTTACATGATTGCAAGCTTATGTTCTAAGAGATGTGGGAGTTATATGATATAACTCTTTAGGTGATAGTTTCTTTTAAATTCTATGTGATGACTTTTGTAGAAATTGTGATTGATTTCTATTTACATATCACCTTACATGTTTCTCAAGCTTTTGCTAGTTGCACACACTACACAAGTTACTCTTTGCTAAATTTGGTACATTATATTGTGTGTGATCTTGTTGTGGCCATCTAAGATTAAAAGTTCATTGATCTTTGTAGGGACTCAAAATGTCTTGGACCCTGGACAATAAAAATTTGTAGAGTGTGGGTAAAAGGGCTTGGCAATATCGAAGTAAACAACGGTTGATATGAAGTTTATAACAAATAATAGATGACATGAAATTCATATGAATCTTATCAAAGAAATTTGGCTAAGTGTTTTTGTAGAGAATGATCATCACTTTGGTTATGTGTTTACGAAGCATATTTGTCCTCGGCTCAGGTCGAGGATCTATTTTTCTTAGAGTTGATATATATTCTGTCATTTTTCTCAAGACTGATTCATATCCCCCCCTTTATGTTGGGAATACTCTTGGTTATATAGTATTGCTTTAGTTAATCTCAGTCGTCCATCTGTCGGTTATCCGGACACTGTGAATAAGGGTTTGTCCCATCATCTGCTTTGGCAGGCTTTATGTTAGTTCCTAGCCGCCTTTGCAGACTTTTTATTAGTCGGAGTGACCAAGGCACCTGGGTTTGCTGGTCACTTCACCATTAAAGTGGCCAGAAGGTTGGTGGCGTAAGTTTTAAGGGATGAGAGATATTTTCCTTTTATCAACGTCGGTTGGCCGAGGAGGTGGGCATCCTCAGCGAAGCCCTTTGGGGACTTGGGCTTTTCTCTTCTACCCCCTCAGCCTCTATATCCTCCTCGGCGCGGGCCTTGGGCCGGCTACGGAGTGGGCCGGGGTTGTTTTAATATTCAGGGCCCCACAATCTTAATGCAAAATGTGTTTAAAGTTTGAGAAATTGGAAATTCTAGAGCTTGAATGTACCCGAATTGGGGATTTTGTTCAATTAGAGTGAAATTGATGAAATTGGCTTGTTGTTTGGATGTAATTAAGCATTATAATCTGTAAGTTGTGATGTGTGATGCTCAATTCATCAATTTGTTTTCAAAATCTTAAAAAGTGGTTTTTCAATTTTGGGGTTTTTGTTAGAAACTCCATGCTCAAGCCAATTTTGTTAAATTGAACTTAAATTGAACTTAGTTTTACTGCATTAGAACATGCATCATGACATATTTTTTATGCATCATTTGTGTTTAGAATTCACATGCATTGCATTGTTTTTGTATCCATCTTGCAGTTTTGCAGTCATATCTCTTATTGTTTTCACACATGCATACACTTTGCTACATTGGGTACTCAACTTGATCAAAAAATTGATTGATTAATTTTTGAGCTATGTACTTTCTAGTATATGCCTTTTTTTATGTGTGAACTGTAGAAAATATTTTTCTTGAGAGATATGATGGATAATCAATGTGCAAATATTTTCTCTACTCATGCAATTGTTTATGGGTCACATAGTGCTATGTTTGCATTTTATTGAAGGAGAGAATATTTTTTCTTCATGTGTATCCTCAACTTAGTTTTTTTTTTTAAACTTGGTTTGTGTTTTTTTTATCCCCACTCCCTTTATTTTTCCCCAAAACTGTTTTTCTCAAAACTTGTTTTGTTTTTCCTATTTTTATAGGGGTAGAAAATTTTTTTAACCTTTGTGATTCTTAGGGGGAGTTGTTGCTCTTCATAGGGGGAGTTGTCTCTATTTTTTCTTACTCTGTTGCGTATGTTTTCTGTCTACCTTCTGATTAGGTAGTCTTTGTCAATACGTGACAAAAAAGGGGAGACATAGATGACCTGTTTGTTTTGTTTAGGGGGAGAATATAAAAACTTTTTGATGTATCTAACTTAGAGGGAGAGTTAGAATTTATTTTGATATATTTGTTTCTTGTTTCACTTCTTATTGATTTATATTTATGAGTCCTTTATTGGTATATGTCTTTATTTTGTGTTATGTGAAATCAAGAATTTATTTTTGTTTACTTGTATTTTCTACACATGCATTTATGCGTTTTGTTTAGTGTTTTAGGAAATATACAGGTTGATTCAATTGAGCTGCTGTCTACTCTTGCAACTGATAGATAGTAGTTAGGTTGAATTGTATTTGGGCTATTTGTAACTTCGAGCATTTCATATTTGTGATGTGTTTTGTCACAGATTGCCAAAGGGGGAGATTGTTAGGTTCTAAGAAATTAGGAACTAATGTATTAGAACTCCAATTTGTATTTTGTTGGCAAACTATGATCAAAACATAGAATCTAGGTTTAGGCTTGCTCAAAGTATGTTTATTTGTAAAATTGGAATCGAGTGATTGCAGAATTTATTGGACTAAATCTGCAAGGCTCGATTGATCGAAAATTAGACTTGATCGATCGAATCACGTGTAGATTTATTTTTCTGCAGAATTCCAGTTCAGCCCAAACTTTACTTAAATGTCTTG
Organism: Quercus gilva; assembly: GCA_023621385.1. Lineage (NCBI taxonomy): Eukaryota > Viridiplantae > Streptophyta > Magnoliopsida > Fagales > Fagaceae > Quercus > Quercus gilva. The sequence continues at coordinate 28,298,439 of CM042476.1, forward strand.
GGGTTCAAGTAAAACACTCCTATATATAAGGAAAACCTTAAAACTTTTTTAAGTGATTTTTAGAGAGATTAGAGTGTCATCTTGTGCCTCTTTTTGTAGATCTAGGGTTTTATACCCAAAGCTCTTTAAGGTTGCTCTTTATGCTGTGTGTGTGAATCTTTTGTGAGATCTAGAGGTGTTTTCCTTCACATATACTTAGGGTTTCCAAGATTTAAGATTATGTCAAGAACTTGGTGATTATTCAGTTGCAGATTCAAGAACTTAAAGATACACAAGTGGGGGTGCTTGTACTTGAGTGAAGAATCCAAGAAAAAAGAAGTCTGTGGATTCGGAGTTTGCACGTGGTCGTGTCAGTAAGTTCTACTGGTGGGTAGCATTAGGAAGTCAAGCGGGGAGCTTGTAAGTCCTTTTGTATGAACTTCGATTCTTTCATAGTAGATTCAAGTTTACCTTGAGGATAGCTAGGTCGAATCCTCCCCAGGTTTTTATCATGTAGTTTCTTGGGTGATCATATCATTGTGTTATTTATATTTTTGCTGCTTTATGTTTTTGATATGATTGTATGTTTGTGATAACCTAGAATTGCATAATTTGACTAAGTTAATCACTTTGCTAATTAACTAGGTTAATCTGGTTGGGTTAAGGGGTTTAAACTCTACAAATAGGACTACTGATAATTGCTATGGAGTAGTTCTTACGACACCTATTTCGTGTAAAAGTACTCGTGTTGATATGCTGAAACTTTGGCATCATAAGTTTGGACATGCAAACTTCAAACAAGTATGTAAAGTCTCTAAACTTAAGGCAGTTGAGGGACTTCCAAAGTTTGGAAAGGTGGAGAAGACTATATGTGGAGCATGCCAAATGGGAAAACAAACAAAGGCAAACCATCACAAGGTGAATGTGATTGCTACCTCACGGTGTTTGGAGCTTCTTCACGTTGATCTAATGGGGCCTACACGAACTGAAAGCCTAGGAGGGAAGAGATACATTATGGTGGTAGTTGATGATTTCTCAAGGTACTCTTGAGTGGAATTCCTTAGAGAGAAGTTCGAAGCATGTGATAAAATGCAAAGACTATGCAAGAGACTGTAGAATGAAAAAGGAGTTCCCATAGTCAAAATCAGAAGTGATCATGGAAAGGAATTCGAGAATGCTAAGTTTGAAACGTTTTGTGAAGAGCATGGTATCAAGAAGGAATTTTTAACTCTAAAGACTCCACAACAAAATGGGGTGGTTGAAAGAAAGAACCGGGTGATCCAAGAGATGGCAAGAGTCATGCTACTCAACAAAAACATACCTTAAAGGTTCTGCGCTGAAGCTGTGAACACATCATGTCACATATGTAATAGAATATATTTTCAAGCTGGGACAAAGAAGACGTCATATGAAATATGGAGAGAAAAGAAACCCAAGGTGAAGTATTTCAGAGTATTTGGGAGCACATGTTATATTCTAAATGACAGGAAAAATCCGGGAAAATTTGATGCTAAGAGTGATGAAGGAATATTCCTAGGTTACTCCACAAATAGTCGAGCTTATAGAGTGTACAACAAGCGTATAAAGATGGTGATGGAGTCAATAAATGTGGTCATAGATGACACCATATCAGAAAAGGAAATTGAGGAGGATGGAAAGGGGCTCAAACTCAAGGAGAAAGAGGATGATGATGATATGTCCCTAAGTGATGATGCTGAGAAAGAAACACTCGGAAAGGAGTCCACACCTCTTATATCAAGAAGAGAGACTAGATCAACACAAGAAATCTCAAGTCCACTCACTCCTCCAGAAGTTCAAACCCCAATTTCTCGTGATGAGGAACTCTCAACTTCCAAGAAACCTTCATCAAGAGTGACTCTCAATCACCCATCAAGTAATATTATTGGGGATGTGAACGAGGGACTTCGTTTGAGAAAAGGGCCAAAGTATACTGCTAACCATGTAACATACAATTGCTATCTTGCTCAATTTGAACCTAAAAGGGTAGAAGAAGCATTGAAAGATGAGAATTGGGTAGAGTTTATGCACCAGGAGCTACACCAATTTGTCAGAAATGATGTGTGTGAATTGGTTCTAAGGCCTGAAGATACACGTGATCGAAACCAAGTGGATTTCTAAGAACAAAACAGATGAAGATGGTGAAGTTATTCGAAATAAGTCGAGATTGGTGGCTCAAGAGTACACTCAGGTGGAAGGCATAGATTTTGATGAATCGTTTGCTTCGGTAGCAAGACTAGAGTCCATTCGAATTCTTTTGTCCATAGCATGCACCATGGATTTCAAGTTGTACCAAATGGATGTGAGAAGTGCCTTCTTAAACGGCTTTCTAAATGAAGAAGTCTTTGTTGAACAACCAAAGGGGTTTGAAGATCCTCACTTTCCGGGTCATGTACTAAGATTGAAGAAAGCTTTGTATGGGTTAAAGCAGGCTCCAAGAGCACGGTATGATCATCTCACTACTTTCCTATTGGATCGTGGGTTCAAAAGAGGTCAAGCAGATCGAACATTGTTTGTTAAAAGAGATGAGAAATCCCTCCTTGTCGCTTAATTATACGTGGATGATATTGTATTTGGATCCACAATTGATCAACTAGCTCATGAGTTCTCGGAAGAAATGAAAAGGGAATTTGAAATGAGCATGGTGGGAGAGTTGAACAACTTCTTAGGGCTTCAAGTGAAACAACGAAGAGATGGAATATTTATTTCTTAAGAGAAGTATGCCAAAAACCTTGTCAAAAGATTTGGTCTAGACTCTAAGAAACATACTTCTACTCCCATGAGTTCCTTGGCTAAGTTAAGCATTGATGTAGCCGGTGTTGATGTTGATCCAACACTTTATCGAAGTATGATTGGCAGCCTTCTCTATCTCACAGCAAGTAGGCCAGATATTGCATTTAGTGTCGGGGTATGTGCACGGTTTCAAGTTGCTCCTAAAGAATCCCACTTAACAGTAGTTAAGTGAATCATCCGCTATGTAAATGGCACATCTGACTATGGGATTTGGTATACAAAAGATTTGAATGAGTGTTTGGTGGGATATTCAGATGCTGACTGGGCAGGGTGCATTGATGATAGAAAAGTACTTCCGGTGGGTGCTTCTATCTTGGAAATAACCTGGTTTCATGGATGAGCAAAAAGCAAAATTTAGTTTCCTTGTCAACGGTTGAAGCTGAATACATTGCAGTAGGAAGTTGTTGTGCCCAATTGTTATGGATGAGAAAGTTATTGCATGACTATGGAATCTCTCAAGACACTATGTATGTGTTCTGTGATAACACCAGTGCCATTAACTTGTCAAAGAATCCAGTTCAACACTCCAAATCAAAGCATAACGAGATCCGCTATCACTTCATTTGGGACTTAGTAGAGGACAAGACAATATGTCTAGAATTCATCAATACTAACAATCAAAAGGCAGACATCTTCACCAAATCTCTTGATGGCCCGAGGTTTGAATCCTTGCGTAAGACAATTGGTGTCGGTATCATTCCTTCAACTTAATCTTCCATGATATCTTATTGTGTTCTAGGTTGTTTTGTGTGTCTTATGTTTGTCTGCATTTTTTTGTGGTTATGTTTTTTTTTATCAATATTTTTACTGATTTTGTGTCAAAAATCCAAAAAACACATAAAAAGTAGAAAATCCAAAAAGTTTAATCGGCTTTGTTGAGTTTTTTCTTAAAGCATGTTTTGCCTTGTACCTTTATACTAATGGTTTTGTGCATTTAACGAGTGTAGCTTGTCCCTTATGCACTTATATCATTGTGGAAGAAATTCTGAAATCTATGGGACTGTTGTAAATAGATCTTCAACCTTGTCATGAATGATTAGTGAATGGTTTTGTTGATCTTGAGACATGCATAGACTCATGCCTATATATCTTCTCACTTTTATTTTTATGCTTAAAATAGCTCTCTAAATGTAAATCTCCAAATGAAAAGAGATATAGAGTTGCAAAAGCCTGTCGCATATACTAGTATTCAACTAGGAAAAAGGGAAAGCGACCAAAATAAAATGTATGATGCCCAAAAAGCCAAAGGCTAACTCATCACTTGAAATATCTAAAATTTCAGGCATCTATCTCAAAATGAGATTCTCTTTGCTCAAAAAGTGCAAATGATGTGTTGAATATGGAGCCAAATGAAAAGCTTTAAAGAATTGTTATCAAGTGCTTGTGGGAGGTCATATATGCATGTTTCTATAATTGAGATAGGTCACATTATCTAGTGCTAATTGTGTATGACTTGATTGAATTGATCATTGAAGCTTCACATTAGACTAAGTTATCTCATTTTTGATATCCATACACAACACACAAGTCTGTGTTCAATGAATGACATATTCATTTGTGTGATTGTACTTGATTAAATGTGCTTTCACAAGCTCAATCTTTGTTGATCAAACTCAAAAAGAATTTTGAGTGTTTTAGTTTGTTTTTGGAAAGTGTTTTTATTTTTACAAAATTGTCAAAAACAGTGTTGCCCTGTTTTGGCGACTCAGTCGCGGGTAGGTCTAGTCGCATGCTCCAGTCGCGAAGCTCTCTCCAAGATTCTCGTGGGTTACTGGCGGGTCAGCTTCCCAGTCGCGAAAAAGACTTAGAAAATTTTTCAAAATTTGTGTCTTTGCATATTTCGCGGCTCAGTGTGGCGACTTGTTCGTGGGTGGAAGGTCCAATTGCGAGGGGTACACAGAGATTTTCGCGGCTCAGCTCGCGACTCTCTCGCGGGTAGATCTTCCAGTCGCGAAAAACACTTAGAAGATTTTTCAAGAATCTTGTTTCATAGTGTTTCGCGGCTTACCCTGGCAACTTACTGGCGACTTGATCCAGTCGCGAAAAACGCGTGTTTTGCGTTTTGAAGACAGTTTTAAAATGGTTTTCAGTTTTTCCCTCGTACTTATTGTGACTGTTCATTGTCTTCCCCACTTCACTCTCACAAACACTCCAAGTATTTCTCTGAAAATCATCCATTTCTGCATCGTTTCTTCTCAAATCTTCATCAAAAAGGTATGGGTTTTCTTCCTTTTCCTTCATACCTACTGCTTTGGGCAATTTTTTTCTGATTTGTGGAGATTTATTGTGGGTTGTGGTTTATCATGTTTGAACATGGGTTTCTGATTTACTGGTTGTAATGTCTGTTTGTGATGGTCTATACACTGATTTTCTCTATCTTGTGTACCTACTTTGGTTATTGGGTGTATACACATTCACATTGTCATAATTTGAACCTAAATCTCATGTGTTTAAGGTTTTCTTCAATATCCATGGTGTGAAACTGAAACATTGCTAATAATGTTTGGTATCTTGTCTGGTATATCTTGTGTGTGTTAAATCATGTTACAGTGTCAAAATGTTTCCATTCAAGAGATCAGCTGTGAAAGGAAGTAGCAGTAAAGGGAAGGAACCTGTCATTGAAATTGATGATTTCTCCCCTACACCAAAAAGGACTCATTCCCCATTCGGTGGTTTCTATCCTAACAAGTTCTGCTCATATGCTGCTTTTCAGATTTATGAAAATTACTTCAAGAAGGCTACACCACTGATTGAAAGAGTCTTTGACCAACATTCTCTCTTTGACACCAACATACCTCAATGGTTTGCCCGCAAGGATTGGAATTATCTCCTCTTCGACCTTGATGATGCATATGAAAATCTGGTAAAAGAATTTTATGCCAATGCAATTGTCGATGGAGACGAACTTAAGTGCTGGGTTAGAGGAAAGAGTTTCTCAGTATCTCCCACATACTTAGGAAAGATTCTGCACATCAACCGGCCAATACTTGGGGTCTCACCAGTTTATGATGATCTCCATCCAGATGAGGAACTACTTAAAGCTGTTCTTGGAGAAGATCTGGAATTTTCCTCAAATGGGAACTCAGTCAGTGTTTCATCTCTTCCTCCAAAATTGAGGGTGCTTACGATTGTCATGTTTCACAACCTGTATCCATTATCCAACGCAGGGAATATGAACCTCGGATGTGCACTGTTCCTTCATGATCTGGTTTCTGATGTTGAGATTGATATATGTGCTCATATATTTCATATACTTCACAAAACTGTTCTACGAACAGAGTCAAGGATCTGCATTCCTTTTTGCTGCCTCATTTCAAGGATTCTGAAGCTGAAAGGGATCCATTCCTCTGAAAATGAATTTCCCTACCCAAAACCATGTCCAATCAACATGCGTACGTTCAACGCTAGCATTGGCCATAGCAAGAAAGGAATCAAAACAAAAGATTCAGCGTCCCGCAGTGGTTCGCACTCCAGTTCATTCACCACCAATGAGAAGCTAGACTCTATTGTAGCATCTGTCAATGAGCTGAGTACAAAGATGTCAGGACTTACATCCATCTTGCACCATCTCAACATTCGATGGGATACGAAGTTCACTTCTATCCAAGCTCAATTGGATCAAATTCAGAGAAAGCTAGAAGATGATGAAGACTAGTTATTCCATGACAAAAAGGGGGAGATGCTGTTGGTAGGGGGAGCTCAATGAAAGGGGGAGATTTCAGCTAACAGGCTTTTATTTATTGCTTTTGTCTATCTTTAACTTCTACCATATTATATTATCCACTTTGTATTTATTCAGCACGTCCTTCTTTTTGTGTTGGTTTGTACCTGCTATCTTTGTAGGTTTTAAGGTGTTTGTTTTTTTTGTACCCATGTTGCTTATGTAAGCTTTAAGGGTTTGTTTATGCACTCTTGTGGGCTTTTGTGGTTTGTGCCATGCTTTATGCAGCCTTTGTGCTTTGTTAAATCAGTACTTCTAACCCAATGCTATGCATTCTTTTTGAAGTACTGTCACTCTTGTGCCCGTGTAGGATTTTTCCTAGATGCACATACTTCATGTTTTGTGCATTGGTTGAGTGTGGGTCATTCAAGTGATTTGCCTTGTGTTTGTCAGCTTGAATGTCCGGATGTTCATTCCAAGTGTGAATGAGCATTGTGATCACTTGGTTATAGTGATTGCAAGTTTTGGTCTTGCCATGGTTTATTGCTTTACTCTATTGTGCTTGGTTGCATTATGCTTGCTCCATTTGCATTACAAGTTTTCTGCATACAATGAACTTATTGTATTGTTGTGTTTCAGGAGTTACTTATTCTTATGGTTCTAAAGCTTCACAGATTCTAGAGTTAGGTGTGAGTGAGTTTTCCAACTGTTCCCAACTCACGCGTTAAGTCTAGAGTTTGTTTTAGGGTTTTGTCACGGAATAGCCAAAGGGGGAGATTGTAAGGTTGAAATTTATCAACCATCTTGTTGGCTTTATTCTGTGCTAATTTGCTTGTAATTTAAGCACTTAGTAACCCTGAATTTAGGTGGGATCATTGTAAGGGTAGTGTGTGAGAAGATGTGAAGAAAAGCTCAAGTTTGTGCAAGAAGGCAGAGTTTCGCAGCTAGGACTCGCGGCTAACTTGCGACTGGCAAGCTACTAAATGCTGGCACGTGAGATGCACACAGGGGAGCTGAAGAGTCGCGCCAGCTGTTGCACTACAGGACAAAAGTTCCAGGCTAGCCAGGCCGTTACGTCGCGACTTGAACTTGCGACTTGGACAAGCGGCGAGGTCAAGCCGCCAATCAACCCTGTTTGGCAAAAACTAACTCTTCGTATTCCAAACACACACCACTATATATAGACCTTTATACCCACTAAATTGAGAGAGCTTCCAGAGAGAATTTTGTGAGAGAAACCCTAGAGAAACACAAGATTGCCTCATTCCCAATCTTTACCTTAGAGACTCTATAAATTTCTTTACTCTCTTCCTTTCCATTGTTACATTCTTGAGAGGCCTTTAGCCAAATCCTTATCTCATCACACCCACGTCCGTGAGAAGGTTTATTTGGTACTGTTGGGAAGCAATTTGAAAGGAACCAATATATGTTGGTTGATGCTATGGTCTAGTAGCGGAATCTGGGAAGCTAAAGAAGAAATAGGTTTGGCGTAACCTCGTTGGAGCAAAAAGCTTGGAGGGTTTAGGTACTTGGGTAGATTAGGCTTGGAGAGTCTTCTGCTGTTCATGTATCCCAACTACATTCTTTAGTGGATTATTTACCACTTGGAGGGCGGCGGAGAGGTTTTACGCCGAGAACTTCGGTTTCCTCTTCGATAACACATCGTGTGTTGTCCGTGTGTTTGCATCTTTCTTCCCTTTATCTTTGTCTTATATTTATTACTGTGGATGTGTTTATATTTGGCTTAGATTGTTTATCCATTCTATTATGAGCTTGTTATTGTGTTCCACACATTAATTGTTTGATATAAAGCTTGAATTGGTAACTTTGTAATTGGGGGTCTAAACGTTCAAGGGTGTTTTATACACATATTGAACTTTCAGTCACTATTAATGATTGGGAACTTATTCATTAACATCCAAGCAAGTTCAAGTTAGAATCCAAGAAGGAAAGGAGAAGAGGTCCTTGATTGAAAATTGTTAAAGAGGTTTCAGCTTGACATTTCCCAAAGGTTGGTTCGTATAAATTTTAAATCTATTGGATATTTGGATTTCGTCTTTTTTATTTATTTATTATTATTTAGATGGAGTTTGAATCTTAATTCAAAAATTTCCAAAATGTGCAATTCTTATATATCTATATCTATATCTATATTATAAAAACTAATAGCCGAAGCGTTTGACTTTTTGTTGATCGCGTCTCATTGCGCCACATGGCTACATAAATTAATGCCACGTCTACCATTTAAAACATCATCAGTTGTGTCTTTTCGAATCTTAACTTACGGTTTAGTTCAGTTTTGTTTCAAAACACCTTTTAAGTTTTAACTATAAATAACACAAAAAACTCTCAAACAGATTCTATTCTATAAAAAAAAAAAAAAAAAAAAAAAAAAAAAAAAAAAAAAAGAACCGCCGCATCAAAAAAAAAAAAAAAAAAAAAAAACACAGAACTACGAAACGCTGAGACAAAGATAGCAATTTGATTTTGAGGGTCCTTCACCATTCTCTTTGATTTTCGGGTTGTGGCCTACTTCCTCTCAAAAAGTAATCTCCTCCGCCCATAAACACCGCCGCTAATGGGTTCCTACTCTTTCTCTAATAAAAAAACTTCTTCCACCCATAAACAACACCTCCGATGGGTTCCCATTCTTTCTCTGATTTTTTTTTTTTTCAAAAACAAATCTAAAAGGTAAATTAGATTTGTTATACATTTTCAAAGATTCTGATGTGAGTAAGTTTTTTTTTATAGAAATTAGGGCTTAGAAAATAGGACTATGATGTGACTTATTAAATGTTTTCGTTTATATATATATATATATTTTTTTAATTCGTCTCTTTGGATTTAAATCATTCAGTTTCTTTGCAGAGATGAAGTGGAATTTTTCACAATGTAGAGACTCTAATTTCATCACAGCAAAGGTATTAATTTCTTTTTCTAATATTCTCTTCAATTATGGTTTGTTTTCTTCTTTTCGTTTTGGGTTTTCTGTTTTCTTTTTTCCCTCTGCGAGAAGAAACCCAGCAAAGGTTGTGGAGAAAAAATAGAGTAACCCAACAAAATTACTACGGTAACCTTTCACTAATTTGATAGAAATATTGTTTTTCCATTGTCTGTTTTGATTTATACAACTTTAGTCAATTTGTTTGTTCTACCTGTTTGTTGTGTTATTTGTTGCATTACAGGACCCACGGCCACACACATAAAACTTTGCTCTTCAATTGCGACCTTTCTCTCTCACTCTAGTCTCTATCCCCAACGACCCATAAAATCCAACTGCCCATTTGCAAGAATCATAAGATTAATCAATAGTTACAATTTCAACCATTGATCTTCTCTGTTTGCCAATGTGTTGGGTTTGTTATTGTTTTTCGAGGTACGCTCGCTTTTCTCTAAACTTATGTTCTTTCTCTATTCTTTGAATTTATGTTGTTTATTGCGTTTCATTTTTTCCTTCTTTTTTATTATTTTATTATTTTTTTACCTTTTGAATTTTTCTCCCTAACCCTTCTCGGGTGAATTTCCTATAAATCTCTACCTATTTTAAGTTTTTAACGATCTCCTCTTTTAGAAGTCAGAGGCATGTATTATCTCCCCTTCAAATATTTGAGTTGAAGAAATGCCAGATTTAAAGGAGATTTTGCTTTTGCATGTCAATTCCCAATTATTAAGACTATGAATTCTGGAGCAAAGCAAATGAGGATGGCTTCAATTAATGATATACGTCTTAACACAACTGCAGGTATTGTTTTATCAAATTTTGTTGTTTCTCTTTCTCCTAATCTCCCATTAAGTTATGCATTAAAATATGAACTTTGATAGTTTTAGTGACATGTAATGCATCATCAAAATTGATTAAGAAATTTAATTGATTTTAAAAAATTATGTGTCCTGTTTTATTTGGGTCCAATTTCTTTGTCATATTTGTTTCCTTTAAGAACAAAGAAGGGTTTGGGGAAATGTTTATAGATTTTATTGATCAAAACCTATATGCTCCTCATATTGATACTAATTAATTCATCTAAGAAGACGTACTTTGTACCTTACAGATGTCGATTGAATTAATATGTATGGTTTTATGCCTATGCCAGTTAGGAATGGCTTTTCCAATTAGGGCATTCTTGTGCTTCATTTCGAAACAATTGAGGTAATATATTAACTTTAATCCTTTTTGTTAAATCAATTGTTGTGTTGTAATGCTTGAACAAATTTTTTGACACATGGAAGTTATGGTTATTTATGTTTTCTACGTTGCTGTTTCAGCTTTGCTTGAAGCTTCAAGAAAAGTTAATTTTAAAGATTTCTTAAGACAAGGCTTGCATCTGGAAGGTATAATTTTATCTTTTCCTGCTTGTGGGATCTAAACATATTTATTTTTATAGGTTCTGTTTACATGGTTATGGCATAGGTTCTTATTCTTTCAGGTAGAAAACAAATATTTTTAGTAATCAACAAAGTGGCATAAGATAAGGAGGTGACATTTTTTATTTATATGAAAAAAAAATATAGAGAAATTGTTGTAGCAAGAGTCTTAATGACAACTTAAGTTTGTTTATTAAAAAGAGTATTTTTTTTTTCTTTCAAGAAACAGATTGAACTTTGGTAAGATACAGTTTTATTTAATTAAATTCATAGAAACCGTTGTTTGCCTTGCCTTTATATTTTTGTATGATGTTCTGTCAGTTTTGTTTATGAAGTTCGTCTACAAAACTTTCTACAAGTGAATTAATAGAGAGATTGAAAAATTAATTTGAAACTTAAGCAAAAATATGACCTAAAATTTATTTTTTGTTCAACTTATCTATCATTCCCATATTTGATAAAATAGAGAATTAGGAGCCTCATTAAAAATCTGAGAGGATTATCAAATAGTCATAATACAACTGTAGGATAGTTTATGTACCTTAAATTTGGTTCTCTACAATCCATTTGTTTCTTTAATTGGGTTTTGATCTTTAAGTAGAAGTTGAGTCTGATATTGATGTCAGATATGTATTCTTGTATTATTAATTCTCTTTACTTTTAGATGAGTTGCATGAGGTTGATTAATAATCTTTCTCTAAATGTATGTCTTAAATAATTATATATACGATCAAAGTGTATTCTCAAGTGGTATTGTGAGTAGTACCTTTTGCTTCCAATATATTTTCCTTGTTTTCTTTATTTCAAAATTTTCTTTCTTTTTTGGTTTTTAGGAAAGAAAGGTCTCTTCTAACAAAAGCATGCAAGAGGAAGTCCTCCCTGCACAGTAGTTTGAGGTTGTTAACTAAAGGTACAAATAAATTATACAAAGTTAGAGGTTGTTTTTAACTTTATACGTGGGTAGAACAAAGCAATCAAATTTCTCATTTTGGTGTACTGTTTTAAGAGATTAGAGCTTTTTATAGGGATTTGAACTTCTATAATTACTCACGTATTTTTTAACACTCTTAAAAATAAATAAATAACATTATTTTAGAACTTAGGTTTAGTAGTTTTCCCGTGCATCGCACGGGTTAGCGACTAGTACTAATTAATAGTCGAAACGTTTGACTTTTTGTTAACTACTCCTCATTGCGCCACGTGACTCCGTAAATTAATGCTATGTTTTCTTCTAAAAACACAGAACAACGTATCTTTTCATTTGGAGGAGTAAGATAAACGTTTCATGATAGTTTCTCTTGGGTAGTAGTTACCAAATAGCAACATTCCAGATTTAGTTTTCTCTCATATGTATTTAGTTGGAATGATAGAAAAGTGAGGAGATGAAAACTTATTTGTTTGGTTAAAAAGAAAAATGAGAAGATAAAAATTAAAATTAGTATAAATTTACAGTTATATCCCTATTAAATAAAACAAAATGTAACATTTTTTTAATTACAAATTTGTGTACGAATTGTACTTCATTTATACATTAAACAAATAAAAGACACTAGTCTCATCACATGTGCTTCTCGCGTGCTATGAGGCATTTTATTTATTTATTTATTTATTTTATTAGTGGTCCTATTTTGTAAAAAAAAAAACTATGTTTTATTATTATTATTATTATTATTATTATTTTGAAAATCTAGTTTATAAGTGAATAAATCAATTTGAAAATTAATAGGAGAGTGGTCCTATTTTTTAGGCAATGTTTTAGTGGGAGTTAGAGTTGCATTTTTACCAGATTATCCTTTAGTTTTGTCTCTACTTAAATATAGGGGTATAGAGACATTTTTGAACTAAAAAAAATGATAAATCCAAACATATGAAGCCCCTTAAATAATAGTATAGATTAAATATAGGGGTGTAGGAGCATTTTTGAATTAAAAAAATAAGGAATCCAAATAGGGGAAGCCCCTTAAATAATAGTATAGATAAAAATCGTTCATATCTCTTTATTATTTTAAACATACACACACACTCTCTCTCTCTCTCTCTCTCTCTTAAAACTAGCATTATAACGCTTCACGTTCCTTACTCAATTCCCTACTCTGCATTCTCAACGTCTCCACCACCACCTTTTTTTCCATTTCCATTTCCAATCATGGTGTTTTCAACTTCTTGGTATTGTTCACATTCTCTCTGTTCGGCAGGCCGCAGAAACGGAAGTTGGAACTTTCTCACTTAGTGGGAGACAATATGGTGTGTTGGATTTTGCTCCTCTTACTCTGCTTTGCTTTTTTGTTTAAACATTTTATTTTACTTTTTGGATATGGGTTTGCATTAGAGAGTTTGAATGTTAAATATGATTCCAATTACTTTGTATTGTTTCTGATGTTATGTTTGTCTCATAATTTCACAATATCAGTTATGCTTATATACCGTAATGATTGCATTGGCCAAAATCAATATTAGTTAGGTTTCATCAATCCCATCTTGAGTTTGACCCGAAGCAAATGTGATTATGTGTCATGTAGGTAAAGCATCGCATGGGTTTTTGAGGACAATTTGTGATATTAAGATGAAATGGTGCAATCTGTCATCAATTCACAAGTAAAGCCACTTAACAAAATTTTAAACTTTTTAAGAAAAGTTGTAGTCCCACATATAAAACAACTTCTTCTATTGTTATGAAAAAAAAAAATTATATTCACCATTTTTCTTGATCCACATATTGACCTTATTAAAAATTTATCCCTTAAAAATAGAGGTTAGTGACTCTTATATCATATTTTCCCTAAGAGGAATGAAAGCTATAATTATTAGTGCTTTAAAATAGTGTTGTTCATCTTTATGGAATGAGATCTCATACGATAAATAAAATATATGTTTCATTCACTTTGGTCTACGTTGTTTTAGATTTTATATCATTCTAATTTCAGTTCTATCATAGGAGACTCTTAAATTGACATGCAACATATAGTATATTATTAATATCATCTCCTATTTCTAAGCATTTTATGCATTGAATTCAAATAAAATGATATTTTCATCAAAACTCATCACGTAGCTTTTATCGTGCATTACACCTTTTCACTATTTAACCAAAAAAAACCAATTTACAAAGACAAATTTTGGAGAAGACTCATAGGTTTCTTGTATTTCTAAGAACGATAAAAGAGAAGAAGTTGAGAAGAAGTTACCAAATAAAGAAATCATTTAGTATTATTATTACTACCGTTGGTGTAGCTTGATTCTTGGACCTTTTCACTATTTAACCAAAAAAAAAAAAGACTTACAAAAAACAATTTTAGAAAAGACCCATAGGTTTCTTGTGTTTCTAAGAAATATGAAAGAAAAGAAGTTGAGAATAAGTTATCAAATGAATATGAACCACTATTTATACCTAAAGGATTATAACCCTTCAACAGACATATTTTTATTCAATATGCACATTTTTGGTCAATAGATACAATTTTATTTAATAAGCACCTTTTCATTCAAGAGGTACCTTTAATATGTATTTAATATGAAGGGTTATGACCTTTCAATAAAAACATTTTGGCATATCCAATTTGAATGATTGTGACCTTTCAATAAGCACATTTTAGTATATATATTACAACTTATTTTGTATATACCTATACATACAACACAAAGTAAATTAGAGGTGCAACATTATGTCTCTTATTCTTTCCCACAAAAAACTAATAGATAAAACAACATTGTTTTTTTCCCCTTGAAAATCATTTAATAGCTATTCTTGTGTATCACACAGATTTGTGACTAGTATATATATATATATATATATTAAATCGATGACCTTTTCAATTTGTATACTAAAACAAACTATTTTGGTGACTATATATCGTTTTGAGATTATTGTTATATATGTATGGTTAGAATAAATTTACATGTTGATGTAATTCTTTCTTAATTAATGTTATACACACCTTTTGTTCTTAATACATATACTTATTTTGTATTAATTGAATATTATTTATTATTTGATCCATAAATTCATATTCTATTTATAATTCAATAGAGTCAGGAAGGGGGATTTGAACATTGGAATTTTCCATTAGAGACACTAGAAAATATCAGTTGAGCTATAATACTTGTGACATATTTATTTATAATATTAAAATACAATAACTTCAAAATTTAATATTTTTTTAGTTTAGATTTCAATAGATTTCTATTATTTCGATACATAAACTCATTAAGGGTGAACAATGTTGTCTAACGGTGATTTCAAGAATTAAATTCAATAAAAAGTTATCAAGTGATGAAACATTGACAAAGTTATATAGGTCTAATTTATGACCGCGCACCCTTAATATGATGGTTATTCCACAAGTATAAGTGTTTGTGAAGTGTAAGAGGTCAAGAACTAAAGTCCAAGTTTTTAGGAGGGAGACTCATATGCATACACTTAGATTGGACCAAAATAAATTCACATAAAAGGAGAGGGGTTTTTTTTTGGGGGGGGGGGGGGGGGTGTTGTACTAATTTGCGAATTATGTAAGTTAGATAGCGAGTCAAGTTGCGTTTAAAGATTTCAAGTTTATGAAGAGTTGCTTGAGCAATTTCAAGAGACTTCACTCTCCTTACTCGAGTGAACAGAATTTCTCATATATATCATGATCCTTCTTAAATACAATTACCTAAACTTGAACTTATAATTACCTACAAATACCAATCTTGCACATGAATTTCAGAGTTCTTTAGAATACAGTGTTGAAGCAAAGGACTTTGGTTTTGGAGGAAGTACTATAGAACAGTTCCAAAATTTAGGGACCACAATGAAGCTAGTTGAGGCTATAAGTTGTGTCTAGCTGTCTACAAAGATTTTCTGAGTATAGATTTTCTACGGGGTTGATCACTCCTATAGTGGGTTTTCTTCTTATGCGTTCTTCTTGAGTTTCTACTTCATCTCCCAAAATTTGTGTATTATATTATTATTTTTACTAAGTTGTATTGTGATTGTGCTGGGATATAACAAATTATCACAACAGTTAAGGTGTTAGTCATAGGTCAAAATAAAATAGCAAAATATTTTATTAGGGCACACCACATTTAAAAATAAAAGTGTTGTAAAAATTTAATAATATTTTATTATGTCTATGGAATTTCTCATTTATTAATAGTTAACTATGACCATTAGCAAGAGCATTTCCATCTAGTGCTCTATTTTGTGTTTTTTTTGTTAAATATCTCTTTATATTACACATGGCCGGCTTGTAAACATATGGGCTGCATGTAAGCCATACCCTAAATCTATAGGGTAGCCAAAAGCTACATTTTAGGAGTAGAAATTTACTCCTTCAATTAATGCTTTGTTTGGAACTTTTTCTTTTGTAAATAGATTGTACAAGAGGCATTGTGATTGTGTGTAGAAACGGTAAAATCATTGAGAGATAAGATAACAAAGAGAGATATGTACATGTATAATATAACGTGGTGAATGACCACTAGAAAAGAAGTAATTTAGATATTAACTTACTCTCATATTTCCTATTCTTGTCTGATAGAAATTTAGACCCCTTAAAACACAACAATTGGATTAACCTATTAGCTAAGTGATTAACTTAGTTAAATTATGCAAATCTAGATTAACACAATCAAATAATCATATCAAGAATATAAAGCAGCGGAAAAATAAATAACACAAGATATGATCACCCAGGAAAACCAAACCGGTAAAAGACTTGGGGAGGATTTGACCTAACTATCCTCAAGGTAAACTTGAATCCACTATATGAAAGAATCGAAGTTCATACAAAAGGACTTACAAGCTCCCCGCTCGACTTCCTAATGCTATTCACCAATAGAACATACTGACACGACCACGTGCAAGTTCCGAATCCACGGACTCCTTCTTTCTTGGATTCTCCAATCAAGATACAAACACCCCTGCTTGTTTTTCTTTAAGCTCCAATAGTAGCAACTAAATTGATCATCAAGATGCAGATAGCATCTCCTCTTTGAAAATCTTAAGCTTTGTGTAAAGGAAAGCTCCTCTAGATCTCACAAGAGATTTATACAAAACAACAATATGAGCAACAAAGACATTGGAGAGGTTTGGGTACAAAATCCTAGATACAAAAGAGACACACTCTTCTCTCTCTCTCAAAAAGCTCTCAAAAACGTGGCTTAGGGTTTTCTTTATATATATATATATATATATGTAGGGTCAGTTTTTGTAGCCTAAGCCCAAAAGATTTGAATGGTGAGCCCAACAAACCTAGAACAATGAATTTGTAGAGAATGGGTGAAAGGGCAGGGCTGGTTGTGAATTAAACAATAGTTGGCTGTGGCTCTTAAGACCGAAGTAACATGAGATAATGCTTGAAAAACTGAATGAATGAACGTCCGAAGACATTTTTATTGAATGAAAAGTGATTATAACACTCAGAGCTATAGTAAAGTTATTTTTTCTCTTCTTCACCTCCTTTTTTCTCCCCCCTTCATTATCAGGAGCCCCTCTTCTTTATATAGCCTCCTCCTTCATCATCCCTGCCGTCCACTTGTCCTTCATCTACGTACATACTTGAGTATGGGTCACATCAAGTATCTTCTCTAGCTTTTGGGAGTGGCGGTAGTTGTGGTTGCACTATTCAGGGGTCTTCTCCACATAAATACGGCCAGAAAAGTTGCTGCAGTGCATTAAATACGGTGGCAGCAGCTTTTCCTTGAGATATTTCTTTGTCCTTATCATCCCCTGACATGCCCAGAGTTTATCTTTGTCATTGATGAGAAGACTAAAGGATCGAATAGATGAGAACTTACAGGAACTGAATCGGAGGATGATCTTCGAACTCGCAGAAGGATTCTTAAAGACTCTGGGAAAGATTGGAATTGGTGATTGAAAGAGCTTGGAGTAGTCGTGTGCTTGTTCTTGCTGGATGGTCTAAGAGTTTGCAAAGTAAGGAAGAAGTAACTTCTTCTGAGATTTTATACGGAGTCAAATGAAGGGGCAGAAGTTATCTCGCCCAAATCCCAAGGAAGAATCACGCCCGTTAGATCAACAATTCACCGTTGGATGCAAAGGACAAGACGCCGCCTGGAGCAATTAATACCGCGCTTAGGGAATACAAAAACAACAGCGGCAATAATGAAGCGCTTATATCTATGCCTACACACGTGCGAAGTCAGATATTTGTCTGTTCTCAAGCTTTTTACGCCGTGACAAAGTCAAAATCCAATTTTTTCTCATCGAATGTGAGGGAAAAATTAAGATTTTGAAGGGCTATTGTGGAGGGGTAAAAGCCCAGACCTACCTATTGGGCCTGGGGCCCTGTTTTTAAGATTACTGTATGTCCGAAGAGGAATAACCGGTCGGGGTAGAGTCCACCTGAAGGGAAGAAACCCGGAAATGGAGGAAGAGTACAATTCGAAGAGGTCACCCTTTGTCCGAATAGGTCTTACTCCTCGAATACGACGAGTCTTGATTAAACAAGCGTATAGAAGGTCCGAACGACCTTCCTAGCAATCTCAATGACAAAGATAAACTCTGGGCATGTCAGGGGATGATAAGGACAAAGAAATATCTCAATGAAAAGCTACTGCCACCGTATTTAATGTACTGCAGCAACTTTTCTGGTCGCATTTATGTGGAGAAGACCCCTGAATAGTGCAACCACAACTACCGCCACTCCTAAAAGCTAGAGAAGATGCTTGATGTGACCCATACTCAAGTATGTACGCAGATGAAGGACAAGTGGACGGCGGGGATGATGAAGGAGGAGGCTATATAAAGAAGAGGGGCTCCTGATAATGAAGGGGGGAGAAAAAAGGAGGTGAAGAAGAGAAAAAATAACTTTACTGTAGGTTTGAGTGTTATAATCACTTTTCATTCAATAAAACATCTCTTCGGACATTCATTCATTCAGCTTTTCAAGCATTATCTCATGTTACTTCGGTCTTAAGGGCCACAGCCAACTATTGTTTAATTCACAACCAGCCCAGCCCTTTCACTTACTCTCTACAAATTCATTGTTCTGGGTTTGTTGGGCTCACCATTCGAATCTTTTGGGCTTGGGCTACAAAAACTGACCCTACAATATATATATATATATATATATATAATTTTTTTAATTTAATACATTAATTTTTTCTTAAAAATATTTTTGCACTTAAATTCTATGCACCCTTAGTACAAGTATTTTTAACTCTAAAGTAATAGTAAGTATTTGTGAATTGTAAGTATCACTATTTATTATAAATTTTTTATTATATGTGTATGAGTATGTCTAATATTGATTGTGTGCATTACTTTCTTTTTATAATGTCATTTGTGTGAATAATGACGTGTATGTGGATGTTTGTGTATACAATATAAATATAATATAACTTTATATAATTTAATAATTAGAAAATAGAGAGGATTTATTATATATATGTGTGTGTATAGTTATCATGGTATAATAATTTTTTGTCATAAAGTTGGAAAAATTGAAGAAAAAAATTGCACAGTTAGTGATTATTCAAGCATTTGATTGGTTAAGTAACACATGTTGGAAATGCGGCCATAGACCCCTTCTTAGGCCGCGTTTAGAAAATGCAGCCATAGACCCGTTCTTAGGCTGCGTTTAAAAAGTGCGGCCATAGACCCAGTTCTTAGGCCACGTTTGTAAAGTGCGGCCATAGACCCCCTCTGGCCTATAGTCACGGGCTTTGGGCCACATTTGAAAACGCAGTCTAAAAAAACGCGACCATAGGCCAAATGGGCCTATGGCCACGTTTTTTGGACCTTGGGCCGCGTTTTACAAACGTGGCCTAAGAACGTTTTTTTTGTAGTGAGTGAATTATTTTATGTATGAATGAGTGTGGTTGTATATGTCAATAATTAATATAGAGCCAATGAGTTGAGTTTAGTCATTTAGTTTAAAATATTTTTATAAAAACAATGACAAATATATAATATTAACAGTATAAAAATAAAAATTTAGACAAACTTAACAAAATAAATTGGTCATAGCTACCCATATTGGCAATAAATTCTCATAATGAATTATTGTGTAACAATTCAAAATTTGAAAACTTGTAGAAGGAAATTATAAAAATTCATGTTTTTTTGGTCTATAACTTGATATATTCAAGTTCTCTTTTTATTAATTTTTTTTAAAAATTTAAATTTCTTAATGACCCCCCTAAACAAAATTCTTGGAGCCGCCACCGATAAAAACTGATTTAAATCAATAATGTAAATACCAGGACATCGGGGTGTTTCCCTATATCAATATGAAATTCTTTGTGATCTAAAAAATTATATATTTCATAATTGATTGTTTTTATACAATTAAATACTTATGATTCGGTTGAATTGAGATAAGTCAAGAACGCATGATAACCTAGATTAATAATGCGGTTAGAAAAATTTTCAGAAAAACTCATTTACTTTAAAACCTGATTTCTATTTGAAATTATTAGAAATTCATCTAAACAATAAGAAAAACATGATTGAACTTATTGAAATCATGGAAGAACTAATACATCAAAAGAAATCTAATTAAACAATCAAATATATTGTTGATAAAATCCTAGAAAGAATTACATTGAATATTCATACCGTATAGAAGAAACATAACCCCTAATCCTAACAAAGAGTTTAGGCTACCATTAGAGAAAGGAAAATACAAGGTTTTCTCTCCAAAATTTGTTCTACCTAGCCTCCATTCAAAACCCTAAAGTAAAAGCCTTCAAAGAATTTTTTTTTTTTTACTATTTTAATTTTTGTCCAGGTTTACAGCAGTAAATTATGAGTTAATTTTTGCCTTAAAAAATTGTGAATTTTGAAAAACTCAAAATTGGAAAGTTGTAGATATTTAAGTCATGGTTCCAACTCATTTGGCCTAGTGCTAATTGTATTTTGAGGAGAGAGATACGCCCAAAATACTGATCAGTGTTCAAATCTGATTTTTCCTTTTTAGGTTCTACCTCTTTGATTTTTTTTTTTTTTTTCCCTTATTTGAAGCTTCCAAACATGGTAGATGATCCAAGCACTCCAGCTGTACCTCCTTAGACATTTAAGCATAGTCCTTTAGCTCAACTTTAATTCTAGTTTGGCCTCCATTCTCTCACAAACTCCTATAAACTCATCTTTCTCACACGATTTCCTGAAAGTAGAAAATTACACACAGTGAATGACATTTTATTCATGAACTTATGTAAAGATAAATAATAGAGACTGATGCAAATCATGGCTTAATTATACAAATTAAGCATAGTAATAAGGACATAACGTCCACATAAATATATAACAAGTATACATTTTAAGGCGTTATCAATATGCTTTATGATTTAAGTCATGTGTTTAATGAGTTACATGTGCTTAATTCTTAACTAACTCATCATGATCTCAACTAACTAACTAACTAACTAACTAAAGGAAATACAACAACTATTAGGAGATTACAAGGTGTGTGGTATAATTTGGCTAGTTCCTAACAAAGATCCCTTAGTCCTATGGAAAAAACTAAAGGAGAGATACGAGTAACATAAGAGTATAATCCTCCCAAAAGCTCATTATGACTAGATGCACCTAAGGTTGCAAGATTTCAAAAGTGTGAGTGAGTATAATTCAACACTATTTAAAATTATCTCACAATTGAGATTATGTGGCAAAAAATCACTGAGGAAGACATGTTAGAAAAAACATTTACTAAATTTCATGCTTCAAATATGCTCTTGCAACAACAATATTGTGAGCATAAGTTTCAAAAATATTCGGAACTTATATCATGTCTTCTAGTGGCTGAATAAAATAATGAGCTTCTACTGAGAAATCACCCGTCCCAACAAACCGGCTCCACACCATTGCTTGAAGTGAAGGGAATGTCTTTTGAATGAAATGGAGGAAATAAAAATCAAGGGTGTGGACATGGTAAGAACAACCAAAACAGGGGGAGACATACTCATAATCCTTTAAAGGGGCATAACACACCTTATTGTTAGGGTCTTGTGTTTTGGTATTGTCAACCATGCCAAATTATGTGTCTTCTATCATTTGCCACTTTCTTTATTATTATGATAACCTGTTGAGGTACAGCTGCTCTAGCTATATACATGCATGTTGGGGCCTGTCTAATCAGCTTTTTCAATGTGTTTTATTTTTCCTTCCGTGTTTAAGTAATTGCAACTTTTATGGATTTATCACTTTAAAAGGTTCATCTGCTTATTAATTCAAATCAGATAAAAATAAAATTTAATCATTTTTATAATGACTTAAACCACTTGAAAGATTCAAACCAACCAGGTCCTTAATATCCTTGCTGCATATGCCAAATATATTCTGTAAAGTTATTATTTACAACTATATGTTTTGTAAACTTATATTCCATGCCGAATTTGATTGTAATTATATTCAATCTGTTGTACCCTGTATTTGTTGTGGGATTTCATTGTAAGGGTTGCGTGTTAGAGAGAGAGTATGAAGACTCAAGCATTTAAAGATTGAAGATTTCTCGCGGGTATCTCGCGACTTAGCTTCCCGCGAAGTGATACATGTGCCCTGCACATGCTGGAATGCGAAGAGTCAGGCCAGGTAGAGACAGTTGTGTCTTGCAAGTATCTCGCGGGTAAGGCCTTCCCGTGAGACACCCACGAGACATTCTGTTCTACCAGCCTGTCCAGTCTGATTCACACTTTCGGTACCCATACTATTTATACCCACATTACCCATAATTGAAAGGAGAGCTCCTGAGAGAAAACCCTAGCCAAACACCTTGAGAGTTAGAGATTGTTATACCCACAATCCACTACACATTTGTTTTGGAAATTTCCTCATCTCCTACCTCTCCATTTCCATACCATTGAGAGGTTGATAGCCCAAAAACTCATCACACCCTTTGAGAGTGTCAAATGACGTTTTTGTGCTACTGGGAAGCATTGAAAGAAGCCAATGATGGCAGATGCAATATGGAGCTTGTTGCGGGATCCGGAGAACTACGACAAGACACGGTTCCGAGAAGTCTTGTTGGAGTAGGAGCTTGGAGGGCTTAGGTACATCGGGTAGATTAGGCTTGGAGGGTCTCTTGCTAACCCATGTATCCCAACTGATTGTCTAGTGGATCGATTTCCACTTGGAGGGCGGTGGAGAGGTTTTTCGCCGAGTTCTTCGGTTTCCTCTTCAATTACATGTCTCGGTGTTATCTTTATTTGCATCTCTCTTCCCTACTCTTATTTATTTCATTTTTACTGATGTGTTGCTTTAAATATGGATTAGAGTAGTTGTCATGCTTATACGCTTGTGTTTACATTATTCCGCACTTAGTATTAAGTTAGTGTAAAATCAACCAAGCCGTAACTTTAATTTGGGGGTCTAAACTGCTCGTGTGTTTTCAACACATTTCCGAGCTTTCATATTTATCCTTCTTTTTTTTTTTTTTTTTTTTTTTTTTTTTTTTTTTTTTTGGTAACAAGAAAGATTTGCTTGTGATAAATATATATATTTTTTGGTGTTCTTGAGAATTTGGCCTAACTCAAGAACAATGTTAAGAACCGTGTGGCTCAATGATACTATAGGTCTGTTTGGATACCGCTTATTGCTGAAAACTGAAAACATTGTAACAAAATAATTTTTAAATGTGTGAATAGTACTGTGGAATCCAGTTTTAAAGTTGTTTTTCTAAAAAAAAGTACTTGTGGTCCTGTGAACAATGCACGGGACCCACCAAAAAATGCTGGACACTGGATGTGCTATCCAAACTCTACCTATGTGGTTCTTTCCGTGAGGAAAAATTAGACTAGAATAGTAAAATTTCTGAAAAATGCATGCCTTTTTTTTTTTTTTTTTTTTTTTTTTTTTTTTTTTAATGATCCTTTTATCATTTAAGAAAGTCAAGTTAGAACAGATCATCAAATTTCCGGAACACACATGGCCTTTAAAAAAAAAAATTGCAGTGTTAATGTGTTAGGGACATAAACCGGACAACAACAAAAAAAAATTTAGTAGGAATAAGGTCACGAGTATCCAACGAGGCTGAATTTCAAAGTTTTTTTTATTTTTTTTAATGATCCTTTTATCATTTAAGAAAGTCAAGTTAGAACAGATCATCAAATTTCCGGAACACACATGCCCTTTAAAAAAAAAAAAAAAAAAAATTGCAGTGTTAATGTGTTATAGGACATAAACCGGACAACAACAAAAAAAAATTTAGTAGGAATAAGGTCACGAGTATCCAACGAGGCTGAATTTCAAAGTAAAAATATAAATATCATATGGGGGACTCTATCGTATGGGAGGACCAAACACCTAGCAAAAAAAAAAAAATGTCACAACCCAGAAACGACCATCCACATCCTCCGTGACTGCCCCTGGGCAAAAGAGGTATGGAATCAATCTCCGGGTCTATTGCCCTTGAATTTCTTTCACCTGCCGCTTCAGGATTGGCTCAAAAGAAATGCAACGGCCAAGGCTGTACTCCCGACACTTCGACTTCCTTGGCAGGTCTTTTTTCCTTTTACTTGCTGGAAAATATGGCTAGCTCGAAATGAGCGTATTTTCAAGAAGCAATCCCAGACCCAACATCACCTTATCTATGCCTCAGTACAAGCTGCTACGGAGTTTTACTTCCTAGCTGGCCCTGCCAAACAAATCCACACTAGACTCCCGCAACTTATACGCTGGCACACGCCCTCAAATCCTTATATTACACTAAATACTGATGGTAGTGCGCTAGGTAATCCAGGGGTCGCCGAGGCAGGAGGGATATTGAGGGATCATTTGGGTAGGTGGCTCTCAGGTTTCTCCCTTCATTTAGGTATTGCAACAAATAATATGGCTGAATTGACAGCTGTCAGGCAGGGCTTGGCAATGGCTTGGCATATGGGCTTTAAGTTTATTCAGCTTGATCTTGACTCGAAGGTGGTCCTAACCTGGCTAACAAATACCAATGTAAGTTACGCCACAAATATGATGCCTTTAATTTGTGACTACAAGAACCTTATGGATCAAGACTGGGTGGTGCATGTTCGGCACGTATACTGTGAAGCAAATGCGTGTGCTGATGCTCTAGCGAAGCGGGGAACTCACCAACGGAACCTTTTGAATGTGTATAGCAGCTGTCCTAGTTTTGTTTATGTAAACTATGTAAGGGACTTGGCTGGTCTTGGGACTACTAGACTAAGTGCCCAAGGCTCTGTTGTTGTATGAACACTTTTATCTATAAATAAGACCTCCCGTTTCCACCAAAAAAAAAAAACACCTAGCAAAAAAAACATTTGGACAAGTAATATATTTCACATAAGCTTTTCTATATGAACGGTGCAAACACTATATATCCGGCTATTCCACAAATAAAAATATATATATATATATATATTATGAATTAACACCCCTCAAACTAATTTGGATTTCTTTTTTTTTTGAAAAAAAAAAAAAAAAAAAAAGGAGCTCACGTGTGTTACATATATATATATATATATATATATATATATATATATTATGAATTAACACCCCCTCAAACTAATTTGGATTTCTTTTCTTTTGAAAAAAAAAGGAGCTCACGTGTGTTGTATGTAATCATCACTCCCACACCCCATGGTACATTGTCATTTGAGCTTTTGGCAAGCTTGTGAGTACCACCAGCACAAAAGGTGTGCCACTATTTGATCTCATTATCACAATTTCTGCGGAAGTATGAGTCAATACTAGTACTCAAACCAGCGACCTCTTGACACTTAGTTGTGATGAGATTTTTTCAAGGCTTCCTAGGACCGCACCACACTTGCTGGTGGTAACTAATTTGGATACTAAGTAGTGAAGGTGAGTGGTGGATTGAGACTTTATCAGAAAAAAGTTTGCAACTTGCAAGTGTGAAGTAATGAAAGGCATGACAATGACTCCTTCACGCATGCAGTGACGAAAAATATCATGCTATCTTGACGTGTTTGGTGCGATCATGAAAGATATCATTATGTGTTGCTTAGACCATGACCTTGCTATCACAATAAAGTGGAGAAAGACTAGAAACAAAACCCCTTTATCACTTTGAGTAAACATTGAAGCCAAATAAC
This sequence comes from Quercus gilva, assembly GCA_023621385.1. NCBI lineage: Eukaryota > Viridiplantae > Streptophyta > Magnoliopsida > Fagales > Fagaceae > Quercus > Quercus gilva. The sequence continues at coordinate 28,324,255 of CM042476.1, forward strand.
TTTTGAAGTAGCGTAAGCTAACGCTCAATATTCTGGTTCAGTTAAGGAGTAAATAACTACAGATTAAGCATTCAACTCAAGCTTAGATGAACAAGATAATAATAGACCTTTATGCATTATCCCACGCACAACAAAGGACAACTGTAAAATGGACTGTGCATAGTGATGTCATAGATTAACTGACAACATGAACAACATATATAACACTGATGTCCTTTTTTTCCCCAATACCATAGCTTAAAAACACATAAATAGTAGCTCATTTAGATAATTTTTCATTTTCAACTTTGGGGAGAAGGACAAAACAAATGGAGCGAAATTAACACAGCGAAGTTCAGAATGATTTGGAGGAATTTTGTAGAGCATCTCAAAAGGTGAAATTCCACCTATGGCTGTTAAGGAGGAATTCTATTCATTTCATTACATACACAATGGTGAAAGCTGCTTCGCCCCAAACCTTCTTAGGAGCTAGGGATAGTATGATAACAATAAATTCCTTGGAAATTGATATTGCTTTATGTCTAAACCGGTCGGGTAAAACGGGCCAAAATCAGTAAAAATTGGAAACCAGACCCTTTTTCAATTCTTTGACAATTTTGGTTCTTAAAACATGGTTAGAGTTTGAACTTACCCTATTGTTGGACGTATACACATATTGCTATGTTTTATGTTATGCCAATTGGGCACAGATTAATTTTATATCAACACACGTGTATTGCTTCTCAATTTTTTTGCTTGGTTTATCTTATAGGCAGAAGCGGTACACCGATTGCTAATAGTCTCCTTTGGGTTGATATTAAGTTTTAGATTTAGTTCCTAAAAAGACAATCGAATTTGTCATAATTAATAATATGTGCAATTGTGATTGGTGAACCATCACTTTTATATGAAATCACCATTTTTTTCTCTATTAATCATAATCACACAGGTTATAGGATTATTAAAAAAGTTATGGTAAAAATATGTAGGTTTCAGGTCTGTATCATATCTTGATTCATTACTAGTTCTATTTGAAGTGTGATCGTTTCCTTTTATTTTTCGTAGATTCAATTTTGATAGTTAACAAAGTTTTGATTTGAGTTATTGATACTATAGGCCAAACATTTTTTACTCGACGGTGCTATTTGATTTTAAATTCTATATCAAATCTTATTTTGAATTATTGGTGCTAGACAGATCCCATTTTGAATTATTGGTGCTAGACAGATCCGTTCTAACTAGCATGGCACATCACATGCTATCTTTTATTTGGAGGATGCCAATTGGACATTTGAATGTGAATGTTGAAGAAAATTTCAATATCCAAAAAAGAGGAAGTGCTTTCCAGTTGGAAAATTTACACTCCTTTTTCATGCCGTCACTTTATTAAGCACATCTATGCTTTAGTTGATAGTTGATATATATATATATATATATATAGATTAAATAAATATGTACAACACATTTGCAAAAATATATATAATATTGTATACATTTTTTTAATCTACAATATAAAAAAAGTGTATGAATTTTCCTTTATCAGATGTGAGCGTCAAATTAATAATTGTAACATGTAGGCCCAAACCCACTTGAAAAGAAAATGTTGATCCTTTTCGTCATAACGCTTATGTCACCTATTGATGTGGCATGCTTTCGTCTTGCATTGTAAAGTAGAATCAATTAAATTTGCTCTCTTCTTTCCAAATCTTATTTTTGGACAATTTTTAGGACCAAAATAAAATTGCATGAAACTCAAACACAAATAAACATGTAGAGGTATGCATATGTTTAAAAATACTGTAAAATATATTTTAAAAATAACAATAAATTGAATTTAAAAATATATTTTCCTTAGCCACATGCCTTAAATTTAATTGTATAAGAACCACTAAAGAATTATCACAACACTATTTTCACAAAGAACAATAAATTTGAGTTGAGCTTTTATAAAATTTGTATAATCTATCAATATTTTATGAGATACTACAAATTGTTTTTAGATTTCAAGGGACATCTCTCTCTCTTTTTCTTTTTTTGGGCGGGTGGGGTGTTCAAATTGTTTGGGAGGCAAACTCTTTTTTTTTTTTTTTTTTTGAAATCTCTTAAAATTTTTAATAATGATAAATAAGACATACATAATATTAATTTTTTTTTTGCGCGGGGAAGGGTGGGGGGGAGACTCAATATACTTCCATATTTAGGGCACAAGAACACAAAATACAAGCCAAACTCATTCAAACCTCATCGGTATAATTATTTTCTATAAATAATTCAACGTCCAAAAATTATTTCACAATATACCTCTTTCACATGGGACTAAGAGCATAGAATTGGTAGTGCCAAATTGCTAAATTTAACAACCAAATATAATAAAAGTGGGCTGCATCAGTGGAGAAAAAGCTAAAATATTTGGCTGTTGAGCTACAATGCACAACCATCTTTGGCAGTGCACTGTAGCTCAGATGTTAAACAAAAAAAAACTATATTTTATTAGCTCCTCCACTTTAACCCAGATTATTAAATGATTTTTTTTTTCTCTTCCTTTCTTTTCTCATTTTCCTGTTGCTCCTCCATTGTAGCTCCTCCTCTCTCTTCTTATTAGTCTTCACTTCTCTCACCCACTCCCCCTAGATATTTTTCTCTCTTCCTCCACCTCGCCGAACCATCTCGCTTGCCCAACTATCGATCGATCCATCTCCCCTACTTAACTCCGACCCACCTCTTCCTCCACTTGCTGTTGACCCAAGCCACCGCCCTTTTCTTCTCCCTTTCATTTTTTTTTTCTTTCTTCGTCCACTTCTCGTTGGTCCAACTCCCCTGCCTAGATGCCGACCCATCTTTCTTCCTCCACTCACTGCAGCCCCAAGCCCTAAGCCGACCCATCTCTTCTCCATCACCGACCCATCTCACCCTTTCTTCTCTCTTTGGATTTGAGTTTTGTTTGGTTTTGGGTTAGGGATTTATTTTGGGTAGTGGTGGTTGTGGTGGTTGTTATTTATTTTAGTGGATAAATTATTTTATTGTATTATTTATATTATTTTAATGTGTTGAATGCTAAAATAAAATCACTAATGTTGGGTGTTTTGTAAAGTGAGGCGATAAAAATAGAAAAAGTAGCTTTTTGTAGTACCAAAAGCTAAAATTGTTGGCACGACCAATGCTAATGCTCTAAAGGAGGCACTTATGTTTTACCCCCAAAAAAACTTGATTCCCCTACTAATCAAATCCCTAATGATCTAAGAGAAAAGACCAATTTCTCCAACAGATGGTCCTTAATTCCCGAGTGTCATTTTGGAAGAAAAAAGAAAGAAAGAGTATCTATAGATATTTGCATAATAATCTCCAATGATTATCAAGGATCCCTAAATATGATGAGGATTGCACTAATTAGCACGATTAGATCCCAGAGTGATTATCTAGTTTCCGTGCAACATAATCTCAAAGTTGTCTTGATTGTGTTTGTTAACGACTCTTTCCATACGCGATTAATTAGCACTAGTGAGCACAAAAAAATAATTTTCATGCATCACATACACAATACAATACTATGCACTATTGAGCAATTCTTAGACAAGTTTTACGACTACCACACCATTTGTCACAATTTTTGCTACAATTTTGATGTGTAATTGTGATTGATGAATTATCACATGCACATAAACTCATTATTTTTTCTTTATCACTTATAATCACATATATCATGGTAGTGACAAAAATTGTCCAAGACTTTCTGTCTTTAGATGGGAAAAAATGGCTAAATAGCCTTAATTTTTAAACTATGTTGCCAACCAACCTTCTTTTCAAACTATTTTAATGAGCAGAATACCACTTTTTGGGAACTTGACATATGCGTATTTTTAAGTAGAATTCAACATTTCTACTATCAAATTCTATGCAAAATTTTCAAAAAAAATTAAGCAGCAAAATACGTATAGAACTCGATACCAATAATATTGAGTTCAAAAATAGTAGTATTTAACTGCATAGTTTGAAAAAGGGATGTTTAATTACATAATTCAAAAATTAAAGTTAAATAGTAATTTTGACTCTTTAGAGTAGCAGCATGCATAATTAGGAAACACTAGATTCCTTTTGTTGCACTTTATAACTGTTGTTTTCCTTGGTTTAGATCATGAACTCGTCCACTGGCTATTAATAATAGCCCACTTGTTTGTCTTTACGCTTTGTAAGTCAAATTTGGCGGTCCCTATGAATTATGCACACTTTTTTTTCTCCACTAATTTTTACCAAACAACGGTGTAACCCACTAATTTTTGGCAGCTGATAAATGTAACAATGATGTATTGCAGGTTTGCTTGTAAAATAAAGAGAAAATTTTCAACTTAATGAGATACGAAAAAGAAAAGACAAGGAGTGGAGAACCAAAAAAAGGAAAAAAAAAAAATCCCTCTACATTCTCAATATAACGAAACAACAGGGGTAAAAATAAAAATAAAAATAAAAATAAATGATGTATTGCAGGTTAACTTGCTTGTAAACAACGGTCTTTCTTTCTCTTCTTTATTGTCTTTCATAGAAAGTAAGCTCCTTTCATTTTTATTTTTATTTTATTTTTTATAGATTTCTAATGTTTCTGTACAATTAATAAGTAATAATATTAGAGAAATGCTAACGGATACCCTTAGGGTAATACTTAATAATCTATTTAAAGAAAAATTTTATGGGAAAAAAAAAAAAAGCAATTAATGTTTTGACAGCTTTTTCTATTTTCTACAAAAGTGATGTCAAAACTTTCTTAAAATAGATTGTTAACCATTGTCCTAAGGGCACCCGTTACCATAACCTATAATAGTCAAATTTCTGAAAAGTGCATGCTTTTTTTTTTTTTTTTTTTTTTTTTTTTTTTTTTTTTAATGATCCTTAATTTTATCATTTAAGAAAGTCAAGTTAGAACAGATCATCAAATTTCCGGAACACAAATGCCATTTTTTTTTTTTTTCAATTTTTAATTTTTTAAATAAATTGCAGTGTTAATGTGTTATAGGACATAAACCGGACAACAACAAAAAAAAAACTTGCGTAGGAATAAGGTCACGACTATCCAACGAGGCTGAATTTCAAAGTAAAACTATAAATATCATATGGGGGACTCTATCGTAGCAAAAAAACATTTGGACAAGTAATATATTTCACATAAGCTTTTATATATGAACGGTGCAAACAGAAACATTATGATAACGGCACAATATTATCATCACTAGGGTTTGAAACACAATTACAAATACAATCTACAAAAGCCCTGGCCCAAATATTATGACCCTAATTGGCCACCTATCCGGCTATTCCACAAATATAAAAAAATATTATTATGAATTAACACCCTTCGAACTAATTTGAATTTTTTTTTTGAGAAAAATGAAAAAGGGAGCTTGCATGTATTGTGTGTAATCCTCGCTTCACACCCCATGGTAGATTGTCATTTGGGATTTCGATAAGCTCATGAGTACCACCAGCACACAAGATGTGCCACTATTTGATCTCATTATCACAATTTCTGCATATTAGGAAGTATGAGTCAGTACTAGTACTCAAACTAGCAACCTCTTGACACTTAGTCATGATGAGGTTTTTTCAGGGCTTCCTATGGCTGCACCACACTTGCTGGTGGTAACTAATTTGGAGACTAAGTAGTGAAGGTGAGTGATGGATTGAGACTTTATCAAAAAAAAGTTTGCAACTTGTAAGTGTGAAGTATTGAAAGGCATGACAATTACTCCATGCATGCAGTGACGAAAAATGTCATGTTATGTTGACATGTTTGGTGTGATCATGAAAGACATCATTATGTGTTGTTTAGACCATGGCCTTGCTATCAAAATAAAGCGGAGTAAGAATAGAAACAAAACCCCTTTATCACTTTGAGTAAACATTGAAGCCAAATAACTTTTGAAGTAGTGTACGCTAAAGCTCAATATTCTGCTTCAGTTAAGGAGTAAACAACTTCAGATTAAGCATTAAACTCGAGCTTAGATGAACAAGATAATAATAGTCCTTTGTGCATTATCCCACGCACAACAAAGGACAACTGTAAAACGGACTGTGCATAGTGATGTCATAGATTAACTGAAAACATGAACAACATATATATCACTAATGTCCTTTTTTTCCCCAATACCATAGCTTAAAAACACATAAATAGTAGCTCACTTAGATAATTTTTCATTTTCAACTTTGGGGAGACGGACGAAACAAACGGAGCGGAATTAACACAGCGAAGTTCAGAATGATTTGAAGGAATTTTGTAAAGTATCTCAAAAGGTGAAATTCCACCAATGGCGGTTAAGGAGGGAATTAATTCTATTCATTTCATTACATACACAATGGTGAAAGCTGCTTCACCCCAAACCTTCTTAGGAGCTAGGGATAGTATGATAACAATAAATTCCTTGGAAATTGATGTTGCTTATGTCTAAACCAGTCGGGTAAAATGGGCCAAAATCAGTAAATAATGGAAACCAGACCCTTTTTCAATTCTTTGACAATTCTGGTTCTTAAAACATGGTTACAGTTTGATCTTACCCTATTGTTGGATGTATACGCATATTGCTATGTTTTATGTCATGCCAATTGGGCACAGATTAATGTTATATCAACACACGTGTATTGCTTCTCAAAATTTTTGCTTGGTTTATCTTATAGGCGGAAGAGGTACACTAACAGCTAATAGTCTTCTTTGGGTCGATATTGAGTTTTAGATTTAGTTCCCAAAAAGACAATCGAATTTGTCATAATTAATGATATGTACAATTGTGATTGGTGAATCATCACTTTTATATGAAATCACCATTTTTTTTTCTATTAATCATAATCACACATATTGTTGGATTATTAAAAAAGTTATGGTAAAATATGTAGGTTTCAGGTCTGTATCATATATCTTGATTCATTTCTAGTTCTATTTTATTTTTCGTAGGTTCAATTTGATAGTTAACAAAGTTTTGATTTGAGTTATTGATGCTATAGGCCAAACATTTTTACTCGACGGTGCTATTTGATTTTGAATTCTATATCAAATCTTATTTTGAATTATTGGTGCTAGACAGATCCGTTCTAACTAGTTACCATGGCACATCACATGCTATATTTTATTTGGAGGATGACAACTGGGTATTTGAATGTGAAATGAATGTTGAAGAAAATTTCACTATCCAAAATAGAGGTAGTGCTAGTTGGAAAATTTACACTCCTTTTTCATGTCGTCACTTTATTAAGCACATCTATGCTTTAGTTTGTTTTTTTAAGAGAAGAATCTATGCTTTAGTTGATAGTTGATCTATATAGATTAAATAAATATGTACAACACATTTACAAAAAATATATAATATTGTACACATTTTTTTAATCTACAATATAAAAAGTATGAATTTTCCTTTATCACATGTGAGCATCAAATAATTGTAACATGTAGGCCCAAACCCACTTGAACATAAAAGGTTGATCCTTTTCGTCATAATGCTTATGTCACCTACTGATGTTGCATGCTTTTGTCTTGCATTGTAAAGTAGAATCAATTAAATTTGCTCTCTTCTTTCCAAATCTTTTTTTTTGGACAAATTTTAAGACCAAAATAAAATTGTATGAAACTCAAACGCAAATAAACATGCAGAGGGATACATACGTTTAAAAATACTATAAAATATATTTTAAAAATAACAATAAATTGAATTTGAAAATATATTTTCCTCAGCCAGATCACTTAAATTTTATTGTATAAGAACCACTAAAGAATTATCACAATATTATTTTCACCAAAAAAAAAAAAAAATTTTTTTTTGAGTTGAGCTTTTATAAAATTTTGTATTATCTATCAATATTTTATGAGATACTACAAATTGTTTTTAGATTTCAAAGGACATCTCTCCCTCTCTTTTTGTGTGGGGGGATCCAAATTTTTTGGGAGGCAAACTCTTATTTATTTATTTATTTTTTTAAATCTCTTTAAATTTTTAATAATGATAAATAAGACATAAAATTTTTTTTTTTTTTTTGGGGGTTTGGGGGTGGGGGGGGGGGGGTGTGGGGAGGGGAATCTCAATATACTTCCATCTTTAGTGCACAAGAACACAAAATACAAGCCAAACTCATTCAAGCCTCATTGGTACAATTATTTTCTATAAATAAGTCAAGGGCCATAAATTATTTCATAATATACCACTTTCACATGGGACTAAAAGCATTAGTATTGGTGGTGCCAAACTGCTAAATTTAATAACCAAATATAACGAAAGTGGGTTGCATCAATGGAGGAAAAACTAAAATATTTGGCTGTTGAACTACAATGCACAACCAGCTTTGGCAGTGCACTGTAGCTCAGATATTAAACAAAAAAAAAAAAAAAAAAAAAAACTATATTTTATCAGCTCCTCTACTGTAGCTTAGATTATTAAATGATTATTTTTTACTCTTCCTTTCTTTTCTCATTTTCCCGTTGCTCCTCCATTGTAGCTCCTCCTCTCTTTTCTCATTAGTCTTCACTTCTCTCACCCTCACCCCCTAGATATTTTTCTCTCTTCCTCCACCTCGTCGAACCATCTTGCCTACCTAGCTGTCGACCAACCCATCTCCCTTGCTCAGCTCTGATCCATCTCTTCCTCCACTTGCCGCCAACCCAAGCCACCGCCCTTCTCTTCTCCCTTTCATTCTTTTTTCTTTCTTCCTCCACTCCTCGTTGGTCCAACTCCCCTGCCTAGACGCCAACCCATCTTTCTTCCTCCACTCGCTGCCTGCCTAAGCCCCAAGCCCTAAGCCCCAAGTTGACCAATCTCTTCTCCATCACCGACCCATCTTGCCCTTTCTTCTCTCTTTGGATTTGAGTTTTGTTTGGTTTTAGGTTAGGGATTTATTTTGGGTGGTGGTGGTGGTGGTTGTGGTTGTGGTTACTATTTATTGTAGTGGATAAATTATTTTATTGTATTATTCATATTATTTTAATGTGTTGAACGCTAAAATAAAATCACTAATGTTTGGTGTTTTGTAAGGTGATGAGATGATAAAAATAGATAAAGTAGCTTTTTGTGGTGTTAAAAGTTAAAATTTTTGGCACCACCAATGCTAATGCTCTAAACGAGGCACGTATGATTTACCCCCAAACAAACTTGATTCCCCTACTAATTAGATCCCTAGTGATCTAAGAGAAAAGACCAATTTCTCTAACAGATGGTCCTTGATTCTCGAGTATCATTTTGGAAGCAAAAAAAAAAATAAATAAATAAATAAATAAAACAACGAGTATCTACAGATATTTGCATAATAATCTCCAATGATTATCAAAGATCCCTTAATATGATGATAATTGCACTAATTAGCAAGATTAGATCCCATAATGATTATCTAATTTCCGTGCAACATAATCTCAAAATTGTTTTGATTGTGTTTGTTAACGACTCTTTCCGTATGCGATTAATTAGCACTATTGAGCATTTGTTAGACAAGTTTTACGAGTACCACACCATTTGTCACAATTTTTGCTACAATTTTGATATATGTAATTGTGATTGATGAATTATCACATGCACATAAATTCATAATTTTTTCTTTATCACTTATAATCACATATATCATGGTAGTGACAAAAATTCTCCAAGACTTTCTGTCTTTAGATGGGAAAAATGGCTAAATAGCCTTAATTTTTAACTATGTTGCCAACCAACCTTCTTTTCAAACTATTTTAACTAGTAGAATACTACTTTTTGGAACTTGAGATATGCATATTTTTAAGTAGAATTCAACATTTCTATTGTCAAATTCTGTGCAAAATTTTAAAAAAAAATTAAGTGGCAAAATACGCATAAAACTCAACACCAATAATATCGAATTAAAAAATAGTGGTGTATAGATACATAGTTTGAAAAGAGGATGTTTAACTACATCATTCGAAAATTAAAGTTAAATAGTAATTTTAACTCTTTAGAGTAGTAGCATGCATAATTAGGAAACACTAGATTCCTTTTGTTGCACTTTATAACAGTTGTTTTCATTGGTTTAGATCATGAACTCGTCCACTGGCTATTATTTAATAGCCCACTTTTTTGTCTTTACGCTTTGTAGGTCAAATTTAGTGGTCCCTATGAGTTATGCACACTTTTTTCTCCACTAATTTTTACCAAACAACGATGTAACCCGCTAATTTTTGGCGGCTGATAAATGTAACAATGATGTATTGCAGGTTTGCATGTAAAATAAAGAGAAAAATTTCAACTTGATGGGATACAAAAAAGAAAAGAAAAGGAGTGGAGAACCAAAAAAAAAAAAAAAATCCCTCTATAGTACTCTCAATATAACGAAACAACAGGGGTAAAAAAAAAGATGTATTACAGGTTAATCTGCTTGTAAACAACAGTCTTTCTTTCTCTTCTTTATTTTCTATCATAGAAAGCAAATCAACTCTTTTTATTTTATTTTAAATTTTTATAGATTTCTGATGTTACCGTACAGTTAATAACACTCTGCAATAAACTTTTGAGTGGTAGGGCAATATGTTTTTAATTAAACACGTAAACCATCGAATAGATAGGGATGGACATGCAACCCTCGTGAATCACGTATACCAATATACAGTATGCGCCTTTTGATAATGTACCAAACATTTGGGCCCAAGGAAAAGAAAAGTGGACTATCAGAAAATGCTAACACCATAAATTTTGCTATATAGTTTATGATATACGAAAAAGAAAATAAGAGTGAAAAAAAAAAAAAAAAAAAAAAAAAAAAAAAAAAAACCCTCTACATTCTCAATATAACGAAACAACAGAGGTAAAAAAAAAATGATGTATTGCAGGTTAATTTGTTTGTAAACAAGTCTTTATTTCTCTTTTTTTATTTTTTATCATAGAAAGTAAATCAACTCTTTTTATTTTATTATTATTTTTATAGATATCTAATGTTACCGTACAGTTAATAACATTATGCAATAAACTTTTGAGTGGTAGGGTAATTATTTTTAATCACGTGGACATGCAGCCCACGTGAAACATGTATACCAGCATACAGTGTGAGTCTTTTGACCATTTATTTATGTGGTAAATTGTGAATGGTAGTCTTGTGACAAAAATTAATTATGATGAAAGTTGTAGTACTATTCCTATCATTGCTTGTGAACTATCAGATAGTAAGAGAGACAAATATATAACTTTCATTCTATTATATATAGATAAGTCTAGGACACAACACAATCATTGATACATTGTTATTGCTTGAGAAAAATTAATGGCTAGCTGCTTTCAACTTGATAAACTTAAGAGAAGCAAGAGCTGGTTTATAGACTTCGCATATAACCCAAAGAAGGACCAGGCAGGCGATGTCCGAAACATTCTCTTGATAGTTGCAACTCTAATTGCAGCAGTGACTTTTCAATCTGGGGTTAACCCTCCCGGCGGAGTTTGGCAAGATACTATTGAACCGAATGGAACACTTAAAGGACATGTTGCAGGGACGGCCATTTATGCCTCTCGAGAAGCCAACTTCTATGTTTTCTTGATCTGTAACACTGTGGCACTTTCCACTTCGGTTCTTGTCATTATGTCTCTCACATATAACTTCCCTTTTCATTTAGAAGTATTGGTTGCCACAGCTTCAATGCTTGGAACTTACGCATCGGCCATATTTGCTGTCACGCCAGCTGATTATTCTTTTAGATTTCGGTACATCCTCATAGCAGCTGCTTTGCCTTTTGTGCTACGAGTTTTGCTTTATATGGTCAGGTCCAAAGCAAAGGAAGAGCAGGAGAATCTGTGCTGCAAATGTACAAGGGAGAATTCTGATGATAACTCATGCAGAAGATGTGGAAGTGAGATTTCCAAAATTGCAGAAGATGTCAAAGTTTGAATTTCCATCAGTTCTATCAAAAATAAAGTTCAGAAGATGTCTATCATGTTCTATTTCTGTATTATTATGCCATAAAACTGTCGTGGTACAGCTACTCTATGTACAACTTTCCATCCATGGGTCTGTTTGATTTAGCTTCTTTGAAGTGCTTTTTTTCCCCTCTATGTATCTTTAGCTGTAAATTTTATGGACTTTTCACGTTACAAATTATCTTATCTTTTTTTTTTTTTTTTTTTTGGGGGGGGGGGGGGGGTTAACCAGGAAAGATAAAAATCAGGTTTAATAAACTTTTATGATTTAAAACACTTGAAAAATTCAAACCAATTAGGCCCTTTACATCTTCACTACATATGTTAGATTTGTTCTTCTTTTTTCTTATTAAAAAATAAATAAATTTCTTGACATTTGATATTAGCTAGAGTTCTTGAGTTTTTTTTTTTTTTTTTTTTTTTTTAATTTAATTTTTATAAATTAAGAGCAGTGGAAGCCATATATAAATAAATATATAGACATATGTAACTATATACAATTTTTATGGAAAAAATTCTTAATTTTCTAATATTAAAGTAAGTCACAACTTATAAATCTATATTCTCTATATAACAAAACAACAGGGTAAAAAAAACAAAAGAAAGAACTTAGTCTTTTATTTATTTATTTTTAACCTTATTTAGTTTCTATAAAGAAATTGCATACATCAAACCAGGTATTAACGTTGTTTTAATAAAATTATTTAATAAACTTTTAAGTAATGTTTATTATATTCAAACTGTTTTGCACATGTTCTAAAAATAATTGAAACACGATTAATTTTTAATTTGAAAATCGTCACTTCAACAGGCAATTTCCTAGAAATCATCACTTTAATTTCTAGCCAACTCTACTATACTAACTCTCCACAAGCCTTTAATAATTTATAAAAAAAATATTTTTAATTGCAAAATTACATCATTTCACAACCCAAAAAAAAAAAAAAAAAATTACATCATTTCAAGTTGAGGTGACGTTTAACAAACACATCAGCATCATAGACACACAGAAGGTTAACTTTACCTAATGTAAGGAATTTAAATCCAAAGTTCTAAACGCCAAAGGATAAAATAAAAATCACTTCAAATTTGTTCCTACACCTGAAAATTGAAAATATTGTAACAAAATAATTTTTAAATGTATAAACACATTAACATCATAGACGCACAGAAAGTTAACTTTACATAATATAAGGAATTTAAATCCAAAGTTCTAAATGCCAGAGGATAAAATAAAAATCATCTCAAATTTGTCTATTTAAATGCAGCTAAAAACTGAAAATACTGTAACAAAATAATTTTTAAATGTATAAATAATACTGTGAAATTTATTTTTAACGAAAAAATTGTTGAAAAGTAAAATTTGTAGGTCTCGTAAATAGTACACGAAATCCACTAATCTGCCATATAAAAAAAAAAAAAAAAAAAAAAAAAAAAAAAAAAAAAGTCAACAATCACAACTAAAAAAAAAAAAAAAAAAAAGAAAAAGAAAAAGAAAAAGAAAGAAAAAGAAGAAGAAAGACATTAGAAACGCGTGAAACGTGTTATCCAAACGCTGCTTTAAGAAGATAAATTATAGCCGAGTCTAACATCATTCCATGAACTTTTGACTTTGGAGAGTTAAAGTAATACTATAAATTTAAACACGAACAGCGAGGGATGGATTTTTATATATATGGACAAATCGCGTAAATTCACATGCACCACAATACTACCTTCTTGGCAATTGACAAACATTAATTTTGGGATGGACCCAACCTAACTACCAGGAAAAGATTGAGACACGACAAAACGTATGGAAAAAATTAAGATGAATACTCAACACCAACTTTCGATGAGGTTTCTCCGATATGACGCTCCTCCAATTCTTTAAGTATAAACACTATACACCAACTTTAGATGAGGTTTCTCTGAAATGACACTCTTTTTCTCAAGTATAAACGCAACAAATAAGTCCATCTCCTCTTACATCTTCACTTTCCTAGCAGAATATTCCATTAATAAGACCTCAAAAGGGTGAGAATGTTATTTCTTAAAACTTTTGGGGATGAGTGTGAATTCATCAAATGGAAAGCTTGTGGAATTTGCACCCTCCAAAAAGATGCTAGTTACAATAACATTATTCATTCTATATATAACTAGTCCTTAACACAAGCTTTGGTACATTGTAAATGTTTGAAGAAAATGGCTACTCCTTCAACTACAAGGAACAAGAGCTGGTTTACACACTTCCAATTTAAGGATGGCGAGGACTCGACTACCGAAGCTCGAAACGTTCTCTTAATAGTTGCTACATTGATTGCTGCAGTGACCTTTCAAGCTGGGGTCAACCCTCCTGGCGGGGTTTGGCAAGATGATGACCATGGACACAGACCAGGAAGTGCCATTTACGCGTCTCGAACAGACCCCTTCTATGTTTTCTTGGTTTTTAACACTGTGGCACTTTCCACATCGGTTCTAGTCATTATGTCTCTCACATATGGGTTCCCTTTCCATTTAGAAATATTGATTGCCACAGCATCAATGCTTGTGACTTATGGATCTGCCATATTTGCTGTCACACCTCATGAATCTTATAGATTTAAGTACGTCTTGACTGCAGCTGCTTTGCCTTTTCTGCTACGAGGTTTGATTCGAATGTTCTACATGTGTAAAAGTAAGATTTACAAATGTTCAGAAAACTTCTAGCATTTGCCAATTCTATATTATTATGATTAAAATGTCTTGGTATAACTGCTCTAAGTACAAATTTGGGGTCAGTTTGATGTAGCTTTTTTTTTTTTTTCAATGTAACTTTTATGGTAAGCATGTATTTGGCTCTAGTTTAAAAAGCTAATTTATTTTACTATTCAGTTTATTTTTTATATTATTTATAGATCTTACTACACTTTTTGATACTATTCATGAGTCTCACTGTATTATTTCAGTTAATTTTTACCTTTATAAAAAAGTTAGCAAAATAAACGAATACCAAATCAATCCTAAATTTTATGGAATTTTCAATTTAAAATTATCTTATCTTTCATCTCTCAAAGTTTTTACTCTTCTATCGAAATAGAGCCCAAAAAAAGTTAAGATTCTTATAATTCATCGGACACATTTTCTTATTTCGAGATATTTAGGATTTATATTATCCTTCTATCATTATTATTATTATTATTATTATTATTATTATTTTATTATTATTATTATTTTTTTTTTAAATAGAGCCTTGGAAAGGTAGAAAGGAAGAGATTAGACGGAGAAGAAAGTTAGAATGAAAAAGTACAGAAAAAAGACAAAAGCTTAAGAAAGTGGAACCAGATGATGGACAGGTATGAAAAGGAAAATGCGAGAGTTAGGTATGATAATAAATTTAAAAAGAAAAAAGAAAAAAGATAAGGGTTAGATGTCACTATTTTATTGGATGTGGGGGATTGCGACGACTTGGTGTAGATAGGTAAAAAAAAAAAAAAAAGGACTTTCTAACCAAAATTTAACTAAAACTTTGATGAGTTCTTGGTGAATGTTCTAAGTTGTCACTATTAATGATTGGGAACTTATTCATTAACATCCAAGCAAGTTCAGGTTGGAATCCAAGAAGGAAAGGAGAAGAGGTCCTTGATTGAAAATTGTTAAAGAGGTTTCAGCTTGACATTTCCCAAGGTTCGTTCGTATAAATTTTAAATCTATTGGATATTTGGATTTCGTTTTTTTATTTATTTATTATTATTTAGATGGAGTTTGAATCTTAATTCAAATCATTCAATTTCCGAAATGTGTAATTCTTTTATATATATATATATATATATTAAATCGATGACGTTCATAAAAAAAAAAAAAAAAAAAAAAAAAATATCGATGACCTTCTCAATTTGTATACTAAAACAAACTATTTTGGTGACTCTATATCGTTTTCAGATTATTGTTATATATGTATGGTTAGAATAAATTTACACTTTGATGTAATTCTTTCTTAATTAATGTTATACACACTTTTTGTTCTTAATACATATACTTATTTTGTATTAATTGAATATTATTTATTATTTGATCCATAAATTCATATTCTATTTATAATTCAATGGAGTCAGGAAAGAGGTTTTGAACATTGAACTTTTCCGTTAGAGACACCAGAAAATATCAATTGGCCTATAATACTTGTGACATATTTTATTATAATATTAAAATACAATAACTTTGAAATTTAATATTTTTTAGTTTATATTTCAATAGATCTCTAATATTTCGATACATAAACTCATTAAGGGTGAACAATGTCATCTAATGGTGATTTTTTCAAGAATTAAATTCAATAAAAAGTTATCAAGTGATGAAACATTGACAAAGTTACGTAAGTCTAATTTATGACCGCGCACTCTTAGTGTAATGGTCATTCCACAAGTAAAAGTATTTGTGAGGTGTAAGAAATCAAGAATCTGAGTCCAAGTTTTTAGGAGGGAGACTCATATGCATACACTTAGATTGGCTAAACCCTGCTTTAACGAGGGTTGTACTAATTTGCGAATTATGTTAGTTAGATAGCGAGTCAAGTTGTGTTGAAAGATTTCAAGTTCATGAAGAGTCGCTTGAGCAATTTCAATAGACTTCACTCTCCTTACTCGAGTGAACAAAATTTCCCATATATATCATGATCCTTCTTTAAATACAATTACCTAAACTTGAACTTATAATTACCTGCAAATACCAATCATGCACACGAATTTCAGAGTTCTTTAGAGTACAGTGTTGAAGCAAAGGACTTTGGTTTTAGAGGAAGTCCTATAGAACAATTCCAAAATTTAGGGACCACAATGAAGCTAGTTGAGGCTATAAGCCGTGTCTAGCTGTCTACAAAGAATTTTTTAGTATAAATTTATTGTAGTTGTTTTTTATTTTGTAAAAACTTTCTACGGGGTTGATCACTCCTATAGTGGTTTTTCTTCTTATGCGTTCTTCTTGAGTTTTCTACTTCATCTCCCAAAATTTGTGCATTATATTATTATTTTTACTAAGTTGTATTGTGATTGTGCTGGGACATAACAAATTATCACAACAATTAATGCGTTAGTCATAGGTCAAAATAAAATAGCAAAATATTTTATTAGGGCCACCACACTTAAAAACAAAATGTTGTAAAAATTTATTAATATTTTATTGTATCCATAAAATTTCTCATTTATTAATAGTTAACTATGACCTTTAGTAAGAGCATTTCCATCTAGTGATCTATTTTGTGTTTTTTTTGTTAAATATCTCTTTATATTACACATGGCCGGCTTGTAAACATATGGGCTGCATGTAAGCCATACCCTAAATCTATAGGGTAGCCAAAAGCTACATTTTGGGAGTAGAAATTTACTCCAATTAATGCTTTGTCTGGAACTTTTTCTTTTGTAAAGAAATTAAATTCGGTCCGGAGCTGGCATAAAACAATGCTTTTACGCCAGCCAATGAAATTATGCCACGTGGTTCTCCTTCAAATTATATAACATTTCTCTGCTTTCTTTTTCTTCTTTATTTTCTTTGGATTTTTTTTTTCTTCCTTTTTCATACCATCAAATACGTTGCTTTCCTTCTATTGTGGTACTTATCTTCCCTGCTTATCCATGCATCAACACAGTGGGCATTAAATCTGAAATTTTCAGAGACAAAAACAATGCTTCAAGTTGAAGGAAAAGAAAAGTAGCACCAAAATGCAAATTTTGGCCTAATCCAACAATATTAAACTTGGCTCATTTGCAAATCTTTCACAATATTCCTTAAACTAATCCAACAATGACAGAAACCCATATCTCAAATTTGCAACTTTTTACATAAACACGTCACATTTCACATCATAATCAAAAGAAAATTTACATCTAAAAGAGAAATCGCAAATTCTACAAAGACTATCTTTTTCCAAACTAAAATTTCACAATAATAAAAAAAAAAAAAATGGGAAAAGGGGTTTTGTAACACATTATAGGGCTGTGATGATGCATTGAACCACCAGCCTCCTTTTGAACCCAATTGGCTTCGGTTCTCTTAGCTCTGCCACGGCCAGGTCCATGATGTATGTTTGGTTTTGATGGGGTTGAGATGGTGGGAAAGATGTGATTATTTGCTTTTATTAAGCACAGAATGGAGGTGGATGAATCAATGAAAGGGAAAGTTTGAGACTTTTTGAGTGCTTGATGATCTTTGATGATGATTATGAACACAAACTGTGCTTTGGGTTGGCTGACTTTTTGTGTGTGAGAGAAAATCAGTCATAGATACTTAAATAACAAAAAAAGTTTTGTCTTTGAAAATTCAAAGAGTAAAGTAGAGAGAGTTACAGAGGGAACGGGGAGAGAGAAAATCCAAAGAAAAAAAAAAGAGTAAAGCTGAGGAATGTATATCTTAAAGGAGAATCACGTGGCCTATTTTCATTGGCTGGCGTAAAAGCAGTGTTTTACACCAGCTCCGGGCCGAATTTAATCTCTTTTGTAAATAGATAGTACAAGAGGCATTGTGATTGTGCGTAAAAAGGGTAAAATCATTGAGAGATGGATAACAAAGAAAGATATGTACGTGTATAATATAATGTGGTGAAGGACCACTAGAAAAGAAGCAATTTAGATATTATCTTATTCTCATATTTCCTATTCTTGTCTTTATATTTCCTTTAGTTTACAACACGTTTTCAGCACAAAGTTCTAACCAGATTCAAAAAGAGAGTTATCATCGTTTTGCCTCTTGAAGTAAAAGATTATTTATGTGACACTCTAGCTTAATTCATATGTGTTACATAATATATATAGCACAAGTTTACGTCTATAACATAGACTAAATATTGTATTACTTAATATTTTGCATGTTATAAATACTTATCTATTGTAATTATTAATATTATTTATGTTATAAATATAAATTATGTCACACCTAACAAAACTTCAGTTTGTTACCCTTGACATATTGAGCAAAAATTATCTATCATGGATCTTGGATGTTGACATCTACTTAGAGGCAATGGCCTTTGGAGACACCATCAAAGATGTCAATAAAGCATCCTCACATAATCAAGCAAAGTCAATGATTTTCATTCGCCACCATCAACGTGAGGAATTAAAAACTGAGTACCTCACAAAAAAAGAATGATAAGAATTTGCTAGAATTTGAATATGAATTGTGCAAGAGTAATAATGGTGAATGAGTACAGTAGTTGTTGTAGGTCACTTCAAAGGGACCTAGGCCTCTAGAGAGAGAGAGATGCACTAAGCAATTGGTTTATTCTTTATTAATATCTAATGTTGAATTACAACCATGTATTTATAGGAGACTAACTCTAATGCCATTGGCTCACGTGGCCTAAGATAATTGGCTAGTTGATTCAACGTATGCTTTATGACTTAAGTCATGTATTAAATGAGTTACATGTGCTTAATTCTTAACTAACTCATCATGATCTCAACTAACTAACAAACTAACTAACTAAAGGAAATATGACAACTATTAGGAGATTATAAGGTGTGTGGTATAATTTGGCCAGTTCCTAACAAAGATCCCTTAGTCCTATGGAAAAAAAACTAAAGGAGAGATACGAGTACCATAAGAGTATAATCCTCCTAAAAGCTCGTTATGACTAAATGCACCTAAGGTTGCAAGATTTCAAAAGTGTGAGTGAGTATAATTCAACAATATTTAAAATTACCTCACAATTGAGATTATGTGGCGAAAAAATCACTGAGGAAGACATGTTAGAAAAAACATTTACTAAATTTCATGCTTCAAATATGCTCCTGCAATAACAATATCGTGAGCGTAAGTTCCAAAAATATTCGGAACTTATATCATGTCTTCTAGTGGCCGAACAAAATAATGAGCGTCTACTGAGAAATCACCCATCCTAACAAACCGGCTCCACACCATTGCTTCAGGTGAACATAATTTCTTTTGAATGAAATGGAGGAAATAAAAATCGAGGGCATGGACATGGTAAGAACAACCAAAACAGAGGGAGACGTACTCATAATCCTTTAAAGGGGCATAACACACCTTATTGTTAGGTTCATGTATTTTGGTATTGTCAACCATGCCAAATTATGTGTTTTTTATTGAGTTTTGATGTGTCTTAAAGTTGTAATTGAGGACCAAGTTAAAGACATAAAGTTTGCTAAAGAAAAACACATTTTCAGCGTATACCTCAATAGCAGCTCGATACCTCTCGATAGAAGCTAAAAACTTATTATCTCTTCAATAGAAGCTTGATAGCAGCTTGATCTATAGAGATTTTGTTCTCGATAGCAACTTGATAGATCGAGTTTCGTGGATAAGCAAAAATCAGCTACACGAAGAAGCCCATAACTTCTTCGTTTGAAGCCCAAATTGAGATCTGTTGAATCAGTATTTAAAGGACATCATAAGCCATCTATTAGAAGGTTTTTCAGAGAAAGAAACACTTTGTTTATGCGGCTAGGGTTTTGTAACCTAGTTTTCTCTATTTTACCAAACTAAAGAGTTTCAAAGTAAATATGAAGATTCCATTGGTGAAGAAGCTGAAATTGTAGCAACCACCATAGACTTGCTACTGTGAGAAAAACCTTTAAGAGGTTCTTGAAGTCAGTTGGAGGTTCCAATTGTGATTGTGGTTGGAGTGTTCATATATTGAAGAGTCTAGAGGTTTTGGAGCGGTAGAAAGTTTCTGCTGTACGTTCATCTAATAGGATTGTAGAGTCTAGGGACAAAGGTTTAGTACTAGATCTGAAACTTCTTTTTATTATAGTGGATTGCTTTTTGGGAAGGTTTCCCCTCAGGTTTTTTACTGTAAAACTAATTTGTTTCATTGGTTTTCCTAAGTCATCATATCTTGTCTTTATTTACTATTCCACTGTGCATGATTTTGACATGATATTAATGTTTGTTTGTTTAACCAATGATTATTCATAATATATCTAATTAATAACTTGAGTTTAAAACTTGTTAATTCTATCAACTTGGGTTTAAATTTCCCAACACTTATAACAAAAGGTTGAATCAAAATGAGAAAAAAGTAACAAGAAAATAGCAGAGATTTGCATTATAAATCTCAAAAGGGCCATGAATGCAAATGTTATAGGTGTGGCATAAAAGGGCATTGGTCACGTATATGTCGCTGGCCTAAGCATTTGGCAAACTTGTACCAAGCCTCCTTGAAAGAAAAAGGAAAATGTGTTGAAGTGAACCTTACTGAAGTCGGTGATCCAGAAGATTACCTTTATACCTCAAATGGAGTAAATGTTACTCATCTTAAAGCTTTTGACTTCTTTGGGGATATAAATAAAGAGGTTGAGAATCTGATTGGTGATCAAAAGATTATGCATATTAAATATTTCCTCTCATTGTATCATTACATTATGCCATGTAAACTATGTTTGTGTTTAAATTAATAAAGTTTAATTTAAATTTCACATATAAGGTCTTACTAATTAAACAGTCTAAAAAGACCCTATGATTCAGGATATTACATAAATTATTCTGACACACCTATAAACCTATTCATTGTTCATGCGGATGGCTTATCAGCCATCCACCGTTTGCACTAAGGGGGCAAAAATCTAAAAGCAATATACTAAGAGATTTTGTCTCACAAGTGATAAGCTTTTCCACTTTCCCCTTCCCTCTATATATATGTATGCATGCATCCATGATAAAACACATCATAAAACAGAGAGAAGATAGAGATACATATTAGCAATATGATTTTCCTTTTTTTTCTCAGTCTTCTCCTTATGATCTTTGTGTACCTCTACATAATAGTTGTGCAATACCATTATTCTACTCTGTATTCTGATTGTAATTAATAATGAATTTAAATTTTCTTTATTATGTGTTTATTTTCTTTCAAAGTTTTAAAATTCAATGTATATGTTTTACATTCTTAAAGAGACATGAATCTTACTAATAGATCTAATTCTAAGATGATTGGGGAAGATTTTTGTCTAGCAGATAGTGCAACAATGCACACAATCCTTAAAGATAAGAAGTATTTTTAAAACTTAACATTTATCAAAGCTATGGTCAATACCATATTTGGTTCATCGAACATAATTGAAGGCTCTAGAAGAGCATATATCATGTTGCCTAAAGGTAGAAAATTTTGTATTGACGATACTTTGTATTCTTCTAAATCTAAAAGAAATTTACTTAGCTTTAAAGATATACGAAGTAATGGTTATCATATTGAAACCAATAATGAAGGCAATGAAGAATATCTTTATATTACTTCAATGGTTTCAAGCCAAAAGCTCATATTAGAAAAACTACATATTTTCTCTAATGGGTTATATTATACTACATTGAGATCAATTGAAGCAAATGTTGTAGTGCATCAAAAGAGCTATGATCTAAAGATCTTTATACTTTGGCATAATCGTATTGGACATCTGGGATCAACAATGATGCGTCGAATCATTGGAAACTCCCATGGACACACCTTAATGAATTAGAAGATTCTTTCACTAAGTGACTATTCATGTAGTGCCATCACCAACAAAAATTAGTATTGAATCTCCATCTTTCTTAGAAAGAATTCAAGGAGATATTTGTGGACCTGTACATCCACCTTGTGGACCATTCAGATATTTTATAGTTTTAATAGATGCATCAACAAGATGGTCACATGTTTGTCTACTTTCTACTAGGAATGCTTCATTTACTAGAATGCTTGCTCAAATTATTAGGTTGCAGTCATAATTTCCATCATAAAAAATTGGTATTGAATCTCCATATTTCTTAGAAAGAATTCAAGGAGATATTTGTGGACCTATACATCCACCTTGTGGACCATTCAAATATTTTATGTTGTTAATAGATGCATCAACAAGATGGTCACATGTTTGTATACTTCATTTGCTAGAATGCTTGCTCAAATCATTAGGTTGCAGTCATAATTTTCTGGTCTTCCAATTAAGATAATTCGCTTAGATAATGCAGGTAAATTTATATTTCAAGTATACAATGTCTGCTGCATGTCAATTGGAATTGATGTTGAACACCCTGTTGCACATACACACACTAAAAAAATGGTTTAGTTGAATCACTGATTAAAAGACTCCAATTGATTGCTTATCCTTTGCTTATGAAAACAAAATTACCTTTTTTTTTTTAGGGACATGCTATATTACATGTTGCATCATTAATTCATATTAGGCCAACTGCTTACCATAAGCACTCTTCAATGCAATTTGTTTGTGGTCAACAACCAAGTGAGAAATATTTGATTATGCTGTATATGTTCCCATTGCACCTCCACAACGCTCTAAAATAGGTCATCAACGTAAACTTGGGTATTTATGTTGGTTTTAATTCTCTATCTATTATTAGATATTTTAAACCTTTAACTGGTGATGTTTTTAAGGCATGTTTTGATCATTGTCATTTAATGAAATAGTCTTCCTGACATTGGGGGAGAAAAGTTGTTGCTAGAAGCACAACGAGAGATAACTTGGAATTTTTTGATGTTATCTCATCTTGATCTTTGTACAAATCAATTTGAACTTGAAGTTCAGAGGATTATTCATTAGCAAAGTATTGCAAACCAGTTACCAGATGAATTCACTAACAGTAAAAAAAATTGTAAAATCTCACATTCTTGCTGCTAGTACCCTAGCAAAGATTGAAGTCCCTATAAGGCAATCCATCAACATAGGAAAAAAATGAGTTTAAACCACACCTAAAGCATGGAAGACCTATTGGTGCTAAAGGTAAAATTCCTAGAAAGAGAAAAATACAAGAAAAACAAGTCGCAGCTCTCGAAGAAGCTATACCCATGAATCATACAATAGAAATAATTGATCTATCCAAATTTCATAATTCTCCTAAAATTAAACCCTCTAAAAAAGGACTATCCTGAAGAGAAGTCACCTGAAGAGTTATCCTTTGAAGAGGATTAGGTACCTAAAAATAATGAGATCAATACATTAAGTTGGGTTAAGATAGCTTGACCCCGGTTAATTAATTCAATTACCTAAGTTGATTTATTCGGTTCAATTGCATACAAATCATGGAGGCACCAACAAATCATCAAAAATACTAAATGCAGCAAAAAATAAATTTGACACGGTGATTTGTTGACAAATAGGGAAAATCTCGCAAGGCAAAAACCCTATCGGGTGATTTTAAGGTCACCACTCCCAAGAATTCACTAATCTACAATCAAGCAATTACAAGTATAATGAATCTTACCAACTACCCTGGCCTATCCTAAAATCCCAACCTGCAGTTGAACCTTCACTCCAATACCCAATTGGACTTGATCTTGTAGTGGCCTTCTTTCTCTTGATGCACAAACCTCCAATTTGTGACTAACTCCTTTGTACGGATCCTCGTACGTGACTAACTCCAACAACTTGAATGGTTGTTGTTCGCTGCAAGTTCTTCACTTCATCAACAATGAAGATTAAGAAGCACTTGGTTATTGTATCTGTATATTAACAGCTTTTAAAATAAGCCTTATATATGTCTAGGGTTATGAGAAAAGAAATCCTAAACAAACATATAAGCTTGGGCTGGATTTTAGATCTGGAAATTCTGAAATCGTAATTCTCGATAGATCGAGCTGGTATCGAGCTATCTATTGAGCTTCGAATTAAGTCTTGATAGTAGCTATCTATTGAGCTATCTATCGAGAATTAATGAGCATCTTTTCTTTACTTTTTTCTTGGATCAATCTTTATGTTTTTAATACTTGACTTGAACAACATGTTTCTTGAAGAACTAAACACATCGTAAATATACCCAATTACAAATAAAGTGCATTTTGTCAAAGGATTAGCCAAATACAAAAAAATATAACCCCAACACATTATGCGAGTACAAGAGAAGAGATATATGGGATTAAAAAAAAATTTGTTGTTGACAATGTGTTTTCATTCAAAGTTGCCATTTACATTATCGGAAGTAATAATGATCATGAAATGGAACCACAATATGTCGAAGAATGTCAATGCATAAATGATTGGCTAATGTGGTTAGAGGCAATTTAGGCATAATTAAATTCACCGGCAAAATGTGAAGTATTTGGACCTATAGTCCAAACACTTGAAGGTGTAATGCCTATCGAATATAAATGGGTATTTGTATGAAAGTGTAATGAGAAAAATGAAATTATAAGGTATAATCACTACTTCCTCTAATCACTCAAAGATTATTGCAATCCATGAAGCAAGTCGTGAGTGCGTTTGGCTAAGATCAGTAATTCAACATATTCAAGAAAAATGTGGCTTATCATCAATTAAAGATAGTTAGCCCCATGATCTTATATGAAAACAATGCTACTTGTATTGCTCATATTAGGGAAGGATATATCAAAGGTGATCGAACTAAGTACATTTCACCAAAATTGTTTTACACATGATCTCTAGAAGAACAGGGAAAATTGATGTCATGTAGATATTGTCAAGTGGCAATTTGGCAGATCTATTCACTAAGTCATTACCAATTGCAGCGTTTAATAAATTATTGCACGACATTGGCATGCGTTAACTTAAAGATCTTTGAAGATATATGTAATCATGAGGGGGAGTAAATGCCCAAAAGGATATGTGATGCACTTTAAATGTACTCAAAAACTTACTAGAATACTTTACTCTATTTCCTTCGCAACTAGTTTTTTTTTCACTAAATTTTTCCTTGGCATGATGTTCAAGGGTGTTAAATATCTAATTATATTACGCATGAGCAGCTTGTAAACATATGCACTGCATGTGAAACATACCCTAAATCTATAGGGTAGCCAAAAGCTATTATTTAGGAGTAGAAATATATTCCTTCAACTAATGCTTTGTCTGGAGCTTTTTTATTATTTAATAAATAGATAGTACAAGAGGCGAATGTGTGTAGAAACGGTAAAATCACTGAGAGATATCTCTCTTTCTCTCGCTGTTACCTCTTTAGATAACAAAGAGAGATATGTATATGTAGAATATGGATGGAGTTTAAATCTTCTGTCCCACTTTCCCTGTTCCACTCTATACTTCACCAATAAAAACTTGTCACGTGTTCTCATAATCAATTAAATACTATCATTATTGACTTATTAATACTATAGTTATTAATTAATAGTAGTATTTAATTAATTAGTTGAACACGTGACAAGTTTTTATTGGTGGAGTATAGAATAGAACAGGAGAAATGGGACAGAAGATTTGGACTCATATGGATGTGATGGATGACCACTAGAAAAGAAACAATTCAGATATAATCTTATTCTTATATTTCGTATTCTTATCTTTATATTTCCTTTATTTTAAAATATTTTTGTCTATTTTGCAGGTTATTGTAGTTCCTAATGCTTAAAAAAAAAAATACAATACCTGGTGCTCTGTCACTGTTGAGAATTTTGTATTTTGCAACAGTGACTAACATCTAAAAGTAAAGGTCTACTGTAGCATCATTTATATATTGAACTCTATTATTTTATTCCATTCCTTGATAGAAATTTCTAAGCAACAAGCCTCTTGAGAACAACTTGCCACACTTTTTTTTTTTTTTTTTGCTGAATAACTTACATGCCACACTATTGGAATTGACTCTAGAACACTGACTAATCTAACACATTATTTTAAAAAATATTTTTTTTTCTTAGAAAAAGAAAAATAAATCTAACATATGTACTAGGATATTAAAGGCCTACTTGGTTTAATTTTTTCAAGTGGAGTAAATCCAAAGATAAGATTTATTTTACAAGAGAAGAATCTATAAGAAATTAGAATTACATACACTTGAAAATTAAATAAAAAAATCGAAAATGCTAATCAAATTAGATGCCGCCAATTTGTACATGTAGCAGATGTACCACAACAGTTTATGGCATAATATTAATAATAAAGAATTGGCAAATGATAGATGGTTTCTTATCAATTTGAAAAAGCAATTTTTTTTTTTAACATTTCATGTCTCTGTAATTGAATTTTTTTATGGGTTTTCACCTAAAAATTAATGTTATATTATTTTTGGGCTAAGCAACAAAATAAAAATCAAATTTAATCCTTTTTAGGATTTAAACCACTAAATATTAAACCAAATAGGCCTGTAATATCTGTTCATGATGTATTTTTTTTCAAGCTTTAAGACCAAAGTCATGAAATGCCTAAATCAACGTGTAGCCAGAACTGGGCCATTGCCAGCATCGCGGAGAAAAGAGACCCAGTGTGACTGTTTAATGAAGGCCCATATTGTAGAAGCAACTTAAGTTGGACCCAATGACCTCCAAATATGTCGCAATAGAATAAAATCCAAGCCCTGCTGCAAACGGGCATGCATAAGTTCTTTTATTCTTGAACAGAGTGGCCCAACTCATGGTTCCAGCACGCGATGGCCTAATGGGTCAAACCCACTGAAACTCAGTCCATGGAGAATCAGTTTGGTGTTTTTAGAAGAGGTAAGTAGTTTGAATTCATAGCGTACTGCTTAATGATTATTGCTTTTTTATTATTAAGTCAAGATATTAATTGATTTTTGGTATAGGTGAGGTTCAAATTCAAATTTTTTAGACGACAAGAGACTTTACTAATTAAATTAACTAAAAGTGTAGAATTCACATGATTAGTTTGGTTAAATGGAGAGTGGAAACTAAGTAATTGGTTGTCTTCTACACCTCTTGACTATGTCGATTAATAGACACATGCACCTTTGGTCTTTGGGTGGATCCTTCACCAACAGTCAAAGCCACGACCACTATGCAAAGTCGATTCCAATGGTGGTTCTTCCACTGGAGGAGCAAATGTATTTTTTGTTTGATGGGATTTTATTTTCTAAAAAGGGTGTTAATGAAATAAGTATTGTGTGTGGTAGGCTCTAATCTTTAGGGAGAGAGACATATAGTAGAACTGTGCAGAGTTCATAAAAGCTACAAAAGAGAAGCCAAGAGATATGTGTGGTGAAGGACATTAGAGGGTAGGTGAGACACATTAAACAATTGAGGGCAATTTGGTATTAAGTTGGCAAACATATTTTCACGTCTATTTTCCTTCAATTTGAAGAGATCAATTTTTAGTGGGTCTGAAGAGAAAATTTCTGAACCCCACCAAAAATCATCCATCTTTTCTCCCCTTACAAAACAATACCTAATCCTCTTCTCTCCTTTCCTTTCTTTTCTATCCTTCTCATTTCACCTCCAACAAATGCACCCTTAAAAATCAAGCCCAAGGTAGCCAAAGCATGCATGTTCGATCTGGCCTTTGTACCTCTCCTCAAGCCTATAGTCAATAGGAGTTATCAATCGTGAGCACTTATTACCCTCAATTACGCTCCTCCTTTCTAAAGATGTCAACTTATTAGTTCTGAATTCTGCCGTGACTTTGTTCAAATTTTCGGATTAAAGGAATCTTTTCTCTCACAATTAGGGCCACACGCTCCTTTTCCTTTGCTAACGACTAAACTCAGTAATAATTTAAACTCAGTTTGGTTAAATGGGTTTTCACTTTTCAGAGGAATGGCTTCGGAATATATATATATATATATATATATATATTGAGAAACAAACTTCGGAATATTGGTTTGAAGAGTCCAATGGTGTGTTTTAGTAGCTCTAACCGACCATTAAACTGACCATGCACATGAAAGTGGTCATACCGAAATGATCACTTGGGCTTCAGAAAAGCGTAAGCACAATGGATCTTTCACTGACCAAATAAAGGAAGGATACTTATACACAGTTCATGTTCCCTTTCTTTTTCTATTCCCCTTGTTTTCTGTTATTTGTTTGCTTTGTTTTGAAACTTAATATGCTAATTATTATTTAAAGGAGCCCAAATACATTCTACGGCAACCAACTATGTAAAACCTTAAATAGCCTTACTCCAATACAATAAAGTGATAAACCATTCCAACAATGAAATTTAGTCCTTTCTACTATCATAATCTATACTCATAAACACCATAGAAATCCTCACACAGTAGGGGAGCCAGGATTTGACCTTAAGGGGGACAAAATTTATAACTAATATTCATGTGTTTCCATAAACTAACTTAGATATACAAATTGTGTATGTGGCATACAACACATGCATCATATATACAAAATATTAACCAAACTTGACAATTAAATGTATGTAATATGAATAGTAAGTGATCATTCAATATTAAAAGATCCCCTAAAATCATTGCATATCATTATATTATGTATATTTTATTAGTTTTTTTTAATATAAAGCTAAATTATATTGTAATTTTTTATGTTAAAATTTCATTTATAATTCTCATGTAATGATTTTTTTTTTTTTTTTACAGGATCATATAATGATTTTTAATAAATCAGTAAAACTAAAATACAATTTTTGTTTAAATACTTAGCATTCTCAAAAGAAAAAACAATGGGTTAATCCCACGTTGGAAAATGAGTGTGAGTTAAAGAAGTTTAAAGCCTGTGCTGTGTATCTAAGAGTTAGGCCTTTTTGGATATATACCACTGTAAATTTCTTTAAAAAACCTTCTTCCTTCTCCCCATGTGTGCGTGTTAAAAATACTTAGTGTTCTCAAAAGAAAAAACAGTGAGTTAATCCTACATTAGAAAATGAGTGTAAAATACTTAGTATTCTAAAAATAAAAATAAAAAGAAGAAGAAGAGTATAACAATTTTAAACCACATAATGACTATTGTGCAACTACTTTTTTAGAGTTTAACTTTAAAATAATATAAAATTATGGAATTTGTCATGTAATTGTTTTTAAATTTTATTGCTTAATCCTTTTGAAAGGAAACTTTTTTTGTTTTTGTTTTAGAGTAATGCTACAGCTATAAACTATTTTACAACAGTTTTACAAACTGTTGATGTTGCCAACTTCTAATTGGTTTTCACCTAAACCCACCATTAACATCAATTTTTTATTTACCAATAATCACTCACTACATTAGCAGTTTGTAAAATTTTTTATAAAAAAGTTTGTATCTTTAGCATTACTCCTGTGGATGGGCTGTTGAGCTCAGTGAGTTTGACATCAGGTACCAACCAAGACATGTAATAAAGGCTCAAGCCTTGACAGATTTCATTGCGGAATTCACACCGAATTATGATGACGTAGATGGGATAGAAGATAGTAAGAAGTGGGTCATCCATGTAGATGGCTCATCTACACAACATACAGGAGGAATAGGGGTAGTTTTACAGTCCCTAAAGGGAGATAAACTAAAGCACAAAGTCCGTTTGCAATATCAAACAACCAACAATGAAGTTGAGTATGAAGCCCTTCTCAAAAGACTGGAGTTGGCTAGATTTGTGGAGGCAAAATCAATACTCGTCCTAGGAGATTCTTAATTAGTCATGGGCCAAATGAATGGGACATATGAGGCAAAGGAAGAACGAATGAGAAAGTACCTTAATAGGGTGATAAGGCTTGTGAAGAGATTTAAGAAAGCTGATTTCGTTAAAATTCCAAGGGAAGAGAACGTAGAAGCAGACACCTTAGCGAAGGAAGCCTTAGCAAATGAAGCCATGAAAGAGTTTGATGAAATTCAGTACATACCAAGCATAGTTCTCCCATAAGTGTAGCAGGTAGAGAGCAAATGAAATTGGATGACCCCAATAGTGTCATACCTGAAGGACGAGAGGCTTCTAAAGGGCAAAAACGAGGCTAGAAAACTCATGGTCAGATCAGCCAGATACGTCCTTATGGACGAAGTATTATATAAAAGAGGTTTTTCTCAGCTTTACCTTAGGTGTTTAGCTCTAGACGAGGTGAACTATGTACTAAGGGAGGTTCATGTAGGAGCATGTGGCAATCACTTAGGAGCTAGGTCACTTGTCCATATGGTCGTACATGCGGGATACTACTGGTCGACTATCCAAGTTGATGCCAAAGCATATGTCAAGGTTTGTGATCAATGCCAACGATTTAGTAACGTCCCCAGACAGCCGTCAGAGTACCTCACCCCAATGATGGCCCTATAGCCCTTTGCACAATGGGGACTAGACATCTTGGATCCGTTTCCACTAGGTACAAGGCAGATGGAGTTTTTAGTGATTGACATTGATTATTTCACCAAGTGGGTGGAAGCAGAACCCTTAGCAAATATCACATAACAAAACGTCAAGAACTTCGTCTGGAAAAACATTGTATGCAGATTTGGGGTGCCCAAAGTATTGATATCCAACAATTGACGATAATTTGATAATGCACTTTTCAAAGACTTCTGCGAACACTTCGGAATTCAAAACCATTACTCCTCACTCGCCCACCCGCAAGCAAATGATTAAGCCGAAATTGCAAACCGATCTTTGTTGAAGATCATCAAGACTCGACTTGAGGAGGCAAATGGAGTATGGCCAGACGAGCTACCAGGTGTTCTGTAGGCATACAAGATAATGGTGAAAACCCCTACAAGAAAAACTCCTTTCAAGCTAGTCTATGGAAGTGAAGCAGTCATACCTGCAAAAGTGCATATAGCCAATCACAGGGTAATGACGTATCAAGATAAAGATAATGAGGAGCAACTCTGTTTAAGCCTTGATCTAATAGACGAGGTAAGGACGGATGCAGAGCAAAGGACAGCGAGGTACAAAAACCTTATGGCTAGGCAATATGATGCAATAGTGAAACCAAAGCGGTTTAACATAGAAGATCTCGTCCTGAAAAAGGCTTCTTTGGCAACCAAGAACCCAGCTCATGGGAAATTGGGATCTAATTGGGAAGGATCCTATAGAGTTATCAACTACAAAAGGTAAGAATCCTACTACTTGGAGGCTCTAAACGAGAGAAAATTGGAGCATCCTTGGAATGTTGAACATCTGAGATGGTATTATCAGTAAAATGCAAACCTGGACGAGTATTATCCCAGACGAACCTGGAGTTTGTTTTATCTACATATTGTTGGTATGATATAAATAGTGTGATATATATTATGTTTAACCCCTTAAAACTATATTAGTCTCTAAACTATGTGATGTATGGACGAAGTTATGGGTGTATTTGTTTGTATTTACCATGTTCTAAGGCATTAGCTTCTAGGCATATGCCTTGTCTATGAACAATATTTATGTTATGTACATAATGTTATTTAAATTTCTAGCTTTTATATTGTTTCATTATTTAAAATGATCC
Source organism: Quercus gilva (assembly GCA_023621385.1). Lineage (NCBI taxonomy): Eukaryota > Viridiplantae > Streptophyta > Magnoliopsida > Fagales > Fagaceae > Quercus > Quercus gilva. The sequence goes on from CM042476.1 coordinate 28,356,126, forward strand.
ATAAGAAGGCAAAGGCCCAAGACGAGAAAATTCTTTGGATGTAGAGATGTAACGTCTACAATATTTTCTTAAAGATAAGGCAAAGGAAAAAGCTCAAAGCATGTTCGTCCAAACAATGGACGAGCATTAGCCTTAAATGTGATAGTACAACCCATGAATGAGAAAATGCGCATATTAATGATTCATTGGATAAGGACACCAGCTAAAACAATCTAGTATTTGGACGAGTAAAAGTTGGGCCTTAAACTTCGTGGACAATGCAAAAATAGTTACAAGTCTACGGACGAATAAAGCTGAGAAAACCATTACCATTCAAAAAAACGAGTTATACTGGTAAAAATTTAGTGGTGAAAAATATTGAATGTGTATACTCTTATTTTGGACGAGCCAAGATTAAGATCAGTATCTGGGATAAAAATTAAAAATTAAAAAAAAAAGGGGCATACCTTCAGGACAAAGGTTCTCTAAGTCCCTAGCATAAGGGGCAAAAGTGTCCCTGCCAACATCCACAGGGTTCCCAGCTTAGAAACCGGAGACGAAGAAAAATTTTGTCTTCCAGTTTCTGTCAGTCGTGGCTTAGGACTTTATTAGCCTACAATTTGTACCCCTAGTTATGAATTAATAAAAGCCTAGAGATTGGCTGATTTCTGAGGGTTTATAGCAGAAAAGGAACTCGTCCACAGTAAGAGGACGGTCCCCTCCAAATACTTCTCTCCACAAAATTTGCATATAGAAGACTAATCTCCATGCATTAGGATTAAATTGACACACTGCTAAACCTAACCTAGTAAGTAATTCCCTAGCAAATGCATTTAAAGGTACTCTAAACCCATCTAAAAAATAACATTTATAGATGCCTATCCCAAAACAGGGGTTACAGCACAATTCTCCACGAATGGCTAACCTAGGGTTAAGCTCATCTGGAATTTGGTACCACGTCCTGAGGTTGTTAAGCCATTGTTCATTGGTTTTGGAATTAACACCTACTGCACAACTATATACTGTTTCCTTCTTGTCCAAAGGGCTAGATGGAGGGACACTCGTCGAGGTGCTAGCCTGAAACCCAGAGGTTGCCATTTCCCTAAGTTATTCTTGTAAAACCTCTGTAGGGACTCCAGGGACGCCAAAAGTGTACCCCTCGTTCGTAGTATTCCCCCCACTACTACTACTACCAGTACTATTACTAGAATCACTGTAACTAGTGGTGTCGTGATACTCGTCTATAGCCTTGTCTATACTATTGCTAGACGAGGAAATGACACTTTCAGACATTCTGAGGAAAGCTTAAAGGTAAACCTAAAGACGAGAAGGGAAGGAATACCTAGCTCTAGACGGAAGAGGACTATGGACGCAGAGAAACCTCTAGACAAAGCTCTAGACGAGAAGTGTCAGGAAGGAATTTCAGAAATGTAAAGGGTAACGGAGGAATTCCACAATTTAAAGGCAGCGGATTTTAGCAACTGAAACGACACAACCAACCAAAAGTTGCCACGTGGCATGTGCCTAAAAAAATGAATCGACTTGACCAGTCACTAATAGGATCATGACACGTGGTACACCTAATCACTTACTTAAAGGCATATGTCCCAAAGAATGACGTCAGGATACATATTTCTCTAGTCGACCCATGGACAAGGGGGCAACTGATGGTGCACGATAAAATTAACTCCAAACTCATCCATGATAGTCGTCTAGGACAAGAATGGAAAGATGCCTGATGTAAAGTGCATGTTCAGATAAGGTCATCCATCCTTTGAGTTGTTTGGACGACCTCCATGCGTCCCAAAGCATGTCACTCAGTGTATATGCTTTGGACGACCTTCAGGTTCTTATTGCGGAACACATAAAAGTCAAGGTTCATTACTGCAAAACGCTCCCAATAGCGGTTATGAAAAATAAGACTAGGAAATATAACTTCCATGGCAATTATGGAGGTTAACTTTGAATCTTTCGACCCCCACAAATGTGGGGGAAGTTATAAGACAAGTAACGGCCTCCATAGCATTATATATACGCCCATCCCTGACAAAAAGAGGCAAGTTTTTTCCCTTTTACACAAGTCCTAGAAATTTGGAATTACAGATTTCAAAGAGAGAAACCAACTTTATCATTGAAGGGTCTGTGGCCGGTCAACCCCAGTTTTCTTTGATTCTTTGTTTTCCTTTTTTAGGCCCTTCAAATCATTCAAGTCCGAAACATCCAGTCTACTAGTTTTCCGAGCATTATCGAAAATGTGTGAAAACACAAAAGTTATTTAGACTCCCAAATTAAAATTACGGTTAGATAGCTTTTACTCTAACTTATCTAAGTGTGGAAACAAGAGTAAATGAAGTGCAATCAACCAATACTACTCTAGTGCATAAATATGAATAACAAACAATAAAAGTAAAGCACAAGAGTAAGAAAAGAAAGATGCAAACACAAGATAACACGGCAATGTGTTATCGAAGAGGAAACCACGAAAAACCTCTCCGCCACCCTCCAAGCGGTAAATCGATCCACTAGACAATAAGTTGGGATACACGAATAGCAAGAAACCCTCAAAGCCTAATCTACCCAATGTACCTAAGCTCTTCAAGCTCTTACTCCAACAAGATTTCTCATAACTATGTCTTGTCTAGCTTTCTAGATCTCGCAATACGCCTGATTGCATCTGCCAAGCCTCACCAGCTTATTTTGGCAATTTTCCAAAGCTTCCCAAGCTCCAAAACACTTTCTACACTTTGAATAGGTTTGGGTTGTGTTTGGGTACAAATCTCCTCTCAAGGTATAATAGTGGGAGAGAGAAGGAGAAGCGACTACAATGATTTCTCACTAAGGATGAGTAGCTCTCTCTCTAAAAGATGAGTGTGTGTGTTGTAGAAAACCTATCTAGGGATTTTCTCTTTGAATGACATCTTCTACATTTGTAAGTAATGAGGATATATATAGTATAGGTGAAGGGTAAGAAAGTCACACTTAAAATTCCTTCAAGCAGAATGTTTTGCAGGTATCTCGCGAGACGGCCTTACCCATGAGATACTCGCGAAAACGACAGTTTGGCATGACTCTTCAGCCTCCAGTCACGTGCTTCTCACATGCCATTTTTGCGAGAACTCTTCTCGCAAACTTCTCGCGAGCTAGTCGCCAAATGCATTGATCTTCATTTAAGCTTAAGTCTTCACCAACTTAATACTAGACCCAATACAATAAAATCCCACAAAACACAAGAAACAAAATTAAAGCAATTACAACACATTTTGTAATGGAATAAAGCCAACATAAAACATAGTTGTAAATTATAACTTTACAATCTCCCTATTTGGCTATTCCATGACAAAACACCCTATAATAGACTTTAGACTTAAACGTATGACAAAACTCACTCACACCTAAATCTAGAAGTTATGAAGCACTTGGAACAAATATACTTGTAACCTAAAACACTTGCACAAAACACATTAGACCCTCAGGGTAAATCAAGTGATAAAAGGACTAGTATAATGTAACAAGTAAAATGCGATCAAGTAAACATGTTGTAAAACATATGAGCAACTTGATCATACACCAAACAGTCAAATGGAAATGACAACAATGATCACATAGCAAAGCAAATGATCATTCGAACATGCAATCAATAAAGCACAATGGCATAAGGATATATGCATGTCCAACACTTAAGCATGATGCGATGAGAGCAGCAAAGTATAGATACTAAACATAACTTAAAGCACCATAAACAACGAGAAAACAAGCATAATATAAAACAAAACAAAACAAGGTTTTTTTAAAAAAAAATGTCTTCTTCCCCTTGGTATATGCATCTCCCCTATGGCTTTCTCTCCCTATGAATGTGCATGAGGTAGCATTTCTCCCCCTAAGAATGTGCACATGAGTCATATAAAAATGACGAAACACACCGGTATACTCTTCGATATACTCTCCCCCTTTTTGTCACGAATAGACAAATGAATCAAGAGGAATGAGGAAAAGCAAAGAAGATATGAGCAAGGGAATGATGCATGAGGGGTGCAAGATGAATGAGAAAATGAAGCTCAAATGAAAGACAAAAACATAAATAAATAAAAAAATGCTACAAAGCATAAAGTAAACATGGCATGCTAAGGATGATAAAACAGGATATAGACCTAGGCATGACAAAGACACAAGAACATGTTATATGTACTAAAAGAGCCTAAAAAGACTTAATTAGCAAGAGTGAATGCAAAACACGTCAAGTGTTAGAATGTGTGCAGCAAGGTGCATCTAGTGTGCATTTAGTGTGCATGTGAGACGCATGACTAGTGCATGTGAGACGCATGACTAATGCATGAGTAAGCACTCACAGGGCAAAGTGTGTAAAACACATAACCAATGACCAATACATGATAAACATGCATAATCATGGTACTCCCCGAAATTTGGTACTCATCGGAATCCAAAACAACAACAAAATGCCATTTGGGCATTTTATCAAACACATAGAGTGTACACACTATACATGTATGTTAAACAATGCATAAACATATGAAAATCTTGCCTAAAGACATGTTATTTTTGCCACAAGAGGCCAACATCCAAAGCAAATCATCATTTAAAACAAAGCCCAAAAAAAAAAGATTGACAAAAATTAAGTTTTCCAACTCTCATTTGAAAAAATCCCAACTACGAATATAAAACCCCTCAAAAACATAATCTAAGGATCAAAATCAATGAAAAGAGTTAAAAATTACCTTAGAGATGTTAATGGAATGAAAAACACTTGAATTTAGTTGGGTTTTGATGTAGAAACATTAAAACAAGGGTTTCGGAGAGGATGGGAGATGTTTAAAATAAATGACCCACGAAATGCCCTTTAAAAAGCTAATTTGAAAATTTTCGCTGGAAGCTTACTCGCGGAATTTTTTCACGGGTAAACCTTGCTCGCGAAACAGTTGCGAAACTCTCTGTCTAAAGTTGAAAAACTTGAGATTTGGACCATTTAACTCTCAATTGAGCTTACACACGAAATGGGTCATGAAAACACCCAGAAAACATGTTTTTCACATAAAAACAATTTGAAAAACTTTGAAAAACATGGATGATATATATCACTTTCAAAAGCAAACAAAAAGAACAAAAATATTTTTGGTTTGATCCACATATGGTTGAGCACACACACATCTCATTTGAACATGTACAATCACACAAATAAAATAGATATTCATTGAATATTAGACTTGTGTATTGTGTGTGTGTATCAAATGTGGAATAGTCCTTATTCTAAAGTGAAGTTTCAATGATCAATTCAATCAAGTCATACACAATTGATACTAAGTCAAATGGACTATCTCAATTATAGAAATAAACATATATGACCTCCCACAAGAGAATGATTACAAATCTTAGAAGTTTTTCATTAGGCTTCTGCACAAATCATAACATTTTATCTTTTTGAACAATACATCTCATTTTTTAGATTGGTGCTTGAAATTTTTGATATTTCAATATTGAGAGTTAGCCTTTGGCTTTTTGAGCACTATACATCTCAATTTAAAATGTCGTTTTCCCTTTTTCTTAGTTAAATACTAGTATGTGCAATAACTTTTGCAGCTTATTATCTCTTTTCATTTTTAGATTTACATTTGTTGAGCTCTTTAAGCAAAAACATAAAAATAAAGGTGGGAAGAGATATAGGCACAAGTCTATGCAAGTATCAAGACCATCAAGACCATTGACCAATCATTCATGACAAGCTTGAAGATTTATTTACAACAATCACACATAGTTTTCAAGATTTATTCTACACATAAATATGTGCATACATAACAAGCTAAACTCGTAAATGCACTACGCCATTAGTACGAAGGTACTAAGCCAAATTCACATGTGACATGTGCTTAAACATATACGATCAAACTTTTTGAATTTTTCACTTTTATGTAGTTTTGGATTTTTACTCACACAAAACAAAAGCAATAAAGTAAGATTAAAAACAAAAACAACGCATACAAATAAATGCAAGATGTACAAATGCATGACAATGAAGCATCAAATGCATGACAATGAAGCATCTAATGCATGAAAGGTCCCACAAAGATCGAAAGAGTTAGATCAAGGACCAAAAGAGCATAAGTTCAACCATAGGAACCCTTCCTCATCCAAACGGAACAATTGTTTGGAATGAGTGTCTCATGAGAAGTGAGACGAGGTTTGGAAGAATGAGAACCAGAAATGCACATAGATAAGGTGTTAAGAGCATTAAACATTTTCTTTAACAACATGCTATTTTCACTCAAATCTGGTTTACCCTTTTTAGCACAACTCCCAAGAAGCTCAAGTTTCTCTTTTCTTTTGATTTTTTTAAAAGCTTGAAACTTAGAGCAATGTGGTCTTAGATGACCAAAAGCACCACAATGGTGACAAACAATGGGTTTAGGTCCACTAGACTTTTTAGGGAGGGATCTAGCACCATGGTTTTGTTCTTTCTTCAACATGGGACATTGAGGTCTTATGTGACCGATCACACTGCAATGGTGGCAATTAGGAATAAACTTAGATCCACTCAATTCCCTAGGATAGGACCTAAACAGAGGCTTAGGCTTAAGAGCCTTTTTCTCCACTTTTTGATTTCTTTTGTTTGGAGGAATGTACACCAATTTGTCATTTGAGGTAGAAAACACAATAGGCACAAAATTGGGTACCACAACATGATTGCAATATATATTTTCTTCCTTTTTAGCAACAGGTTCAGCAATCAAACACTTGGCATGCATCTTAAGAGATTCATTTTCACATTTAAGATCATCAACAAGTTTGTTAGACAAAACAAGTTTAGCATCCAAGTCCATATTCAAACATTCAAACTCCTTTAGTTTTTCAAGAGACTGTTCAGCAATTTTCTTATACTTTTCAACCAATTTATTGGATTCATTGAGCTTAGCAATCAAATAATCCTTTTCACAAATGAACTTGCTAAAATTCTCATTAAACTTCTTAGCCTTTTTATTTAAGAGTTTGACATTTTGAATATCAACAACAACACCCATAGATACATGTAACATGGCATCACAATCATGTGGATAAACACTCATAGAGGCATTTTGACAAACACCCAATCAACAACATCCATAAAAGCATACAATGCATTATCTATGGCAAAACATACAAGGGGTCAAGGATCACACTTAGGTAATGAAACCAAAATAAGTGTAGCCGCTCTAATACCACTGAATGCTCGAAAATGTGTGAAAACACAAGAGTTATTTAGACCCCCAAATTAAAATTACAGCTAGATAGCTTTTACTTTAACTTATCTAAGTGGGGAAACAAGAGTAAATGAAGCGCAATCAACCAATACTACTCTAGTGCATAAACATGAACAACAAACAATAAAAGTAAAGTACAAGAGTAAGGGAAGAAAGATGCAAATACAAGATAATACGGCGATGTGTTATCGAAGAGGAAACTGAAGAACTCGGCGAAAAACCTCTCTGTCATCCTCCAAGCGGTAAATCGATCCACTAGACAATAATTTAGGATACACAAATAGCAAGAGACCCTCCAAGCCTAATCTACCAAATGTACGTAAGCCCTCCAAGCTCCTACTCCAACAAGGCTTCTCGGAACCGTGTCTTGTCTAGCTTTCCGGATCTCGCAATACGCCTGATTGCATCCGCCAAACCTCACTGGCTTCTTTTGGCAATTCCCCAAAGCTTCCTATACTCCAAAACACTATCTACACTCTGAATAGGCGTAGGTTGTTTTTGGGTACAAATTTCCTCTCAAGGTATGACAGTGGGAGAGGGAAGGAGAAGAGGCTACAATGATTTCTCACTAAAGATGAGTAGCTCTCTCTCTCTAAAAGATGGGTGTGTGTGTTGTAGAAAACCTATCTAGGATTTTTCTCTCTGAATGGCCTATTCTACATTTGTGAGTAATAAGGATATATATAGCATGGGTGAAGGGTAAAAAAGTCACACTTAAAATTCCTTCAGGCAGAATGTTTTGCAGGTATCTCGCGAGAAGGTCTTACCCGCAAGACACTCGCGAAAATGACAGCTTGGCACGACTTTTTAGCTTCTAGTCATGTGCTTCTCACATGCTCTTTTTGCGGGAACTCTTATTGCGAACTTCTCGCGAGCTAGTTGCGAAATGCACTGATCTTCATTTAAGCTTGAGTCTTCACCAACTTAATACTAATCCAATATAATAAAATCCCACAAAATACAAGGAACAAAATTAAAGCAATTACAACACATTTTGTCATAGAATAAAGCTAACATAAAACATAGTTATAAATCACAACTTTACAAAATCCATTCCAAAAATCCAACCTAAACCCATTTGAACATAGCCACAACTACGACCCCATGCCATCATTTCACCTCCACAACCAAAACACCCATGCCACCACAACCTGCCACGACCCAGACCCGTCGCAACCCACCAACCCAAAACCTACTCCCAAACAAATCAAAACCCCACACCCATACCACCAAACCACATCAAAGACCAATGTAAGCCTAACTATCCCTGAGGTTTGGACAAATACCAAGGAGGTCCAGAAAATTACAAAACTGACCATTTCAGTCCTTGAGTCCAAACGGACTCTAACACCATTAACCTCAGTCCTCTCATCCCTTTCTCTTTGCTCTCTCTTCTTCACGCCAAAAACTCTCTGTGTCAAGCTCAAGCTAGCCAAACTCAACAAATGAGCAATAAGACAATCAAACACAGATCAACCCGAACAAACAATCATCCAACATCAAACCTCAAACATACCGAAATCAAAAACATTTCAAAGCAAAACCAAGATCCATAACAAAACCAAACCCAAATCAACAGTTTTTTTTAAAACCATACCCATGACGGCGAACTCTGCCAAATTGGGATCTTGCAACCGCCGGCCACCACTCATTGCGACCCACAAAGCCTTTGCTCAAACCAAAGCAAACCCACCTAGCCCATCCAAACCAAAATCACAAACCACCACCGCCAACCCACAACTAATCCAAACTTCCACTGCCGACCCACACCAAAACCCACGATGTTGCCGTTCAAAGACCACAAGAACGAACACCGATCTACACTGAAACCCAACAACACCGATCCACACTGAAACCCACCAACACCAATCCACACCAAAACTACTTACTCACACTACCACACCGTCGCAAAGACCACGATAGAGAGAAGAAAGGAACATGAGAGTCAAAGACAGGTTTGACTAAGGAAAGGATGAGGGAGTTAAAGAGAGTGATAAGAAGAAAAGGTAAGAAGAAAGAGTGTCAGAAGAAAGAAGGTGGGTGTGGGGTTTTGATTTGTGTGGGAGTGGGTTTTAGGTTGGTGGGTTGCGGCGGGTCTAGGTCGTGGTGGGTTGTGGTGGCATGGGCGTTTTGGTTGTGGAGGTGCAGTGGGTTTGGGAGTCAAAGGGAGAGAGTGAAAGAGAAGGTGAGAGATCGGGTTAGACATCAGAAAGTAGTTTAGGGTTTATTTATTTATTTATTTTAATTTATACCAAACCTGTAGCCACGTTTAAACAAACGCAGCTACAGACATGCCTTAAGCCACATTTATAGAAAACACAACTCTAGGTAGGGCTTAGGCCGTGTTTTTAAATGCGGCCTTAGGAAATATTTAAAAAAAAAAAAAAAAAAAAAAATCGGATAGGTCTATAGCCATGTTTTTAAAACACGGCCTAAGCCCAACCCACAAAAATGCAGTTCAAACATATAAAAAACGTGGCTATAGAGCTGATCTTTGGGCTGCATTTGGTAAACGCAGCTGGTGTAACTGCATTTTTGCCAAATGCAACTCAAAGCCAGTTTATAGCCGCGTTTTTGTAAACGCCGCTTAAAAAAATGTAGCTAAAGCTCACGTTTTTTGTAGTGTATTGAGCCAAGCCCTGAGTTTAAAGAGGTTTTTTTTTTTTTTTTTAATATAATAAAGTGGAGAAAACCTGAGTTGTCACTAAATCACAAGCCTCTTAGTTGAACTTAGTTAAAGAATCTATAATAAGTCTTATATGCTTTGGGCAAAAATTTATCATCATACATCTATATCTATATAATATCTAAAAATTAAAGCCAATAATTTATTGTTGCTTAGTCCATTTTAATCTACTTTAGTCCATTGGGTTCATTTGGTCCATGTCGGTTCATTTTGGTTCAATTTAGTCCATTTAGTTAACTTTGGTCAAATTCAGTCCAATTAGGTCCAACTGCTAATGGGCTTGAAACCTCAAGCCCAAAAGGGACTGCATGAGCTAATGGACAACCAATTTCTCAAGCCCAGTCTGCCCATATTATATTCAAATAAAGAAAAAAAAAGGAAAAAAAAACACACACACACACATTATAAATTGTGTATACAGTTATCACAATTCACAAATCTCTTTCTTTATCTGTGTTTATTTTCAACACAGCTAATTATTCTTGAAGTCCAGTCCAATTGGATCAGAAATGGTTGAAGTCTTAAATGTTTAAAGACTTGGGTGAAACATTGACATGGTCCAGGTCTTGGTGGTCCGCTCTTTTTTTCCCCCTTCTTTTTCTTTTTTTTTTTTTTTTTTTGGGTAATTGCGGAGGATTGATAGAACTCCCGAGCTAACGGTTTACATAGAAACCGGGTGCTACTAGGCTACAAGGCCCAGTGGCTCTTTTTTTCCCTGTTTAGTCATTACCTTCAAACGTTTTTCCATTATATTATATATGATTCATAATATGAACGAAGACCCTAAATGCCCCCATGAACCAACGTTACTTATTCCTATTATATAAATATATGAATGACGGAATCCCGAGTATTGACTCCAATCAGTACTTTTATTGTTTTGAACTGTTACCTAAAAATTAAAAATAAAAATAAAACCTTTTTACGTATCGATGATTGGTTCCTAACAATTAGTCCATAATGATTTTAGACATTAGACATTGAAATTTAAAGTGATCGCTTTTAATCACTTTAATTAGATGGCCAAATCTCTAACATGTTATCACTTTATAAGAACTAATTAAAAGTGATTACTTTAATTTATTATGGACTAAAAATGATTATTTTAAATGTGTTAGAGACTACAAATTTAGAAAGCACAGACACAAACACAAGTTCGATATAGAGACACAAGAAATTTTTGAAAAATTATAACATGAAAGGGCTGATACAACACTGGCATAATACAGGTATATCATGGATACAACACATGTATGATACTTTAAATTAAGTATCCTTGCTTCTAGCTAAAAATGATTGTATTAAATTTTAGGGACAAAAAATGCTTATACAGGACAAACAGTGTCTTTTGTTTTTTATTTTTAAATATGATTGGTAAAACTCAAGTCTCCAGAGATAGAATCAGTACTTTTGTTTGAGTTTTAACATATTTATTACTATAATTTTTTTTTAAAAAGTTTTTGGAGAGATAGAATAGAGCAATTACAGCGATATTGCTTTAAAGAATGGAGCCGATTCAGCCAAGCATGATAGCAAAGTTGTTGGAGTTTTCTCCAACATACTTTTCATTCCAGGTCAGCAACCCCAGTTTGATCTACCTAATTATTGTCCACACGATTTATATCTCCTTTAAAGAATGTGTCATGTAAACAGGTCGTAAAATCAGTGTGAAACAAAGACTTTTAGGGTTACAACTTACAAGGACAGGTCTCCTTGGTCATGCCCATAAGTCCTCTGCCTTTTTCCTTACGGTTACTCACTATCACATCCTCTTGTGTAGTATTAGAGATTTTTCCATGGAGAATCTAATCACATCTTTCTCTGGTGTGAATATGAAAATTCAACGGGTCTCTAATATTGTCTCACACGTTATTTGTTTGGTTCTTTTATACGCAGAAGAGAAATATGTGGACTTTAGTTTTCTACTTTTACATGCAGCTTTGGTCAAGAAATTTGATCAACGGTCTTATCGTCCATTACAGGTTCTGACTAATAATGATTGATCAATATTAGTAAAATTTAGGAGTGGATCCGAATATCACTATTTCTTGGACTACTTGTCTTCTTTCCCTTGCTATAAATTTGCTTCTTCTTCAGCTGCAAAACAACCATACACACATCCATTTCAAAATTTAATAAACCATCATTTTAGTTAAACAAAAGCCTTTTCAAACACATTGCATGGGGCCTTGTTCACACCTGAGTTCAGTTCCACCATCATCATCTTTTTCCATGCACACGTTTATCCTTCTCTGCTGCTTTGGCTTTTTTCTCACCTCTGTGCTTGGTGAGAATAATGAGACTGACCGGTTGGCATTACTTCACTTCAAAGCCAAGATTAGTAAAGATCCTCTTGGGGTCATGAGCTCTTGGAATGACAGCATCCACTTTTGCCAATGGAAAGGTGTTTCCTGTGGTCGCCAACATCAGAGAGTCACTATGTTGGACCTCCAATCTCAAAAACTGGTAGGCTCTATATCCTCAAATGTTGGAAATTTAAGTTTTTTGTGGAAGCTAAATCTTCAAAACAATAGCTTTTATAATGAAATCCCTCCAGAAATTGGCCGTTTGCATAGATTACAAGTCTTGCTATTGAACAGTAACACAATAACTGGAACAATTCCTAGCAATTTATCCAGTTGTGCCAACCTTGTAGTGTTTCATCCAGCTGTTAATAATTTGGTTGGAGAAATCCCCACAAAGCTTGGCACCTTGTCAAAGCTCCAAATCTTTGCTATTGATAAAAATAGTTTGACAGGAATTATCCCACCTTCTTTTGGAAACTTATCATCTCTAGAAGGTTTTTCTGTAGCTTATAATAACCTGGGTGGGAATATCCCTGATTCTTTTCGCCAATTGACCAATCTTAAAATCTTTTTTGTGGGTTCAAATAGGTTGTCTAGTACAATTCCTCCCTTATTCTTCAATATCTCTTCAATAACAAAGATTGATGTAGGAGTTAACCAAATCCAAGGGCATCTTCCATCGGACATAGGTATCACTCTACCAAATTTAGAAATATTTACCATCGGCAACAACCAGTTTATTGGATCTATCCCTAATTCAATATCTAATGCCTCGAATTTACATATACTAAATTTGGCCGTGAATAAACTAACTGGAAAAGTTCCTTCTTTAGAGAAGCTAAATAGAGTGAGGTTGTTTTCCATTGCTGAAAACCAGCTTGGAAATGGAGGAGCAAATGACTTGAGTTTTCTCTATTCTTTGTCAAATGCCACCAACCTAAGAGATTTGGAGATAAACACCAACAACTTTGGGGGGGAGTTGCCTAAATGCATTGGCAACATCTCAACTACTCTTACCTTTTTCTATTTGAATAATAATAAAATATCTGGAAATATTCCTAGTGTGATAGGGAATCTGATCAACTTGGAGGATATAGAAATGTGGAACAATAAATTTTCTGGTAACATCCCCTTTACACTTGGAAACCTTCAGAAATTACAAGTTTTGGATTTATCTCTAAACAATTTCATTGGGATCATTCCATCTTCTCTTGGAAATTTAACAAAGTTGTTTGACTTGGAATTACACGACAACAATCTTCAAGGAAGCATCCCTTCAAGTCTAAGTCAATGCAAAAATTTAATGACTTTTTATCTTTATAATAATAGTCTTAGTGGTACCATATCCCCTCAAATTATTGGTCTTTCATTCTCACCAAATAGCATTGACTTGTCTAGAAACCAATTCACTGGTGTCCTTCCCATGGAAATAGGAAATTTTAAAAATATAGAACATTTGGATATTTCTGAAAACATGTTGTCTGGTGAAATTCCTGCAAGTCTTAAAAGTTGTGTAAAGCTAGAATTTCTAGCCATGAGAAGAAACTTCTTCAAAGGGGATGTTCCTTCATCTTTGGAATCATTAAGAGGTCTTGAACATTTTGACCTTTCTAGCAATAATTTTTCTGGTGAGATCCCAAAATTTTTGGAGAATTTTAAATTCTTGCAATTATTGAATTTATCGTACAATAATTTTAAGGGTGAGGTACCAACAATTGGAGTTTTTAGGAACACAAGTGCAACTTCCATTAAGGGAAATGTTGAGCTCTGTGGAGGCATACCAAAGTTTCAGCTTCCTAAATGCAAATACAAAACATCCAAGAATAGCAAGTTGACTCTTACGTCGAAGTTGATAATCCTTATACTCTTCGGGCTTCTTGGAGTGACTTTGGTTCTATTGTTTCTATTTTTGTGTTCTTCAAGGAAAAAAAGGAGAGAAAATACCTCAAGTGATTCAATAAATTTGTTTCTGAATGTATCTTACCAAAGTCTCCTAAATGCTACTAATGGATTTTCTTTTGATAATCTAATTGGTGTGGGTAGTTTTGGGTCAGTGTATAAAGGAATTCTTGATCAATATAGACATGCAGTTGCTATCAAGGTGTTGAAACTTGGGCGCCATGGAGCTTCCAAAAGTTTCAAAGTTGAGTGCGAGGTTCTAAGAAATATCAGACATCGAAATCTTGTACAGTTGCTCACAGTGTGTTCGAGCATTGACAATCAAGGTCATGACTTTAAGGCTTTGGTATATGAGTTCTTGGGAAATGGCAACCTAGATGAGTGGTTACATCCAACTTCAAGAACAAATGATGCTATTGAGAAACCAAGAAAGTTGAGTTTTCTTCAAAGATTGAATATCGCTATTGATGTTGCTAATGCATTGGATTATCTTCATTATCATTGTGAAACACCAATTGTTCATTGTGACCTCAAGCCCAGCAATGTTCTTCTTGATGATGAAATGGTTGGACATGTAAGTGATTTCGGCTTGGCAAGATTCCTTCATGATATTAGCCAAGATTCTTCTACTAATCAATTAAGCTCCATTGAGGTTAGAGGAACGATTGGTTATACTCCTCCAGGTAAATTTATTTTACATTTCTTGAATTTAATTGCTTTCCTTTTCCCATATTTTCTACTATAGTTTTAAGCTTGAAAATATGGTTTTAATAAGGTTGTATTGTATACAAAAGATAGAATGTATTATAACGAAATTTTCTAGATATCTTTTTTTTTTTCATGCCATTGAAAAACATTCTTTAAATTTTCTAAAAAAATTTATTTCCCTTATTTTTATGTTTTGAATGTATGCCGATTACAATATATGTTATGTGCAATTGCAGAGTATGGAATGGGAAATGAGGTATCAATATATGGTGATGTTTATAGTTATGGTATATTATTGTTAGAGATGTTCATTGGAAAAAAACCAACAGATAACATGTTCCACGATAGCTTAAGTTTTCGTGACTTTGTCAAAAAAACTTTGCCGGAACAAATAATTGACATTATTTGTCCTGCTGTTCTTGGGGAAAGACAAAAGGGAGAAAGAAGGATGAATGACACTTGCAATGGGAATCGAAATGGAAGTTTCAAAATTCATGAATGCTTGATTTTGATACTTGAAATTGGAGTTGCTTGTTCCACAGAAATTCCGAGAGAAAGGATGAACATCAGTGCTGTTGTAGTTGAGTTGCTTTCAATTCGGCAAAACTTTCTTAGAACCAGTATACACACTACTGAGACAAAGTTCAAGTGACAGGTAAAAATTTTTTTTTAAAAAAATCTTTGTTAGATTTAATTTGGTAACGTATTTACCAAACCATATGATCTAACCTTAATAAGGCTAGTCCAAGTTTATTTGGGAAGAGGGTGCGAGGGAATCCTATGGAGATTAGAACCCATTGAGATTTTATAAGCTTATTCTACTATACATAGGATTGGCAATGAGCCCAATTACTCTTCTATAATACCTAAACATGTATTTTCATTTGGTTGATTTCCACTATATGATTGAGATTACAAGGAACTAGCTTACATCCTATTACTCTAGATAGAGGTCTCTATCAATGACATAAGCTTAAATTATTTCCATAAGTACTGAATTGCTGACATACTAAAGACTAAAAAGCTAAGTAATTTGTTGTAAATACTTTGCTCTCCTTTTTATTCTTATAAAAAAATTCTAAATATTTTCCTAAGTAAATGGATTACCATTTGCATAAATATTGAATGAAATGGGATTTAACATTCCTAATTTCTCACACAAATGAGCTTTCTTGTGTTGTAAAATTTTTTCAAAGGTAAAAAAATAATTGATACTTAATTTACTAAATTGTAGCTAATGAATTAAAGAAAATCTTTTAAATTCTTGCTATAGTAGAGAAAACCTTACTCTTCTAATTAAAAATTTATCTTCCTTCACCACAGGTGGACAAGACTGATGACTACTTTTGAAGGCCAAATTTATGTTATATAACAATGAAGCAAATAATTTGTAGTTCTCTAGTTGTTTGTATTTGGCCAAAGTATAGAAGTACTCTATTGACTGAGGGAAATGTTCTTCTTCAGAAAATTGTAATTGTCAATATGCTTACAAAGATAGTTATTGGAATTGAGTTTTAATATTGCTCGGATTTTATCAATATGATCATGTTTGAGCATCTCCAAGAGCATTTGGAGCTAATTTGGGATTATATATACTTTGTTCTTTTGGACGATGGCAGCTTTACGTGTAAGTCAAGATATTCATATGAACACTTTAACTTGCAAAAAAGAAAAAGAAAATTATACTTGTACAAAAATAAAAAATGAACAACACTTATTTTTGCAAAACTCGTGATTTGCGGTTGGTTTCATTCAACTCCTCAAAAACCATAACTTAACTCGTAAAAGACACTTCTCTCTAATCTTATTCTTTGAATCTCTTAATTAGCACTTATCCTTTCCCATCATTTTGATCAAATTATAATAAGATATTTAGATGAAAATCTCACAATTGAACAAGAAATTAATAAAGAATAGTTTTTTTTTTTTTTTTTAAATGAATAAAGAATAGTTAAAAGATAATGACATAATACACCAAAATGATAATAATCATAATATGGTCAAATATATATTATAACAATTCTCTTGGTGATATAAAAAGACCAAATTATTTTTAAAATCTATGAATGCCTTACAGAATTTTACTAGTATTAATTATTGTTAAAAAAGTCTTTTTTTGGGGCCAACAAAAAAATGGGCTTAAAACCTCAAGCCCTAAACAGAGGAGACGAAGTCCATTTGGGCTGAGAATTGGACAGACATGCAATAGGCTTGTTGACATGCTATGGGTTAGGACGACATGGGTTCACACTAGTCCACAGTGCCTCACAAGTTAAAAAAAAAAGGCCTTGCTAGGTGGACAACATGAACAAACGGAAAACCGATTTCTCTAGCCCAGATTATATTCAAAAAATTAAAAAATTAAAAAGAACACACACAAGTTTGTAGCTTAATGGATAAAGTATTTTTTTTATAATTAAATAAGA
This sequence comes from Quercus gilva, assembly GCA_023621385.1. Taxonomy (NCBI): domain Eukaryota; kingdom Viridiplantae; phylum Streptophyta; class Magnoliopsida; order Fagales; family Fagaceae; genus Quercus; species Quercus gilva. Next base: position 28,373,377 of record CM042476.1, read on the forward strand.
GATTTAAAGTTCAATTTTTACCCACACCAAAAACTGATTGGTGTCTTAATCTAATGATAAAGAATCTGTTTTGATAGGTTGTTTTAAAAAGTGCATTTTAAAAAACAGTGTTTTTAAAATATGCGTTTTGAAAACACAATTTTTAAAATCGCAAATAAGCGTTTGGGTAAAAATTAAAAGAATGCATTTTCTAATTTTAAAATCATTGTAAGTGTTTGGATAAGCTGTTTTAAAAAGTGTTGTTTTAATGTAAATTCCAAAAAAGGACTTAAAGTTACCTTGTCAATTTTTTTTTTCCCAGCAATCATTATTTTTGTAAATGAAAATTCTAATCAACATCAACAAGAATGATGACGATGATAATGAGGATGATCAAATTCATAGAGAGAAGTTTCTCCAAAAAAAAAAAAAAAAAATCATCAAGAGAAAGACATTACAATGATTAGAAAAATAAAAATGTTAAAATTTTCATTACCAACAATATCAATTACATCAGGTACAAGGAAGTTTTCGGCATGAACAATATTTCAAATAGGCTGCCTGTGAATCACTGTCCAGCAAATCAAAGAATTAGAGAGTCTTGGGAATTAAATATCATGATTTCTCTGGAGCTAGGAAAAATAAAGCAAAAATGAGTGCCTATGCTTATTTAGCTCTAACTGTTGCTTCTTTAGATTGGTAAAAAAAAATAAATAAAAAAATAAACCCTATACAATCCATTATAATAAATAAATAAAAAGTTCTTAACCAAAACATTAAAATTTGTCCAAAATAGAAATAATGAAAATACTATCTACAACCCACAAATGGACTGAGCTATCCTATCATGAATAAATTTCATCTCTTTACCATGCATATTCTCAATGCTTGCATGAGTGCTACTACCTTCTTCTCTACTATTGCTCTTTGGTTTGTCCAAGTTATGCTCATCCCAATTAAATCTATCATCCTCCTTGTCATGTTTTGCAATAAAATTATGCAAAACACAAGTAGCAACTACAATGTTTCTTTGGTCCTTAATGTCATAAGATGGCATTTGCTTCAAAATTTTCCATCTATTCTTCCACACTTCAAAAGTTCGCTCAATCACACTTCTAAGTGATGAGTGAACATAGTTAAACCTCTCTTTTAGGTGATTTCCTCTACCAGCTCAACGAAAATCTGAAAGATGATATCTCTGTCCTTTATAATATGACAAATATCCATTCCTCAAGAGGTATCCTGCATCAACGAAATAATATTTTCCTAACCAAAAAAAAAATATATATATATATATATATATATATATATATGAGATGTGCATAAATAACATCCTTCATACATATTTAATATATAAAAATAGTATATACCTAGTGGTGGTTTTGGAAAATTGACAGATTGTCGATGGATAGAATCTAAGAAAATGCGTGTATCATGTGTTGCACCTTCCCATCTAGCCATAACATATGTGAAAAGTAAATCAAAATCACATACCGCCATCACATTAAAAATTGTCACACCTTTTCTATTATAATATAGAGTTTTCTTGTCCCCTCCAATAACAACTTGAATATGTGTACCATCAATGGCACCAATATAGTCCTAAAATAAAATACAAAGTTACTAAGGAAATAATCATTACAAAAATTAAAAGGAAATTAGAATGAATGAAATGAATACCTGAAAATGTGGCATGTATAATGGATTTTGTTGGGTATATCTTGGAACTTCACTAAATGTACGGATAGAAGGCTTGATGATATCCATTGACATTATGTTAAGGTGTTTAAGAACTCTGTGAAAATGTCTATGAATAGTCTCACCAAAATGTTAGAATCTTTCTTGAATCAATCTGTTACATGTTCCTTGTTCAAGTATCATCAAACATATACATTCTGACTCTTCAAGCCTAATATGCCTTGTGTGCTAAAGTCCATATTTATGTTGTGAAACATTGCACAATTGAAGGAAAGCAAATGTCTTCATTCTAAACATTTGGTGACAATTTGCTTTATTACCAGTTAAACAATCCATCAACTACTTATAGCTAGTTTGATCAAAGTCTCTACAAGGTTGTTTATCAATGTATTTCAATATAATATGTCACTACTACATGACATCTAGCAACAAGAAGATCATATAATTCATCATCATCTTCCACATCATTAGAACGATCATCATCACTATTATCAATATAATCATCGTAATCCATATGAATGACACCTAAACAATGATAACAAACACTTAGAAAAATTACAATAAAGAAATTGCTTAAATGATTAAAGAAATAAAAATCATTAAAAATATTGATAAAACATCTGGACAAGTTCAAACCACCCTAGCAGACACATTATTCAAAGAAAAAAACAATAAACCACAAAAAACCTAACAAAGAACACATTTTCAAGAAATTATCTTATTATAAAATTTTCCAAACCCTAGTTAATTGCTAAAGTAATGCCCCCCTAACAATTTTGCTTCATCTTGCAGAAACTGAAGCTGTAAATGTGGTTCTCCCATCACAACAAACATCTCTCTTTTCTCTCGTTTTTGAAAAATATGTGCTGCCATGAAGTAGAGTTCAGATCCCTTCTCAATGCCATTAAATGTGCATACACGTTACATGACATTACAAATAGAACTACCCGGCTCAAGTGAAAAAATTGAGTTCCTTGACTCTACAACATCACACATACGAGTAAGTTATTGTGTCATCTTTAATGTTGCTCCTCCTTCCTTCCCTTTGCCCTGTGTGGATGATGGCAAAGCTTGCTTCTTGCCTTTGTCTGGTGTTGGTTGTATAGGGTTAAATGGCTATTTAGGGTTAGCAATCTCAACTTCATTAGGATCATTATCATCATCATTATCTGGAAAAGATGAGTCAGTAGACATTTCACCCAACCCCTTCTTACGTGTCTCAATATCATTAGGTAGCACACCTGAAGTGAGGGCCCATACTAATTCTCTAGTGGCTGCAATGTCCTTAAACATAATGTATAATAACTCTACATCAGAAGCAGGCATTATAAATTGAAACTCTATAAAATAAAATAAGAAAGTTTTTAGAGTTTTTTTTTTTTTTTTTTTCTATCAAGAAAAAAATTTTTGTAGAGTTTTTGTAACAAAGATCTTTTAACTGATTTAAAAAAAAAAAATTCATAATATTTGACAAAATAACAGTGATATAATGCTTTGAAGTTGTTTTATTAATCAAATTGATAAAAGAATTTTAGACGTCAGAAATCAATCAAAGTTGACATAATAAAAGGGTTTTGCGTTTTCATATTTTCAATGAATCCAATTAATTCAGTAAATCACAAATAGAGGCTCTAAATTTCTTAGGCATCTAAAGACTAAGCATTTTTATTGAAACCTCTGAGCAAAATTACATCAAATCTCAGAGCACTAAAGGCTCGATACTGCTGGGCACTTCTTTAAGCCAAGCCTAGAGCTCAAAGGGGTTTTATTTATTTATTTTTATATAATAAATGGAGAAAACCTAAGTTGTCGCTAAATCACAAGCCTCTTAGTTGAACTTAGTTAATGAATCTATAATAAGTCTTATATGCTTTGGGCAAAAATTGATTATTGCATCATACATCTATATCTTTATAATATCTAGAAGTTGAAGTGTAGAAATGATTATTGCTTGGTCCATTTTTGTTCATTTTAGTCCATTGGGTTCATATGGTACATATTAGTTTATTTCAGTTCACTTAGTTTACTTTAATCTAATTCGGTCTAATTTGGTCCAATTGCAAATGGGCTTGAAACCTCAAGCCCAAGAGAGACAGCATGAGTTAATGGACAACCAATTTCTTAAGCTAGCCCAGTCTGCCCCGATTATATTCAAATAAATAAACGTGCACACATTATAAATTGTATATACAGTTTATCACAAATCTATTTCTTCCTCTTTCTTTATTTGTGTTTATTTTCAACACAGCTAATTATTCTTGAAGTCCAGTCTAATTGGATCAGAAATGGTTGAAGTCTTAAATGTTTAAAGACTTGGGTGAAACATTGACATGGTCAGGTCTTGGTGGTCCAATCACAATTAGACATGGCAAAACGAGTCAGAATTTTTCTAACATGACGCATTTGACCTGCAACCCAATTCAACCCGCCTGTTTTGCCACGTCTACCAACATTGAGTAGATTGAGATTAAAGTGTAATTCTTATAAAATATTTACTTAATCTTCTTCCCTTAATATGTTATATACTCCATTATAGTTTGTTATTCTTTACTTGCCATCTTCATTTTCTCTTCCTACTTTAAACAAATCGAAGATTATACCAAGATTAGCTTCTAGAAAGCTGGAACAAGAGTTGCACCAAATTTGGGTATCAAGTGTTTAGTGGTAATTGATAAGTAGTAACAGTATCACCAATGAGAATCTAATCACGGTTAAGAAACTCAAAAACAATTGACAAATTGCATCTATTTCCCAAAAAAAAAAAAAAAAACTTGTTTGAAAAATACGGGTCAACTCGACCCTTCCCACGACCTAACTCGACCTGTGACCCGATTGACCCACAACCCGATTGACCCGTTTAAAAATAACCCGCGACCCATTTTGACCCGCGACCCAATTGACCCGATCCGACCCGCCCGTTTTGCCATGTCTAGTCACAATGCACATCTTTATTGACCAAAACAACTAATATGGTCTTAAAAATAAATAAATAAATAAATGAAATTAAATGTGTGAATAGTGCCATGGGACCTAGTGTTTTAAAGTTAAATTTACTACCGATCTTATGAATAACGCACGGAACCGATTGAAAAATGCCAAAAGCAGGGAGAGAAATGCAATCCAAACTCAACCTACATATAGCAAACAAATGATTAAAAAAACGTCATGCAAGAGCAAGACCGTATGGTTTTGCAAAGACTTATACGATTGCTTGCACAGAAAAAAATGGCTAACCCACCTCAAAATACTCATAGCTGGAGGAACTGGTTTAAGTACTTCCAATACGAAAAAGACCGGGATCCCCCAACCGAAGTCCGAAATGTTCTCTTAGTGGTTGCTACGTTAATTGCTGCAGTGACCTTTCAAGCTGCTGGGGTTAACCCTCCTAGCGGGGTTTGGCAAGGTAATGACCATGGACATAGAGGAGGGAGAGCCATTTATGCATCTGAAAAATAAGCCTTCTATGTTTTCTTGATTCCTAACACTTTGGCTCTCTCAGCTTTAGTCTTGGTCATCATGTCACTCACATGCATGGAGGTTCCCTTTTGATCAATTTGAAATATTTATTGCCATGGCTTCAATTTTTTTAACTTATGGGTTTGCTATATTTGCTGTCACGCCCAAGGAATCAGTGCGTTTTTCGCTATATTTTTCTGGCTACAGCTGTGCCCTTTGTAATGAGGTATTTTGATTCAGAAGTTTAAGAAGATTCAGAGTGAAGTGTCTATATACATAGTTTAGCAAATTGAGGATTTTTTTTTTTTTTTAGAGCATCAATTTTTTATGATTGTGCTTTTTATCAGATATTTTATCAATTGAATTAACTAGAACCTATAATAAATAAAATTTCTAATGCAACGGGTTATGCTTAAGGGTGCATTTGTTTCGGCAGTAAAAAGTTTCTGGAAAATATTTTACACCACTGAACGTGTTTGGGTTGTCCTGGAAAATTCAATCAAACGGAAAATGATTTCCGTTGACTGTAAATCATGCCCCAAAACCCTATAAAATATTTTACACTTGTATTTTACCTTCAATTGTTTTTCACCCCAAGAAAATAGGAGAAAAAGAGAAACAGCAAGAGCTTCAATTGCACATCCAAGCATTGGCGAGAGCTCCGATCGCACATCCAAGCACCGGCGAGAGCTCTGATCGTACATCCAAGCACCAGCGAGATCGCCGCACCCCAGCACTGCCTAGATCGTCACCACCCAAGATCGATCCACCCAAAACCAATCTCGTTCTCGACCCAAAGCTCATCGGTGCTGCCATTCTCGCCATCGTTCTCGTTCTCGACCGCCATAGTTCTCGACCGCCGATCGTTTTCTCTTTCCCTCAATCTGTTACTCTTTCTCCCTCAATCTGTCACTGATCTACCCCTTTTTCTCTCTACCCATATCGAGCAAACCACCGCAAGATGAGTGACCCACCGTGCGATTTTGCCTCCACCGCGCCAAGATTGAACCAAGTCGCCTCTCTCTCTCTTCCTTCTTCTCTCAATTTGACCGGATTTGATGAATTTTTTTTGTTGGGTTTTGCTTTTTTTGTGTTTATCTATTGAGAAATGATATTTTATATTTGTTTGGAAGCTGAGAAAATGTGAGAAAATGTGAGTAATAAGTAAAAAATGTGTTTTCTATAGTATTTTCAAGAATACAACTAAACACTAGAAAATATTTTTCAAAGCATTTTTTAAAATGCAATCAAACACTTGAAAATATTTTCATTTCCCGAAAATGTTTTCACCTAAAAATATTTTACACCCAAAAAATGTTTTACACTGAAACAAACGCAGCCTTAGTTTCCTCAAATCTTAAGAAAACCTTACACCCAAAAAAAAAAAAAAAAAAACCTTTGTTTTATAGTGGGCTAGTAGAAATGAACATAAACTGGCTCATCTTCTTAGAAAGTTGGATCAGTCTGGGAACGACTCGGCTCTTTTCCTAGTTGGGTTTTTCTTGTGGAGGTTTTTGTGGTCTTTTTCTAGTTGGGCTTTTCCGTGGAAGTTTTTGTGGTGTTACAAGGGTATAAGCCTTAGTTGCCTCTTTGTTATGTTCTTGGCCTTTTTTTTGTGTTACTTTGAAACATTTTGTAACAAATTATCTTATAGTATAAGTAAAATACTTATTATGTATTACAACATTTGGGGGAATCATATTCTTCCTCGGAATGATATTCTTCTCCCTCTAATAACAAGGTTATTAGTAGGTTTGTGGGGTTTTTTTATTTCAGGGGTGGGGAAACACTTGTCTCTTGTCTTTCTATACAGTCTTTTCTAATTGTCTACAATACTCTCCCAACGATGGAAGACGTCCTTGAGGATTGGAGAAAACTCACTTTAACAGAAGCTGAAGGAGCAAAAGTAAGTATTAAGAAATCCAAGAATTTGAACGCTAAGGAGTATGTTTTAGCAGCAAAATTTCTAACTAAGAGAGCTCTAAACGTAGAAGCCATTGGCAGAACGTTTAAACCCCTATGGAGGTCAAGGGGTGAATTTACGATCCGAGAGGTTGAGGATCATGTCCTACTATTTGTCTTTGAGCAAGAGAATGATGCTGAAAGAGTTCTGGCCTCAGAACCGTGGGTGTTTGACAAACATCTAGTCCTTTTCAAGCGGTTTGATTTCTCTGTTCATACAAGAAACATGAGGTTTACTACTACAAAGTTTTGGGTTCAATTACATGGACTACCAATGAGCATGATGGATCCTGAAACGGCGATAGAGATTGGTGAAACACTAGGTCCGGTGTCGGTGGTAGAAAATACTAAGGAGATGGTGGGGGGGACATTCCTCCGCGTTAGAGTTGAAGTTGATGTCTCTAATCCTCTCTGCAGAGGAAGGAAAGTAGCTATCAATGAGGAGTCAGAAATTTGGGTCTCGTTCAAGTATGAAAAACTTCCAAACTTTTGCTACTGGTGTGGTATGGTCTCTCACGCAGATAAGGAGTGTGATGTCTGGCTCAGCAGTAAAGGGAAGCTTCGACAAGATCAACAGGGGTATGGGAATTGGCTTCGAGCTTTGCCTTTCAATCCGGGAAGAACTACGGTAACCACTGTGGCTGGAATGGGTGATGGATTGGGACGCCATTCTTCCCATACCAGTGCCTCGATGGCTCAGTCACAGCAGCACACGGTGGTGGACAAACCAACCACCCCCCACGGCGGTAGGGTAGATGTGGTCAGAGGTAGTGCATTTAATCCGGATAATCAAGGCTCAGAGGAGGAGTTACAGTCAACCACGTACCCAGAAGTTAATGCAATAATTGAGGAGAGTAATACCAAATTAAATTCTCCAATCTCCCAAACGGATCATACCGAGCTGGACATGCAATTTAATGACATTGATTCGGTTTGCCACAAAAAAGGAAATGGAGGAAACGGGCACATTATTAGCAGCAAATCTTTAATAACTCCACGCGGCACGGAATTGAATGGAGAAAAAGCAGGAGAATTTAATGAGAGTAATAACTCTAACACTGATTGTGGCCAACTCAGTGAACCTCATGCACCACGCAAATGGAAAAGAATTGAACGTGAGCCTCACGTGCACAGTCAACCCTCAAATTTGCAGAATTCCGCAGAGAAAAAGAGAACACGTAGGGATGAAGAAGCAGAACTGCCTGAGTTACAAAACAAAAAAGTCCATGTTTCGAAGGCAGAAGTCCAAGAAATTTCAATGGTGGAGGCTGCAAGGCAGCCCCGCCAAGAACAATGAGTCTAATAGTGTGGAACTGTCGTGGGCTTGGGAACCTACGTACAGGGAAAGAGCTTGAAAGGATGGTTCGAGCAAAAGATCCCTCCGCCGTGTTTATAGCCGAAACATGGGCGGATGAAGCAAGGCTAAAAGAAGTACAACGTGATTTGAATTTTGATAATTTATTTTTTGTTGAAAGAAATAATAGAGGTGGAGGATTGGCATTGTATTGGAGTAATTCAATAAATTTAAATGTTGAATCTTATTCTAAAAATCATATTGATGCTATTATTAACAAGGGTGCAGGGGATGCTTGGAGATTCACAGGTTTTTATGGTGAGCCAGTGACGCATAAGCGCCATGAATCATGGGATATGCTTCGTCAGCTCAACAACAAATTCAAGCTACCTTGGCTCTGCTCAGGAGACTTCAATGAGATAGTGAAAAGCTCTGAAAAGCTAGGAGGGAGCTGCAGAAGTCATGCCCAAATGCAACTTTTCCGTGACGTTATTGATGAATGTGGATTTATTGACCTAGGTTTCATTGGGTCACAATTCACTTGGCAGAAGCACTTTGCAGATGGGCACTCCATATGGGAAAGATTAGATCGAGGCCTTGCAAATAATGATTGGTTTATGAAGTTTGCAGGAACAAAAATCCACCACCTTACAACAAATTCTTCGGACCATTGCCCATTATGGATTGTTCCGGAGGGTCTAGAAATCCCAAGCATCACAAAACCATTCAGATTTGAAGAAATGTGGTTATCTGATAGAGGATGTACAAATGTTGTGGAAGCGGTATGGACATCTCATGAAAAGGCCGATCCTAGCACCAAGGTAGTCAAAAAGATAAAAAAATGTGGAAAGGAGTTACAAGACTGGAACCGAAAGCATTTTGGGAATGTAAAAAGGGAGCTTGAGAAAAAAAGAAAATTATTGAGGGAGGCTGAGGCAGAAGCAATGAGAACGGGAGTAAATTTTCGGGTTAGAGAGCTTAAACAAGAAATAGATGAGCTAGTAGACAAAGAATACAGGATGTGGTTTCAACGTTCTAAGGTTTTATGGGCAGCCAATGGAGACAAGAATTCAAAGTACTTCCACTGCCGTGCCACCCAAAGGAAGAGAAAGAATTCAATCCTTAAAATCCACAAAGCTGATGGGGAATGGAGTTCAGATATGGGCCAAGTAACAGACACACTAACTTCCTATTTCCAGGAGCTTTATACCTCGGCAAATCTGCCACCATGTGAGGCAGCCACAGACTCAATCAATCAAGTGATCAATGAAGAGATGAATGAACAACTATCTCGAGAATTTCAGGCTTGGGAAGTGCAACAAGCTATAAAGCATATGGCCCCTCTAAAAGCTCCAGGCCCTGATGGTATGCCTCCCCTATTTTTTCAGCATTATTGGAATTTAATTGGAGATGATGTTGTAGATTCAGTTCTTACTTTCCTTAATTCTGCTTCTTTACCTGAGCATCTAAATCATACTTTTATTACCCTCATCCCAAAGAAAAAAAATCCCGAATTTGCAGCTGACTTTAGGCCTATTAGTCTTTGTAATGTTTTATATAAGATTTTTTTGAAAGTCTTAGCTAATAGGCTTAAATGCATTTTACCAAAAATTATCACTGAAAACCAAAGTGCATTCACAAAAAGCCGCCTCATTTCAGATAATATTTTGGTAGCATTTGAATCCCTACATAGCATGCAAAAACACACAGGAAAAGAGGGTTTTATGGCAATCAAACTTGACATGAGCAAGGCCTATGATAGGGTGGAATGGCCTTACCTTGTAGCTGTCATGAAAAAATTGGGGTTCAATGATAGATGGATTAAACTACTCATGTTATGTGTTACAACAGTATCCTACTCCATTCTTGTAAATGGGGAACCCAAAGGTTTAATCCACCCATCAAGAGGCATCAGACAAGGAGATCCCATATCTCCATTCTTGTTCCTACTTTGCACAGAAGGCTTTCATGGCCTGATCAGTCAAGCAGCAGCTCAAGGTGATATTCGAGGTTATTCTTTATCCAGAAATAGTCCTCGTCTAACCCACCTCTTTTTTGCAGATGATAGCCTTCTGTTTTGCAGGTCCACAGTTCAAGAATGCCAAAAAATCCTAGACATTCTTGATACTTATGGCAGGTGCTCGGGTCAGCAGATTAATAGAAATAAAACCACCATTTTCTTCAGCAAATCCACTAATGAGGGTATAAGGGACCACATAAAGCACGCTTTGGGAGTGGAGGAAATAAGACAATATGAGAAGTACCTTGGCCTTCCCTCACTTGTTGGAAAAAATAAGAAGGCTAGCTTTAATTACATCAAAGAAAGGGTATGGAGGAAAATGCAAGGATGGAAAGAAAAGCTCTTATCACAAGCAGGAAGGGAAATTCTAATCAAGGCTGTGGTTCAAGCAATCCCAAGTTACACCATGAGTTGCTTCAAACTCCCATTGGGTTTGTGCTCCGAAATTGAAAGTCTTATAAGGAAGTTTTGGTGGGGTCAGAAAGGAGACAGGAGGAAGATTCATTGGGTTAAGTGGGAAACTCTATGCCTTCCAAAATCTGAAGGGGGTATGGGTTTCAAAGACTTAGCCCTCTTCAATGATGCACTATTAGCCAAACAAGCATGGAGACTTTTGCACAATCAGAATTCCCTATTTTATCGGATCTTTAAATCAAAGTTCTTTCCGGATTGCCCGTTTATGGAGGCTCCAGATTCTCATTCAGGTTCCTATGCTTGGCAAAGTATCCTAAAAGGGCGTGAAGTTTTGTTGAAAGGTGCTAAATGGAGAGTAGGAAGTGGGGAGTCCATTAATGTATGGCTGGATGCTTGGCTGCCATCATTGGATCACCCATGGATTCAATCTCCAATTGTTGAAGGCTTTGAGGATATTAAAGTCAAAGATCTCATTGATCCGGTGACACACACATGGGATGATTGTCTATTACGTGGACTGTTCAACACACAGGAGGTATGTTTGATAAAGAGTATTCCATTATGGTCTACCCCTGTGGCGGACAAACTTACATGGCCTTTTAATGCATCGGGCTCATATACGGTCAAGTCAGGATACAAGCTCTTAGCAAAGGAAGAGCTCATCAACCGGTCTCCTAGGCACTCGGATCGCAGCAGCGAGTTGTGGAAGCTGATTTGGGGTATTGATGTCCCAAACAAAGTCAAAAACTTTGTATGGAGGTCAGGTAAGGATGCTATTCCAGTGAAGGCAAATTTGAAGAGGAGGAAAATCTTAACTGAAGGCACGTGTGATCACTGTGGGCAAGAGGAAGAATCGGTCTTACATGCCATATGGGAGTGCTCAAAGCTTAACCCAATTTGGGATGCCATACCAGAGTTCTCTTTCCGCCAAGTTCGCTCATTTGCAGATATAAAAGAGCTGCTCCTCTATGTCTCAAACGTATGTAATAAGGTGGAATTAATGGTGGTCATTATGTGGAACATTTGGTTTCGCAGAAATCAGTTGAAAGTGAGCAACAAAGATCACCCAATATCACAGGTGATTCCAACTTCTCAACAAGCCTTACTGGACTATCAACGGTCAAGGAACGTGCAACGAACTCAGAGGGTCAACCCACCACCAACCCGAGTTGTATGGACCCCTCCACCTGATGGCTGTGTAAAAATCAATTTTGATGGAGCAACATTCAATGACATAGACAAGGCAGGCCTGGGAGTAGTTATTCGGGACAGCTTTGGTCAGGTGTTGGCTTCACTGTCGGAGCAGATTCAACTTCCTTTTTCTTCGGATCTGGTGGAAGCAATGGCAGCAGCGAGAGCCCTTTCCTTTGCTGCAGAACTCGGCTTCCCAAGGTTCATTTTAGAAGGAGATTCAGAACTCATTATAAAAGCTTTACAGAGCAAGGAAGACTCCTTAGCTCCCTTTGGTCACATCCTGGAGGCAGCCAAAATCACAACAGATGTCAACCGTGTTTCATTTACCCACATTCGTAGACTTGGCAATGTTGTTGCTCATAACCTTGCAAAACATGCACGACATGTTGCAGGTTTACAGGTGTGGATGGAGGATGTTCCTCCACACCTCTATTCTGTAATGTTATCAGACCATGTTTGATTTAGTTTAATGAAATTCAAGTCTTGATTCTCAAAAAAAAAAAAAAAAAAAAAAAAAAAAAAAACTTCAACTATGTGTCATGTGATTAGAAAAAGTAGAATGCAAATTGTTAGAATTAATATAATTAATAATATGAACTTATTAGTTGAGTGAATTGAAAAATATTTAATTATTTTCACTAATTTAAACGTAACATATTTAACTATTTTATACTCTTGAATGTGTCTTAATAACTTTTTTTTTAGTAATTTATTTCAATTTTTCCAAAGTAAATAAATTTGAGCTAGAATGTCATTTTTAAAATCAATTAATTGTTATATACAATATTGGTCACACACATGTACATTTTCAATTTTTATTGAATGTGTTATTAAATTTGCCTTGTCTATTGATATTTTTGTTTTAATTGTTTCCAAAGAAACTATATATGAGAAAGAATTTCATAATCTAAATAAATTGTTTTATCTTTTTATTAATAATAAATATTCCAATTAAATTATTTCTTATATAACCTTTATATAAATGACCTTATAAATTCATTTATATAAATATTAATTAGTATATCATTTATAAATAATTAATACATGAAAATAAATGCAGTTAGCTTTTTTGCACTTGATATATAATTAATGCATTAACATAAATGAAAAGTTTTGATGAGGTGAAAGGCTGATGATTTATTTTCAATGAATGTGCCACTTGGCAAGAATTTTATCTTCCAAATCAATTTTTTTATTTTTTATTTTATAAGTATTCCAAATTAATTATTTCATATGTAATTTTTAAAAATCTGTCACATAAATTCATTTTATATAAATATTAGTACACCATCTATAAATAATTAATACTTTGAAATTGATGCAACTTGACAAGATCTTAGACCCATTGATCTCATTGAATTATATATATTTTTTATTTTATTTATTTTATTTTCCTGAGTCCTTATCTAGTTAATTAATCCTAATGATTCTTTTGAATCATTTACGGCTTCCTCTACCATTCAACATTCAACATTCAACATTCAACAAAGGCCAAAGAAAAAGAGAGCTTACGGGTGGTTGACTTGAGTATTCTTGTTGGATTTATGAGCACAAGGTTGACCTGATGAGAGGCTCTTCACCGGGTCTGGCCAGCACTTGTTCGTTGTTCCTTCTTCCTCTGTCTTGATCTTGAGACATTATTAGCATCCTCACTGCAAATGGTTAAAAAAAAATCAGCTTAACAGTGCCAGTAAGACATTTGCTAATAAATTATTTTAAAAAAGTTTTAATACTACTTTTATAAAAAATATAAAAACTGTTTAATAAATCAATTACTTCTTTTTTTCTCATAAATTTTTTTTAAAATATTTTCTTACCCAAATACTTATAGCATGTATTTATTTTTAACAAACTTCACTCTACTCTACACTTCTCTATTACTCCTCCCTCCCCTTCAATCCAAACAAACCTTAAGATAGTAAATTGTAATTATAGTAATATCACTTTAATTTGTGACCAACTTTACTATTCTAACTCTCCCTGTAATTTATAAAAAATGTTGTTAATTACAAAATTACACCATTTCAAGTTGAGGTGACGTTTAACAAAACGTCAGCATCATAGACGCACATAAGGTTAACTTTACATAATGTAAGGGATTTAAATCCAAAGTTCTAAACGTTAGAGGATCGGATACCAAAAAAAAACGTTAGAGGATAAAATAAAAATCATCTCAAATTTTAAGGAGATAAATTTTAGCCAAGTCTAACAACATTCCATGAACTTTTGACTTTTGAGAGTTAAAGTTGAGATAAATTATAGCCAAGTCTAACATCATTCCATGAACTTTTGACTTTTGAGAGTTAAAGTAATACTGTAAATTCAAACACGAACAGCGAGGGATAGATTTTTATATATACGGACAAATCACGAAAATTCACATGCACCACAGTACTACCTTCTTGGCAATTGACAAACATTTTGGGATGGACCCAACCTAACTACCAGGAAAAGATTGAGACACGACAAAACGTGTGGAAAAAATTAAGATGAATACTTAACACCAACTTTCGATGAGGTTTCTCCGATATGACACTCTTCTAATTCTTTAGGTATAAACACTATACACCAGCTTTAGATGAGGTTTCTCTGAAATGACACTCTTTTTCTTAAGTATAAATGCAACAAATAAGTCCATCTCCTCTTACATCTTTACTTTCCTAGCAGAATATTCCATTAATAAGACCTCAAAAGGGTGAGAATGTTATTTCTTAAAACTTTTGGGAATGAGTGTGAATTCATCAAATGGAAAGCTTGTGGAATTTGCACCCCCGAAAAAGATGCTAGTTACAATAACATTATTCATTCTATATATAACTAGTCCTTAACACAAGCTTTGGTACATTGTAAATGTTTGAAGAAAATGGCTACTCCTTCAACTACAAGGAGCAAGAGCTGGTTTACACACTTTCAATTTAAGGATGGCGAGGACTCGACTACCGAAGCTCGAAACGTTCTCTTAATAGTTGCTACATTAATTGCTGCAGTGACCTTTCAAGCTGGGGTTAACCCTCCTGGCGGGGTTTGGCAAGATGATGACCATGGACACAGACCAGGAAGTGCCATTTATGCCTCTAGAAAACAAGCATACTATGTTTTCTTGGTTTTTAACACTGTGGCACTTTCCACATCGGTTCTGGTTATTATGTCTCTCACATATAGGTTCCCTTTCCATCTCGAAATATTGATTGCCACAGCTTCAATGCTTGTGACTTATGGATCTGCTATATTTGCTGTCACACCTCATGAATCTTATAGATTTCGGTACGTCCTGACTGCAGCTGCTTTGCCTTTTGTGCTACGAGTTTTGATTCGAATGTTCTACATGTGTAAAAGTAAGATTAACATATGTTTAGAAAACTTCTAGCATTTGCCAAGTCTGTATTATTATGATTAAAATGTCATGGCATAACTGCTAAGTACAAAATTGGGGTCAGTTTGATGTAGCTTTTTTTTTTTTTTTTAATATATCTTTTATTGTAAGCGTGTATTTGGCTCCAGTTTAAAAAATCAGTTTATTTTACTATTCAACTTATTTTTTTATATTATTTATAGATCTTATCGCACTTTTTAGTACTATTTATGAGCCTCCTTGTACTATTTCAACTAACTTTTACCTTATCAAAAAGTTAGCAAAATAAAAGAATACCAAATCCACCCTAAATTTTATGGAATTTTCAATTTAAAATAATCTTATCTTTCATCTCTCAAAGTTCTTACTCTTCTAATGAAATAGAGCCCAAAAAAGATTAAGATTCTTATAATTCATCTGACACATTTTCTTATTTCAAGATATTTAGGATTTATATTATCCTTCTATCATTAATTTTATGTTTTTAAATAGAGCCTTGGAAAGGTAGAAAGGATGAGATTCAAAAAAAAAAAAAAAACAAGAAAGGTAGAAAGGATGAGATAGACGGAGAAGAAAGTTAGAATGAAAAAGTATAGAAAAAAGACAAAAGCTTAAGAAAGTGGAACCATATGATGGACACGTATGAAAAGGAAAATGGGAGAGTTGTATGATAATAAATAAATAAATAAATAAATAAAGAAAAAGAAAAAAGATAAGGGTTAGGTGTCACTATGTTATTGGATGTGGGGGATTGCAACGACTTGGTGTAGATAGATAAAATAGAAAAAAGACTTTCTAACCAAAATTTAACTAAAACTTTGATGAGTTCTTGGTGAATGTTCTAAGTTGTCACTATTAATGATTGGGAAATTATTCATTAACATCCAGGCAAGTTCAAGTTAGAATCCAAGAAGGAAAGGAGAAGAGGTCCTTGATTGAAAATTGTAAAAGAGGTTTCAGCTTGACATTTCCCAAGGTTGGTTCGTATAAATTTTAAATCTGTTGGATATTTGGATTTTGTATTTTATTTATTTATTATTATTTAGATGGAGTTTGAATCTTAGATCAAATCATTAAGGGGGTGTTTGGTACATATGTTTGAAAACATATGTTTTGTTGTTTGAAAATATGTGTGAAAATATATGTGAGTGAAAAAGTGTATGAAAATACGTATAATGTTATTTAAAAACTGAAAATGTGTGTTTAAGTGGATGTACCAAACACCCCATAAATTTTCGAAATGTGTAATTCTTATATATATATATATATATATACATTAAATCGATGACCTTTTCAATTTGTATACTAAAACAAAATATTTTGGTGACTATATATCGTTTTGAGATTATTATTATATATGTATGGTTAGAAAAAATTTACACTTTGATGTAATTCTTTCTTAATTAATGTTATATACACTTTTTGTTCTTAATACATATACTTATTTTGTATTAATTGAATATTATTTATTATTTGATCCATAAATTCATATTCTATTTATAATTCAATGGAGCCAGGAAAGAGGATTTGAACATTGGACTTTTCCTTTAGAGACACTAGAAAATATCAGTTGAGCTATAATACTTGTGACATATTTTTTTATGATATTAAAATACAATAACTTTGAAATTTAATTTTTTTTTAGTTTAGATTTCAATAGATCTCTAATATTTCAATACATAAACTCATTAAGGGTGAACAATGTCATCTAATGGTGATTTTTTCAAGAATTAAATTCAAGAAAAAAGTTATCTAGTGATGAAACATTGACATAGTTATATAGGTCTAATTTATGACCGCACACCCTTAGTATGATGGTCATTCCACAAGTATAAGTATTTGTGAGGTGTAGGAGGTTAAGAACCGGGGTCCAAGTTTTTAAGAGGGAGACTCATATGCATACACTTAGATTGGACCAGAATAAATTCACATAAAGGGGGGGGGGGGGGGGGATCATTTGTTAGGATTTAGATCCAAGTTGGCTAAACCCTGCTTTGACGAGGGTTGTACTAATTTGCGAATTATGTAAGTTAAATAGTGAGTCAAGTTGTGTTTAAAGATTACAAGTTCATGAAGAGTCGCTAGCAATTTCAAGAGACTTCACACTCCTTACTTGAGTGAACAGAATACAATGTCATCTAATGGTGATTTTTTCAAGAATTAAATTCAATAAAAAGTTATCTAGTGATGAAACATTGACAAAGTTATATAGGTCTAATTTATGACCGCACACCCTTAGTATGATGGTCATTCCACAAGTATAAGTGTTTGTAAGGTGTAAGATGTTAAGAACTAGGGTCCAAGTTTTTAGGAGGGAAACTCATATGCATACACTTAGATTGGACCAGAATAAATTCACATAAAAGGAGAGGGGGTGGGGGGGATCATTTGTTAGGATTTAGATCCAAGTTGGCTAAACCCTGCTTTGACGAGGGTTGTACTAATTTGCGAATTGTGTAAGTTAGATAGCGAGTCAAGTTGTGTTTAAAGATTTCGAGTTCATGAAGAGTCGCTACCAATTTCAAGAGACTTCGCACTCCTTAGTCGAGTGAACAGAATTTCCCATATATATCATGATCCTTCTTTAAATACAATTGCCTAAACTTGAACTTATAATTACCTGCAAATACCAATCATGCACACGAATTTCAGAGTTCTTTAGAGTACAATGTTGAAGCAAAGGACCTTGGTTTTGGAGGAAGTACTATAGAGCACTTCCAAAATTTAGGGACCACAATGAAGCTAGTTGAGGCTATAAGTCGTGTCTAGCTGTCTACAAAGATTTTTTGAGTATAGATTTACTGTAGTTGTTTTTTATTTTGTAAAAACTTTCTACGGGGTTGATCACTCCTATAGTGGCTTTTCTTCTTATGCATTCTTCTTGAGTTTTCTACTTCATCTCCCAAAATTTGTGTATTATATTATTATTTTTACTAAGTTGTATTGTGATTATGCTGGGACATAACAAATTATCACAACAGTTAAGGTGTTAGTCATAGGTCAAAATAAAATAGCAAAATATTTTATTAGAGCCCACCACAATTAAAAATAAAAGTGTTGTAAAAATTTAATAATATTTTATTGTATCCATAGAATTTCTCATTTATTAATAGTTAACTATAACTCTTATGCTGTGTTTGGTTGGGGTGATTTTAGGGAATATGGAAAACATAGGGAGGAAAAGTGGTAAAAGAAGGAAAACATTGAGGATGGAAAACCCGGGAGAAAAAATTTTCTCCAGGGCTCACAAATCTCATCCTCCCAAATCAGGTGGAAAATTGTGGGGAGAAAAGTGGACTTATGGCATTTTTACACAAATGCCCTCTGGAATTAAGTTAAATAAATAAATAAATAAAAGAAAGAGCACTAGAGAATGAGAGTTGCACTTGTTAGTGCTGGAAGCCTAGAACGTTCTTGAATGAGGAAGACAAAGCAAATAAAAGAAGGTGGATAGAGATATGAGGACAACGTGTGGAGGAGAAAAACAAGAAAAAAAGAAAAAGAAAAAAAAACGTATGGATGGGAAGAAGGCTGAGAAAGGACAAATGATATAAAGAATAAAAAATCTTGAGAAATGTTACCATAATATTTTCACAATATTATTTAAAGAATACAAATAAATCTATTCCTTACCTATTATGTAACAATAGTATAATAGTCAATTTATATAAACTACATTTTCTATCATCTCACTTTTCTTTTTAACCAAATAAAAGAGTTTTCCACCATCCCACTTTTCCATCCCTCCAACCAAACACACACGAGAAAAAACTAAATCCTCCCACTTTTCTATCCTTCCACTAATTTTCCATCCTACCAATTTTCCACTCTTCCATCCAAACGGAGCCTTAATAAGAGCATTTCCATCTAGTGATCTATTTTGTGTTTTTTCTGTTAAATATCTCTTTATATTACACATGGCCGGCTTGTAAACATATGGGCTGCACGTAAGCCATACCCTAAATCTATAGGGTAGCCAAAAGCTACATTTTAGGAGTAGAAATTTACTCCTTCAATTAATGCTTTGTCCGGAACTTTTTCTGACACACCCATAAACCTTTTCATTGTTCATGCAGATGGCTTATCAACCATCCACATTTGCACTAAGGGGGCAAAAATCTAAAAGCAATATACTAAGAGATTTTGTCTCACAAGTGATAAACTTTTCCACCTTCCCCTTCCCTCTATATATATGTATGCATGCATCCATGATAAAACACATCATAAAACAGAGAGAAGATAGAGATATATATTAGCAATATGATTTTCCTTTTTTTTCTAGTCTTCTCCTTATGATCTTTGTGTACCTATACATAATAGTTGTGCAATACCATTATTCTACTTTGTATTCTAATTGTAATCAATAATGAATTTAAATTTGCTTCATTATGTGTTTATTTTCTTTCAAAGTTTTAAAATTCAATGTATATGTTTTGCATACTTAAACAGACATGAATCTTACTAATAGATATAATACCAAGATGATTGGGGAAGATTTTTGTCTAGCAGACAGTGCAACAATGCACACAATCCTTAAAGATAAGAAGTATTTTTAAAACTTAACATTTATCAAAACTATGGTCAATACCATATTTGGTTCATTGAACATAATTGAAGGCTCTAGAAGAGCATATATCATGTTGCCTAAGGATAGAAAATTTTGTATTGATGATACTTTGTATTCTTCTAAATCTAAAAGAAATTTACTTAGCTTTAAAGATATACGAAGTAATGGTTATCATATTGAAACCAATAATGAAGGCAATGAAGAATATTTTTATATTACTTCAATGGTTTCAAGCCAAAATCTCATATTAGAAAAACTGCATATTTTCTCTAATGGGTTATATTATACTACATTGAGATCAATTGAAGTAAATGTTGTAGTGCATCAGAAGTGCTATGATCCAAAGATCTTTATGCTTTGGCATAATCGTATTGGACATCTGGGATCAACAATGATGCGTTGAATCATTGAAAACTCCCATGGACACGCCTTAATGAATTAGAAGATTCTTTCACTAAGTGACTATTCATGTAGTGTCATCACCAACAAAAATTATTATTGAATCTCCATCTTTCTTAGAAAGAATTTAAGGAGATATTTGTGGACCTATACATCCACCTTGTGGATCATTCAGATATTTTATAATTTTAATAGATACATCAACAAGACGGTCACATGTTTATCTACTTTCTACTAGGAATGCTTTATTTGCTAGAATGCTTGCTCAAATCATTAGGTTGCGGTCATAATTTCCATCACCATAAAAAATTGGTATTGAATCTCCATATTTCTTAGAAAGAATTCAAGGAGATATTTGTGGACCTATACATCCACCTTGTGGACCATTCAGATATTTTATGTTGTTAATAGATACATCAACAAGATGGTCACATGTTTGTATACTTTCTACTAGGAATGCTGCATTTGCTAGAATGCTTGCTCAAATCATTAGGTTGCAATCATAATTTTCTGGTCTTCCAATTAAGAAAATTCGCTTAGATAATGCAGGTAAATTTATATTTCAAGTATACAATGACTGCTGCATGTCAGTTGGAATTGATGTTAAACACCCTGTTGCATATACACACACTAAAAAAATGGTTTAGTTGAAACACTGATTAAAAGACTCCAATTGATTGCTCATCCTTTGCTTATGAAAACAAAATTACCTTTGTTTTTTTTAGGGACATGCTATATTACATGTTGCATAATTAGTTCATATTAGGCCAACTACTTACCATAAGCACTCTCCAATGCAATTTGTTTGTGGTCAACAATCAAGTGAGAAACATTTGATTGTGTTGTATATGTTCCCCTTGCACCTCCACACCCCTTGCACCTCCACAATGCTCTAAAATGGGTCATTAACGTAAACTTGGTATTTATGTTGGTTTTAATTCTCTAGCTATTATTAGATATTTTAAACCTTTAACTGGTGATGTTTTCAAGGCATGTTTTGATGATTGTCATTTAATGAAATAATCTTCCTGACATTGGGGGAGAAAAGTCGTTGCTAGAAGCACAATGAGAGATAACTTGGAATTCTTTGATGTTATCTCATCTTGATCATTGTACAAATCAATGTGAACTTGAAGTTCAGAGGATTATTCATTAGCAAAGTATTGCAAACTAGTTACCGGATGAATTCACTAACAATAAAAAAAATTGTAAAATCTCACATTCTAGTTGCTAGTACCCCATCAAGGATTGAAGTCCCTATAAGGCAATCCATCAACACAGGAAAAAATGAGTTTAAACCACACCTGAAGCACGGAAGACCTATTGGTGCTAAAGATAAAATTCCTAGAAAGAGAAAAATACAAGAAAAACAAGTCGCAGCTCCTAAAGAAGCTATACCCATGAATCATACAATAGAAATAATTAATCTATCCAAATTTCATAATTCTCTTGAAACTGAACCCTCTAAAAAAGGACTATCCTGAAGAGAAGTCACTTGAAGAGTTATCCTTTGAAAAGGATCAGGTACCTGAAAATAATGAGATCAATACATTAAGTTGGGTTAAGATAGCTTGACCCCGATTAATTAATTCAATTGCCCAAGTTGATTAATTAGGTTCAATTGCATGCAAATCATAGAGGCACCAACAAATCACCAAAAATACTAAATGCAACAGAAAATAAATTTGACACGGTAATTTGTTGACAAATAGGGAAAATATCGCAAGACAAAAACCCTACCGGGTGATTTTAAGGTCACCACTCCCAAGAATTCACTAGTCTACAATTAAGCAGTTACAAGTATAATAAATCTTACCAACTACCCTAGTCTATCCCAAAATACCAACTTGCAGTTGAACCTTCGCTCCAATACCCAATTGGACTTGATCTTGTAGTAGCCTTCTTTCTCTTGATACACAAACTTCCAATTTATGACTAACTCCTTTGTACGGATCCTAGTACGTAACTAACTCCAACAACTTGAATGGTTGTTATTAGCTGCAAAGTTCTTCAGTTCATCAACAATGAAGATCAAGAAGCACTTGGTTACTGTATCCGTATATTGATAGCTTTTAAAATAAGCCTTATATATGTCAAGGGTTATAAGAAAAGAAATCCTAAACAAACACATAAGCTTGGGCTGGATTTTAGATTTGGAAATTCTGAAATCGTAATTCTCGATAGATCGAGCTAGTATCGAGCTATCCATTGAGCTTCGAATTAAGTCTAGATAGCAACTATCTGTTGAACTATCTATCGAGAATTAATAAGCAGCTTTTCTTCACTTTTTTCTTAAATCAATCTTCATGTTTTTAATACTTGACTTGAACAACATGTTTCTTGAAGTACTAAACACGTCTTAGATATACCCAATTACAAATAAAGTGCATTTTGTCAAAGAATTAGTCAATTACAAAAAAATATGACCCTAACACATTATGCGAGTACAAGAGAAGAGATATATGGGATAAAAAAATTGTTGTTGACAACATATTTTCATTCAAAGTTGCCATTGACATTACCGGAAGTAATAATGATTATGAAATGGAACCACAATATGTTGAAGAATGTCAATGCATAAATGATTGGCTAATGTGATTAGAGGCAATTTAGGCATAATTAAATTCCCCAGCAAAACGTGAAGTATTTGGACCTGTAGTCCAAACACCTGAAGGTGTAATGCCTATCGAATATAAATGGACATTTGTACGAAAGTGTAATGAGAAAAATGAAATTATGAGGTATAATCACTACTTCCTCTAATCACTCAAAGATTATTGCAATCCATTAAGCAAGTCGTGAGTGCGTTTGGCTAAGATTAGTAATTCAACATATTCGAGAAAAATGTGGCTTATCATCAATTAAAGATAGTCCCATGATCTTATATGAAAACAATGCTGCTTGTATTGCTCAGATTAGGGAAGGATATATCAAAGGTGATCGAACTAAGTACATTTCACCAAAATTGTTTTACACATGATCTCTAAAAGAACGGCAAAAATTGATGTCATGTAGATATTGTCAAGTGACAATTTGGCAGATCTATTCACTAAGTCATTACCAATTGCAGAATGTAATAAATTATTGCACAACATTGGCATGCGTTGACTTAAAGATTTTTGAAGATATATGTAATCACAAGGGGGAGTAAATGCCCAAAAGGATATGTGATGCACTTTAAATGCACTCAAAAGCTTACTAGAATACTATACTCTATTTCCTTTGCCACTAGTTTTTTTTTCACTGAATTTTTTCTTGACAAGATTTTAAAGAGGCATATTCTTAGTAAGTCTCCCTTCAAGGGTGTTAAATATCTAATTATATTACACATGAGCAGCTTGTAAACATATGCACTGCATGTGAAACATACCCTAAATCTATAGGGTAGCCAAAAGCTATTATTTAGTAGTAGAAATTTATTCCTTCAATTAATGCTTTGTCTGGAGCTTTTTTTTTAATAAATAGATAGTGCAAGAGGCGAATGTGTGTAGAAACGGTAAATCACTGAGAGATATCTCTCTTTCTCTCGCTGTTATCTCTTTAGATAACAAAGAGATGTATATGTAGAATATGGATGTGATGGATGACCACTAGAAAATAAACAATTCAGATGTAATCTTAATCTTATATTTCGTATTCTTATCTTTATATTTCCTTTATTTTACAATATTTTTGTCTATTTTGCATGTTATTGTAGTTCCTAAGGCTTAAAAAAAAAAAAATACAACACCTGGTGCTCTGTCACTGTTGAGAATTTTGCATTTTACAACAGTGACTAACATCTAAAAGTAAAGGTTTAGAGATATTATAGGGTCCTCTGGTGGGCCACGTCATTTGTCCACCATTCCACTAAAAACTTCCATTTGTTTAAAATTGCTGAGTCAGTAATTAATTTTTATTTTAAAAAAAAATCTCTAACTAACAATTTTAAACAAGTGACAGTTTTTTAGTGGAATGGTAGACCACATCACTTGTCTACCATATAAATCTTATAATTTCTCCTACTGTAGCATCGTTTATAGATTGAACTCTATTATTTTATTCCATTCCTTGATAGAAATTTCTAAGCAACAAGCCTCTTGAGAACAACTTGCCAGACATTTTTTTTTTTTTCGAATAACTTACATGCCACACTATTGGAATAGACTCTAGAACACTGACTAATCTAACACATTATTTCAAAAAAATATTTTTTTTTCTTAGAAAAAGAAAAATAAATCCAACATATGTACTAGGATATTAAAGGCCTACTTGGTTTAATTTTTTCAAGTGGAGTAAATCCAAAGATAAGATTTATTTTACAAGAGAAGAATCTATAGGAAATTAGAATTACATATACTTGAAAATTAAATAATAAAAAAATCGAAAATGCTAATCAAATTAGATGCCGCCAATTTGTACATATAGCAGATGTACCACAACAGTTTATGGCATAATATTAATAATAAAGAATTGGCAAATGATAGAGGGTTTCTTATCAAATTGAAAAAGCAAAAAAAAAAATTTTTTTTTTTTGTTTTTAACATTTCACGTCTCTGTAATTGAATAGTTTTTATGGGTTTTCACCTAAAAATTAATGTTATCTTATTTTTGGGCTAAGCAACAAAATAAAAATCAAATTTAATCCTTTTTAGGATTTAAACCACTAAATATTAAACCAAACAGGCCTGTAATATCTGTTCATGATGTATTTTTTTTCAATCTTTTAGACCCAAGTCATGAAATGCCTAAATCAACGTGTAGCCAGAACTGGGCCATTGCCAGCATCACGAAGAAAAGAGACCCATTGTGACTGATTAATGAAGGCCCATATTGTAGAATCAATTTATGGTGGACCAAGTGACCTCCATATATGTCGCAATAGAATAAAATCCAAGCCCTGCTGCAAACGGGCATGCATAAGTTCTTTTATTCTTGAACAGAGTGGCCCAACTCATGGTTCAAGCACGCGATGGCCTAATGGGTCAAACCCACTGAAACTCAGTCCATGGAGAATAAGTTTGGTGTTTTTAGAAGAGGTAAGTAGTTTCAATTCATAGCGTACTGCTGAATGATCGTTGCTTTTTTATTATTAGGTCAAGATATTAATTAATTTTTGGTATAGGTGAGATTCAAATCCAAATTTCTTATTTGACGACGAGAGACTTTATTAATTGAGTTAACTAAAAATCTATAACTCACATGATTAGTTTGGTTAAATGGAAAGTGAAATCTAAGTAATTAGTTGTCTATTGCACCTCTTGACTATGTCGGTTAATGGACACATGCACCTTTGGTCTTTGGATGAATCCTTCATCAACAGTCAAAGCCACGACCACTATGCAAAGTTGATTCCAATGGTGGTTCTTCCACTGGAGGAGCAAATGCATTTTTTGTTTGATGGAATTTGATTTTCTAAAAAGGGTGTTAATGAAATAAGTATTGTGTGTGGTAGGCTCTAATCTTTAAGGAGAGAGACATAGGGTAGAACTGTGTAGAGTTCATAGAAGCTACAAGAGAGAAGCCAAGAGATATGTGTGGTGAAGGACGCTAGAGGGTAGGTGAGACACATTAAACAATTGAGAGCAATTTGGTATTATTCTGGCAAACATGTTTTCACATCTATTTTTCTTCAATTTGGAGAGATCAATTTTTAGTGCGCCTAGAGAGGAAATTTCTGAACCCCACCAAAAATCATCTATCTTTTCTCTCCTTACCAAACAATACCTAATCCTCTTTTCTCTCATTTCCTTTCTTTTCTATCCTTCTCATTTCACATCCAAAAAATGCACCCTTAAAAATCAAGCCCAAGGTAGCCAAAGCATGCATGTTCGATCTGGCCTTTGTATCTCTCCTCAAGCCTATAGTCAATAGGAGTTATCAATCGTGAGCACTTATTACCCTCAATTACACTCCTCCTTTCTAAAGATGTCAACTTCTTAGTTCTGAATTCTGCCTGACTTTGTTCAAATTTTCGGATTATAGGAATCTTTTCTCTCACAATTAGGGCCATACGCTCCTTTTCCTTTGCTAAGTACTAAACCCAGTAATAATTTAAACTCAGTTTGGTTAAATGGGTTTTCATAGGAAGAGCTTCGGAATATATATATATATATATATATATATATTGAGAAAGAAGCTTCGGAATGTTGGTTTGAAGAGTCCCAATGGTGTGTTTTAGTAGCTCTAACGGGCCATTAAACTGACCATGCACATGAAAGTTGTCCTACCGAAATGATAACTTGGGCTTCAGAAAAGCTTAAGCACAATGGATCTTTCACTGGCTAATATTTTTCCAATAAAACATAAAAATTGGCATTTTGCCTTAATTAAATCCCTAGTCGTAAGCACAGACGAGCATCCTTAGGAAAGACCAAGTATTTGCCAAAAATCACTGACCAAATAAAGGAAGGATACTTATACATATTGCATTTTCCCTTTCTTTTTCTATTCCCCTTGTTTTCTGTTATTTGCTTGCTTTGTTTTGAAACTTAATATGCTAATTATTATTTAAAGGAGCCCAAAGACATTAACGGCAACAAACTATGTAAAACCTTGAATAGCCTTACTCTTAGGGGGTTCACCAAACCGCACAAATTACAAAATGGTATAACCGCACCGCAAATAACAGTGTACCGCACCTAGGGATGGACCCAGGATTTCAAGCTGCGGGGGCCAGAGATAAGCATAAAAAAAAAAAAAAAAAAAAATCAAATCAAATCAAATACACATCCATATAGTCAGTGGTGGAGCCAAGAAATTTTCTTAGAGAGAGCAAGTTAATTATGCCTACATTGTGTTAATGGGTTAAATCTACGTTAGTTCAACCTACATTGGCTCAAAATGCAAAAAAACTCAAGTTAATTTGGCCCAAATTGTGGCCAAAAATAAACTACTTTATTTAATAAACTAACTTTAAGTAAACTTGTGCCTACTTTTTTTTCACTGTACTAAATTATTTGTACTTAGGTTTGAACTTACCTTTTTACATTTTAGAGCTTTTCTAAGGAGTTACATCTAATGTTTCAGCATTTAGGATAAAAAATTGATTAATAGGTATGAAATTTTGAAGATTTATACAATAATTTTTGTTAAAAAAAAGTGTGAACAATGAAGTGCAAATTACTATTTAAGTGCAATTAGATCAAATCAAACAATTATTTGTCCTACTATTATCAGATATAAATAGATAATCTAATATTCTAATATAAACCACATTATTATTATTATTATTATTATTATTATTAATTGTAGTGTACTGTGTAAAGAACATTAAATCGCCGAAACAAAACTAATACTCCCTCCGTCCCAATTTGTTTGTTCTGTTTAAAAAGTCAAACTTTTTAAGGGAACATTATTTATTGTCTTATCTACCTTATAAAAATGTACTTCTATAAGTTTATAAAATTGTCGTTAAATAAATTTATCAGCTTTTTTTAAAAAAGATTTATTTTTAATGAGGCAACTAAAAAAGTGACCCAATTAGATTGATTTTTAAAATATTTGTTAGTTTTCTTTTCAAATAGTTTAGAAAGTAAAGTAAGGGTATAATAGGAATATTAGTAAATTAATAACTTTTATTTTTAGAAATATGACAATATTTTAGGATATCTCAAAATGAATAGATGACAAACAAACTGGGACAGATGGAGTATACCTTATTATAATAAAAAAAAAAAAAAAAGAAAGATAAAAGTATTATATGTGAAATGTTGTTCAGCACTTCATTACTCAGTTTAGAAGCTTACTAGTCGGTCAAAGTGAATTGCTTTCACAGCAGTGTTGAGCAGTTATTAACAAATATAATAGCAGTGTTGAGCAAACAAACGACAGAGCAGCAAGAGAAAAAGAGGTGTACTAGTGTTGCTGCCGAGGAGTGGCGTTACAGATTCCCAGCAAGAACACTAGCGGCGTGGTTAGCTGGCCATGGCAAGCGGCGTATTTGGGACAGTACACAGTAACCCTTTTTTTTTTTTTTTTTTTTTGAGTTTATATATGTTGCAAATTTGGAATTTATAAAAGGTGAATGAGGGGTTTTGGAGGAACGTGGGCTAATTATTAGGCTAGATGGTGGTGGTGTGGGCAGCAGCGTGAATCTCTCTAAGTCTCGCCTCTCTCTTTTTTATTATTATTTTTTTTCCTTTGTTTTTCACTTTTTCGCTTGTTTCGTTTGGTTTTGCCGTTTTGGACTACTGGGTTTTTTTTTTCTTTTTTTTTTTTTATTTTTTTTTTTAGATTTACATGGGCTGTTGACTGGGCTAGCCGGTTGTGGTTCATCCCTTCATGAAACTAAGGGGGGCCTAAGTCATTTTGATAGGGGGCCCAAGTCTTTTTTTTTTTCTTTTACAAAAATATAAATTAACCCTCTAACTTTCACTTTTTTTCATTTTAGTCCTCTAACTTTTAGTTTTGTCAATTCAGTCCTTTAACTTTCAATTTTTGTCAATGTAGGATTCCGTTAAACTCCAGTAAGGGCTGCCGTTAACTTTCAGTTTTTTTTTTTTTTTTAATTTCGGAATTAAAAGAAAAAAAATGTTAAAAAAAAAAAAAAAAACCATTTAAGGGGAACGACAACATCATTCCCCTTTCCTGAAATCAAAACCAAGGTTCACACTATATTACAAGTGAATGGCATCAGACTGCATCACTACTAAAAGCTTTCAATCTCTCTGTTGCTACAATTTGGTGCGATCTACAATTTGATGAACCCACCTCCCCAACAACAAATGTAATAAAGATGCTAAAAAAATTTCAAAAACGCGTTCCCCTTAAATGTGTTCCCCTTTTGAAAACCGAGTGATTCCTCGGTTTAAATGTTTTTTTTTTTTTTTTTTTACAGATTTTTTTTTTCTTTTAATTCCAAAATTTATATATATATATATATATAAATAAATAAATAACTGAAAGTTAACGGCAACCTAGTTGTGGAGTTTAACGGAATCCTACATTGATAAAAATTGAAAGTTAAAAGACTAAATTGATAAAACTAAAAGTTAGAGGACTGATATGAAAAAGAGTGAAAGTTAGAGGGTCAGTTTTGCATTTTTGCCTTTTTTTTTTTTTATTTTATGGGAAAATTTTACCTACTAAAACATTTTTTTTGGGCCCAAGGGCCCAGGCCCCCACCTAGGTCCGCCCTTGGCCGCACCGCATGATACAGTATGGTTTACAGTTTTATAATAAGAAAACCATACAAACCGCACTGCACCGCACCATTTCTATATATTAATATATTTATTTATTTTTAATATTAAATATATTATTAATAGTTTAATAACCCCAGTTAAAAAAAAAATATATATATATATATATATATATAGTTTGATAACCCTAGGCAGTGTTGACTAGGAAAGCTAGCCCAAAATAAAGAAAAACTACAATAGTTTAAAACTTGGCCTAAAACAAAGAGAAAGATTAGTTTCAGGCTGGGTAGGAAAAGCCCAAATTTTGAAAAATATACCGACTTCAAACCGTTCAAATCACATCTTATACATAGAACCACACATGTGACAACAAAAATTAGGTGCGGTGCAATTATGATTTTGGCTAAACTCTAAACCGCACCGCATTACACATGCGACCACAAAAATAAGATGCGGTATAGCTATGGTTTTAGTTAAACTGCGAAAAATGGCCCCAAACCGCACCGCACCGCTAACACCCCTACTTACTCCAATACAATAAAGTGATAAACCATTCCAACAAAGAAATTTATTCCTTTATACTATCATAACCTACACTCATAAACACCTCAGAATTCCTCACACAATGGCGGAGGAGGTAGGATTTGACCCTAAGGGGGGCAAAATTTTTAACTAATATACATGTGTTTTCACAAACAAACTTAGATATACATATTGTGTATGCAGCATACAACACATGCATCATATATACAAAATATTAACCAAACTTGACAATTAAATGCTAGTAATATGAATCGTAAGTGATCATTCAATATTAAAAGATCCCCTAAAATCATTGCATATCATTAGATTGTGTATATTTTATTAGTTTTTTAAAATATATAGCTAAATTATACTGTAATTATTTATGTTAAAATTTCATTTATAATTTTCATGTAATGATTTTTTTTTATAGGACCATATAATGATTTTTAATAAATCAATAAACCTAAAATACAGTTTTTGTTAAACTTATAATATGATTAGATTATAACAATTTTAAACCACATAATGACTATTTGTGCAACTACATTTTTAGAGTTTAACTTTAAAATAATATCAAATTATGGAATTTGTCATGTAATTGTTTCCAAATTTTATTGCTTAATACTTTTGAAAGGAAACTTTTTTCATTATTACAAATTATTTTACAACATTTTTACAAGCTGTTGATATTACCAACTTCTTATTGGTTTTCACCTAGACTCACCATTAACATTAATTTTTCATTTACCAATAACTACTCACCATATCAGTAGTTTGTAAAAAAAAATTGTATCTCTAGCATTTCTCCTTTTTTGGTGGTATTTTCGTCTCTTCAATTAAGACTTTTTCTTCTTTAATTTAGTTTATTTTATTATCATTTTTTTCTTTTTATAGAATTTGAACTTTAAAAAATATTGATAAAGTAAAAAAAGATATGAAGATATAAAATATATCAATTGAGTTTGGCTTATAAAAAAGACATCGAGATATATACACACCCAAAAAAAAAAAAAGGATGTACTTGGTTGCTTACTATGGCTCCACTACTTTTAGGGTCCATTTGGTTGGAGAAGTGGAAAAGTGGAAGGATAGAAATTAGTGGGAAAATGGAAAAGTGAGAGAATAAAAAAGATTATAGTTTTCTCTCATGTGTGTTTGATTGGAGGGATGGAAAAGTGAGAGGATGGAAAACTCTTTTGTTTAGTTGAAAAAAAAAAAAAAAAGTAAAAGGATAGAAAATGTAGTTTATATAAATTGATTATTATACTCTTGTTACATAAAGTGAGAGGTAGGTGAGATGAATAAAGTGGAGGTATTTGTGTAAAGTACATCATTCAACACTTTTTTCTCCCCATTTTCCTCCAAAATTGGGAGAATAAAAAAAGGTGAGCCCGGAGGGAAAAATTTCCTCCCTATTTTTTGTCTCTCTTGTTTTCTCTCCTGAACCAAACAGTGAAAAATGTCATTTTTCACCCTATTTTCCTCTCCCTATTTTTCATTCTCCTTGTTTTCACCCCAACCAAACATACGCTTACCATTTTGTTTTGAAACGTGTAGCTGAAGGGGTTTTCAATGCAACTCAATTATTCACGCACTATTTATCACAGTTTATATCTCCACCTTTTACAGCAACACATTAAAAAAGTAAAAAAGGAAATTTTGGGCAGGTCCTTTATTAAAAGAAGCCCTTATCTTTCCCAAACTGGTGATAAGAGAACTTGGCTAATCATGGCTGTGCAGAGTTGATCACTACACTCCAAGTTTATTTCACAAATTTGAGGGCATCATGGAAGGACTAAAGTAATATGAGGAATCACATGAAAAAGCACATAGTCCATACCATGTTTCATATAATAAGGTCAAAGGTTTTTAATTTTTAAAATTTCTTTATATTATGAAAGTCCAGTTTCATATTTGAAGCCCATGTCCATGTCCATTATTTATTTATATTATTTTGAACATCAATAAAGCAGAGAAAACGAAAACTTTTTACTAACTACATTCATCAAGGGCTAATTCATAAATCAATTTCACAAAAAATAAAGAAAGTAGGTGTGGGGGCAAGAACCCAAAATTGTGTACTGGGCTTTGGGCCCTATTCGTGGGTATGTCCAAGGAGCGACGGATAATTAGAAGGGGCCACAGAATGAAGGGTCGCATAGAGAGGAGAGAGAAATATAGTCTGAGGAGGTTTCCCTCCTCGGATAGGTCAAGTCTCACTCAGAAAAGCGCTCGGATGACTTGGGCGACCAATCAAGAAGTTAGAATGGCTAGGACGAACTTCAGACACGTATGAAAGAGATGATAATATGGAAATATCTCAAAGAAAAGCTGTTTCCACCACATTAAATGCACTGCACCAACTCTTTTGGCAACATTTATGGAGAAGAGACTCCTGAACAGTGCAACCACTAGCCCCTGCCACTTACAGGTAACAAAAGAAGATATTCGATGGGACATGCACTCAAGTGAGGGTCTAGATGGGAACAAATGTAAGACCTGGATGGTCTGAAAGGACCTATAAAAATGTAACAGATCTCCCATAAAAGGGGAGAGAAAAAAGAGAGAAAGGGGGAGGAGAGGGAGAATTACTGTAACATGAAGGATTGTAAGAAAACTCACAATTAGTGTCTTAAATTCTATTCAGTCTCCTTGGACTACCTTTTCATTGAGTTTGATGTGTTGTTCACCTCTGTTTACCATTGAATCCTTCCTTAGCCGTTAATCTGAATTGTTAAAACTTAGCTCTTAGGCTCACCCTCTACAAATTTATTGTCTTGGGCTCACCAAATCTCCGTCCAAACCAGTCTTTGGGCCTGGGTCAAAAACTCATGACCCTTCAGTAGGTAAAGATAAAAGACCTTTATTTAAAATGATTTTTTTTTTTTTAGCTTAGAATGAGAAATGATTCCCAGAAAATTAAAACTAGTTTGCTATATGAAATACAGAGTTTTATTAATGGTTTCCTTCTACCTCTGCACTGTTACTTCCCAGAATAACGAAAAATGAAATAATAGAGATGTACAACTGTACAAGGACTTCAAACCTTTCGTAAATTTAGGAATTTAAGTGATCAAATTAAAATTTTGAGATCTAATTTGAAAAATGCAATCTTTTCTTTAGATTATAGTTTTACTACTACTGAATTTATTATTTTTGTTAGAAGTTTAACATTTTCGTTTTCCCAATCTTTGGATGTTCATTGTCTTGTTCACCTCTCATTGTTGGATGTATACACATATTGCTCTGTTTTATGTCATGCCATTGTACACAAATTAAAAGCCAATCAACACTTGTCTCACTTCTCAAATTTTGTGTTTGGCTTTTCTTGGGTCTACGTTGAGTTCCGGATTTACCTCTCAAAACAAATTGATTTAATAAGATCGACTGTTTATCGATTCACATGTGACAAAAAAGGGTTTGATTTTTTCCATATCCACTATTTTACCCAAAATAAAAACATTTTTACATCTAAATTTTTGTGTTAAAATGTGGTGTGAAATAATAAATGTAAATAAGTGTGAAAACAATTTAGCCAAAAAAGAATAAAAAACTGACAATACTGCACCTCAATTTTTAACATTTGTGGTGCCTAAACATGCAAGAGGTTAGGTTTATAATTGAAAATTTTTGGAAAACGGGTCTGTGTCATATGTTGATTCATTGCTATTTGAAGTGTGATTGTTTCATTATCACACACCTTTGGTCCAATAGTTATTTTACAAGTACAAGCGACTGTAAGGTGTGATGGGTAAGGGTTGGAGTTCAAATCTCCAAGAAGGAGTTTTACACACATTAACTTATAGATTAGACTAGAATATAATTTTTATTTTCTATATAAAAAAAAAAAAAAAAAAAAAAAAAAAAAGAGGAAGAAGAAGAGAGAGATTGTTTCCTTTTATTTTCATAGGTTCAATTTGGTATTGGTTAAACTAGTTTTATTTTGAATTGTTGGTGCCACACAGCTATAGGCTAAACTTGTTCTACTCGACATTGCTATTTATCCTTCATTTGTTTTTTTAATGTATAAAAAGGTGCCATGTGATTTTGAAGTTTATATCAGATCTTATTTTGAATTATTGGAGCTATACAGCTTCACATGACATGTTGTCAGTTCTTCCTGTTTTAATTTGCTCATCTTTTTTTTTGGGAGGATGCGAATTGGACCAATTGAATATGAATGTTTGTAGAAAAGGTTATGTTGCTAGCACAACTTGGCCATGTGGCAAGTTGTGAATGATAGAAATGTGTTATCACATAAATCCATTATTACCTTTTTACTACTCACAACTCACCACGCGAACGACTTGTAACACAAATTGTGCAACAAGTTATGACACGAGCATAACTCTCATAGAAAATTTCACTGTCCAAAACAGAGGAAGCTAGTACTTTCTCCAAGTGGCAAAAATACGATCACTTTTTTTTTTTTTTTGGCTAAATACACGATCACTCCTTTATGTCATCACTTTATCACTCCTTTATGTTGTCACTTTATATAGTTTTTTTTTTTTTTTTTTTTTGAGGGGGCACTTTATATAGTTGATTAAGCATATTTGTCACATTTGAGCATTGGATAGGTATAATTATAAGTTCCAAGACCACTTCAAAAAAAAGTTCTATGACTTTTAAGTTATATTAGGGACTAATAGACATGGTTGTCAAAATTTCAATTTAGATTCTATGATTTTATGATGCCACTTGCCCAAAACGATCCGAATCTTTCAAGCATTTTTGAGATTGTTCAAGATCGATAGGATCGTATGATTCTAACAATCCCAAATGATTCTGATTTCTTGTAATCTTCTCTAACCTAACAGAAGGTACAATTGGACCCAAATGAAAAATAATATCTCAATAGACCAAGTTTTGCTATTCTAATGTAAAGAGATAAAGGGTCAGTTGGACCCAAATAAAAAATAACATCACAATAGTGTCAAGTTTTGAGATTTTTGATCTCTTTAAATGATGCTTGCAAATGAATATAGTGACATATGATAATTATAATTTATGTGATTTTTTAAAATACCAATGTGTTTTTTTTTTTTTACTTAAATAATATAAGATCTTACTATCTATGATCCAATTCTATGATTCACGATTTCACTTACCTCTCATGATCTTACATAGGATCCTGATTTTGACAATCTTGCTAATAAAACTAAAGAAACGACTTGTGCAATAATGCATTGTACACGGTGAGATGTAGACGTGTAGGGCTGTCCACGGGTCGGTCTAGGTTGGGTTTGTGCCCAACTCGCAACCAACTCGATTTGAACGGGTGGAGAAGTTCCAGACCTGCCGCCAACTGCGAAAAGCCACCAGTCGAGTCAGATCGGGCTTGGGTGGGCGGCTGTTGGCTTTGATTTCGACTGAAATACAAAGATCAAACACTGAACTTTGATTCCTGAAGAACAAAATCAACAGATCTACAAACCCAAAGAAAAGATCTACACACCCAAATAACATATCCACAAATCCAAAGAACAAAAACAACAATAGACCACAATCTCAGAGATAACCGAACCTAAGAGATGAAAATTTCAAGGAGGTGAAGACGAATCTGAGAGATGGAGGCGAAGACAAGCTGGGGACGCCGCAGACGAGGAGCGAAGATCGACGATGAAGAGCACAGATCAACAATGAAGAGGCAGAGATCAATGATGGAGAGGTAAAGATCGACAACGAGTAGGATCGGCGAAGGGTAGACATTGACAAAGAGCAGATTGTGAGACTAAAAGGAGAGAGTGAGATTGAGACTTGGTCATATCTCAGTTCAGTCAGGTTTCTTCGGGTTTTGGGGAGATAACCCGCCAATCGACCCATCGTTTTTGGGTTCTGGAGGCAGAGACCTGTCGCCGACCATCACCGGTGTCGGGTCGGCTGGATCGAATAGGTTGGGCGGGTGGGTCGGGGCTCGGTTTCTGTTGGACACCCCTTAGACGTGGCAAAACAGGCAGGTTGAGTCAAACGGGTTTGCCGGTCAATCGGATCGCAAGTCAAAACGGATCATTTTTAAACAAGTCAATTGGGTCGCAGGTCGGGTCGGGTTAACCTGTATTTTTCAAACAATTTTTTATTTTTTTTTGCAATAGATGCAATCTGTCAATCATTTATGAGTTCTTCAACTGTGATTAGATTCTCACTGGTGATACAGTTATCAATTACCACTAAACACTTGATACCCAAATTTGGTGCAACTCTTATTCCAGCTTTCTAGAAACTAATCTTGGTATAATCTTCGATCTGTTTAAAGTAAGAAGAGAAAATGAAGGTGGCAAGTAAAGAATAATAAACTATAATGGAATATAACCAGCTGATGTATACATCCAATTTATTAATTTACCAACACGTATAACATACACATGCATTGTACACTAATATTAAAGAATTGGGATTTCCCTTGCTCCTCACCAAAGCCAAAGGACACTACGATGCTGATGTGAACTCATCAAAAGCACAATTCATGCGCTTAGTCTCTAGATCCTCCATTCATTCATTTTGATTTACGGCTATACAATTCATTCGCACACATGATAGCAAGCTAGGATTTACTAGTAAGCTAGAGTTTGCTTTTACATTCACACACATGATAGCAAACTTGTAAACTTGTAAAAAGTATATTTTAAGTTTACATTACTAATAATATCATTCCCACAAAAAAAAAAAACAAAACAAAACAAAAACAAAAACAAAACAAAACAAAACAAAAAATCAAAACTAAGCTGAAGCTAATAATGTCACGTTTCACTCTTTCATGTTTATGAATTGTGCATTTGGCTTTGGACTACAGCTAAGCTAGTCAATTGAATTAGATTTTTTTCTGTTTTTTAATGGTTGCCCAGACATATTTCAAAAAAATACAAACATTACTCAAACTTTTCTACCAAACAGACTCCCACTTTTTCATGTCTATGAATTGTGCTTTTGCCTTTGGTCTACAGCTAAGCTAGTCAATTGAATTAGATTTTTTATTTTTTTTCTGTTTTTTAATGATTGTGTTGTGTTGTGTTGTCTAAATCTTGTATCATTCTCTCATGTCATGTGTGTGAAAATAGTGGGGCTTAAGCTTTATTGGCTGTGAAGCCCTCAAATAGTCAAATTGCATGTGAAAGGCTAGAGCTATTGTCCGGTAATTTATTGACTATTGTCAATTGAATTCGATTTTTTTTATTTTTTAATGATTGTGTTGTGTTGTCTAAGTCTTGTCTCATTCCCTCATGGAGCTATTGTCTTGTAATTTATTAACTATTGTCAATTGAATTAGATTTTTTCTGTTTTTAAATGATTGTGTTGTGTTGTCTAATCTCATTCTCCCATGTCATTTATGTCGAGGCAGTGGAGCTTAAGCTTTATTGGTTGTAAAGCCCTCAAATAGTCAAATTGCATGTGAAGGCTTGAGCTATTGTCTTGTCTTGTAATTTATTGACTTTTTTTTTTTTTTTTTTGGTAAAAGGGTATTCACATTTAACTAAACTGAAACAGAAAAATCAGGACAGAGCCTGGGGTAATACAGCCCATTAACATCAGAAAGAAGAGCAAATTCCAGGTCCATAGGCGGACTATGGAATAGCTCAAACTCTTGAGCTTGGTTAGTGCCCTTCCTAGCTAGGGTGTCCGCACATCTATTAACTTCTTGGTAGCAGTGGTTGATGCGAATCTGATGGAATTGAGCAATCAAGTGCCTGCAGTCATCTACAAGTGGGGAGTTTGCTTCGCTCGAGTTATCAGTCCTTGCAAGAATATCAACAACAGCCTTGGCATCTAACTCGACTTCAACCAATAATAAGTTCTTTTGTAAACACACATTCAGACCATCTCTCAAAGCCCAAGTCTCAGCTATGAAGCTCGACGATTTCCCCATTTTTCTAGCAAATCCGATCACCTAATTGTTACCTGGCAATCCCTTAAATTAACTGGATATTCATCAACTTATGATAAACATATAGTTTTTAACAATTATCTTAAGAAAAAATTCAAAATTTTGCTCATTCCTCATTTAAAAGAAAAGAAAAAAAAAAGAAAAAAAGAAAAAGAAAAAGAAAAAACCATTCCATCCTGCTTACTTTGGCATTGATGGCAGAGATGACTGTGTTTCTGTGCATTCTTCTTCTTCGTACTCAAAAAATAACACAACCACATCACACACACCACCACCAGTAAATTTACAACTGAACTGATTTGCAACAGATGAGTCTTTGACTCTTTTCTCAGTTTAGTCCTTCCTCTCCTCTTTTTGCATTTCATATTTTCTTAATTTATCTCCTTCATCTTTCTTTTTTTGATTTCCCTTCTCCGTTTTTTTTTTTTTTTTTTTTTTTTTTTGGGGTAAAACTCTTTTTCTTCTCCCTTCAAATTGTTTAAACTAATTTCTCAACAACTGTAGTGCCTTTAAGTCCTTGCTTCAATTCCAAGAAGGGTACTTTTCACGTGTATTCAACCATACACTTAGCCATGTTAAAAAGGCTAATTCATTCCCCCCACAAAAATCACAGTGTTCATGCAATCTGACACAGTCATACACGGTATTCCAAGCAATTTGATAAACTCCTTTCTCTTTTTTCTTCTTCTTCTTCTTCTTCTTCTTTTTTTTTTTTTTTTTTTTTTTTTTTTTTTTTTGAGGATAAATTCCTCTTTCTAGTCATTTACTTTGTCTTCCCAACCCACTTTTGAATTTTCATCACTTTCAATTGTTTGGAAGATTTGATTGATTTATTTCATTACATTTTTTATCATTAAATGACTATTATTTGTCTAATATTTTGCAATTTGATAAACTCCTCTTTCTAATCCTTTACTTTGTCTTTCCAACTCACTTCTCAATTGCTAGGAAGACTTGATTGATTTATTTGGTTATATATATATATATATATTTTTTTTTTTTTATCATTAAGTGACTATTATTTATCTATTTTTTTAGCAATCTTTAATCCATTAGTAAATTTTTATTTTAATTATAATACTTAATAGATTGTAATTTAATTTGATAATCTAGGCCTAATGACAAATTAAAAACTATTGAGTTATAAATCACTTAACTATTGAAAATCTCAAAAATATATATTTATAGTAGGACTATTTAGACTATCATACATCGTGTATGTTTAATATTGGCTTAAAAAGTTATCTTTTTTTCCTATTTAGCTTATTTTTACTACTATTTATGAGTTTATTGCACTTTTTAGTACTATTTATGGGTCTTATTATACTATTTTAGCTATCTTTTAGCTTTATTTACAGTATTTTCAATAAAAAAATTTTCAATTTTAACTTAAATAAGCTGTTTCAAATAGACACATATATGATCCGTTTTGATACAACTTATTTTTACTAAAAACTAAAAATACTGTAATAAAATAATTTTTAAATGTATGAATAATTTCGTGAGACTCGTGAACAGTGCATAAATAGTGCACTTTGTCTCTTACACGATAAATTTATGTGCATAAACAATATAATTATTATTCATATGCGCTGAAAAAAAAATACGCAAAATACATAAACATGAGGAAAAAAAGCGAATCTAAACACTACCTATAATATAGATAAAGTATATAATTATCCCTTTTCTTTTTAGCTCCTCAAATATAAATTTCTAGCTCTGTTACGTGTGAATATTTGTACGAAATTTTACGTTCCAAAAGAGAGGAAGTAGTTTCTCCAAGTGGCAATAAT
The DNA here is from genome assembly GCA_023621385.1 of Quercus gilva. Lineage (NCBI taxonomy): Eukaryota > Viridiplantae > Streptophyta > Magnoliopsida > Fagales > Fagaceae > Quercus > Quercus gilva. The sequence goes on from CM042476.1 coordinate 28,413,034, forward strand.
GCGGCTTTTCACCTCTGAGTCTCTGACTCCAGTATGGGGCTATGTCACTTGGTGACATCACACGTACATTACCTGCTGATAATGGCATGCTTTTGTAAGTGAAATCAAGTAAATTTGCTCTTTTATTCAAGATATCAGAAATTTTATTTTTGGGTGCAAATCTTTAGAATCAGAATGAGATGGTCTGAAAGGTGCATAGTTGAAACTGGACAAAACCTAAACTCCTTAGACAACATTAATGGTATTAGAACCACTAAAGAATTGTCACATATTATCTTCACAAAAATAATGAATTAAGTAGAACTTTTATAAAATGTGTACGAGTATATTATTTTCTTCTTCTTAGCCTCAATATGATGAGAATTGTACTGATTAGAAAAATAAATTTGATTTGCTCATAATCCTAAAACGATCATCCAATTTTTTAACAGCATAATAATGACTTTTTCCATACATGAATAACACAATTGAGCATAAAAATAAAATTTTCTTGCATCGCATATGGAAAATTTTTAGGTATTTTTGGAGTTCGAAAAAATGATATTCTTTTCTCTCACATTCATAATAAACTCTACCATGAATTTAATGAGGAGAATCCACCATAAATGTGTGAGAAAGAAGTACTATTCTCCGTGCTATGAAAATACCTAAGAATTACTCATTGCATATACGATTCTATACCCTATTGAGCATTGTTTAGACTTTAGACCAGCAAGTGCAGGGATGGAGCCATCCTTGGACAATGAAGGTCAATGGCCCCCTAAATTTGTTTTTTAAAAATTATTAGTGTGTGTGTGTATATATATATATAGAGGTATTAATTTTAGCAATTTGTTCTATAAAATTACATTTTACTCCCTTAACAATATTTTTAATTTTTTCTGTGAGTAATGTTACAACCACAAAACGTTTCTACAATATTTTTACAAATTGTTGAGGTAAGAGATTCTTATTGGTTTGTATCTAGGCCTACTGTGGGGCCCTATTGCACTAACCACGCTGGCCCACTACATGCGGCCCAAGGCCCGCGCCGAGGATAATGCAAAAGCCGAGGACAGCAAGAAAGAGCCCAGGACATCCAAGGCCCGCGCCGAGGATGACCTGTCCTCGGCGCACCGACTTTACTAAAGGGAAAATATCCCTCATCCATTGAACATATCTCACCAGCATTCTGACCGCTTTAATGGTGAGGTGACCTGAAAACCCAAAGCATCAGTCACTTCAACTATTATAAAGCCTGCAAAGGCGGCTTGGACCTAACATAAAGCCTGCAATCGCAGAAGATGTGACAAATCCCTGTACACAAAACCCAGATAATTGCCGAATGGACGGCTAAGATTAATAGAAGAAAACACTATATAACTAAGAGATTTCCCAACGTAAAAGGGGGGTCCAAAGAAAAATGGGGGAAGATCTACCAACTCTAAGAAAAATAGGTCCTCGGCTTGGTCCGAGGACAAATAGGCTTCGTAAACACATAACCAAAGTGATGGTCATTCCCTATAAAAACAGTTAGCCAAAATTTCTTGAGGAGGGATTCGGACGAACTCCATATCACCTATCATTTGTTATCAACACCAAATGAACCGTTGTTTACTTCGATGATGCCAAATCCTTATACCCACATCTCTACAAATTTTTATTGTGAAAGGTCCATTACAAATTGAGCCCTTACAATTGGCGCCGTCTGTGGGAAGGAAGTTGTGCGCTAGCAAGTGCGACGGTTGGTGTAAAAAAAAAATCATCAGTCAAGAACAACACAGTTTATAGTAACAACATTCGCTCAGAGGTCTATAATCGCAAAAAAAAAAAAATATATATATATATATATATATATAACATAAATAAATAATACAAAATAAGTCTACTTCTTTTATTCATACTTGAAGAAAAATTATATCTTTTACAAGTGAAGCCCGTGGGGCTTGTTCTAAAGCTAACTACAAAGGCAGACGCTTGACAAAACCGGCAGAAGAACAAATGGTAGAAAGCAAAGCTAGTTGAGGAACAAAAGAAAAGAAAGAAAAAAGGAACGGAAGAAGAGATGAAGAACAAATGGTAGAAAGCAAAGCTGGCTGAAGAACAGAAGATGGAAAAGAAGTGAAGCAAGAGAAGAGGAAGGAGAAGAGAGAAGAAGGATTAGAAGAGGGGAAAGCTACATAGAAGGCGGAAGAGGCCGCGGCACAAGACGATTCCGCTTTTGGGTTTCGCCTGGTTCCCCTCCCACCCTCATTGTAGCTAGCTTGGGGGGTCAAGGACCCATACCCAAGAGGAGGTGGTTACGTTCTTCCTGGACCCTCCTCCAAGCGGAGGAGGGGCTTCCTCCTTTGGTTAGGTTGAAAAGAAGGAGGACCTTTGAATCTCCCCTACTCCAACCCCGATGTGACATCCAGGATTGGAGTGTCATCCTCGGCTCCTGATAGAGGCTGTGCACCCCCGAGGTCGCCCTCTCCAAGGGCCAACTCATTCGAGGGGGCTCGAACGGCGGTGTTTGGGAGAGTCTTTTTGGGTAATATTTCTGGGAGAAGTATAAGATGGATGTTTGTCAAAAGTGTGAAGGAGAGGGTTGCCCTAGAAACGTCTTATATAGGCGGTGGGACATTGATGAGGGCTAATCCACAATAACTCCCGGGGAGAGATTTCCGGAGCAAATAAATCCGCCCCAAATTCCTAGGGGCCTAACAGCCGTTTGATCCTCGCAGATCCACGGCCAGCATTAATGAGGAGGCGCCTCATTAAAGGAGAAGGCACCGAAGCGTCAGAACACGTTACCCGGATAACCCAAGAGACGCCTCGTAGTCAGAAGAGTCCCATCAAACAAAGAGGCAAAACACGGCAAGGTCTTATCCTCCACCAACTCCAACTTGCATTTATTATTATTATTCTGCTTGAAAAATGCAATTATTTAAGACTTATTGTAAATTATAGCAATGTTGAATTAAACGGCTACGGATAAATAGCTAAAATAAATGATAAAATGAGAAAACTAGGTACTGGACAGAACCAAGGCATTGCATGGTCCTCGGACCCAAGCCTCAAGGGGAAACCAGATACTTCAGATGACTAAATGAGAAAACTAGGTACTGGACAGAACCAAGGCATTGCATGGTCCTCGGACCCAAGCCTCAAGGGGAAACCAGATACTTCAGATGACTAAATGAGAAAACTAGGTACTGGACAGAACCAAGGCATTGCATGTTCCTCGGACCCAAGCCTCAAGGGAAAACCAGATACTTCAGATGACTAAATGAGAAAACTAGGTACTGGACAGAACCAAGGCATTACATGGTTCTCGGACCCAAGCCTCAAGGGGAAACCAGATACTTCAGATGAATAAAATGAGAAAACTAAGTACTAGACAGAACCAAGGCATTGCATGGTCCTCGGACCCAAACCTCAAGGGGAAACCAGATACTTCAGATGACTAAATGCGAAAACTAGGAGAAACCGATTACTTCCGATGATTGAAACTTGAACATTCCATGGTTCGAAACCTTAGGCCAGCAGGAAGAACATTTCATCATAAAAATTAAATGTTAAGAAAAACCAAGGTCTTGTGTGGTCCTCGGACCCAAACCAACATGGGAATCAGTCACTATGAGACAATACAAACGCCGAACGAAACCAGGGCTTTTGTACGGATCATGAGCTCAAAACTAAGGCGAAGCCAACTTCCTTTCAGGCACCAAATAAACGAGCCCCATCGGGGACAAAAACCATGAGAAATTGAGTGCTATAGCACAAACAGCCCAAGCCTAACCATCCTCGGACGACACTCTGCGCAAAAAGAAAGCTGCAAAAACAGCCGAAGTAGCGATAAACACTGGCGATAAGATAGAATCCAACAGGCCGAGAAAACGCGCCGAGGTAATCAAAATCCTCCTCCCCGCTCAAGGGGACGTGCAGCAGAATTTTGAGGGGCTATTGTGGGGCCCTATTGCACTAACCACGCTGGCCCACTACATGCGGCCCAAGGCCCGCGCCGAGGATAATGCAAAAGTCGAGGACAGCGGGAAAGAGCCCAGGACATCCAAGGCCCGCGCCGAGGATGACCTGTCCTCGGCACACCGACTTTACTAAAGGGAAAATATCCCTCATCCATTGAACATATCTCACCAGCATTCTGACCGCTTTAATGGTGAGGTGACCTGAAAACCCAAAGCATCAGTCACTTCAACTATTATAAAGCCTGCAAAGGCGGCTTGGACCTAACATAAAGCCTGCAATCGCAGAAGATGTGACAAATCCCTGTACACAAAACCCAGATAATTGCCGAATGGACGGCTAAGATTAACAGAAGAAAACACTATATAACTAAGAGATTTCCCAACGTAAAATAGGGGTCCAAAGAAAAATGGGGGAAGATCTACCAACTCTAAGAAAAATAGGTCCTCGGCTTGGTCCGAGGACAAATAGGCTTCGTAAACACATAACCAAAGTGATGGTCATTCCCTATAAAAACAGTTAGCCAAAATTTCTTGAGGGGGGATTCGGACGAACTCCATATCACCTATCATTTGTTATCAACACCAAATGAACCGTTGTTTACTTCGGTGATGCCAAATCCTTATACCCACATCTCTACAAATTTTTATTGTGAAGGGTCCATTACAAATTGAGCCCTTACACCTACCTTTTACATCATTTATTAACATAACAATAACCACTAACCATATCATTAATCTATAAAAAAGTTTGTAACTCTAGTATTTTCCTCCTTTAAAATGTTGTAAAAAATTTATAAATCTAAAATTTAAAACAAAATATACAAGGCCATAAAAATTAGCCCATCAATAAAAATTACCATTAGCAAAAAAAAAAAAATTATGCCCAATCAACCAATTTTACCCAAAACAAAAAACTCGGTCTTTTAAAAAATTTTAATCAAAATAATTTTGTCTTTGTCCAGCAATGCACATTAAAGAAGCTAAAAAAATAAATTTGAAGTAGCTAAACAACAGAGCTGGAGGTTGAAGTTGTCACATGTAGTCTACAACAAAACCGCCCCCAATTCCAAATACCGGTTCCATCCTTAAATAAGCGTGCATGCATAATTAGGAAGCACTGGATTCCTTTTCCTTTTTTTTTTTTTTTTTGGCCCTTTATACCTATCGTTTTCTTGGTTTTAGTTCATGTAATGGTCCACCAGCTATCATTTTGTAGCCCACTTGCTTGTTTTAGAGCATTCACAGCAGTGGAGTTATAATGCTATAATGCTAAAATTTAGCTCCAAAATCACAAAAAAAGACTTACAGCAGTGGAACTATAGTTATAAATTATAGATGAACTGTTACAGTGCACATCTATTTATAGATGTGCACTGTAGCTTAAAGCAAAAAATAATAATAGTATTTTATTCACGTCCAACTTTATTTCTTTATTTTTTTCATTTTATCACAAAACCGGTCTGCACTCTCATCATTCACTCTCTTGTTCATCTCTCTCTCTCAAAAGCCTCTCAAGCTCGCCTCTCATCTCCAATCTCATCGCCGGCCTGACCTTCTTCATTCGCCGGCCTGACCATCTTCAAGCTCATTACGGTCTCATTCACTCTCTCTTGTTCATCTCTCTCTCAAGCCTCTCAAGCTCACCGTCATCTCCGATCTCATCGCCGGCTTGACCATCTTCAAGCTCAGTCCGGTCTCATTCACTCTCTCTTGTTCATCTTTTTCTCAAGCCTCTCAAGCTCACCGTCATCTCCAATCTCATCCGCCGGCCTAACCATTTTCAAGCTTACTCCAATTTTTTTTTCATTTTATCAAATCCGGTCTCATTCACTCTCATTTACTCTCTCTTGTTCACTATCATCTACCTCAGACGCACAAGCTCACTCCAGTCTCTCAAGCTCTGATCTCTCAAGCTCATTCCGCCGATCTGCCTTAGACGCACACCGATTCACTTCAGGTCAGTTCTCTTCCGCCGATCCACTTTGGGTTTTTGATTTGGATCCACTTCATGTGGATGTCTCTGTTTTTGATTTTTGATATATGATTTTTTATTGTTGTTTTGGATTATTGGCTTGGAATGGATGAATACGGTAGAAATGGATGAATGTCTCTGTTTTGATGATATATGATTTTTGATATATGTCTTTGTTTTGAGTTGCTATCATGATGAATACAGCAGTTTTTTAGGATTTTTAATGTTCCATATTTGATTTTGGTAGATTGATGATGTTTATGGTTTGATAAGTGTGAGCGTGTGTACTGAGTAGAGATATTAAGATGGTTTGTGATATGGATTTTGTTGGGCTATTAATGTTTCACATCTGATTTGGGTAGATTTTGTTGGATATGTTTTGTTGGATTTTGTTGGATATGTTCTGTTTGTTGAGGTATTTATGAATATTCATGTTCTATTGTTATAATTATAAGTATTTTAAGTTTTGATATAAATGTTAGTTTGGGAATTTTCTGTGTGCAGGGAACTTTACTTTTTTTTTTTTTTCTAATTTTATGGAGTTAGGTAGAGACACTGAGTTACGTAGAGACCTATCATATATTACGGGTATCATGAGTGGGGATATAGAAATTGACTCACAATTTTTGGGAATGTCTCAAAATAATCCTTTGTCAGTTTCTGATTCTCCACCTCCACCTCCACCTCAATCTCAAGTTGAAAATGACTCTTCTACAAAAGGAAAACGAGGCACTAACTTTAGTGTAGAGGAAGATAAACTCCTAGTGGCAGCATGGCTTAATGCTAGTGTTGATGCCATAAATAGTAATGAACAAACACTAAATACATTTCGTAAAAAAGTTTGGGAATACTTCAAGAAGTACAATACATGTGGTTCCACACGTACTATTATCTCCTTGCTAAGTCGTTGGGGAGTGATTAGTGAAAGGACAAATAAGTTTGCTGGATGTATGGCTCCAGTTAATGCACTTCATCAAAGAGGTACAACCGAAGAAGATAAGGTCTAAATTATATTACAATAGTATTAACATGTCAATTCACCAATAGTTTGAAGATATTAATCATGTTCTATTTCTTTTAATTTTTTTAGATTAAGGATGCGAAGGCTTTGTATTTAGAGAAGCACCAAAAACCCTTTCTTCTTGACCATTGTTGGCTCATGTTAAAGGATCAACCAAAGTTTGCCGATCCTAGCAGTGCTAAATCGAGATCATTCGTGCCTCTAACTCCGGAGTCAATATCTATTGGTGAAAGGGATTGTGGGTTCGGACTTTGAAAGGTACAAGTGGCTTGACTGGAGCACAAAAAGCTTTTTATGAACAACTCTAAAAGGAAATCATGGCAAGACGAAGTTCACGTAATTAATGGGGTTGATTGCATTTTGGATGTAGTTTAGGCTTTTATGTATTTTGTAGTGGCTTATGTAGGCCTTTATGTATTTTGGTAGTAACTTTATGTATTTTGTAGTGGCTTATGTTACTTGATTTTAATCTTAAACTAGATGTATGTGTTATGACTTGAAGTGCAATCTTTTTTATCTTTTGATAAGTTCCATTCAGTCATGTGATAAGCATTGATATAATTCTTGGTTTTGAGATGACAGGTCTTAGAATAAATCTATGAACAATGAGCATTCATAGTATTTCTTATTTTACTTATCTTTTGAAACCGAATCTATTTGCTTACCATTTATTAATTTCTTGGTCCTATTGAAAGTAAGTTTTATTTTTTGGTTATATACTTATATTTGATAAATGCTTGAGGGCAAGCACAAAATTATGTTTGTGTTGTGACTTGTGCGTGAATTAGTTATATTCATTTTGTTGTGGCTTATGTCACTTGGCTTTAATCTTTCATCTATAGTAATAATTATTTTCCAATTGTCTTGAAGGTTGCATCCATGAATCACTATTTGGTTCGCAAGTTCATTTTTGATGACTCAGATAAAGATGAGATAATCGAAGAACTTGTCATGGAAACGTCACAACCTAAACGTCGACGTTCTATCCGACGTAATCATTTGGCAGGCCATGAGAGGCTTTTTCTTGATTATTTTGCTCCCACACCAGTATATCCACCTACTTTATTTCGTAGGAGATTTCGGATGAAGCGTTCTCTTTTTCTCCGTATTCAATCTAAGGTATAAGCTCATGACTCTTACTTTGTCTAAAAAAGAAATAGTGCCAACAAACTTGGTTTATCTTCATTACAAAAGATAATTGCTGCACTTAGAATACTTGCGTATGGAGTATCGGGTGATTTGATAGATGAATATGTGCGGATTAAAGAAACTACTGCATTAGAAAGTTTGGAAAAAATTGTTACTGCAGTAATTGATGTTTTTTCTAAGAAATACTTGAGAAAGCCAAACAATGAAGACATTGCTAGACTGTTAGCTCATGGCAAATGCCGAGGTTTTCCAGGTATGTTAGGTTCAATTGATTGCATGCATTGGAAGTGGAAAAATTGTCCATCTGCGTGGAAAGGTCAATATTGTGGTCATATTCGTGAGCCTACTATTATTTTGGAGGCAATAGCATCATATGATCTTTGGATATGGCATGCATTTTTTGGGTTAACTGGGTCAAATAATGACATTAATGCGTTAGAGCGGTCTCATGTATTTAATGAACTTGCTGAAGGACGTGCTCCTACAGTACAGTACTCAATCAATGGTCATGACTACACAATGGGATATTACCTTGCTGATGGCATATATCCAAAGTGGGCAACATTTGTGAAAACAATCCCAGCTCCACAAGGACTGAAATATAAATTATTTGCAGCAGCCCAAGAAGCGTGTAGGAAGGATGTTGAGCATGCATTTGGAGTGCTTCAAGCACGTTTCGCAATTGTCCATGGAGCTGCACGATTTTTCCATCTTGAAACACTCCAAAAGATCATGAAAGCGTGCATAATTCTCCATAACATGATTGTTGAAGATGAGCGGGATGATAATGAAGTGGTAGACTTGGATTATGAACAAGTTGATGGAGTGGATAATCCTCCTCTGCAAGTGTTACGCGAACAAAGTGATGGATTTATGTCATACATTGAGAGGCATGGACACATTAGAGACCGAGAAATTCATTTTCAACTCCAGTCAGACCTCATTGAACATTTATGGCAATTGCAAGGCGAGTCGTAGGAACTCTCTTTTTTGTATGTTGAGAAGCATGAGTCATAGGAACTTGTGCGAGTGTGTGAGTTTTATTGTAATTTGGTTTGAGTTATGTATGTAAGTAATGTATGGGCTACATTGTTCCTGCTATAATATGTGTTCTATTTTATATGTTTTCTTATAAAGTTCATTCATTTCATAGTTCACATTGTTCCAAGATTGCTTCCAGACAATTGAGACGATAATAGACTATCATGATGATTGAAAAATTGTTTTAGTAAAATATATATATATATATATATATATATATAAGTATAATTTGGGGGTTAAAAAAATCACTTGTTTATACTAGACGATTATTTGCTATTATATGGTGGCGGCGGTGGCAGTGGTGGTGGCGGCGGCGGTGGTAGCAACGGTGGCGGTGGCAGTGGCGGTGACAGCAGTGGTGGTGGCGGTTGTAGGTGGTTGTGATTGTTGTTTATTGTAGTGGATATATTATTTTATTATAGTGGATATATTATTTTATTGTGATGTTTATATTATTTTATTGTGTTGAAAGCTAAAATAGATCCACTGTTGCAGCATATGTGTAAGTAAAATAGATAAAAGTAACTTTTGGTGGAGTTAAAAAGCTAAATTTTTAACTCCACTGCTGTAAATGCTCTTAATGATTAAAGAGTCAAAATGTAGCAAGTCTTTTTCTTTCTTTTCTTTTCTTTTTTTTTTTTGGAAAAATTCTTTATTTATATAAATTTATGAAAAATGTTATATTCAATTTATTTTTACAATAAATTTTAAATGACAAATTATTATTGACCGTTATAGGTAGACATAAAAGTAATTCAAAAAATAAATTCAAATTAAAAATAATAACAATTTTCCACTTAAAAGTTATTGTAAGACCGTTGTAAAATTTTTGTAGATGTATCACTTCATAAAATTTATATATGAAGCAAATTACTCTAATAATAATGAAAAGAGGTCCACGTTATATTCAATTTCATCCTTCAACTTTCATTTTATATGAATTCGATCGTTCTATCCACTTTCATAAACTGGATTGTTTTTTAATTGGTTAAGAAATAACTTATTTAAATGTTATAAGAAAATTATATTTAAAATATAAGAAAAAAAAATCCTGCCCCGATCGATTTTAATTATCATTCTCTAGTTCTAAGGTCATTTTAGGCAGAGTAACAATGATGTATTGCCGCTATTGCAGGTTTGCTTTTGGGGGAAAAAAAATAGAGAAAAAATTCAACTTAATTAGATAAGAAAAAGAAAAGAAAAGAAAGAGGGAAGAAAATAATTCATAAATTTCCCTCTACATTCTCTATATAATCCCCCCGAAAAAAAAAATCCTTAGAAAGTAGAAAGTACATTGTGATTCTCCATTTTACCGTTCTTTATTTTTTATGGTATTAACATTTTTATTTATTTATTATTAGGTTATGATTTTCATACATTTTATTATTTCATGTCCACTTTTACGTGTTGACACATAAATATTCTCACATCAATAATAAATATGTGTGAAATGGTAGACATAAATCAATGTGAAAAAATATTTTTCATTTTTTTATTTACTTAAAATTTCAAATGTTACCATACAGCTAAGAACATTGTTCAATCAACTTTTGAGTAGTAGGGTAATCAGTATGCCCTTTTTTTGTTTTTTATTTTTTATTTTTATGAATAGGGTACTATGTCTTTATTTTTTATTTTTTTAAGGAACTGGTACTATGTCTTTAAACATGTAAAATTGTAAAATTGGATATAATTTGACTGTCTCTAGAATTATTCAAAGTCTCAAAACCATGGAATAGATATGAACAACCCATACATCGTACAATGTCTATTTGAATACTACTTATTTTGCCGAAAACTGAAAATAATAAAAAATTTACTGCTCACTCTTTTTTTACTGTCCATATGTCTTGGTGCACTGTTCATGTCCCATGAACAATGCACCAGGCGCTGGTCTTAAAAAAAAAAAAAAAAAACGTAGACGCAAATGTGGGAAGCGCATTGCACACGTACGTGTTTGGATACGGCGTTTTCCATTTCAAAATCTAGTGTTTTGCTTTTTTTTTTTTTTTTTTTTTTTTTGGGCAGGCGTTTCAACTCTTACCTGACAAAATGCACTGTTGAGCACTGTTCACGTACTGTTCACGCATTGTTTACGGGACCCACAACCACTTTATTCAGAAAAAAATATTAAAAATAAGTTCCACGATACTATTCACACATTTAAAAATTATTTTGCTATATAGTTTTCAGTTTTTAATTTTTAACAAAATAAACTATATTTAAACAGAACCAGTACTATGTTATTTTCCATGGTGGACAAACTTTTGGGTCCAATTAGCATGAAAAAGTTAGTGTACAATAAGAGAGTGTGAGAGAGACAAGCATATAACTTTCATTCTATTATATATAGATTTAAGTCTAGGTACACAACAAAAGCATTGATACATTGTTATTGCTTGAGAAAAATTAATGGATCGCTGCATTCAATTTATGAGAAGCAAGAGCTGCTTCCTAAACTTCCAACATAACCCAAAGGTGGACAAAGCAGGGGATGTCCGAAACATTCTCTTGATAGTTGCCACTCTAATTGCAGCAGTGACTTTTCAAGCTGGGGTTAACCCTCCCGGTGGCGTTTGGCAAGATACTAATCACGGACATCATGCAGGGACGGCCATTTATGCGTCTCGAGAAGCCGACTTCTATGTTTTCTTGATCTGTAACACTGTGGCACTTTCCACTTCGGTTCTTGTCATTATGTCTCTCACATATAACTTCCCTTTCCATTTAGAAGTACTGATTGCCACAGCTTCAATGCTTGCAACTTACGCGTCGGCCATATTTGCTGTCACGCCAGCTGATTATTGTCATAGATTTCGGTTCCTCCTCGTAGCAGCTGCTTTGCCTTTTGTGCTACGAGTTTTGATTTATATGGTCAAGAGCATAGCATATGCAAAACAAGAACTAGAGAATCTGTGCGGCAAATGTAGAAGTGGGAATTCTGAAAATTCATGCAGAAAATGTGGAAGTGAGATTCCCAAAAATTCAGAAGGCGTCAAAGCTTGAAATTCCATCAGTTCTATCAAAAATAAAGTTCAGAAGACGTCTAGCATGTTCCGATTCTGTATTATTATGCCATAAAACTGTCTGGTCAGGACGAGCCGGAACTTGAACTGAAGGCCCAGTTTTACTATTAGTTGTGTGTGGTGGCTTAATAGCTAATGGGTGTTTATTTTTTTTTTGGGTGTGTGTTTGTGTGTGTGTTTTTTTGTGTGTGCATCTAAGTATGGATAAAATTATTTTGTTAAAATTTTTTTAAAGGTTTAAGTTGTTTGTTTTAGGTAAAATTAGTTGATCGAGTTTAATTGTTTTTAGTTTTACTATTGGTAATTTTTGTTATTGAATAGTTTTTTTGGGCTTGTTTATTTTGCTTTAAATTTTAGATCTGGCCTTTAAAAGGAGGAATATGCTAAAATTACAAATTTTTTTTTTATAAATGATTAATGTGATGAGTGGCAATTAGTAATTTAAAATACGATGTAAATGATAAGCCTAGATGTAAACCAATAAAAATTTACTACCACAACAGTTTGTAAAAATGTTACAGAAAATTTTGTGGCTATAGTAATACTCCTAAAAGAATCAATGATAATATTAAAGGGGCAAAGTGTGATTTATAAAATAAAATTGCTAAAATTTGTGACAATGTATATATTAATTTTAAAAAATTAAAAATTAGGGGGGGCCAATCTCCCTCCGTCCCTGGTCGTGGTACACCTACTCTATATACAACTTTCCATGGGGTCTGTTTGATTTAGCTTCTTTGAAGTGCTTTTTTTCCCCTCTATGTATCTTTAGCTGTAAATTTTTTTTTTTTTTTTTTTTTTTGAGAGAATCTTTAGCTGTAAATTTTATGGACTTTTCACGTTACAAATTATCTTATCTTATCTTTCTTTTTCTTTTTCTTTTTTTTTTTTTTTGGTTTAACCAGGAAAGATAAAAATCAGGTTTAATAAACTTTTATGATTTAAAACACTTGAAAAATTCAAACCCATTAGGCCCTTTACATCTTCACTACATATGTTAGATTTGTTCTTCTTTTTTCTTATTTAAAAAAAAAAAATCGTTTCTTGACATTTGATATTAGCTAGGGTTCTTGAGTTTTTATTTTTATTTTTATTTTTATTTTTATTTTTATTTTTTATTTATTTTTTATAAATTAAGAGCAGTGGAAGCCATATATAAATAAATATATAGACATATGTAACTATATACAATTTTTATGGAAAAAATTCTTAATTTTCTATCATTTAAAGTAAGTCACAACTTATAAATTTATATTCTCTAAATAACATAACAACAGGGTAAAAAAGACAAAAGAAAGAACTTAGTCTTTTATTTAATCTTTTTAACCTTATTTAGTTTCTATAAAGAAATTACATACATCAAACCAGGTATTAACGTTGTTTTAATAAAATTATTTAATAAATTTTTGGCGAAAATGCACTTTTGATCCCGACATTTTGGGTCGATTCTCAATTTGATCCCTAAATTGATTTCACTCCTAGGTTAGTCCCTGATTTTAGAAAATCGTTTTTATTTTGGTCCTTATCGTCAACCTAGTAACAAAAAAATCTGAGTTGGCAAACGGAGTGCTTTGTTGGCATGTTATATGCTGACATGGCTAATAAAAAAATTATATTTAGCATTTTAAATGCCATGTCAGCATTAAAATTAATAAAAAAAGACAGTTTAGAAAAATTAAACTAAATTAAAAAACAAACTTAAATTTTTTTTTTTCGAAACCAACTTTAAATCTAATTTTATTATTATTATTATTATTATTATTACTTTCATTATTTTTTTGGTAAGAACATAAGAACTTGTTCTTCAATGTTCTTCTTAAATCCAAGAAATAAACCTTGCAACGACATCAAACCCAAAATCAAAGAGGAAACCCAGAATAAAAGAACATTGAACATCAAACCCACAAAAAAAAAAAAAAAAAAATGAACATCACCAAATCAAAGAACATGAACAAGAGCAAACACAAGAAAACCCACACGAAAATCCACACGAAACCACTCCCAAACCAAACCATACAAACAATAGAAACCCAGCAAAGCACCCAACTCATCCACTCCCAAACCAAACCATAATCAAAGAAATTTTGAATACCACAAGAAGTTAATAACTTAAAAAACAAGTAGTAATTTCAAAATGTGAAATTCCCAGCAAACGCCAAAACCAAATCTCCAGCAAACTTCAAACCCCAAACCCCAAATGTCCAGAAACAATCATCGATCAGGCCAACAACAACAAGCCTTGCAATCCCAACCAACGAACCCAGTCGAACCCAGCACCTACCAACATCTCTTTCTCTAAATCCAAATCTGATCAAACCCAGTCAAACCCACCAATGATCACCGATCAAAGCCGAAGGAAAGCCTAAATCCCAGCAAACCCAGTCGAACCCAGCACCCACCATCTCTTTCTCTAAACCCAGATTCGATCAAACCCATTCAAACCCACCAACGATCACCGACCAAAGCCGAAGGAAAGCCCAAATCCCAACAAACCCAGCACCTACCATCTCTTTCTCTAAACCTAGATCCAAAGAGAAAGCCGAGAGAGAGAGAGAGAGAGAGAGAGAGAGAGAGAGAGAGAGAGACAACTTTAGATGAAAGACGGCTTCATTTTAGACGAGAGAGAGCTTTAGTAAATTGAATCCAGTGGATGAGCAATGACCAAAATGTATTTGGTCATACTCACTGATGTGAATATTATTTTTTATTTTTTTGGGTAAACAGATATTCAATCTTTAAAACTAAAAAAAGTAAAATATTTTTTGTTTTTTTTATTTTTTTAATTAAAATTAAAATTGAGGAATTAAAAAATTTTTGTTTTAGTTTTTTATTAATTTAAATCTAATGTAGCATTTAAAAAATGCTAAATAATTTTTTAATAATATTTTAATGACCACATCAGCGTTATGTCAACAAGCAAGACATTTCGTTTGTCACTTGAAATTTTTTTGTTACTAGGTTAATGGTAGGGACTAAAATAAATTTTTTTAAAAAAAATTAGAGACTAACCTAAAAGCAAAATTAATTTAAAGACCAAATCGTAAATTAGTCCAAAATATAGATACCAAAAAATACACTTTTGCCTAAACTTTTAAGTAATGTTTATTATATTCAGACTGTTTTACACATTTTCGAAAAATAATTGAAATACGATTAATTTTTAATTTGAAAATCGTCACTTCAACAGGTAATTCAATTATTGTTGAGTGTGTAAAATAATTTAATGTACACCAGCAAGTTTACCACTACCTCTTTACACACGTAAACATGGAATAGATATAATGACAACCCACGTGAGCCATACACGTACACCATAAACATAGCATCACTGCATCAGACGATCAGCCTTTTGGTAATGGACAATCATTTGATCCCAATTAGCAGGAACACGTATGAACGTACTATCTAGTCACGGTTCTCAAAGGTTCAACTTCAAGTCAGAATTTTTTTTTTTTTTTTTTTTTAATACTTACAGTCATTGTTGAAGCTTCTCAACTACAGTGAGATGTTGTCAGATCTTGAGCTTGCATCTCTCTTTCTTCTTCTTTTTCTTCTTTGTCTCTCTTTCTTTCTTTCTTTTTTTCTGCGTTTTTGCCGTTTCCGCATTTTTGCTCTTTCTGAAGCCTGCTATTCTTCGCCCGTTTGCCGATGATGAAGATGAAATTTTTACTTTTTTCTATCACGGTCTTCCACAAGTCAGTAAACTTGGCTGTCAAAGTGTGTAAAGTATCAAGCCTTTGTCCCTTTCTTCTTTTACTTGTACCAGATGCTTGGCTGTCAACTATTTACTTGGGTCTTGCCTTAATAGTTATTATTTAACTAATTTTTTAACGGGCAAATCTGCCACTCCTCTGCTTTTACGGTTTATTTTTTTGAAATTCAATACATAATTGACCATTTAAATGGACTTGGGCTGTTGGGCATAACATAAAATTAATTTAAATGAGCTGAACTTGGACCAACCTTGAGCCCAACGTGATGTGAGGTAACGTGTATTGCCAATTTGCCACAAGCCCACAAGTTCTTGTATTAATAGTAATTATTATACTATTATTATTACCAAGGTTTTACTAATTAACATATAAATAAATAAATACTATATCTATATTTGCTTAAGATTTGATATTTTTTTATTTATTTTTTAAAAATTATTATATGAAAAATATATTTGAAATTTGGATTTTTATTTTAATTCAACTATTTTAGTTAATTTTTCAATTTTTATTAATTTAATATTTTTTTATATATTTAAAATAATTATTAAATTAATTATGACATCATCACTGTTCAATTTGGTTTCTAACCTTTCAGTATCATGTCAATTTAGTCCCTTCTGTTATTTTTTTGAATGAAAATTGATGATATGTCTAATGGCCAAAATAAAAAATTAGCTTTCGTTGATGTGATAATACACTAAAATTTTATTTTGTTGGCTTGTCATGTCATTAATTTTCATCCAAGATATAACGATAGGGACTAAATTGACATAACATTGAAAGGTTATGGACCAAATTGACACAATTGAAATGTTAAGGACCAAATTGAAATATAATATAAAGAATAAGGACCAAATATGTAGTTTACCAAAAAAAAAAAAAATTGCACTTCATTGATTCACCGATTCCCCACCAAACAGAAAATCTCAAAATCCTAAAGCACACTTAAAGTTTCAATCCTTTAAAAAATTCGTCCCAATCAACAGTATCAAAGTGACTTTGGTGTTGCTTGTGATTGTCTTTGTTTGCTGATTCTCAATGTCTCCATTGTTGTTATTGCTCTATAGTTGCTTGTTTGTTTTGGAGTTTTGGTTAAGTGAAAAAGGTTGGATTTTTTTGGGTTTTCTTTTTGTGAGGCTTTGGGTAGGCAAAAAAAGAGTATTTTTTCGGCCAAAATGCTTGTTCCAGACCGAAATAAGGAGGTGACCCTTTTTACTGCTCCTATGCACTTGATCTTGTCAATGGAGGTGAAGAGTTGCTTAAATCTTGTCTTGTAGAGAGAAGATCTGCACGATATGGCGAGAAGGTAGATGTTAAAGAAGTTGAAATAGAGGGGAAGAGAGTTGTTTGAGAGTGAAAGTATACTATAGTGTGAATGTTATTGTGAACAATAAAAGAATATGATGAAAGTAAGGTTAGAGAGAGAAGGAACATTAAGAAGTGGGAAAGTAAAATTAAAATTAAAAAAAATAGAGGAGAGTCCAAGAGTCACGTGGGAAGGAATTTGTGGGCCTTATTTTCTGTTTGGTGGGGAATCGGTGAATCGGTGAGGGCTCGTTTGGATTGGTCATCACTCAACACTCAAAACTCAATACTAAAAACTCATCACTTAAACTCAAAACCCATAACTCATAACCCAGACCTCACTTTTTCTCAAAAAACTCAAAAACATCTGTTTGGTTTAAATACCCAATCACATATCTCACCTTTTTAACCCAACTTTTTGCCAAAACTATGGACCCCACCCACTGACATTACACAGTGGTTCACTAATAGCTACCCACGTCCCCTTCGTCTATACTACACAGTGGTTCATTTTATCCCATCAAAAAACCTATTTAACGCATCTAACAATACCCATTCATCCAAGGTTCTTCCCTCACCTCCCACATCATCACACACGCAGATCATCCAAGGTTCTCTTCTTCGTTTTAATCTTCTTTCCTTTTTCAATTTCACTTTCCTTTTTCAATTTCACAATACTTATCTGTAGAAACAGAGAGACCCATCTACTTATCTAGATCGCAGACCCATCTTCAGCAAAGTTTGAAGTTTCTATTCTTCAATAGCCCAAACCCAAACCCAAGAATCCTTAGATCAAAAACCAAAATCACGAATATGAGGTGTGGGTTTTGTTTTTGGGTATAAATTTATGCATGTATGAAAATGGTGGAGTGGGTCTGAAGAAAAAAGAAAGAAAGAAAACAAAAGAAGAAGAAGAAGAAGAAGAAGAAGAAGAAGAAGAAAAAGAAAAAAAAAATGTTGGAGTGGGTCTGAAGAAGAAGGAAAGAAAGAAAAAGAAAGAAGAAGAAGAAGAAAAAAAAAATGTTGGAGTGGGTCTGAAGAAGAAAGAAAAATAAATAAGAAGATGAGGAAAAAGAAAAGCCTTGGAGTGGGTCTAAAGAAGAAAGAAAGAAAGAAAGAAAAGGAAAGAAGACGAAGAAGAAGAAAGAAAGAAGAAGGAGAAAATGCCGTTGGTGATAAGTGGGTCTGACTTGACAACACACAAGTCATGGGCCCCACAATCTCATCTTATTTACGGACTTACCACTGAGTTTTAGTTTTAAAGTTTTGAAAACAGCTGAAACTTATTTTCACTTTCCATCACCCACATCTATTTTTTTGAGTCATTGAGTCATGAAAACAGTCACCCAAAACTCCTTCAAACAGATGCTTATTCACGGGTCCCACTTAGTTTGGATGATGGATCATGAAAACTGAGTGATATCACTTAGTTTTCATCCCATCCAAACAAGCTTTGAAGTTGTAGATTTTTTTTTCCCTCTTTGGTCAAACGACACCGTTTTGCATGTGCTAGGTCATCACTTCATTGCCATTGAAACTGTGTCGTTTTGGGTCTTATTTGGCAAAAAAAAAAAAAAAAAAAAAACACGTCAACAAAATGACATGGCAATTAATAGCAAAAACTAATTGGGGGGGTGATTTGCTAACGGAACCAAATGTTAGGGTGTAAAATCAAAGTTCCGAAATGTTGGGGTATAAAATCCAATCACCCCCAAATGTTAGGGGTGTACTTTGCAATTTACCCTTCTTTTTTATATAAAAAAAGCGTAGGGGGAGGTGTGGTTTTCCTATTTGAGTGTCTATAGTAGCTCTTTATCTGTTTTTGGACAAGACCTCATACTCTCGGTTTATGAAAAACTTACTTATTATCTTTGGACTATTTAAAATAATGATGGGTTAGTCGTGACCATGTTCAAATTTTTGGATTAAAGGAATCTTTCCTCGTACAATTAGGGCCATTACCCCTTTTCCTTTGCTAATTACTAAACTCAGCAATAAAGTTAAACTCAATTTGGTTAAATGGGTTTTCATAAGGAAAGCTTAGGTATTTTGGTATCAAGGGTCCAATGGTGTGTTTTAGTAATTAAACGGACAATCAAACTGCCTATGTACTTGAAGCTTGGCATATTGAAATAATTAAAGGTGCTTGCGGTGTTGCGATGTGGTTTTAGGTCATTTTTAGCACCGCATTTTGCAGTGTGGTTTAGTCAAAATCATAACTGTACCGTACCTTATTTTTGCGGTCACATGTGCTGTGCGGCGTGGCGTGGTTTAGAGTTTAGCCAAAACCATAATCGCACCGCACCTTATTTTTATAATCACATGTATGATGCAGTATATAAGATAGTATTTGAACTGTTTGAAGTTGGTATATTTTTTAAATTTTGGGCTTTTCCTACCTAGGTCAAACTAATTTTTCCCTTTCTTTTGAGCCAAATTTTAAACTATTGAGCTAGTTTTTCTTTATTTTGGGTTGGCTTTCCTAGTCAACACTTGTTAGGATTGTCAAACTTTTTTTTTTTTTTTTTTGAAAACTAGGGTTATTAAACTATTAATAATATATTTAATATTAAAAATAAATAAATATATTAATATATAGAAATGGTGTGGTGTGGTGCGCTTTGTGTAGTTTTCTTATTATGAAATCGCAAACCACACTACACTATGCGGTATGATGTAGTTATGCTATTTTGCGAGAAGTTTTAGTACAATTTTTGCAATTTGTGTAGTTTGGTGAACACCTCTAGAAATGATCACTTAATATTTTTCTAGCCAATATTTCTGATTAAATGCCTTAAAATAAGAGACTACACAAACCCTAGTCAGCATTGATGATTATCCTTTAGGAAAAAACACCGAATGGTTTAAACCGTCTTTTCTTACTTTAAAAAAAAAATTATTATTATTATTATTATTATGCAAAGACCAAGTTACTGCCCAAACTCAATAGCCAAATATAGGAAAGATACTTATACACGTTGCATCTTCCATTTCTTTTCCAATTCTCCATTTTTATTAATTTATTTGCTTGCTTTGTTTTCAAACTTAGTATGCTAAATTATTATCTAGAGGAGCCCAAATACCTTGAATAGCCTTACCCCAAATACCATAAACCATTCCAACCATGAAATTTAGTCCTCCCTACTACGATATTTGGACACACCCTTTCCTGCTCACCACACTCCAAGTTTGTTCCTTAAATTTGAAGACATTATGAAAGGACTTATTTAATGTAGGTGAAATCACTTTGGAAAGCTCAAAAATTAAACCTTGTTTCATATAAGGTCAAACTTTTTAATATTATCAAATTAAAGTCTCAAATTTATGAACTTGTTTATAGTTTGAATAGTAATAGAGTGGAAAAAAAAAAGCAGGAAACCTTTTATTAAACTACATTCACCTAAGGCTAATTCTTTATAGCTTGTTTGGTTGGAGAGGAGTAGAGTAAAGGGAGAGCGAGTAAGTTAAATTATCTTATTTAGATGTTTTTTAAGGGAGGAGAGAGAGGGATTTGGAGGCGTTTGGAGGGATTCTAATTACTTCTAACCCCTCATTTTTAATTCCTCAAAATTGGAGATATTTGGAGGGAGATTAGAGCCTTGAAATACTTGATCAAATAAATTACCAAATTTACCCTTATCATATTAACAAAATTACAAACTATTAAAACGCTAATTATTCCCCTCTCTCTTACTTAATTTTAAAAATATCCAAACAATGTGGAGAATAACCATTCTCCTCTACTCTACTCTCCACTACTCTCATCTCCTCTAATGCCCTCTACTCTCCTCTCTCTCCAAACTTCCAAAAATAGCATTAATCACTTTCACAGCCAATGAAGAAAGAAGGTAAAGAAAAAAAAAAGCTTTATTTAAAGCTAGAAATCCTTGCTTAGAGTGAGAAAGTGACTATCAGATAATCAAAACTTGTTAGTTATTCGGGATGCAAATTTTTATTAGTGGTTTCTCCTTTTCCTCTTCTATGTTACATCCCAAAATAATAAAAATGAGTAATAGAAATGTACAAAGGCTTCATATGTTTTGTAAGTTTAAGACTTTGATTGATAAAATTAAAAACCTTGTACCTAATGAAAATTAGAGTCTTTTCTTTAGTCTATAGTTTTATGTATTATACATAAATTACGTATAAGTGTATGATATTGTACACATTTGTTTAGTTTACTATGTAGATCTTAGGCACAATATAAACCAATAATTCTTCTTTATTGTATTTGACACGAGTTTATACCACTTACTGATGTTTTGTTGTTGGAAATTGAACTATTCTGTTATTTAAAAAAAATAATTGTTAGAAGTTTATTTTGTTTTCCCTGTCGTTGTATGTTCACTATCTTGTTCTTCTCTCATTAGATGAATACACATATTGCTCTGTTTTATGTCCCGCCATTGGACACAGATTAAAGGTCATATCAACAACACGTGTCTCCCTTCTCAAATTTTGTGTTTGCCTTATCTTGTAGGTTGAATAGGTGCATTGATAGCTAATAGTCTCTTTTGGGCATGATTTTGAAACCTGAATAGGACAGACTGGAAAGACTTCGAACATTTCATCTTTATGATTTTTTTTATACTCAAGAATTGTTCTATGAAAAAAAAAAGTTAACACTTATGCAAATTGCGGTCAAACCTCACGGTTTTGAGAACCGTAAACGGTTCTCACGGTTCTTTCATAGATCCCTTCGTTTGCTTTTGTTTGTATTGCTTATCTCTTCCTTTAATTTCATTCACTTTTGTTTGTAGTGTTCTTTTAGGGTTGTGAGCTAGTCACGTGGGCTTTGGAAAATGGAAATTGGAAAGACAATTTTAAGACTTTGTTTCTTACAAAGCCTTGAGCCCTACATGATATGATGATACATCATATCATCCTCTTTTGTCCACTTGTGCCGGTACAAATTGATGCTTTTAATTTTCTTTTTATAAAAAAAAGTTATTATTATTATTATTATTGGATAGATATTTTATATCTTGGCTTAAGATAGATATATTAGACATAGTTAAAATATAGATTTATAGTATTAATTAGACTATTTTAGATATATTTTTTTTACTTTTTACTAATTTAATATTTTTATATATATTTAAAATAATTATTAAATTAATTATGACGTCATCATGGTTCGATCTCAGTTCAATCTCGGTTCGATCTCAAAAACTTTAAACTTCTCTCTTTTACAGTTCAATAAACGATCCAAGTTTTAAAACAATGCTTTTGAGCCGACTTGGAGTTTCATATTTAACTCCCAAAACAAATTGATTTAGCAGGATCATGAGATCATCAGCTGTCCAGCTCACATGTGACAAAAAAAAAAAAAAGGTTTTGATTCTTTCCATATATTCTATTTCACATTTTTTTTTCACATTTAGTTTTATATGTTAAAATGTAATCATTCATGTATCACCCTATATGAAATTTCATAGTAGATATAAATGAGTGTGAAAGATTATTTAGTTAAAAATATGAAAAACTGACAATAATGCATCTCAATTTTCAACATTTGTGTAGCCTAAACACGCAAGATATTTAGCTTTATTATTAAAAATTTGTGGAATATGGGTCTGTATCATATGTTGATTCATTGCTATTTGAAGTGTCATGGTTTCCTTTTATTTTTCATAGGTTCAATTTGATATGGTTAAACAGGTTTTATTTTGAATTATTTGTGCTATACAGCTATAGGCTAAACTTGTTCTACTCGATGTTGCTATTTATCCTTCATTTAATTTTTATTTTATTTTATAAAAAAAGGTGCTACGTGATTTTGAAGTCTATATCAAATCTTATTTTGAATATTGTTGTTATGGGCCGAATTATTGGAGCTAGACAGCTTCATTGTATAGCCAATATGCATGGCACATCAAATGCTGTCAGTACCTCCTGTTATAATTTGTTCATCTTCTTCTTTTTTTGGGCGAATGCGAATTGGACATATTGAATGTGAATGTTGTGGCAAATTTCAGAGTCCAAAATAGCGGAAGTACTTTCTCCAAGTGGCAAAAATACGATCACTCCTTTATGACGTCACTTTATCAAGCACTTGCTTTTTTTTTTTTTTTTTTTTAATGGGAAAACACACAATATTTTAATCATAATTAGAAATAGAACGTACATTCTGCATGTATGCACAATAGTGACAATATAACCAGGACATTCCTCAAGCCCAGGGGCGGAGCCACGTAGTGGCTTGGGGGGGCCCCGGCCCCTGCAAAAAAAAAAAAAAAAATCCCTTAGAGTAGGTAGAAAAAAAATTTGGGCCCCCTCAATATTGGGCAGCCGGCCCCCCCCCCTCTCAATTCCCATCTATTCTCCCAAAAATGCACATTTTCAGATGCACAAAAACCCACAATCTGTTCAACTTTCAACCAAAAAAAAAAAGCCCAAAAAAAAAATTGTAATAGAGCTAAGCCCACGGCAAGCCAAGCCCAACAGAGCAAACCCACAACAAGCCAAGCCACGGCGAGCCCAACAGAGCAAACCCACCCACGGATTCTCAAAAAAAAAAAAAAAAAAAAAAAAAAAAAAACACCAACACAGAGAATCAAAAATCAAGCCCACCGTACCCACGATCACGTCTCTGGCAAAGAAAACAGAGAAAACCAAACCCCAACAAACCCCAATACATTGATACAGTCTGTATAGAGAAAAATAAACTTTAATACTGTGTTTATAAAAAAAAAAAAAAAAAACCCAATACAGAGCCTCAGCCTCTGTACCAAAACCAAACCAAAAAAACCCCAATACTCGCTCCTCATCGTCGTTGCCGTAGCATGCTCCTCGTCGTCGTCGCCGCCGTAACACGCTCCTCGTCGTCGTTGTCGTCGTCGTAGCACGCTTCTCGTCGTCGTCATCGCTCTCTCGCACCTCGTCATCGTCGCTCGCCCCTCGTCGCAGATCGCAGATCGTAGGCGGTAGATCGCAGATCGCTGTCTGCTCAGCTCCGATGCTCGATGATCAGTGCTCGCAGATCGCAGATCCTTCCCTGAGCTCCCTCAAGGTATTTCTAATTTCTCTCTTTTTCTCTCTGACTCCCTCTCAGTCTCTCAGTCTCTCTCACCGAAGTCTGAAATGAAAACTAATGTCTCTCTCTTTAGTCTTTATTCTTTAAGACTAAATTAACTCAGTAACTCTCTCTCTGATTGGTTGGCCAAATGAATGGGCCTTATATATATTTTGTTTTTTCCTGTTTTTTGTCTTTTTAAATTTGACTTTAGTGTTTATCTTATCCGTTGGTCAGTGTGTGTTTACTGTGTTGGTGAGATATTAATTGTCTTTTAGTGTGTATTATGATTTGTGATTGTGAAATTTTCTGATTGGCAGGCTATTGTGATTGGGGCATCAGGCATGATTCTTGTGCTTGTCCATTGAGTGGGTGGGGGTAAATGGGCTGATGGGCACATGAGGCCTGGAGCACAATAATTAAAACAGTGTAATGTGTAGCACATTACACTGCTTTAATTATTGTGCTGCATATAGGATGTGTAATGTCAAGCTTTTTTAGTGTAATGTGCACAAAAAGCTAAACAATATAACAAATTAAAATAGTATAATTAATGACAAACAAATTAAAGCAATATAGTTTATTGTTACGCTAAACAACAATAATTAAAGTTGTATAATTAACCACTACATTATAAAAGATAAATAAATTAAATTATGTTAGGCTAAATAATAATTAATAATTTTATAATTAATGAAATAACAATATAACAAATTATAGTTAATGATTAATAATAATTTTAATTTTTTTTAGAAACTCCGAAACACTCTGAAACGGTACGTCGAAATAGATCGGTACCGAAATATTCTGTTTCACTAAACAAACCGAAACAGGGTCCAAAACAATATTCATAATATTGCTTTCAAGCATAAAGAAAAAGCTAAAAAAAAAAAAAAAAAAAATTGAACTAAAATCTAAAAAAGAAAAAAATTGTAATAGAGCAAGCCCACCTAGGAACACCCTGAGAAAAATTCCTAGAGTTGCCACCCAGGATCACGTAAACAAATATGTGAATTCCTATCAACAAACAAAATGAAATCCGACGAGCTTATCTCAAAAAAGGTCCATATCAACCTAAAAATATAGACTATTCATACAACGATGATACTTATCGTCGTTGATTTCAATCTTCATGGTTCAAATCGGCCCCCCCACGTAAAATTTCCTGGCTACGCCCCTGCTCAAGCCAAACTAGAAAGTCCTCCACGTTCATTTTTAAGTTGGGGCAGTGTGTGGGCAGGGGCATTCCCTTGTCTTTTGGTGTGTGAAAAGGAAAAGGTACAAAAGCCTTGAACACGTTGGAGTATTCCTTTGACAACATTCTGAACAAACGGGGCAACTTCATTCAGTCCGTGAATAGCGTTGTTGAGCACTAACGAGTCACCCTCAAAATAGCACATCCCGAACCCTGACCTCCGCGGCGAGCTTGACGCCTACCTCCATGGCCTTTGCCTCGGTCTCCAACCGCCCCAACGGAGTATACAGTTTTTGGCTAAGCGCTGCTACCACCTGTCCTGCTTTATCTTTGATGACCACGCCCACGCCCACGCCCACGCCCACGCCCACGCCCATGCCAGCCTACTTTTGTTTAGAGAACACGCTCTGTCAACGTTCACTTTAAAGCATCCCGACGGAGGTGGGTCCCATTTTACAGATTGGTTCTGTTCTACGGTAGTAGTTGGACATTCGTTCTCTATTTGAAATTCCTCCAACAAGCTAAGAGAACTTCTTGCCACTGCTAGTCCACTCTGCTACTTGCCCCCATGTCTTGCTTCATTCCTATTTTTCCATATCTCCCAACAAATCATGACTATCAGCTCCAAAATTCCTGGCCGTGCTTCCTCCCACTTTTGAAGAAGCCATATCACGTCCAATTAGTCCCACGATGGTTGGATTTCAAACGGGAAAGAGAGTTTGCATGAGGACCACACCTTTTTTGCATGGTCACAGAACCAAAATAAATGGCTTATGGTTTCCACCTGCTTCCCACATACATCACATGTACAATCCTTTGTGATGTTTCTCCACCGTAAATTTTCTTTCGTGGGTAGGATGTTTCTACAAGCTTTCCATGCAAAGTGCCTAACCTTGTTTGGCACATACATCTACCATAATCTCTTCCATGTCTGTTTCATAGGTGACTAGTTTGAGCCTTCCACCATTACATTATCCCATTATTTCTCCTGTGCTAGTCTATACGCACTTTTAACCGTGAACCTTCCGTTCTTGTTTTTAGCCCATTTCACTCTATCCCTTGCTCTAGTGACACTCAATGGTATGCTTAGGATAGCATCTATATCCTGTGGTAGAAAGCATTGGTTGACTAGGTCCCTCTTCCATTCCTTGCTGTCTTCTACAATAAGATCACTGACCCACTGTATTTGCCTTGACAACCTCTCTGGCGTAATAACCAGGGCCGGCCTTAGGCTTAGGCCACTTAGGCCACTGCCTAGGGCCCCCTACTAGAGGAAGGCCCCAAATTTTTTGGGGGGAGGGGGGGGGACTTGATATATTAAAAAAAAAAAAAAGAGTTTTATGTTTTTCCTCTACTTTTAAGAAGTCCTAAAGAATTGAGTAATTTTAAAGATAATACAACTTTAAATATATGAGTCTTACAAATAGAGTAATACTACAGTTACAAACTATTTTATAACATTTTCACAAGTTGTTATAGCCAACTTCTTACTTGTTCTCATCTAGAACCACTGATAACATCACTTTTTTTTTTTTTTTTTTTTTTTTTTTATATCTATAATCATTTATCACATCATCAATTTGTAGAAGTTTTCGTAAAAGAATTTATATCTTTAGCATTTTCCCTTACAAATATATGTTTTACTATTTACAAGAAATAATTCAGGTAGGAAAATGTTAGAAATATTATTAATTTTACTTGAAAACTTTACAAATTGATGTGATAATATTAATATGATATGTGGACATCAATAACCTATTAAATACATTTTTTAATTATTTTTTGTGACTAGTGATACATTTTTGTAAGCCTCATGTTATAAATTTATAATATCCCTAACATCATTTATTCAAATGCTTGTTTATTATTCTTGAGGTGTCATTAATCGCATTCATTTCTACATCGTTTGAAAGTTTTTTTAGTAAAATTTGTTATAGTTTTAGCATTCCCCCCCCCCCCCCCCTCTCCCTCCCCCCAAAAAAAGCATATTACAAAATGAAAGAAATAGATTTTTGTTATAAAAAAAAAATTATGATATTAAATACTAGTTAAATATTATTTAAGTGATAACAAAAAGGCTCCATTTAATTATATCGCCTTAAGCCTCCAAATTTGTTGGGTTGCCCCTAGTAATAACCTTATATGTTCATGGACTTCAGATCCATTTGTCCTTCTAGACCTTAATCTGTCTATAATCTCCCATTTGCCATCTCATTCCCTGTCGCACTAGTGGCTGTGCTACCATAATGCTCCTCCATGCATATGAGGGTTGGCACCCCATGTCCGCATCCACAAAATCATAGCTTGGGAAATATTTTGCCTTGTAAACCCGAGAAAATAGGGAAGGAGGATTTTTTTGGAGTCTCCACTCTTGTTTTGCCAGAAGAGCAAGGTTTAAAAGTCGCAAATCCTAAAATCCTATGCCACCCCTCTCCTTTGGTAGGCACATCTTCTCCCAGCTCAGCCAAGCTAATTTCTTTTCAACCTTTACTTGTCCCAACAGAATTACCTAACTATACCAGTCAACTCATACCCGTCGCACCAGTGGCTGTGCTGCCATAATGCTCCTCCATGCATATGAGGGTTGGCACCCCATGTCTGCATCCACAAAATCACAGCTTGGGAAATATTTTGCCTTGTAAACCCGATAAAACAGGGAAGGAGGATTTTTTTGGAGTCTCCACCCCTGTTTTGCCAGAAGAGCAAGGTTGAAAAGTTGCAAATCCCGAAATCCTATGCCGCCCCTCTCCTTCGGTAGGCACATCTTCTCCTAGCTCAGCCAAGCTAATTTCTTTTCATCCTTTACTTGTCCCAGCAGAATTACCTAACCATACCAGTCAACTCATCACATAGCGTATTAGGGAGCTTAAAGCAACTCATCGTCTAGGATGGCACTGCTTGTGCTACCGCCTAAATCAGAACCTCCTTCTTGGCATTAGACAGTAGTTTTTCCTTCCACCCTGTAAACTTGTTTGCCACCCTTTGCTTCAACTGTGCAAATGTGCTCCTTTTTTATTTCCCCACCAATAAAGGCAAACCTAGATAAGACTCATGTGGTTTGATGACTTGTGCACCGAACATTGCTTTTATTGCATCCCTTGTGTCATGGTCTGTGTTTTGGCTAAAGAAGAGAGAAGTTTTATTTCTATTGAGTTGTTGACCAGATGACTCATACACTTTAAGCACTCGTTGTATTTCCTCACCTTCCCTAATAGTGGCTCTTCCGAATATCAAGCTATCGTCGGTGAAAAATAGATAGGAGATGGTGGGTCCTTTAGTCGAGGCAACCACACCTTTGAGGGCCTTATTTTGGACAGCCCTGTGCAACAGTGCGAACAACCCTTCATGCAAATGAGGAATAAGTAGGGTGATAAAGGGTCCCCTTGCCGC
Organism: Quercus gilva; assembly: GCA_023621385.1. Classification (NCBI taxonomy): domain Eukaryota; kingdom Viridiplantae; phylum Streptophyta; class Magnoliopsida; order Fagales; family Fagaceae; genus Quercus; species Quercus gilva. The sequence goes on from CM042476.1 coordinate 28,441,811, forward strand.
AGCTCTCATGTTGGAACAATGTAATCACATGGCTGACCATTAATTCACACTGCATATGGCATAGACGAGACACACATCATCACTAAGCTTATCCACCTGTCATGAAAGCCTAGTTTCCCCATGATTTGTTGTAGATAGCCCCACTCCACCCGGTCATATGCCTTACTCATATCTAGTTTTAGGGCCATTTCTCTCGTTCTGCCATTCTTCTTCCTATTGATGTGATTCATTAATTCCGAGCCACCAAGATATTATTTGTGATGAGCCTCTCAAATACGAAAGCGCTCTAGTTTTCGCATATAATGTCCTGCAAGACCAGTTTAAGGCGGTTGGCCATTGCCTTGGATGCAAGCTTGTAAGCCACGTTGCACAGATTGATCGGCCTATAGTCCATCACTCTTTTTGGGTTCTTCGTTTTAGGAATCAATATAATGTGCGTTTCATGGAACTTAGGAGGGGCTACACCATTGTTAAGAAATTTTAATACACTTTTTATACAATAGAATTCACATTAGGAAAAAAGTGATGGTAAAAAATGGGAGGCATACCATCCGGTTCAAGCACTTTCAACAGGTGCATCTGCTTCAGTGCTTTTTTCACGTCATGAGCATTGTTAGGACATATGTGCTCACATGTTAAGAACATATGTCATAATGTTTATATAAATTGGCTAATCCTTTGACAAAACGCACTATACTTGTAATTGGGTAGTTCTAGGTGTTTTTAATACTTTAAGAAACAAGGTTTCAAAATCAAGTGTTGAAGTCATTAAGTCTGTCCAAGAAAAAGAAAGTTGGAGTGCACAGTTTTTAAAGCTCGACACCTGCTCGATAGCTACCTCGACACCTGCTATCTGTCGAGAATTAAAAAGTCAGATTTTCTGTTCTGATTTTCTTGGGATCCGTGAATGTGTTTTTGGGCCTTCTTTTCTTCTAACCCTAAACATATTTAAGGAGTGTTTTAAGAGCCGTCAACATAGACACAAGTTGCATAAGTATTGAGCAATCCTTGTTCAAGCAAATTGTGATATAAGACGAAGTTCTTGATCTACTTCATCTTCTTCAAGAAGTTGCTGTGTATTTTGCACCGTAGGATTTTGTGACCAAGCATCTTCCTGATCTTCATTGCATAGGATGATCTGAAGAACTTTGCAGCCAATCTCTCTTCCTAAAGTTGGTGTTTGAAGTCACGTACTGGGATCCGCGCATCTGGTTAGTCACGTACTTGGGAGCCGTGCATCAAAAGGAGGAACTGTCGCTACAGATCAAGTCCAATTGGGTATTGGGGTAAGGGTTCAACTGTAGGTTGGTAAGGTACTTGGGATTCCTTATTTGTAACCGCTTGATTTGATAATAGTGGAGTTTCGGGAGTGGTGACCTGAAAATCATCCGGTGGGGTTTTTGCCGTTAGGGTTTTCCCCATTCGTGAACAAATCACCGTGTCTTTTATTTTCCGCTGCATATTTAGTTATTCGGTGATTTTTTTGTGCTGTCATGCGTTTGCATGATAAATTGATTAATTAACAACTTGGCTTAATTAATTAATTAGTTTAAATCACAAGGGGTCATTCAATTTGTGGCCTATCAAGCATGAAATTCCTGCAGGAGTAATCTATTCATTCTATCTGTCACCTTGCCCTGGACAGCCTCCATTAGCTCAACACTGACTCCTACCTGGGATGAAGTAAACATTTGTGTAAAATACTCCACAAAAGTTTTTCCCACGGTTTCCTCATCCTCCAGCCAAGCATTATTTGAATCTTTGATCTTTGTTATGATGTTTCGTTGGTGTCTATTATAAGCCTTGCTGTGAAAAAAGGATGTGTTGCGGTCTCCCGACTTTAGCCAACAATTCCTTGATCTTTGCTACCACATATCCTCTTCCACCAAGAGCATTCTATTCAGCTCTAGCTTTGTTTCCTGGATCTCATCCAACATGTTATTGTTACCTTGCCTACCCTCCAAACCTTGGAGCTTTTCCTGAAGCCTTGCTATTTTTTTGCCCACATGCCCAAAAGTATTCCTATTCCATGCTGTCAAAGACTTTCTACACTCCTCCAAACATTGAGAGAACAGATGTTCACCCCTTATATTCATTGCCCGGTCTCATGCATTAGACATTATCTCCTTACACCCTTCATCCCTTAACTACATGGATTCAAACCTGAATAGCTTCTTTCTTCGAGTTCTTCGCTGTCTGTCACTAGGAGCCTTCAACACCAACATGCAATGATTTGAAGTGGAAGCTGCTACGTGGTGTAGCCTCACGTTGGGGAATGTACTAGCCTAATTTGTGGATACCAAAGCTCTGTCTAGTCTCTCCCTAACCCATCCACGAGTATCTAGTCTTCTGCACCATGTGGAGTCTGTCCCTGTGTATCATATATCTCTCAGGTTGCATTAATTGACCGTTTTGCAGAAGTTCTTCATTTGCCACTCAGGGCAAGTAGTAGCACCTTCCTTCTCTCGCCCATGCATTATCTCATTAAAGTCTCCAATAAAGATCCATGGTAGGGTGTTTCTTGTGCTTAGCTCTTCCAATAATCTCCAAGACTCCTCACATTTATTAGTTTTAGGGTGTCTGTAGAACCTCGTGAATCTCCACTTTTTCTTACTCTGTTCTTTAGTAACAATCGCATCGATATATTGGGGTGAATAGGTTTGGACATCAACTTTCATAGAGCTTTTCCATAGGAGTGCTAAATCCTCTCCACGCCGAACACTAGGAACTACCAGACCTTGTTGCTGGTCTAGTTTGCACTTAATAAGTGCCATCTCAGACATTACAAACTTGGTTTCCATAAGGAAGACCAAGGTGGGATCTTCCTCCAAAATGAGCTTTTGGAGAGCTTTCACTGTACAGGAGTTCCCAAGCTCCTGACAGTTCCAACATACGGCACTCATTGCTCCCGGCGTGACTGCCTTGCAGCCAACGCTGATCCCCAGTGTTATACCATGATTTTTCCTAGAGCCATGACTTCTCCATCCAGTTTTAGTTTCTTACCAGTTTCGTCATTCACTGATATCTCCTCCAATGGTATACATTCCTTCCTTTTTGTTCCTACATTGTTTGCTTCCACTTCCATCAACGTAACATTCACTTTTTCCTCTCCATGCATTTGACCTTGAGCACCAAATGCATTATTCTCCTTCCCTACCATGTTACGTCCTACTTTGGTTTGCTCTTTTTTTTTTTTTTTTTTTGAGTGGGCTCCTTCAACGTTTTATTTTTATTAACCCTTTGATGCTTAGGAGTTTGTAGGCCCATGACAAAATTGCTTTCAAGCAATTCTTGGGCTGTGAGGTTAGAAGTATAGGTGGATTTAGTGGACAAGTCCAGGTGTCCACTCTTTTGGCCCAAATCCACTCTAGGCCCAGCCCACATTTCAAGATTGTCTTCCTTCTTCTCCCTTCCTTCTTCTCCCTTCCTTCGTTGACCCGCTTTCCTTGCACCGTGGTTTGCAAATTCGCTGAAATATCCTGCACCTGATCCGGACTTGAAGGCTTTTCCGGAATTGACGCCCCACTTGCTGTTTTAGTTGATTACACATATTTTGTCACATTTGAGTGTAGGATAGGTATAAGCTCTAATTCCACTTCAAAAAAAGTACTATGACTTTCAAGATAGATTAGGCACTAATAAAACTAATATCCAATCCTCTTCTTACTGTAGACATGGCAAAACGGGTCAGAAAATTTTGACCTGACCCGTTTGATCCACAACCCGTTTGACTCGTTTAAAAATGACCCATTTTAACCCGTGACCCATTTTGACTTACGACCCGATTGACCCGACTTGAACCTGACCCAACCCGCCCGTTTTGCCACGTCTACCAACGTTGAGTAGATTGAGATTGAGGTGTAATTCTTATAAGATATTTACTTATTCTTCTTCACTTAATATGTTATGTACTCCATTATAGTTTGTCATTCTTTACTTGCCACCTTCATTTTCTCTTCCTACTTTAAACAAATCAAAGATTATACCAAAATTAGCTTCTAGAAAACTGGAACAGGAGTTGCACCAAATTTAGGTATCAAATTTAGATATCAAGTGTTTAGTAGTAATTGGTAAGTGGTAACAGTATCACCAATGAGAATCTAATCACAGTTAAGGAATTCAGAAACAATTGACAAATTATATCTATTTAAAAAAAAAAAAAAAAAAAAACTTGTTTGAAAAATACTGGTCAACTCGACCTGTCTTGTGACCCGACTTGACCCGCGACCCGACTTGACCCGCGACCCATTTAAAAATGACTCGTTTTGACCCACGACCTAATTGACCCGACCCGACCCTCCTGTTTTGCCACGTCTGCTCCTTAGTAATGTGAAACAAAGCCCCTTTTCCTAAATTATATAGAAATAGAAAAATGAAAACCCTTTAAAGGGTCCCTTGTTATGGCTGAGGGTTTAGAGGTAACAAAACCAAAAATTATTGAGAAATTTTAGTTTAATTTTTTTATAAAGATTTTCTAACATCATACGTTTTGTTTATATACTACTTTTCTTATAAAAGTAAATAAATCATATATTATTGATCGTAGTTGAAAGATCTTTAAGTTTTATATAAAGAATTGAATTTAAATTGAGAATTCATATAGTACTCATAACAGTGAAACATGGCACAAGCAAATCTTCCTCCTTATATTCTTTCTTTGAAGACAGCTCTCGATGGGGCGAGCCAACCCAGTCTTTAGAAAGAATGAGATCTAACATGTGCTATTTCTTAGTTTGATTTTGTTTTTGAAATTGTTTTCTAGCGTTAGACATTGCACAGTGATATTTTGGTTTCAAAGTATTGTTTCTGGGTTTTATATCATATTTAAATACTACTAGTCGCTAATTCGTGCTATGCATGGAAACCTGCCTATTTGTGAAGTAGACTAAAATAATTTAATAAAATCTTAAATTGTTTAAGAAACTACACCATTGCATGATTTGTTTTTGTATGACTTCAATTTGTGTTACAATTTGATAAAAAAGCCAATATAATCCATGGTTGTAACCATTGAAAGGAATAAAAAGATTCAGAGCCTATAAATTATAGGAAATATATATATGTGTGTGTGTGTGTGTGATTACATAATAGAGAAATATAAGAAAAAGATGTGCTACCATCAAAAGAATAATTTAAATGTTAAAACTTATGAAAGACCAAAAAATATTAAAGAATCATAATATTTACTTTCTAAAAATTTTTGAAACAAAACAAAATGTATTTGATTACACAATAGAGAAATTAAAAAAAAAAAAATTTTGATTACCTTCAAAAGAATAATGCATGGTATAATTATTGAAATCTACTAAACATGTTCAAATACTGCAAAAAATAACATAAATTCAAATGTTAAAACTTCCAAAATGCCAAAAAAGATATATAATTAAAGAATAAGTTATTGAAACTGTGGGGCCAGAGAATTTGGCAGCCTTGACCCACTCTACGCTAAGCCCAAGGCCCATGCCGAGGATAAGGATGTGTTCGAGGACGAGTCCTTTCGCCAGTAATACTGCCGAGGACAACCACGTCCTCGGCACGCACTAATCATTGTAAGGAAGAACAAAGTGTCTCCGGAGATAAACTTTCACAGCTATCCAAGACAGAAGCAGGTACAGTGAATTGGGCATAGGAGCATGGTGGAGGAGCAATCCTAGGAGAAACTGTCACCTCCACATTAAATGCCCACAACTGACGTTTTGGCCACATTAAATGGAGAAATGACCCCTGAACAGTACCGCCTCAGCTGCTACCACCCACAAAAAGGATGGAAGGTGGCTGATGGGATAGGCATTGGCATGATGACCTAGATAAGCGACACATAGACGACCGAGATTAACTAGACGGGGGATATAAAATGTAACAAGTCCTCCAAAAAGGTGGATGGCACTTTTGGGGAGAGAAAAGAAGAGTCATAGAATTTGTATAATCTTTGTAACCCAATACCAGGGGAGATAAAAGAAAGAGATTATATAATAAAGTGGCCGAGGAGCCTAATTCCATACTTTTCAGTCTATGTTCTTGTCAATCGATTCTTATATTACCATGCTTAATTATACAACCCTCACTAGGGCCTAGTTCTTTAGCCCGCTCTCTATAAATTCATTGTACTAGGCCAGCTGGGTTTGAGTTCACTCATTCGCAATGAATAGTGCACGAACCAGGTCCCTACAATTGGAGCCGTCTGTGGGGAAAACTTGTGCGTTAGTCAGGGCAGCGGTCAAGCATGGTGGGAACAGGCCCTCACCAAGCGGGATCCCACCAGTCCAAACCAGTGAGGTCACAGCCACAAGGTACTTTTCCCAACCCTGAGCGCGGTCGAAATGAAGAAAACGGAAGGTTTCGAGAGGGAAGTGCACACACCACACGGACTAGCGAAAGCCACATCCGCAGGGGCAGCCACGCGCTACGGAGACAAAATGATGACCAAACCGTGCAATTGAAAGAGGTCAGAAGTCATGCGTCTAAGAGACCGGATGATAAGGTGGCCATGCAACAAGAGATAAACGATTTGAAGAGAAAGTTGCGCCATGCACAATGAAGGCAGTCTCGTTCTAGTCCTGATACTTCCTCCGACGAGGATGGCGATGATGACTATAGGCGGAGGTCAAGGACCCCCCCAAGCGAGACCTTCCCCCACGAGGAGGAGCGTTATTGGAGGTGCAAGCGTAAGAGCTCGTCCCCTAAGGACGTGGGGAGCGATGCCATGAGCCGAGCACTGGATCAGCTCTCAAAGTCACCTTTCACCCATCACATCGAAGAGGCTATGCTTCCTCGACGATTTCAGCAGCCGACCTTCACTAGTTATAACAGCAAGACGGACCTTGTCGAGCATGTGAGCCAATATAACTAGAAGATGGCCATCCACGCCAGGAACGAAGTGCTGATGTGTAGAGTCTTCCCCTCTAGCCTAGGACCAGTGGCAATGAGGTGGTTCAACGGTCTCAAGATGAATTCTATAGACTCATACAGGCAGCTGACCCAAGCCTTTGGCTCCCACTTCGTCACTAACAAAAGAATTCCTCGACCCTTAAGTGCGTTGTTGGCTCTAACCATGCATGATGGGGAAACTCTAAAGGCCCACTCAGACCGATTCTGGGGGATATACAACGAGCTGGATGGCAAATATGAGGATGTTGCTGTCAGCACCTTCAAAAACAGTCTCCTGACGGGGCATGACCTGAGGAAGTCACTAACTGGTAAACGCGCTACCAGTGTGCGCCAGCTGATGAATCGGATCGACAAGTATAAGCGAGTGGAAGAGGATCATCTACAAGGCAAGGGAAAAGAGAAGGTTATCCCTCAGGAGAGGAGGGATTTCAGGTCGGACCGATACAACGACAATCGCCCAAGGAGGGATTTTGCAGGGCAATCCGGGCTGACCAGCGCTCAGGCTGTCAATGCCGTATTCCGAGAGCCAGTGCATAGGGTGTTGGAAAAGATAAAGAACGAACCGTACTTCAAGGAGCAGAATAAGATGGCTGGGGACCCCACGAAGCGCAATCAGAACCTGTATTGCCAATACCATCAGGACCACGGACACACCACGAAGGATTGCAGGAACCTCTGGGATTACCTGGATCGTCTAGTCTGGGAAGGGAAGCTAAAGCACCTCCTGCACCATTCCAGTGGCCGCCAGGGCCAGATTTATCAGGAGCCCCAAAGAGACGCTGCCTTAAGGGCACCAACGGGGACGATCAATGTGATATTGGCTGCGCCAGGAAGAATAGGCACGCGCCCTTCGTGAGTGTTATCTGTGGCCCAGATATGTGCCGAGAAGTCCCAATCAGGGCCGAAGAAGGCTAGGAAGAATTTTTACCCAACCTTATGCTTTTCAGAGGAAGACAAGATGGGGACCACCCAACCCCATGATGATGCATTGGTCATCACCCTCAGAATTGGGGACTATGATGCGAGAAGGGTGATGGTAGATGGTGACAGCGAAGCCGAGATTATGTACCCCGACCTCTACAAGGGGCTGGGGTTAAGACTAGAGGATTTGACACCTTACAACTCCCCCCTGATGAGCTTCGATAGGAAGCTAGTGATCCCAAAGGGCATGATTAGGCTGCCCGTTCAGACCGGCCCAGAGGTGGTGGAAGTAGACTTCATAGTGGTAGACACCTACTCCCCGTACACAACAATCGTCGACAGACCATGGCTCCACACCTTAGGGGCTGTCGCCTCTTCCTTGCACCAAAAGGTGAAATTCCCATCAGGGGACCATGTCCTCGAAATCCGTGGTTGCCAATCCACATCAAGGCAATGCATGGTGGCTGCCACATTGCATCGGCTCGATGCAGGGTCCTCGGCCACCGCTGAAGGTGGCTTATAGCAATCAAAGGACCAGGACGCGCCTCCTGATGCAGCAGCTGAAGAAGCAAAATATGAAGATCTGGACAAGGTGATCATTGGAGACGATCCGAAGAAATTCTTTCAGGTAGAGGCTCGGCTGCCTCCGCAAGAAAGGGAGGACTTGATCAAGTTCTTTAGAGCAAACCTTGATGTATTTGCATGGGACGCCTGTGATGCCCTAGGGATTGACTCAGACTTTATCTGTCACCATCTCAATGTCAACCCATCCGTCGTTCCAAAGCAACAACCACCTCAGCGCCCGTTAAAGGAGCACGCCGATGCAATTAGAGAAGAGGTGAAGAAGCTTAAGCGTGCGGGGGGCCATCAAGGAGGTTTTTTACCCTAAGTGGTTGGCCAACATCGTGGTAGTCAAGAAGAAAAGCGGAAAATGGAGAGTTTGTGTAGACTTCACGGACCTAAACAAGGCATGCCCAAAGGACCCGTTTCCCATGCCTCGGATAGACTAGCTAGTGGATGCCGCAGCGGGACATCCTCGAATGAGTTTCTTAGACGCCTTCCAGGGCTATCATCAAATACCACTAGCCTTGGATGATCAAGAGAAGACCGCTTTCGTGACACCCGTTAGGAATTACCACTATAAAGTGATGCCCTTCGGCCTGAAGAACGCTGGGTCCACCTATCAGAGGATGATGACGAGAATGTTCGAGCTGCTGCTGGGTAAAAACATTGAAATTTATGTTGATGATATGGTGGTGAAGAGTAAAGTGGTGTCCGAACACCTAGGAGACCTCAGCTGCATCTTTGACGTCCTAAGGAAGCACAAGCTGCACCTAAATGCATCCAAATGCTTGTTCGGCGTAGGGTCAAGCAAGTTCTTGGGCTATATCATCACCCACAGGAGGATTGAGGTCGACCTTGATCAAATTAGAGCTATCAACAACCTGAAGCCTTTGCGAAATCCTAAAGAAATCCAAAAACTCACTGGAATGATCACGGCCCTGAACCGGTTCATTTCCAGGTCGGCTGATAGGTGCAGGCCTTTCTACCTCCTGATTAACAAATGGAAAGGATTCGAGTGGTCCGAGGAATGTGCCGTAGCCCCTCACGCGGTGAGCTTGATACTGATACGAGATGACGGTGGCATCCAAAAGCCAGTCTACTACATGAGCAAATCGCTGCATGAAGTAGAGATTAAGTACTTGCCCTTGGAAAAAGCCCTACTGATTGTAGTCCATGCCACGCAAAAGCTTCCCCATTATTTCCAGGCGCACACGGTAGTCATCCTAACTCAATTGCCCTTGAGATCTGTACTCTGGTCTGCTGATTACACTGGAAGAATCGCTAAGTGGAACACGATTCTAGGGGCCTTTGACATTAAATACATGCCTTGGACCTCTATAAAAGGCCAAGTCCTGGCCGATTTGGTGGCTGAGTTCGCTGAACCACTGGAAGCAGTGGCCAAGAATGGGGACATGGAGAAAAAACCGGTCGAGGCAATCTCTGTTCTAGGGCCCCCGCGCTGGGAAGTGTACGTTGATGGCGTTGCAAATCAAAGGGGGTCTGGAGTGGGGCTAGTCCTGGTGTCCCCAGAGAAGTCTGTCGTGGAAAAGTCTCTGAGACTTGGGTTCCCTGCCACAAATAATGAAGCCGAGTATGAAGCCTTATTACAAGGTATGGTCATGGTGCAAAAAATGGGCAGAAAGGCCGTGGATATGTTCTCGGATTCAAGGTTGGTGGTGGGCCAGGTAAACGGAGAACTAGAAGCCAGAGATGCGAGGATGCAAGAGTATTTAAGCCAAGTTAAGCGCTTGCAGTCGGACTTCGACCTTTTCAGCTTGTCACATGTCTCCAGAAGTGGAAATACCCATGCAGACTCCTTGGCCACACTTGCTACGTCATCGGCAGGAGACCTACCCCGAATTATCCTTGTTGAGCATCTTGAGAGGGCAAATAAGAGGGCAAGGGGCATAACCCATGTCCACCAGGCTAGGGCAAGCCCCAGTTGGATGGACCCTATAGTGAGTTTCCTCAAGGATGACATCCTACCTGAAGAGAAATCAGAGGCTGATAAAATACGGAGGAAAGCCCCTCGATTTTGATTGTCTGAGGACTACAAACTATATAAGCGATCCTACACGGGACCCTACCTACTGTGCATTCACCCTGAGGCGTCAGAACTACTACTCGAGGAGTTGCACAAATGGATCTGTGGGAGTCACACAAGAGGAAGATCTCTGTCACACCAGGCTATCACCCAGGGATATTAGTGGCCGAAGATGCAAAAAGAAGCCCTGAAGTATGTAAAGAAGTGTGACCAATGCCAAAGGTTTGCCCCAAACATTCATCAGCTAGGAGGCGTCCTAAATCCCTTATCCAGCCCATGGCTGTTTACCCAGTAGGGCTTGGATATTGTAAGACCTTTCCCCAAGGCATTAGGGAACAAGAGATATCTGCTAGTCGGCACAGATTATTTCGCCAAATGGGTCGAAGCTGAGCCCTTGGCCAACATTAGAGATGTGGATGCTAAGAAGTTCATCTGGAGGAACATTGTCACGCGATTCGGGGTCCCCCATATCCTCATTTCGGATAACGGGCTTCAATTTGATAACAAAGCCTTCAGGAGATACTATTGCGAGCTGGGGATCACGAACCGGTACTCGACCCCGGCCTATCCTCAAGGAAATAGGCAAGCCGAGGCTGTCAACAAGGTCATAGTTAATGGGCTGAAGAAAAGGCTAGATGACGCCAAGGGAAGATGGGTAGAAGAGTTGCCGCACGTCCTATAGACCTACCGTACTACACCACGGCGGTCAACAGGGGAAACACCTTTTGCTATGACCTATGGGGCCGAGGCTGTTATCCCCCTAGAATTAAACTTTCCAACACTAAGAACAAGCTCCTTCTCCCCGAATAGTAATAATGAGCTGCTGGGGGAGGGCCTAGATCTTATCGATGAGCGAAGGGAGAAGGCAATGATCCAGCTGGCCTACTACCACCAAAAGCTCAAACAGGGATACGATACCAATGTAAAGATAAGGCCATTGACACCAGGGGACCTAGTGTTAAGAAAAGTTGTGGGCACTGCCAAGAACCCATCCATGGGAAGTTAGGACCCAATTGGGAAAGACCATACCAGATCACATGCTTCTCACCCTAATAATACTATAAGTGCTAGACAGAACCTAGGTCTTGCATGGTCTTCGGACTCAAACCTGTGGGGAAACTAATCACTTCAAAATAATAAGTGCTAGACAGAACCTAAGTCTTGCATGGTCCTCGGACTCAAACCTATGGGGAAACTAGTTACTTCAAAATAATGAGTGTTAGACAGAATCAAGGTCTTGCATGATCCTCGGACTCAAACCTATGGGGAAACTAACTAGTTTGATAAATACTATAAGTGCTAGACAGAACCTAGGTCTTGCATGGTCCTCGGACTCAAACCTATGGGGAAACTAGTTACTTCAAAATAATAAGTGCTGGACAGAACCTAAGTCTTGCATGGTCCTCGGACTCAAACCTATGGGGAAACTAGTTACTTCAAAATAACGAGTGTTAGACAGAACCAAGGTCTTGCATGGTCCTCGGACTCAAACCTATGGGGAAACTAACTAGTTCGATAAATACTATAAGTGCTAGACAGAACCTAGGTCTTGCATGGTCCTTGGACTCAAACCTATGGGGAAACTAGTTACTTCAAAATAATAAATACTGGACAGAACCTAGGTCTTGCATGGTCCTCGGACTCAAACCTATGGGGAAACTAACTAGTTCGATAAATACTATAAGTGCTAGACAGAACCTAGGTCTTGCATGGTCCTTGGACTCAAACCTATAGGAAAACTAGTTACTTCAAAATAATAAGTTCTGGACAGAACCTAGGTCTTACATGGTCCTTGGACTCAAACCTATGGGGAAACTAGTTACTTCAAAATAATGAGTGTTAGACAGAACCAAGGTCTTGCATAGTCCTCGGACTCAAATCTATGGGGAAACTAACCAATTCGATAAATACTATAAGTGCTAAACAGAACCTAGGTCTTGCATGGTCCTCGGACTCAAACCTATGGGAAAACTAGTCACTTCAAAATAATAAGTGCTGGACAGAACCTAGGTCTTGCATGGTTCTCGGACTCAAACCTATGGAGAAACTAGTTACTTCAAAATAGTAAATGTTAAACAGAACCAAGGTCTTGCATGATTCTCGGACTCAAACCTATGGGGAAACTAACTAGTTCGATAAATCCTATAAGTGTTGGACGGAACCAGGGTCTTGCGTAGTTCTCGAACCTAAGCCTTTAGGGAAACTAACTACATTAGCAAATCCCATAAGTATACAACAAGCAAGGGAAACCAAAACGGCGATACATTAATTTCATGAAAGGGACACAGTAGGAATCACATTCCAACATTAAAAAAAAAAAAAAAAAAAAAAAAAGGCAAAAGCGCCATTACATTGTTCCAATAAATAGAAGGGAGACAAAACAAAGGTGCTAAAGGGCCTACTTCTTCAACTTAATCTTCTTCCCCCCTCTGGATGGTTGATTTGTGGCGACCTCAGGATCCTCTGAGCTCTGACTTGGAGGAATAACCTGCAAGGGCGGCGCAGAAGGTGCTGTATCCTCAACAACAAAGGCTTGGACATTGGCTGAGAGGTTTGCTGCCTCCTGAGGTGTATCTTCATTCAGACCTCTGGCCATTTCAGTCGGCCCGAGAGGATCAGTTCCCATGGCAGGATCATCGAAAGGTGTAATAACTACCTCGGTAATAACCGCTACCTCCTCGGCTCCTTTACCTGGTGCAGCATCAGTCTCCTCCGTAGTCGCCCCAGCCTCAGATTTGGGAGGAACAGCCTCACGAATGGCAGAAGGGTAATACACACTCTCCTCCTTCCATAGGTCGGACGAGGCCTCCACCCCAGCTTGTTTAAAGGCCTCACTCCACACCCGGGAGTAGTAGAGCCTGCATACCCCAAGGACTTGGGCTTTGAGAACAGCCTCCGTTTCAGCCGCCCCAGCCTCATAAGCCTACTCCTCGGCTTCTTCCTTGGAAGCTTAGGCTTCCTCTCTGCCAAAGTCCGCCTCAATTTTAGCCTTAAGAGCCTCCTCTTTGGCCCATTCAGCCACCTTCCTGTCCCCCTCAACATTAGCCACCTGCCTTTTCAGATCAACGATCAACTCGTTTGCGAGCTTCAGTTGTTACTCCACCCTAGCCAGACGCCTCGTCTGTTCTTGGGCTTGCTTTTGGGCACCCGACAGGTCTGCTTCGGCGCTGTCCCGAGCCCTAGTTACCTCCTTTAGCTTCTCTCGAGCCTTCGCTAGATCAGCCTGGTGACCTTGAGGGTCCGACTAGTCAATATGCGCTTGTCGCGCTCTGCGTCGGTGGCCTTGTCCTGTTTGATGGAAGCCTCCTCCAATCTGAAAGTAGCTTGAACAGCCTACCAATCGAAGCAAACCCACAAATTAAAAAAAAAAAAAAAAAAAAAAAAAAAAGGGAAGAAGAAGAAAATTAAAGTCAGAAGAATCTTAAGTACTGAGAATCTCACCATCCCCAAGTATCGCTTGAAGCTGAGAAAGACCTTCTTACTCTTCAAAGTCTCCAACTCAGCCATATCCGCAGGGAGTAGCACGGATCGCTCCAGCGCATCGGCTACAAACGCGCCTTTGCCTCCTTGGAAATCCCTGAGAGAAGCATTACCCATCAGAGGCTCCCGATGGAGCATTGGGGCTGGGAGCCAGGCATTAGCCTTGGGATGGGCAACGACTTGCTTGTCCTGACCATGGGTCCCTATCTTTAATTGCTTCGGAGGTCATTGAGTATCGCCCTCCTCCCGGGGGGAAGGGGGCTTCTCCCCTTCTAAGGGCCTTTTACCCTTATCCTTCCTCTGCTTAGGATCAGAAGGCTCGAGCCTGGATGATGGACTTAGACGAGATGGAAGAAGGGGAAGCCTAGACTGGGTGGAAGCTAACCTAGTATGGGCAAGCTGAGACTTGGGTGGAGGAGGAGGAAGCTTAGGCTGATACTTCCCTGATGGGCCTTCAAGCAAATCAAGCAAGCTGGACTGAGTTTTCCTCTTGAAACCCATCTCGGCCCGAGAAGAGTCCCCTGCCGACAGTAAGTCTGCTTTGGCCAAACTCTAGTCGCCCAAGTCACTAGAAGGATCCTTGGATAGGCAAAGCTGTTCGAACTCGCCGAAATCGTCCTCGGCAGGACCCGAGTTGGCACCTCCTTCCTCTGTTCGTTCACCTCCCTCCTCAACCTCCGCAGCTCGGCGGGATGTAGAGGAACTCGCCAATGGAGTGCCCTCTGAAGCAGGAGATCCCTTTGGGATCAAGAAACCGTCCTCGACTACGGTAATTCTCTGGAGCCGAGGATCCTTGGTCCTTGGCCCTAATCACACACTTTGGCGCGGCAAATGACTTCTGAATAGAGACGTACCTAAGGATCCTGTGAACAGCCCTAACTTGGTTGTCGGCCTCGTTCACAAAGATCTCCGTCCTTAGCACCTTCTCCAAGTCCTCTTTGTTGACTAAGCCAAAATGACGCTCGAAAGCATGTGGATCTGCAAGAAGCAAGAACGCACTACTATTAGCAACCAAACAAAGCAGGCAACGAAAATCCAAAAAGTAACACCCCTTCCTACTCTGAGTGCCCCACCTAGTGTGCCCTCTACCGTTGGGCAATGGAGGCCATCGTGCCACTCCCCGGACACGATGAGAAAGTCCTTGTCCAGCCCCTTGCTGGACGAGGGAGGCACTGAATAAGCCGCACAGTATCATCCCTCGTCTTCATGTAGTAGGACTTGTCCTTCAGACACTGAAGGTTATAGCACCAATTCACATCATGATGGATTAGCCTCAACCCCATCTCCTCATTTAAGGCATCTACACAACACAGAATCCTAAACATATTGACGCCACATTGAATGGGGGCGAGACAGAAATGCCTAAGGTAACTTGTCATCACCTGACCCATGGGGATCCGCATACCACCCTTTAAGAAGGCGATTATGGGAATCACCACCTCTCCTTCTTCCCTCCTAAACCTCCACTCCCTCTCTTCGCAGTACCTCAGACCTACGGTGCTGAGTATCCTATAATCAGCGATGAATTTCTCCATCGCCTCTTCAGATTCAATAAATTTCTTGAGCCTACCCATTCCTAAAAACAACTAAGAGACACGAAGAAAGAAGTTTAAAAGAGGGGAGAATGTAATTGGAGAGAGAGAGAAGGACTTACAGAAATAAGGAAAAGCTCATCGGGCAGACTTTTTTGTGCTGAAAGAAGTTGCGGTTTCAGTTGAAGACATGACCAGATTCGAAGTATGTGTATAATATCTCTTGAATGCGAAAGTAAACGGGCGGATCAGTTCAAATGAGTATTTATATCCCCAGTAACAAGTGACAACCGTGTAAAGTTTTCCTGCCCAATTAGCCAAAAAGATCACCACCGTTAGATTTTCATCACATCGTTGAACGTGGGGAACATGAGGTCGCCCGAATTTAATGCGAGTGCGCCCCGCATACCAAGGAGTCAGAAATGTGCCTTGGACAAGCGAAAGGGCACTGATACTCATGGGGGACAAGACCTAACAGGCCGCGGCAGAGGCCTGAGAACGTCGAAATCCTTATCTCAGTCTGAGGAGCCTAACAACAGGATTTCGAGGGGCTATTGTGGGGCCAGAGAATTTGGCAGCCTTAGCCCACTCTACGCTAAACCCAAGGCCCATGCCGAGGATAAGGATGTGTCCGAGGATGAGTCCTTCTGCCAGTAATACTGTCGAGGACAACCACGTCCTCGGCACACATTAATCATTGTAAGGAAGAACAAAGTGTCTTCGAAGATAAACTTTCACAGTTATCCAAGACAGAAGCAGGTACAACGGATTGGGCATAGGAGCATGGTGGAGGAGCAATCCCAGGAGGAACTGTCACCTCCATATTAAATGCCCACAACTAACGTTCTGGCATTAAATGGAGAAATGACCCTTGAACAGTGCCGCCTCAGCTGCTACCACCCACAGAAAGGATGGAAGGTGGCCGATGGGACAGGCACTGGCTTGATGACCTAGATAAGCGACACATGGAAGGCCGAGATTAACTGGACGAGGAATATAAAATGTAACAAATCTTCCAGAAAAGTGGACGGCACTTTTGGGGAGAGAAAATAAGAGTCATAAAATTTGTATAATCTTTGTAACCCAATACCAGGGGAGATAAAAGAAAAAGGTTATATAATAAAGTGGCTGAGAAGCCTAATTCCATACTTTTCAGTCTGTGTTCTTGTCAATCGATCCTTATATTACCATACTTAATTGTACAACCCTCACTAGGGCCTAGTTCTTTAGCCCGCTCTCTATAAATTCATTGTACTGGGCCAGCTAGGTTTGAGTTCACTCATTCGCAAGAAATAGTGCACAAACCAGGTCCCTACAGAAACAATTAAAAATAATAATATGACTATTCAAAAGAGAAATATAAGAAAAAGAAAAAAGTACATGAACCCATGAAATAATAAGTTTTAAATTTTAACTGGTCTAAATAAAATAAATAAAAAAAGAGTTTGCTGCAAACCTGTTTGTTATATTAGCTTATCACTTTACATGAAGAGAACTACATTCACCCAAACCTGTTGTAACCATCTTAGGCTTCTTAGCATCTTTGGTGATGTGTCTGCCCATGAGATGTTCTCTGTAGGTTCCTATGGTGCTATTATGACATAGAGGCAATCTCCTTGAAAGAAAAAACAAAATAACATAGGGTTTCAAAAAGAAAGGAGGCGGCTACAAATAATTTGAGAACTATTGAGTGTTTACAATTTGGTGTTTTCTCCTTTAAAAAGAAATCGGTTTGTAAATTTTAAGAAAATAAATTAATTCTTAAATGAAATCTTGCAAATTTAGAGATAAATTACTAACATTTGAGTTTGAATTTAAATTGGATTTGTTAGAGAAATAAAGTTTTACTCCTTGTTAAATTTGTTTTAAAAAATAATTTTATAAAAATAAAAATAATTTAAAAAATAATATTTTTTTATAAAATTTTATAATTTTATTTAAATATTGTGCTGACTTGGAAAATTATGAGAACTCCAAAGGTTTCGGTTATATATATATATATATATAGATTAAATAATAATAATAATTAATAACCATCCACATTGTTCATTGGTTATTCTTATAAACCTATTGCTATAACAATTTCAATTTTTGGTGTGCTAGATTTTCAAATATACTATGAAAAAATAAAAATCACATAGCTGAATTTGAAGAAAAGAACTTAAAGAACAATACCTAAATTTTGTTTATTTGAGAATTTGATAGAAATATTGTTTAGTACCTGCTAATGGAAAATGGGGATCTATGGGTTATGGGTTATGAAATATGGATTTTAACAAAACTTCTCATATCAAATGATAGTTTGCGATCCTTCTAAAAAAATAAAATAACTGATAGTTTGAGATTAAGGGATTTGTGGTTTTATCGATAGGTATTGTAACATATTGTTATGGTAGATACCAATCAAACAATAAGTTTAGGGATATAACATTTTTTTGAAAGTATTAAATTAATATTTTGCAGATTTTATCTAGAAGTTGGATTAAGAACTGCACTCAATATATTGGGGAAAGAGTTCAATTCCAGATGAGTTAACAAATATTGTTTTTATTCGATAAGTTTTTTTTATGCATTGTAAATAATAATAAATGTCACTTTTAATGAAATTTTCATGAACTATAATTTATATTAATAAATTTTTGAAACATATAGTTGTTAATATATGTTTTAGCAATAACTTTTTTTTTCCACCTATCCATACAATGGTAAAAAAATCTCAAAATAAAATTCCAATATAAAATGATGAAATCTCATAAAAGAGGACATAAAACCGTCAATATCTCTAACTCTCTCAAATCTCATAAAAGAGGACATAAAACCTTCAATATCTCTAACTCCATACATACTCATTGCATTACATGCATAACTAGAATCCTAAGCTTAAAATCCTCCATGGTAACTAAATGATCACTTGGGCTTCAGAAAAGCTTAAGCACAATGGATCTTTCACTAGCGAATATTTTTCCAATAAAACATAAAAATTGGCATTTTGCCTTATAAGAGACTACATAATTAAATCCCTAGTAGTAAGCACAGACGAGCATCCTTAGGAAAGAACACCAAATGGCTTAAACCCTCTTTTCTTACTTCTTCTTTTTTTTTTTTTTTTTTTTTAATTATTTTTTTAAATTTTAATTTATATATTATCCAAAGACCAAGTATATTGCCAAAACTCACTGACCAAATAAAGGAAGGATACTTATACACATTAGCATTTTCCCTTTCTTTTTCTATTCCCCTTGTTTTCTGTTATTTGCTTGCTTTGTTTTGAAACTTAATATGCTAATTATTATTTAAAGAAGCCCAAATACATTCTACGGCAACCAACTATGTAAAACCTTGAATAGCCTTACTCCAATACAATAAAGTGATAAACCATTCCAACAAAGAAATTTAGTCATTTCTACTATCATAATCTACACTCATAAACACCTTAGAAATCCTCACATAGTAGCAGGGTCAGGATTTGACCCTAAGGGGGACAAAATTTATGACTAATATTCATGTGTTTCCATAAGCAAACTTAGATATACAAATTGTGTATGTGGCATACAACACATGGATCATATATACAAAATATTAACCAAACCTGACAATTAAATGTATGTAATATGAATAGTAAGTGATCATTCAATATTAAAAGATCCCCTAAAATCATTGCATATCATTATATTGTGTATATTTTATTAGTTTTTTTTTAATATATAGCTAAATTATATTGTAATTTTTTATGTTAAAATTCCATTTATAATTCTCATGTAATGATTTTTTTTATAGGATCATATAATGATTTTTAATAAATCAATAAACCTAAAATACAGTTTTTGTTAAACTTATAATATGATTAGATTATAACAATTTTAAACCACATAATGACTATTTGTGCAGCTACATTTTTAGAGTTTAACTTTAAAATAATATCAAATTATGGAATTTGTCATGTAATTTTTTTTAAATTTTATTGCTTAATCCTTTTGAAAGGAAACTTTTTTGTTTTTGTTTTAGAGTAATGCTACAGTTACAAACTATTTTACAACATTTTTACAAACCGTTGAAGTTGCCAACTTTTTATTGGTTTTCACTTAAACCCACCATTAACATCAAGTTTTCATTTACTAATAACCACTCACCACATCAGCAGTTTGTAAGATTTTTGTAAAAAAGTTTGTATCTTTAGTATTACTCATGTTTAAGTGGTATTTTTGTCTCTTCAATTAAGACTTTTTCTTCTTTAATTTAGTTTAATTTTATTATCATTTTTTTCTTTTTATAAATTTTGAACTTAAAAAAATATTGATAA
The DNA here is from genome assembly GCA_023621385.1 of Quercus gilva. NCBI lineage: Eukaryota > Viridiplantae > Streptophyta > Magnoliopsida > Fagales > Fagaceae > Quercus > Quercus gilva. The sequence continues at coordinate 28,461,540 of CM042476.1, forward strand.
AGTAAAAAAAGATATGAAGATATAAGATATATAAATTGAGTTTGACTTATAAAAGATATCGACATATATACACATACTCAATTAAAAAAAAAAAAAAAAGAAGAAAGATGTACGTGGTTGCTTTCTATGGCTTCTCCACTTTTACAATTTTGTTTTGAAACGTGTAGCTGAAGCCTGAAGGGGTTTTCATTGTAGCTCAATTATTCATCAGGCTGCCTTAATACATTGTGGGGCCTAAAGCGAAAATGTTATGTGGGCCATTTCTCATATTATAATATTAAATTAATAAATTTTTTATTTAACTTTTTATATCAATTTTTATTTAAATATATTTTTTCTGCTTTTTAAGATACAAAGTTATTGAAAAAAAAAATTTGTATTCAAGTTTCCTTAACATTTTCTTCAATATAACTAATCAACCTTTTTTTTTTTTTGTGTGGCATAACTGATTATTTATACTTTTTTTTTTTTTGCAAAATTAATTTTTTTTGTTAACAACTAGAATATTATTATTAAAAACCCAAAAAAATATATATGCATATATACATAGAAACAAAGAAGAAATTGAACGTAAAATTTGTTTAAATTTTTTTTTTTTTGACTAAAAAAAAAACCCTAAGAGATAAGTATGTAGGGATGAGTGGTTGGAGATTACTATGCTACCACATGTCCCAAGAACCTTAGTCCAATCCAATTTGACACGTCTATGCTTTGTCAGAAGGTTAAAGTTTCACAGTGCAAAAGTATCAAACAACCAAGTAAACATTCTGAGAAAACAAAACAAAGTAGCAAGAACCAAACAACGACATAAGTAAGCAAGAATAGGACATTTCAGAGAAGTGCAAAAACCTGAAGGAGGGCAACGCTCAACAGAGAGGAAGGTCCAATGTGCTGCTAAGAAACATATGAAAAAGTCACTCTCCAACAATTCATTAAAAATATTTGAGGTTTGAGGTTTGAGATTGATTTTGATTTTGATTTCTGTTTTGCACAGTCAATGTTTTTTTTTTTTTGGTGTGGTTTTTTATATAAAAATTAATAATACTTTCAATTTATTGGTTAATATTTGGGGCTTAATTCATACTCTCAATGGTAAAGAAATATCTCTATTACTTAAATTTGATTTTTTCTTTTACTTTTATTGGTTAATATTTTAGGCCTAATTAATCTCACAATGACAGAGAGATATTTGTATTACTTAAATTTGGGGGCTTAGTGAGCGTTTGGATTACAATTATTCTCACATTTGCATTTTCTGCTTGCGTTTTGTCTCTTTTTTCTTTTTCTTTTTTTCTTTTTTTTTTTTTTTTTTTTTTTTTTTTAAGGCGTGTGAGGGAGTGTAATGGGTACTGTGCCGATACTGTGCAGCTACTGTTCACATGAACAGTAGTAGCAGTTGTTGACTTTTTGTCCAGAATAGTGTATTTGTGCACTGTTCACGGACCCACAAATTTTATTTTTTATCAATTTTTCATTAAAAATGGGTCCCACGGTACTATTCACACATTCAAAAATTATTTTGCTACAATGTTTTCAATTTTCAACTGTACCCAAACGGACCCTTAAATTGCTTCATACATTGAGCCGGCCCTGTTATTCATGCTCTATTTATCACTGTTTATATCTCCACCTTTTACAGCAACACACATCTAAAAAGGGAAATTTTGGGTAGGTTCGGGGGGCAATGGCCCCCTCTTGACCACCCTTGGCTCCACCCCTGTCCTCACATAATCATCATTTCAGTATATAAGAGCCTTTCTCAAAACAGACAGAGGTCCTTTATTAAAAGAAGCCCTTATCTTTCCCAAACTGGCGATAAGAGAACTTGGCTAATCATGGCTGTGCAGAGTTAAAGTTTGTTTCACAAATTTGTGGGCAACATGGAAGGACTTAATTAATATGAGGAATCGCATGAAAAAGCTAAAAGTCCATACCATGTTTCATATAATGAGGTCAAAGGTTTTTATTTTTATTATGAAAGTCCAGTTTCATATTTGAAGCCCATGTCCATGTCCATTATTTATTTATATTATTTTGAACAGAAATAGAGCAGAGAAAACGAAACTTTTTATTAAACTACATTCATCTAGGGGTAATTCATAAATCAATTTCACAGCCAATAAAGAAAGAAGGTAAAGAGAAAAGAACTTTATTTAAAATGATTTTTTTTTTTTTTTTTTTTTTTTTTTTTTTTGCTTAGAGTGAGAAAGTGATTGCCAGAGAATTAAAACTAGTTTGCTATATAGAATACAGAGTTTTATTAATGGTTTCCTTTTACCTCTGCACTGTTACTTCCCAGAATAAAGAAAAATGAAATAACAGAGACATACAAGGACTTCAAACGTTTCCCAAATTTAGGAATTTAAGTGATAAAATTAAAAATTTGGGATCTAATTTGAAATATGGAATCTTTTCTTTTGTTTTTAGTTTTACTACTACTGAATTTATTGTTTTTGTTAGAAGTTTTTAACATTTTGTTTTCCCTATCTTTGGATGTTCACTGTCTTGTTCACCTCTCTCAGTGTTGGATGTATACACGTATTGCTCTGTTTTATGTCATGACATTAATTGTACACAAATTTAAAACCCAATCAACACCTGTCTCACTACTCAAATTTTCTGTTTGGCTTATCTTGGGCCTACGTTGAGTTCCGGATTTAACTATTTAAAAAAAAACATTTTCACGTATAAATTTATGTGTTAAAATGTGGTGTGAAATAATAAATGTAAATAAGTGTGAAAAAATTTAGCCAAAAAAGAATAAAACCTGACAATACTGCACTTCATTTTTAACATTTGCGGAGCCTGAACGCGCAAGAGGTTTAGCTTTATAATTAAAAAGTTGTGGAATACGGGTCTGTATCGTATGTTGTTTCATTGCTATTTGAAGTGTGATTGTTTCCTTTTATTTTTCATAGGTTAAACAAGTTCTATTTTGAATTATTGGTGCTACACAGCTATAGGCTAAACTTGCTCTACTCGATATTGCTATTTATCCTTCATTTTTAAAAAATGTATAAAAAGGTGCTATGTGATTTTGAAGTCTATATCAGATCTTATTTTGAATTATTGGAGCTAGACAGCTTCACATCACATGCTGTCAGTTCCTCCTGTCAATTTTAATTTGCTCATCTTTTTTTTTTTTTTTTTTTTTTTTGGGGGGGGGGGGGGGGGGGGGGGGGGGTGGTTGTTGATGCGAATTGGACAAATTGAATATGAATGTTGTAGAAAATTTCACCGTCCAAAATAGAGGAAGCACTTTCTCCAAGTGGCAAAAATTTGACCACTCCTTTATGTCGTCACTTTATATAGTCAATTACACATATTTGTCACATTTGAGCGTCGGATAGGTATAATTATAAGTTCCATTTCAACTTTAAAAAAGTACTATGACTTTTAAGATATACTAGAGACTAATAAACATGGTTTGATCACTCCTTTATGTTGTCACTTTATATAGTTGATTACACATATTTGTCATTGAGCGTCAGATAGGTATAATTATAAATTTCATATCTACTTTAAAAAAGTACTATGACTTTTAAGATATATTAGACACTAATAAACATTGTCATGAAAATCCCAATTTAGATCTTACAATTTTACGATCTTATTTGCCCAAAACGATCCGGATCTTTCAAGAGTCTTTACGATCGTTTAAGATTAGTAGAATTGTACAATTCTAACAATCTCAAATAATCCTAATTTCTTATAATCTTCTTTAATTTAACAGAAAGTTTGGACTTAAATGAAAAATAATATCCAAATATACTAAGTTTTATGTTCCAAAATTGAGGAAGTAGTTTCTCCAAGTGGCAATAATCCGATCACTCCTTTAGGGCTTTACACCTCTGACTCTAGTATGGGGCCACGTCACTTGGTGACATCACCTGCTGATGACTTGCTTTTGTATTGTGAAATCTAAGTAATAAATTTGCTCTTTTATTCAAGATATCAGAAATTTTTTATTTTTGGGTGCAAATCTTTAGAACCAAAATGAAATGGTATGAAACTCAAATCGCGCACACGCATATTATATATAAAATATGAGAGCATGCTTGTGAATTATCGAAACTAAGCATATTGAACGTATAGTCTGAAAGGTGCATAGTTGAAATTGGACAAAACCTAAACTCCTTAAGACAACATTAATTTTACTACTCATACCAAATAGGTATTTTATTTTAAATTTGAAAATAAATTTTCTTTAGCCACACGCATTATTTAATTATTGCATATAATGGTATTATAGAACCGCTAATGAATTGTCACATATTATCTTCACGAAAATAATAAATTAAGTAGAACTTTTATAAAATGTGTATAATTTACTTGTGATATTAATATTTTTTTCAAGAGATACTACCGATTACTTAGAGTTCTTTAAAGACTCCTCCTCCTCCTCCTCCTCTCCTCTCCTCTCCTCTCCTCTCCTCTCCTCTCTCTCTAAAAGGGAATTAATACTATTAAAATTTTTAATAAATTATAAATAACATATATATTATTAATAATTAATCAATTTTTTAGCAGGGGGCCCTTAGCCTCAATATGATGAGAATTGCATAGATTAGCAAAATAAACTTGATTAGCTCATAATCCTAAAACAATTATCTAATTTTTTAGCAACATAATCCCAAATTTTGATTGTGTTTGTAAATGACTCTTTCCGTACACGATTAACACTATATATTGAGCATATAAAAATAAAATTTTCTTGCATTGCATACAGAAAATTCTTAGGTATTCCTGAAACATGGAGAAATGATGTTCTCTCCTTTTATATTCATAATGGACCCCACCATAAATTTAAGAATTAATCATCACATATACGATTCTATGCACTATTGAGCACTGTTTAGACTTCAAACTAGTAAGTGTAGGGACGGAGCCACCCTTGGACAATGAGGGTCAATGCCCCCCCCCCCCCCACCCCCTCCCCAAATTTGTTTTTAAAAAATTATTAGTGTGTGTGTATATATATATATATTAATTTTATCAATTTGTTCTATAAAATTACATTTTGCCCCCTTTAACAATATCTTTAATTTTTTATGTGAGTAATGTTACACGACAAAGTCTCGCTACAATATTTTTACAAATTATTGAGGTAGAGATTCTTAATAGTTTGCATTTGGGCCCACCTTTTACATAACTTTTTTACATAACAATAACCACTAACCATATCGGCAATTTATAAAAACGTTTGTAATTCTAGCATTTTTCTCCTTTTAAAGGCTGTAAAAAATTTATAGATCTAAAACTTAAAACAAAATATACAAGGCCATAAAAATTAGCCCATCAACAAAAATTATGAATAGCAAAAATATATTAAAAAAATTAAATTCAATCAACCAATTTTATCCGAAACAAACTACCTGGCCTTTTAAAAAAATTTAAACTAAATAATTTTGTCCTTGCCCAGTAGTATACATCAAAGATACTAAATAAATAAATAAATTTGAAGCAGCTAACTAGCAGAGCCGAAGGCCAAAGTTACTGCATGTAGTCAACAGCAAAGCTGCCCTTCCAATTCCAAGTTCTAGCTCCATCTCTAAGTGTGCGTGCATAATTTGGAGGCACTAGATTCCTTTTTTTACACTTTCTACCTTTTGTTTTCTTGGTTTTAGATCATGTAATGGTCCACCGGCTATAATTTTGTAGCCCACTTGCTTGTTTATTTAATGATTAAAGAGTCAAATATAGCAAGTGTTTTCTTTCTATTTTATTTTTTTCAGCAAAGACGCTATATTTATATAAATTTATGAAAATGTTATATTCACAATATTTTCACAATAAATTTTAAGTGATAGATTGTTACTAGTTGTTATTGGTGAACAAAAAATTAATTTTAATAATGGATTCAAATTAAAATTAATAACAATTTGTCACCTATGATTTGTTGTAAAAGTGTTGTAAAAATGTTGTAGATATAATATTTCTTAAAATTAATATACGAAACAAAGAGGTAATAGCCTTTTAGAAACTCTAATAATAATGAAAAGAGGCCTATGTTAGAGATAGTGACCTTTCAAAAACTCTAATAATAATGAAAAGAGGCCTATGTTATATTCTTACGAAGGTGAGGGAAAAGATAAAACTAAAACTTATTCAATTATTAATTAAAATTAAAATTTTAAACTTATCTAATTAACCTCTTTTTGGTTATTAATTGGTCCCATACAAAATATGGGGGCCTTTACTTGATAGACAAAGGTGAAGTTGTAATCAAAATTGATCACCATATGTCTAATTGATTTTAAGTTAAATTAAGTATAAATTATGCTCTTTAGTTTGACACATTTTTTTGTACCCTAATTTTTTTTTTTTCAATTTCAATTTCATCCTTCAACTTTCATTTTATATGAATTCGATCATTCTATTCACTTTCATGAAGTGGATTGTTTTTTAATTAATAACTTATTTAAATGTTATAAGAAAATTATATCTAAAATGTAAGAATAAAAAATCCTGCTCGATCGATTTTAATTATCATCCTCTAGTTCTAAGGTCATACTAGGCAGATGATAAATGTAACAATGATATATTGCGGGTTTGCTTTTGAAAAAAAAAATTAGAGAAAAATTTCAACTTAATGAGATGGGAAAAAGAAAAGAAAAGAGAGAGTGAAGAAAATAATTCATAAATTTCCCTCTACATTCTCTGTATAACCTAAAAAAAAAAAAAAAATCCTTAGAAAGTAGAAAGTACATTGTGATCCTCCATTTAACCATTCTTCATTTTCTATGGTATTAACATCTTTATTTATTTATTTATTTATTATTAGGTTATGATTTTCATACATTTCATTATTTCACATCCACTTTTATGTATTGACATGTAAATATTCCTACATCAATAATAAATATATGAGTAAAATAGTGGACGTAAATTAGTGTGAAAAAAATATTATTCATTTTTTTTATTTACTTAAAATTTCAAATGTTACCATTCAGCTAAAAACATTATTCAATCAACTTTTGAGTAGTAGGGTAATTAATATGTCTTCTTTTTTCTTTTCTTTTTTTTTTTTCTTTTTTTTTTATGAATAGGGTAATATGTCTTTAAACATGTAAAATTGGATATAAATTGACTGTCCCTAGAATTATTCAAAAGTCTCAAAACCATGGAATAGATATGGATAACCCATGTGAAGCACATACACCATATATGTTCTTTTTTTGATAACGGACAAACATTTGGGTCCAATTAGCAGGAAAAGATAAGAGGACAATCAGGGAGTTATAGAGAGACAAGCATATAACTTTTTTTTTTTTTTTTTTTTTGAGTAAAGACAAGCATATAACTTTGATATTATTATATATAGATAAGTCTTGGGACACAAGCATGAAGCATTGATACATTGTTATTGCTTGAGAAAAATTGATGGCTAGCTGCGTTCAACTTGGTAAACTTCAGAAAAGCAAGAGCTGGTTTAAAGACTTCGCATATAACCCAAAGAAGGACCAGGCAGGCGATGTCCGAAACATTCTCTTGATAGTTGCAACTCTAATTGCAGCAGTGACTTTTCAATCTGGGGTTAACCCTCCTGGTGGTGTTTGGCAAGATTATACGAGAATGAATCTCACTTTATGTGCAGAAAAAAGTGCTGAAGGGCCACACCCTTCATGTTATAAATCACATGATGCAGGGACGGCCATTTATGCCTCTCGAGAAGCCGACTTCTATGTTTTCTTGATCTGTAACACTGTGGCACTTTCCACTTCGGTTCTTGTCATTATGTCTCTCACATATAACTTCCCTTTCCATTTAGAAGTATTGATTGCCACAGCTTCAATGCTTGCAACTTACACATCGGCCATATTTGCTGTCACGCCAGCTGATTATTCTTATAGATTTCGGTTCATCCTCATAGCAGCTGCTTTGCCTTTTGTGCTACGAGTTTTGATTTATATAGTCAAGTTGGAAGCAAAGCAAGAACAAGATAATCTGTGTGGCAAATGTAAAAGTGGGAATTCTGAAGATAACTCTTGCAGAAGATGTGGAAGTGAGATTTCCAAAAATTCGGGAGGCGTCTAAGTTTGAATTTCCATCAGTTCTATCAAAAATAAAGTTCAGAAGACGTCTAGCACGTTCCGATTCTGTATTATTATGCCATAAAACTGTTGTGGGACAGCTGCTATATCTATGTACAAATTTGCATGGGTCTGTTTGATTTTGCTTTTTCGATGTTTTTTCCCCCCTCTATGTATCTCTAGTTATAAATATTATGGAATTTTCACGTTAAAAATTATATTATCTTTTTTATTTTTTGGGTTAACCAAGAAAGATATAAATCAAGTTTAATTATTTTTATATTTTTTTCCCCACTGTGGCACTTTTCACTTCGGTTCTTATCATTATGTCTCTCGCATATAACTTCCCTTTCCATTTAGAAGTATTGGTAGCCACAGCTTCAATGCTTGGGACTTAAACATCGGCCATATTTGCTGTCACGCCAGCTAATTATTCTTTTAGATTTCGGTACATCCTCATAGCAGCTGCTTTGCCTTTTGTGCTACGAGTTTTGATTTATATGGTCAAGTACAAAGCAAAGGAAGAGCAGGAGAATCTGTGTTGCAAATTTAGAAGGAAGAATTCTGATGATAACTCATGGCAGAAGATGTGGAAGTGAGATTTCCAAAATTGCAGAAGACGTCAAAGTTTGAATTTCCATCAGTTCTATCAAAAATAAAGTTCAGAAGATGTCTATCATGTTCTATTTCTGTATTATTATGTCATAAAACTGTCGTGGTACAGCTACTCTATGTACAACTTTCCATCCATGGGTCTGTTTGATTTAGCTTCTTTGAAGTGCTTTTTTTCCCCCTCTATGTATCTTTAGCTGTAAATTTTATGGACTTTTCACGTTACAAAATATCTTATCTTCTTCTTCTTCTTCTTTTTCTTATTTATTTATTTATTTTTTGGGTTAACCGGAAATATAAAAATCACCCACGTGAAGCACGTACACCATACATAGTATCAGACTATCAACCTTTTGGTAATGGACAAACATTTGGTCCCAAGTAGCAGGAACACGTATGATCGTACTATCTGTGAGTGAGAGGGACAAGACAAAGGGCGTATTAAAAGAATAAAAATACTAGTTACTAGTATCACACTTTTTTTTTTTTTTTTAATACTTTCTTCTTCTTCTTTTTTTTATTTTTTATTTTTTTTTATATATAAAAAAGAGAATAGAAGGAGGTGACAAGTATGGTTTTCCTACTTAAGTGCAATCATAATATTACTCTATCCACTTTTGGACAAGACTTTATACTCTCGATTTGCAAAAAACTCACTTATTAACCTTTGGATCATTTAGAACAAATATAGGAGAAACTGATGGCTAGTCATAACCATGTTGAAATTTTTAGATTAAAGGAATCTTTCCTCTCACAATTAGGACCATACGCCCATTTTGCTTTCCTAATTACTAAACTAGCAATAAAGTTAAAAGTTTGGTTAAATGGGTTTTCACAAGGAAAGCTTTGGAATTTTGGTATGAACGGTCCAATGGTGTGTTTTAGTAATTAAACGGACAATCAAACTGCTTATGCACTTGAAACTTGGCATACTGAAATGATTAAGGGTGATCACAGCTTGGTGTGGTATGGTTTTGGGTTATTTTTAGCACCGTATTTTGCAGTGCAGTTTAATCAAAACCATAACTGCACCGTACTTTATTTTTGCGGTTACTTGTGCAGTGCAATATGGTTTAAAGTTTAGTCAAAACCATAATCGCACCACATCTTATTTTAACGGTCATATGTACGGTACAGTGTATAAAATACGGTTTGAATGGTTTCAAATCGGTATATTTTTTAAATTTTGGACTTTTCCTACTTAGCCCAAACTAATTTTTCTCTTTGTTTTGGGCCAAATTTTAAACTTTTGAGCTAGCTTTTCTTTATTTTTGGTTGGCTTTCCTAGTCAACACTTGCTAGGATTATCAAACTATTTTTTTTTTTTTTTGAAAACTAGGGTTATTAAACTATTAATAATATATTTAGTATAATAAATAAATATATATAGAGAGAGGATGTGATTATGCCATTTTGCAGGCGGTTTTAGTACAGTTTTTGCAGTTTGTGTGGTTTGGTGAACACTCCTAGAAATGATCACTTAATATTTCCCTAGCCAATATTTCCGATTAAATGCCTTAAAATAAGAGGCAACACAAGCCCTAGTCAGCATAGATGAGCATCCTTTAGGAAAGAACACCAAATGGTTTAAACCCTCTTTTCTTACTCTTTTTTTTTTTTTTTAATTATTATTATGCAAATTTAAGACCAATTATACTGCCCAAACTCAATAGCCAAATATAGGAAAGATACTTATACACATTGCATCTTCCATTTCTTTTCCGATTCTCCATTTTTATTTATTTATTTACTTGCTTTGTTTTCAAACTTAATATGCTAAATTATTATTTAAAGGAGCCCAAATACATACTAAGGCAACCAAATATGTAAAACCTTGAATAGCCTTACCCCAAATACCATAAACCATTCCAAAAGATGTACTAAAAAATATACGATGTTCGAAACATTCTCTTGATAGTTGCCACTCTAATTGCTGTAGTCACTTTTCAATCTGGGGTTAACCCTTCCGGCAGAGTTTGGCAAGATGATGATTTGGGACATGAACCAGGGAGGGCCATTTACGCATCTCGAAAAGAAGACTACTACTCCCTCCGTCCCACTTTTTTTGTCCTCTATTCTATTTTAAGATGTTCCAAAATATTGTCCTGTTTCTAAAAATAAAAGTCATTAATTTGCTAATGTTCTTATTATACCCCTATTAATTTATTAATTCAATTTTTTGATAATTTTTTTTAAGGGTAGTTTTGGAAATTTATACATTTTTTATAGATAGACAAGATAATAAATGATGTTCCCTTAAAAAGTTTGACTTTTCAAACAGGACAAAAAAAATGGGACGGAGGGAGTATGTTTTCTTGTTCTTTAACACTGTGGCACTCTCCTCCTCTGTTCTTGTTATAATGTGTCTTACTTATGCCTTCCCTTTCTATATAGAAATATTGGTTGCCACAGCTTCAATGCTTGTGACTTATGGAATATTCGCCATATTTGCAGTCACTCCTGGTAATTCTTTTAGATTTCGATACATCCTGATAGGGGCTGCTTTGCCTTTTTTGGTACGAGGCTTGATTTATTTAGTCGAGTATTGCTATGATTGTGTGGATGAGGAAGAACAGGAGAATCTGTGTAGAAATTGTAGAAGGGAGATTTCTGAAGATAATTTGTGCATAAAATGTGGAGGTGAGATTTCCAAAATTTCAAAAGATGTCGAAGGTTGAATTTCTATCCGTTCTATCCAAAAAAAGAAAAGAAAAAGTGAAGCTTCAGAAGATGTCTACATGCATGTTCCAATTCTGTATTATTATGCCATAAAATTGTTGTGGTATAGCTTTTTAATGTACAAACTTGCATGGGTATGTTTTATTTAGCTTTTTTGGAGTGTTTTTCCCCCCCTCCATTTATTTTTAGTTGTAAATCTTATGGACTTTTTACGTTAAAAATGTTCTTATCTTTTTTTTTTTTTTGGCTTAACCAAGAAAGATATAAATCAAGTTTAATAATTTTTTTTTTATGATTTAAACCACTTGAAAAAAAATCAAACCCAATAGGCCCTTAATATCCTTACTACATATGTTAGATTTAGAGTCAGTTTGAATACCATTGAAAATTGAAAATACTGTAGCAAAATAATTTTTAAATTTGTAAATAATGTTGTGGGACTCATTTTTAATGAAAATTTTATTGAAAAAAGAAGTTTGTGGGTCCCGTAAATAGTGCACGGGACCCACTGAAAATGTGAAACGATCTTCTCAAAAAAAAAAAAAAAAAAAAAAAAAAAAAAACATTAAACCTAGATGTTGAACGCCAAACGTTGTATCCAAATGGCTACTTATTCTTCTTTTCTCTACTGAAAAATAAAATAAAATAAAATAAAATAAAAAATCTTGACATTTAATATTTGTTAGTGTTCTTGGGTTTTTATTATAACTCAAGATCAAGCAGTGGAAACCAAGAATGTTTGCTTGGAGAATCTGGTTTTGATATTGATATATTAATCAAGAGATTTAAGATAAACTCAACACACATATTTAAATAAATATACAGACATATATAATTAAGTATATATGAGTGTGTATATATAGGAAAAAAAATCTTAATTTTCTAATATTAAAGTCATATATATATATATATATATGTATATGTATGTATATATAACTTAAGAGAATTTATCATTGTCCTAAACACTAAATTGTATAAAAAAGTTGTCTGATTTGCCATAAACAAAAATGAATATTGTGTAAACGTTGTATATAATAATGCTTGAAAGAATAAAAGAGAATAGAAAAAAAAAATTACATCAAAATAATGGTGACTTTGTTTGATAGTATTCCAAGTTTCAACATTAGAGTTATTTTAAAAACCACATAATTTTTTTTTAAAGAATTTCACTATACAAATGATAAATAATTGAAAAAGACGAGATTAGACGTAGAAGAAAGTTAGGATGAGAAAGATAAGAAAAAGGAAAAAACTTAAGAAAGTGGAACCTGATGAAGACTCATGAAAGGGAAAATGCGGGAGTTAGGTGTAATAATAATGATAAGATAACTAGATAAAGATTAGGTGTCACCATTTTATTGGATGTGGAGGATTGCCAGATATGGTGTAGGTTTTCTTTTTATTTTTTATTATTTTAATTATAAAGTGTATGATTTGATGCAGCTGTTTTGCCGTGGGATTGAGGTAGAAAAATTAATATTTAAAAAAAAATTATATATATATATATATATATTTTTTTTTTGGAAGTGTGTACAACGTTAAATTGTAATAGGTTATAGGCGTTAGGCCAACTTTATTTATTTATATATTACACATACTTGTATTCTACACTTTGTTTCTTATATAAAAACACTTATGTATATTTTATTATTGAGAAATACAATATATTTATTCAGTATTTTTAACATAGTGTACGTGTAAGTTAGATTTAAACTTATATAGGAAAGTAAATAAGTTATCTAATAGTACATCTCAATGAGAAAGCTTATGAGTGACAAAAATGCAAGCTTTGATATCATAATATCTAGAGAAGAAGAAAGTGATTGCAAAAATGTAAAGTGGATACAAGATGTATATGAAAAACCCTAGGAAAGAGATTAAAAGAACTACAGTTTGAGCAAGATAGAATCACCCTTGCTCTGTTCAGCTTTGTATATGTATGGAAAAAGAAATATCTCTTGTACAATAAGGATGTTTTTCTTTAAAAGAGAGATTTTTTTTTTCTATCTCACTTCCTTATTAATTTTCTACCCTCTTCTTAAAAGATTTACTTGAGTTTTTACTTTAATAGTCCAGCTACATGTTCCTCTTATAGTCTGAGAAATATGGCTGAATACAAAAACAGGTGTCAAGTTATCATTTTCTTATTTTGGACCTTACTATAGCTAGGGTACTATTTGGTGATTGGATGAGAGAGAATATGTCATGCCCCAAACCCGATACTCGGATTTGTGACTATGATCGGCATGCTAATACCAAGCCTAAGCCTGATATTAACACGAACCAACTTAAACTTTTACAAAAGCTTTCCTCTTCCTTTACATTCTTGTTTCTTTACTTAAAAGATATAACTTTTCCTGTGACATTCAGAGCATCTACACTGTATTCAAAAATAATATAGTCCACCAATCAATCAAATTCTAAATTTCACATAACACATCTCTGAATACTTTGAGGTACACTACTTTCTTTAGATCCTAAATTACACAATACTACAAAGCTAAACATTAAAATTACTAATTTGGGATCTATACTTTTAAAACTAAAACCAACTCCTTCCAAAACTCGACTAAGGCTCCCTCTGCTCCAAAATAAACCTGTTGACTGAAAAATGATAGGGTGAGCTACGAAGCCCAATAAAGGTAAGATATATGAGAATTCAATAAGGATGCATGTAAATTCATTCATTTCATTTTATACTTATTCAGATAGGAGAACAACTTTTCATGCATAGTATTTTATATTATATATAATAATAACTTATACGCTTCTCGTAGAAAAATAATTGTTCTCCTTTTTCTTGTCAAAAATAATATTATCGAAACCTTTCGGATTGAATTTCTTTCATTTCTTACAAAGTCACCATATATATTTTCATTACAAAATAATCATTTTAACTTAAATCAGATAATCGGTAACTTTGTCTTAAACTAAAAACATCTTAAATAATAATAAAACTTTACATTTCATAAAGAAAACAGTTATCTAATAACTTCTTAACGTAAATTTGTACTTTTATCAGAAACTTTATCTTTATAGCATAACAGAATTTCAGAAACTTTTATTTTTAATGAACAGCTTTCTTTTCATCAGAAACTTCTTCTTTTCATCAGAAACTTCTTCTTTTCACAATGCATTTAAACAAAATAATTCTCTCATGCTTAATAACATAATATAGCTGTTCATACATAACTTATTGGTTAGTCCATATCTGATAAGTCTGTACTTATTTGGGAGGCTTCTAGCACCACAGTGCTAGGCATCCAACATTCCCCACAATTCTAGGTATTCCCGGGATTACATCATAATACATATCTTCCAACCATGGGGGTAGGTTGGCTTCCCCCAAGTCGGCCGTAACCAACAAGGGCGGGTACAGCAGAGCCAGTCCCACTTAATGGCCAATCATATAACGTTTTCCATGGAAAGTCAGTAATTAACCCCTACTGACAGAGTTCAGATCACCAGAGAACATAACCCGAAAACATTTCATACTTATACATCATATTGAATTTTCTTATTTTGCATAACGTTTCATAATAAAAGCATTTCCATTTGTTTTCTTCATCATGTTCGTGGAATTAATAATAGCATCAATATGCTTAAATCATATACATAAGTTTCCGAAAGCTCACGAACATATCTTTGTCTGATAATGCTTACATGTCATATCTCTAATCAAAAACCTTTTAATGCATAATATACTTTAAAATAACCTCATGACTTACCAAATACCCATATAACTTATCCCTTACCTGAAAGCAGAGGAACTGAGAGCCTAAAGTCGAAAGAGCTTAGACCTGACGACTGGTAACACCTAAACCAAAATCAAGGCTTGTTACTATCCATTATTCCTTAACATAAACTTACGCATTCATCTCAAAGCCTATCTCTTATAATCCAAGAAATCCTAATCCCGCCTCAAAGAGGTTCCCACAAACACAAAATACATTCATCAAACGTCATTACGTACCAATCATAGAGAAACCAACATTCTCACATTAATAGCATATCTCTAGAAGAGACAACTTCATTTCAAAAGGTACTTTGAACTTAAGGCAATAATGCATGCATAAAACATGAACTCTTTTAAGCATGGTCATATAATCATAAACACTCGCATGGCAACATACAACACGTTGAACAAGACAGCAACATGAAAATGCAGTAAAGTGATTTAGAACCCCTCTTTTGAGTTCTAAACCTTAAACCAAGTTATACCAAATTAATCCATGATTTAGACATATCAAATGATGAGCATAATAAATTATAGCTCAAATCATTCACCCTAACTTTAGAATTAAATTCTCAAAGTCAGGCATGTCCCTTACTGTTCACTGTTTGTCACAGCAGCATATACTTAACTTATAAAATACAAATGGACAACTAATTCACATCCAAACCTCATGAAAATTTACAGAGAAAATCCCCTGTATGTCCAGTATATACCATAAAAATTTCTGAATCAAAGCATAAACCCATAATTTACTAAAAATCACACAAGACAGTATACTCAAATCTGTCCTAACAGAATTTCTTGCAACTTTCAAATTAAACCATTATTTTTGTGTTCATCCAAATGCTGTGAGACCAATTCCAAAACAACCGTATATGTCTTAGCTTTCATATAAAATAACCCTAGCATCCAAATTCACTATATACAATTTAATACATAATTTTCTTTTGGTAAACATCAAATCTGTCACAGGGACAGCTTCAGTGCATGTTCTTTCTAAAATCATCAACAAATAGCAGTAGGTCTTAATTTCATTTGGGTATTTTTATACCTATAGTATACATATTAAAATATGTTAATAAGCATTCAATAGACCACAATATCATCAACTTTTAAATTACTAAAACAGAATCATAAAGTCAGCTTCTAAAATCAGAACAGAGGATGAAGAAATAGAGATAACAAAACAATTATACTATCCAAGATACAAAAAAATCAGATGGGGTTTAATTACTTACCCACAAAACCTTAGTGTTTAGGCTCTTAATTTCATCTTTAGAGAGGGATATTTTGTTTTGGTGAGATAGGGAGGGCTGCCGTGTAAGAGCAAAGAGAGAAGAGAGAAAGAAGAAAAGAGCTGGACTTCTGTTCTGGTGCAGCCAAGAAATTCAGAAAAGTGAGAAGACTTTTGGGGCACAAAAGAAGATAAGAATGTGGACAATTGGAGTGGGATACGTGGGATGCTAGGAAGAAAATATCACACCCCCTTTTTCCAACTTTTGACAATTCTTGCATTCACACTCACTTTGCTCCAAAAATAATTCTTGCATATACATACATACATACATACATACATACATATATATATATATATATATATATATCCTTACCTTTATAAAGTTATATCCATCACCCTAAAAGAGCATATATGTTCTAATTGAGAAAGTCAAGGAAAGAATTAGGTGGAGATTTGCTCATTGCATGGCCGGCCAAGTCTTGGCCTTTGGCTTTGTCCACATGCATGGTACCTTGACATTATGTGTGTGGAATTCCAATTGGTTGCATGTGGTGGAATTTCCACTATAACATCTCATGCATCATATGCCTAACTAAAACACCAACTATTTGTCTAATAACTTAAAACCACTTAATATAATTTTTGTACATACTTAGTATACATTTATAATACAAATAACCATTTCACTTATTTATAATCTTTACAATTCTTATTCAAAAGTATTATAAAATAATATGCTTATTAAATATTCTCATATTAATTTTAGGAAGTAATTGGCTTAAAATAATAATTAACTATTTAAACACATAGTTTAACTATTAATTTGGGGTCGGGGTGTTACAGAATACGCCAACATCAGCACCATGGCATGATGATAATTAGCTTTGCCACTGCCTGGGGAACAAATCTTGAGTAGCGAAAGGGACATTAGAAATATTGTAGGTGATACACGTGTCCTTGAAGTAGTCCAACATGCACTAAGCCAATAAGGGGTGTTTCTATAGTTGCTGCTGACCTTAGGAGGTCACTATCTCCCTTTTTATGAATGCTTGAGTATCCATGTCAGATGCATATCTTACTTACTTTCTAAGGCAATCATGCCCTTGGCATAGACTAAGGATAAAATATTGTAGTCAACGTTTCCTCTCCCTCGTTCACAGCCACTCTACGTGTAATGTCCAAATTCAACCACATTGACACGCTCTCATGCCTTGGCTGGTGTACTATACATTAGCCCCTTGACTGTCAATGATGCTTAATGGTTAAGGATGATGGAAATTTAGACCCCTTAAACAACCAGATTGTGTAGCCTAGATTAATTAGCCAAGTTGTTACTTAGTCAAATTAAACAATTCTAGGTTAAAACAATCAAATAATCATATCATGCATATAAAACATATAAAGCAGTAGAATAATAAATAACACAGTGATATGATCACCCAGGAAACCACACGGAAAAACCTGGGGAGGATTTTACCCACCGATCCTCAAGGCAAAACGGAATCCACTAAGAAAGAATTGAAGTTCTTACAAAAGGACTTACAAGCTCCCCGCTTGACTTCCTAATGCTACCCACCAGTAAAACTTCCTGACACGACCACGCGCAAGCTCCGAGTCCACGGACTACTTCTTTCTTTGTATTCCTTCAATCAGCTATAAGCTCCCCGCTTGTTTATCTTTAAGCTTCAATGGCAACAACCAAGTTGATAATCAAGATGTTGAAGTAATCTCAATCTTGAAAACCCTAAGCTTTGTGTAAAGGAAAACTCCTCTAGATCTCACAAGAGATTTACACAAAACCGCAATGTATGAGCAACAATACAACTTGTGCAACTCTGAAAACGTGGCTAGGGTTTTACCTTATATACCTAGGGCAAAAACAGAAAACCCTAAACGTTTTAAAAGAGTTAGGACTGAGCTGGAATTTCTGCAGAATCGCATCTGGGCCGATTTTCGATCGATCGAGAATTACATTCGATCGATCGAGCCAGGCCGAGAAGCCCCAATGCTTCTGCAGTCTCTCGATTCCAACTTTACAATATTTAACCAACTTTGAGCAAGCCTAAACTAGACTAAATACATTGTTTTGATCATGGTTTGCCAACATTACAAATTAGAGTTCTAAATACACAAAATCCTAAGACCTTAGAACCTAACAAACTCCCCCTTTGGCAATCCGTGACAAAACACAAATTAAAACTCAAAGTTTACAAGTAAAAAGCCCTTTACATAAATAATGCTCATAAACTCAAATTCAACCCTAACTACTATCCATCGGTTGCAAGTGTAGACAGCAGCTTTGTTGAATCAACCTGTATATTCCTGAAATACTCAACAAACACATAAACGCATGTGTGGCAGAAAATATTATATAAACAGATATAATATTCTTGTAAGATTCACACAACATACAATAAAGATATATATCAATGAATCAACTCATAAATATAAATCAATAAGCAGTGAATCATGAAACAACAAGAATCAAATAAGAAAAATGTATATCAATATATCAATGTTACTCCCCCTAACATGAATATCCCCAAAAATGATATACAAAGTGAAGCACCTAGATACAATCTAATAAACTCCATAAAACAATATCTCATGCTAAAAAAAATATCTCCCCCTAACTACAAAATCTCCTCAAAAAGTCAAAACTCCTCTACAGTCAATATATCCACTCCTCCTTTTTGTGACGGAATGCCAAAGGGCAATCAAGAGTCGCCATTAAAAGGTGGTGGTGAAGGTGAATGAAGACGCGCCAAATCTGCCCGCAAAGCCCGAATCTCATCGAACAAGTCCATCAAAATCTAACCATGAGCCGCCTGAACGGTCATGACAGTCTCCAAAGTACGACGAACATCGAAGTCGGCCGAAGGAGGTGGAGGAACAGCAGCAGCAGCAGCAGCATCATCACCAACTGGATCAGGAATATCATCACCAGCATGACCTGTAGAAGACGAAGGAGGAGGAGGAGCGCTAGAAGATGGCTCAGACCTAGGGTGTTTAGAACCAGCTCGAAGTTGAGCGGCCCTCTGTTTAAGAAAAGATGCACCAATAGGACCAATGACATGTACAGGCTCAGATGAGGGGAAGTCACTAAGAGCAAGATACAGCAAAATCCTATGAATGAAAATAGGATGAACAAGGGCATGAGCAGAAGATGAACTCCGATAAACTTCGTTCAAAGAACGAAGAAAAAGATAAGGAAAACTAATAGGAGCATCTGTGACAAGAGTGTACAAAAATACACACCTTTCAAGAGGAATGGTGTGAACATGAGAGATGGGCCAGATGGAATGACAGGCTATCCTAAAGAAAAGATAATGTAACCCGGAGAGCTCAGCAGAAGTGATCCTAGGATCAGAACCCCACTGGACAGTAGTCCCAGTGATGTAAGACAAAACGTCGCTCAACTCGGGGGACTCAGTGTAAGGATAGACAGGGTCACAAACCAACAATACCCCTAGAGCATCAGCCACTACCTGAGGAGTAATGGAGTACTCTACGCCTCGTATCCAACTCCTAACTAGAGTGTTGGAATCATAGACGCGGATAGAGATGTTCGAATAGAACTCTCTAATCAAGGTAGCTGGAGGAGGAAGGTCAGACACATCTAACAAAGGCCACCACCCTCTACGCTCAAAGTTTGCCCTAATGGCAGGATCTAACTCATCTAGAATGACAGATCGCTCAGCCCAAATCTTCCTCTGAAGATTGAGCTTCTCATAGGTCTCTTGGTTTTTCTCGCTCGGAAATCTCTCACGGTTAAAGGAAGGGGGGGAAGGAGAACGAGAGGGAATAGTCCTACGAGCTCTAGTCTTCCTAGGCATGGTGCTAAGGAAAGGACAAGGACACAAGGACAAAACCAAAAGAACAAAAAGAACAAAAAAAACAAAACCAAGGGCAGACTGCAAGTTAGCACAAAAACAATAGAATGAAAAATCTATATGATGCATGAACAATATCAATGCCATGATGCATGTACTAATGCAGTAAACACAATTCAAATTAAGTTCAATTACACAAAATTGGCTTGAACATAGAGTTTCTTAACAAAAACCCTAAAAATTTGAAAACCACTTGATAAATTTTGCAACAAATTGATGAATTAATCATTACACAACGTTGAAAACAGATGATAATAACTAATTGCATCAATTACACAAGCCAATTTCATCAATTAAACTCAATTTCACAAAAAGCCCCAATTCGGATCAAATAGGAACCCTAGAATTTTCAATTTTTCATCAAACTCAAAATTGATCAAATTAATCATCAAGGAACTAGTATGTGACGTGTCCCCACCAAAACCCATTGATCAATGACATAAAATAGAGCTTGAATCAATTAGAAAATCCCATAAAGAAAAGTCCGAAAATCTCCCTTTAATGCATAAAAAATGCATGTAAATGTGAAAATAAATTGAAAAGGAAGGGCAAAACAGACTTACCGGCTTGAGGAAGGAGAGATTTTGCAAAAAAATCCGGAGGAAAACGACAAAAATTTGAAAAGGAGAGCTTGCCAAGTCAGAGAGAGAGAAAAGACTTTGAAAAGTTTTGAAAAAGTTCTTTGAAAAAGTCAGATTTCTTCCTTTTTAAAAAGCTTCTCCACGATCTTCGATCGATCGAAAAATACATTCGATCGATCAAATGTTCCAGTCATTTTAGAACATTCTGGGACACTTTTTCGATCGATCGAAAATCACACTGGATCGATCAAAATGGGCAGAGACTCACTAAAATTTTAAGAAAAATCACTGTTTTGAAAAACGCAAGCCCAATTTTAAAAACACCTCCTCAAAGCATTTGATCAATGAAAACAAAATGCATGAGTATGAAGTGAAATGCTTTTTCAAAAACCCTAATTTTCAAGCCCAGTTTCATCAAAAACAAGTTCCAATCATCCTCCATTCAATTTTCTAAAGCAACAAAATATGTTGTGCACAAATCTCAAGATATTTTCAAACTTGGTTGGTCAGACCAAAAACACACACACTAGCATATACAATGTTTAACAAAGAGTAACTTGTGAAGTGTGTGAAACTAGCAAAAACTTGAAATACATGTGAGGTGATATGTGAATAGCAATCAACCACAAAGTCTACACAATTCATCACACAGAATTTAAAAGAGACTATCACCTAAAGAGTTACATCCTATAACTCCCATATCTCCTAGAACAAAAGCTTGCAATCATGTAAGTTTCTTGCATTATTGCCTCTTATTTATATATGAATTGGCATTCAGCCTAATAGTACACACCGGTTTGAATTAAGTGAATTTGGCATCAAGTCTAATAGTACACACCAGTTTTAATTTTAAATGAGGCTACACCTTATGTTCTTTTTGTGCATGTGCTACACTTTTTCGAGCACAGAATCTTATGATATACACTAAGGTGTTCATGATTGGCTAGTGAACAGTGGTGAGATGGTTATTTATGCCTTTCTCAAAAGGATCAAGTCCGACATTCAAAGAACATGTGACTTCATGATTAAGGTAAAGTGATTAAAAACTACACACATCTTTCCCACACAACATGCACTACAAAGTTTCAACTAGTAGAGTGCAATAAATAAGCTCATCCAAGTTAAACAAGGTACACAGGACATGACATGTGTAAAAAGATTGACCAACCTTGTTTTCTGAAATCAAGAAAAATAGTATCAAACATAATTTTTGCTTTCTCCTTTTTTTTTTTTTTTTTATTAAAAGAGAAAACAAATAAATCCTAGAATGAAATGCATGAATGTAATGCAATGCAAGTCCTAGAACAAAAAGACACAAAAAACCAAAGAACAATGGTCACAAAGGATAGAGCAATGAAGCACAAGGACCATGTCAGAAAGACTCAGTTATTTCGAGTCTTTTGCATCCAAAACTTTTTAGATGCACCACGAGCATTGGAGTTCTTATTCACTTTAGAGTAATTCCCAACTCCAGGATTGGAATAAAGGTTTAACGTCTTTACCAATTCACCAATTAGTGCCATAGGATCTTGTGCTTGAGGCACAGGCACTTTTGGTTTCTTTACTCTTTTATCAGCTTGAACCTTGTAACAGTTAGGACGGATATGTCCAGACTTACCACAATAATGACAAACCCAAGCAGGTTTACCATGCATCTTGTCCTTGGATTTGGTAGGCTCCTTAGGTCTAGATTCCCTTAAGTCTACCCTAATCTTCTTAGGTGGTGAAACTTCTACTGGTTTAACAACCTCACTCATAGGGGGTTTAACAGTTTCACTCACAACCTCACTCACAGAAGGTACAGAAGAAGAAGCAGGAACAAAGACATTGGAATGGGGTGTAGAATCAAAGATGCTTTCAACATATCCAATCCCAGATTTATTAGAAGAACACTTTTGAACATTCAGCATGTGATCAAGTTTAGAACTAGCAGATCTAGCAATAGATAAATCATGTTCCAAAGGTCTAACTTTATCAAGCAAAAGCATGTTTTCAGATTTAACATTATTCAAAAGTTCATTAGCATCAAACAATTTGACAAGCAAGTTCTTCTTTTCAAGCTCAAGAGCATCAATTTTCTTCAGGCCTAGATCAACTTTCATAGCATCCTTTGCAGCAATTTTGCAAAGTTTGTTGTAGGCCTCTTGAAGATCTGCATCTTCAGAGAGTTCCCCATCAGCAGGGTTCTCCTCAGCAGATATGCTTTCATTGACTACAGCAGTAGCAGTGAAAGCAATGAAGTTTCCATCCTCGTCACAATCGGACTCATCATCAGAAACCTCATTATCACTAAGGGTTACATCCATAGCTTTACCCTTATTTCTCAAGAAAGTTGGACATTCAGATTTGACATGACCATACCCTTGACAACCAAAACACTGAGGACCCAAAGAATTATTTGAAGATTGACCTACTTGTTTTCTAGGTTTTTCAAAATTATTAACCTTAGTGTGTGATCATTCTTCCTAAAATTTCTAGGTTCAACAGTGTTGGTATTGCTTGCCTTCCTATTAGTGTTTCTAAGGAAATTTCTAAAATTCTTGGCAAGGTAAGCTATCTTAGTAGGAGAGAGCTCATCATCAAATCCACTAGCCTCAACATCATCAATAGACTTTAGAGCCATTGATTTGGATTTGGTAGTCTTGGGTAGGTCAGACTCATAGGACTGAAGCGATCCTACAAGCTCATCCACAAGGATGGTGTCAACATCCTTACTTTCAGTAATGGCTGTCACTTTAAGTCTAAAGTCTTCAGTTAAGGATCTAAGTATCTTCCTAACAATCTTAGGTTGATCATAGACTTCACCCAAATTATAAGCAGAATTAACAATATCATTGAGTTTAGCATAAAACTCATCAAAAGTTTCATCATCAGACATTCTAATGCTTTCAAACCTAGAAGTTAATTGCTGCAATTTGTTTATCTTAACAGCCTTTGTGCCTTCATGCACAGTTTGGAGGATTTTCCAAGCAGTATGAGCAACCTCAACATTAGAGATTCTCTTAAATTCCTCCATTGAAACAGCATTAAAAATGGCATTCATAGCTTCGCTATTAAATGCAGCTGCTTCTTTCTGAGAAATTTGCCACTCACTCACAGGAGTAGTGGGCTTCTCCCATCCATATTCAACTGAGTTCCAAACTCTCTCATCGATGGATTTCAAGAATGCTTTCATCCTTACTTTCCAGTAAGCATAGTTGTTCCCATCAAAGTGAGGAGGAACAAACAGAAAGTGTCCATGCTCCATGACAACCGGGGTCAAGGATCAGTTCAGAGAAAAAATCTCAAACAAAAGAGCAACCCGCTCTGATACCACTTGATGGAAATTTAGACCCCTTAAACAACCAGATTGCATAGCCTAGATTAATTAGCCAAGTTGTTACTTAGTCAAATTAAACAATTCTAGGTTAAAACAATCAAATAATCATATCATGCATATAAAACATATAAAGCAGCGGAATAATAAATAACACAGTGATATGATCACCCAGGAAACCACACGAAAAAACCTGGGGAGGATTTTACCCACCGATCCTCAAGGCAAAACGGAATCCACTAAGAAAGAATTGAAGTTCTTACAAAAGGACTTACAAGCTTCCCGCTTGACTTCCTAATGCTACCCACCAGTAAAACTTCCTGACACGACCACGCGCAGGCTCCGAGTCCACGGACTACTTCTTTCTTTGTATTCCTTCAATCAGCTACAAGCTCCCCGCTTGTTTATCTTTAAGCTTCAATGGCAGCAACCAAGTTGATAATCAAGATGTTGAAGTAATCTCAATCTTGAAAACCCTAAGCTTTGTGTAAAGGAAAGCTCTTCTAGATCTCATAAAAGATTTACACAAAACCGCAATGTATGAGCAAGAATACAACTTGTGCAACTCTGAAAACGTGGCTAGGGTTTTGCCTTATATACCTAGGGCAAAAACAGAAAACCCTAAACGTTTTAAAAGAGTTAGGGCTGAGCTGAAATTTCTGTAGAATCGCATCTGGGCCGATTTTCGATCAATCGAGAATTACATTCGATCGATCGAGCCAGGCCGAAAAGCCCCAATGCTTCTACAGTCTCTCGATTCCAACTTTACAATATTTAACCAACTTTGAGCAAGCCTAAACTAAACTAAATGCATTGTTTTGATCATGGTTTGCCAACATTACAAATTAGAGTTCTAAATACACAAAATCCTAAGACCTTAGAACCTAATAAAGGCCTTTGACAGTCAAATCATTTCAGGCATTAACACTTAAGCAATCATACCCTGTGATGTTTGAACATGGACACGTGGCTTGCAAGGGTGCTTTTAGCCGTTTTGTCATCTCTTTGTTTCTCATGTTTTGGCAGACAAACATTACTCCTCATAAATGTCTTGTCTCTTCACTTAACTGTAGTTAGTGATTTAAAAGGAGAAGATCTCTTTTTCATTCTTCATTGCTTCTGTATCTTCATATCTTTTCCACTATACAAATGATAAATAATTGAAAAGGAAGAGATTAGACATAGAAGAAAGTTAGTATGAAAAAGAACAGAAAAAAGACCAAACTTAAGAAAGTGGAACATGATGAAGGCTCATGAAAGGGAAAATGCGGGAGTTAGGTGTAATCTATATATATAATAATAGGTGAAGTTGAGATAAATTCAAATTAGAATTTCAAATTAGAGTTCTAATTTTGCGCCATGTGTTCTAAATTATTTATTTTTAAAGAGTTTTATTTATTAATTTTAGAATCAAATGTGGGACCACATTATAAATATTCATCCAAGTGAATTATTAAGTACAAAAATTAAATAGTCTAGAATAAATGAATCGTTAAAAAAAAAAAACTTTACAATAATTAAAAAAAATGAACAATTTACATTTTATACTTAATAATATCTTTACAAAAATTTTTAAAGAGTTAACAAAATATAAAAATGACTATCAATGGTATTTAAATTATATATATATATATATATATATAAGAATTATATTATGCATTTTATTGTATATTTTTAAGTGCATTTATGCATACACATAGGATTACAAGCTAGTAATAATAATAAGATAACTAGATAAGGATTAGGTGTCAACATTTTGTTGGATGTGGAGGATTGCAAGATTTGGTGTAGGTTTTTTTTTTTTTTTTTTTTTTTTTTTTTTTTTTTTTTTTTTTAATTATAAAGTGTATGACTTGATGTAGCTGTTTTGCTATGGGATTGAGATAGAAAAATTAATATTTAAATAGAATAAAAATATTTTTAAAAAAAGTAAATAGATAAAATAGAGTACAATAACTTTCTAATAACAAAAACTCAGCCATAACTTTGAAGGGTTTATTTCGAATGTTCTATGTTGTCACTATTAATGATTTATTTTGTGAGTATAGACTTTTTGTAGTTGTTTTTTCTATTGTAAAAATTTTGTATGGAGTAGAATACTCCTAGAACGATTTTTCTTTTATGGAGTTCTTCTAATGTTTTCGGCATCATCACCCAAAATTGTTATATTTTTTTGTATTACTTTTTATTGAGGTATTGTGGTTTTGCTTTTATTAAATTGTTAACTCTGACCATAAGTAATAATTAATTCTTTAATTAGAACATTGGTTTCGATTTCAGATTATTTATAATATATATAAACCGAAGACATTTGACTTTTAGTTAACTTCAAAATATTATACCACATAAGTTTTTTATGCCTCACAAATTTTCATGTTATTATTCTAATAAATATTTTAAAAATTAAATTTAAATTTTATTCTATATATATTTAGACCTTTCCTTAGAATCTTGATATATTATATTTTCTTTCAAATAATAGACAACACAATTTCAAATAGAATCATAATAAATTAGTGAGACTTACTATTATGAGAGAGGAGAGAATACATATTTATTATACTCACAAAATATTCCATGATTACCATAGTTACACACACTAAAGTACTACTGCCCTAATAGAAACACCTAAAAAAAATCTCCTCTACCTCTGCATCTCAAATTCAGGCCCATTCTTGTGTGTTGATGGTTGTATACCACTACGATTTATCCAAAAAAGCAAAGGGTAGTAAGGCATACGTGCATTGGAAATCTGATGATTTTTTTTAATAATCATTAATTACAAGATATTTGTTTGGCAAAAAGTTTTTATTCTTTCCCTTTTGTCTCAGTTTTTTTTAATAAAAAATAATTAACAAAACACTAGCTTTTAAAAAAAATGAACTAAATTTTAGTTTTTTTTTTTTTTTTTTTTTTATCACACATTTAACATAAAAGTTATCAAAAACTATATCATTTGTCTCATATTGCATTGGTTCTCAATTCATAGTGTTAGACATGATGCTAACCCGGAGATAATTGTTTTGGCCTGTTATGCTATAGACATGTCTCTTCCGATGTATTTTGCTTAGAGGACTCTCCTCCCCCTGCTATGAAGGCTTTGTATTCCAATTTGGATCATTTACACTAATAAATGATGACTGCAGCGTGGACAGGAAGGAGCTCAAAATCTAGAATAATGACCTTGTGGTGGTTTCGGCAACATCAATGGTCATAGTGGTCACTGCTGGGATGATAGGAGTAGTGCTAAATATTGCCATTAAATCTAGAGTTATCTCCAAGGACAATATCAAATATTTTGGTTTTTTTGGGCTAAATATACCAAAATTATTTTTGAAAACCATTTTTTAAAGTGAGATCTATTGGTTTTTTTAATATCTTGGGATACAAAATAATTTATCTCCAAATGATTTTTTTTGTATTGTTAGGTTGTGCATTGTCAAATTCCATGACATTGTAATATCTTATCTAGTCTTTAGTGTGTTAAAATCAAAGTTCAAAAGGTCCAACATACAACTCGAAAGAAGATAGTTATTCAAGATTCTGATTGCCATTCAAACGATGCTTGATCGATTGAACATTTGATTTCAACAGCCTTTCGATCGCTACTCGATCAATCCAAAGAAGAGTTTTGACTGCCTTTCGTCTGAAGATTGATCAAATGAAACTCACGAAAAAAGAATTAGACAGCAGGTTTTCATGCCCAACGTGCAAACATATAAAAGGTTCATTATTTATTTATTTTTTTTTTTTTTTTTTTTTTGAGAAACATAAAAGGTTCATTATAATTAAGTTTAATTTCACAACTATTAGAGAGAGGCTATTGCTATGCCCTACGTCTAGAGATCACTTGAACCTAAAATTGATTAAATCGTAAGTTCAGAAGTTTAAATTCACAAAGAAGTTGCTGCCTTTGGTGATTAAGAGCTGAAGTCATAGAACCATTAATCTTAGCGTTGTTGCGGAGATCAATTCAAGGAGGGTTCTTGAAGTTGGTTAGAGGGTCAAGCCGTAATCATGGTGGAGATTCGTGAAAGGAATTCGTGTACGAAGAATTTAGCTAGTGTAAGGTCGCATATACTACATGTAAGGCATGCACATGCTAGGTACTAGATTACAGATAATGAATAGACCTAGAGTGTTAAAGCGCATACCTCTAGACACCATGACCAAACCTTAATATGTTACTCATAACAGTGAAACATGGCACAAGCAAATCTTCCTCCCCATATTCTTCCTTTGAAGACAGCTCTCGATGGGGCGAGCCAACCCAGTCTTTAGAAAGAATGAGATCTAATATGTGCTATTTCTTAGTTTGATTTTGCTTTTGAAATTGTTTTCCAGCGTTAGACATTGCACAGTGATATTTTGGTTTCAAAGTATTGTTTCTGGGTTTTATATCATATTTAAATACTATTAAATAATAATAATAATAATTAATAACTATCCAAATTGTTCATTGGTTATTCTTATAAAGCCATTGTTATAACAATTTCAATTTTTGTTGTGCTAGATTTTTAAATATACTAGGAAAAAAAAATCACATAGTTGAATTTTAAGAGGGAAACTTAAGAAACAATACCTAAATTTTGTTTATTTTAGAATTTGATAGAAATATTGTTTGGTACTTGCTAATGGAAAATGGGGATCAATGGTTATGGGTTATGAAATATGGATTTTAACAAAATTTCTCAAATCAAATGATAGTTTGCGATCCTTCTCCAAAAAAAAAAAAAAAAATTTGATAGTCTGAGATTATGGAATTTGTGGTTTTATCAATAGGTATTGTAACATATTGTTACGGTAGATACCAATCAAACAATAAGTTTAGGGATCTAACACATTTTTAAAGTATTAAATTTATATTTTGTAGATTTTATTTTGAAGTTGGATTAAAAACTGCACTCAGTATATTGGGGAATGAGTTCAATTCCAGATGCATTAACAAATATTATTTTTATTCGATAAGTTTTTTTATGCAACAATAATAAATGTCACTTTTAATGAAATTTTCATGAACTATTATTTATATTAATAAATGTTTGAAACATATAGTTGTTAATATATGTTTTAGCAATAACTTTTTTTTTCCTCCTATCCATACAATGGTAAAAAAATTTCAAAATAAAATTCCAATATAAAATGATGAAATCTCATAAAAGAGGACATAAAACCTTCAATATCTCTATCTTCATACATACTCATTGCATTACATGCATAACTAGAATCCTAAGCTTAAAATCCTCCATGGTTACTAAAAGACCGCTACTACCTATACAAACAACTTAACAACTTGGATCCAATCTCATAGGCAAGGAAAGCTTCAACAGTAGCATACATAATTACATCGTTTGAAAGTAGAGGATCCCCATACTCATCATATTTATCGCTCCACCATGTCGTCTTCTTAGGCTCTACAAAATGCATGTGTTCACCCAATACCAGTGTGGCTAAATCTCCTAATTTGGACCCACTGACATCGTTTCCCTTCAAACTCTTTTCAGCTTCAGCCAATTTTCGAAGCTCCACCGGATTCTTTATGATCACACCCGTCTCTCTTTCAAGCTTCTGTGCTACCTCCTTGATCCCAACACCAACCACAGTGGTGTATTTATCATAAAGAAAGCCCTTCAGAACTTTGTGCTTGGTGCCGGTGAAACTGCGTCGGGAATAATTAACATCATCAAGGTTATAGAGAAGGCAGTGACTCCCAACGCATAGCTGCAATAATTGAAATGGAGCATCTTTCGCCATCCCTTTGTAGTTGCAGAAACCTCGTCCATAGCCATGGCCGGTATCAGCACACAGGCCAACAACAAGATTCTTTTTCTTGCCATATATTTCTCGTATCTCGCCTATACAGAAACTGAGATGTTCCTCATCCTGAACAACCCATGTGGTGTTAATCATGAATTCTTCACCAATGTTAACTACGTACGTGTGCCAGATTTTCTTGTCCATCTTAACGCTAATCTCCATGGGTGCTTTCTTCTTGGCCATGGTGCTGCTAGACCCTTGTATATTTGTGATTTTGTATTGCTTAGTTTACACACAAGAGATTGATCGCCTACAAACTAAACACTAATTTTTCTTTATGATGGCTTTCAGGTTTGTGTGTGCTTATATATAGAAAGAGAAGTCGGTTTAGAGATAAATCGGTTTACAATCTCTTTTTCGAGTTGGACAAGGACTATGCAAGTTTTTGACTTGATTACGTGTTTATTGCTTTCACTATCAGTATTTTTTTTTTATTGTTGTCTACTAGGATTATTAATCCTATCATAAGTAGATTTTCATCTAATACGTTTGAACTGGATAGAAAGTAATGGAAGAGATTAAAGCCAAACAATGAACATGCATGCGAGTGATTTTATCAAGAATTTTTTTTTTTTCCCTTTTCCTTTAAATACTTATTCTCTATTTGTTTTTCCATTAAATATTTTCAGCATTTTACCCTAATTGTCCCCCCCCCCCCCCCCCACCCCCCCCAAAAAAAAGGGTGGATGAGGTTGCCAATTTGGTGTTTGTGAGGCACCAATTTTGGTCCTTAGTGTTTGTTAAATTTTGTTACCTTGAGTACCTAAAAATATGTGTTGAGGGGAAAATTTTGATGTTCCTGAATAGAATATGGGATAACCAAACCGAAACTCGACAATAGGCCCTTGAAATAAAGCTAAAAGGCTTTCGATGTTGTGTAAGCCAGCCCAAGCAAAAGATAGAGGTTGTACCTTGACAAGAAGACAACAATAAAGTCCAATAAACACGTTGTTGTTGTTAGTTTGTTATATTATTAGTCATTTTATAGCATCATAGTTCAAACTAGTCCTCCAGCGGTACAGTATTATCTCCAGCGGTAACATAATTTATATTCAATTATTAAATAAATTTAATAAAGTATTAACTTCAGGAAATTTTTGTGTATTTTGTTCAATATGGTTCACAGTACTTTTAGCCATCATTACATCAATATAAAGAAAAAATTCCAAAAGTCTCAAATACATTATAGCCTCCTATAGTAAAATAATTAGTAAATATTAGTGGCTGCATAGTGATGACAAAGGAGTTATTTGGCATGGTATGAAGGGAAAGAGGGAATCCCAACTCAGTGCAGCATGTGGTTACCAAGATCCTTAAGGGAAATGTAGGTGGTATGTAAGGAGAAGGTTTTTTGTTAGGTGAATGTGTGAGCTTATGAGAAGTTGGTTAAGAGGAAGCTTGGCTGAGTTTCATGGAGGGAGTTTAGGCTGGTTATGGTCAGTTATGGGACGTTTATGGAGTAGGAAGGTGTAAGCAAGGCGAGGAATACTGGTGTTATGGTGACTATAGGCTGAGAAAGGTTGTGAGTGAGCTCAAGAGAGCTTAGAGAAGCTTAAAGAAAGCTTAAGAGGGACTAAATTTCTACAGAATGTAGTCACTGATAGAAATTTTTTGAGGGGCTGGAGTGGTTTGCCTTTTATAGAGAGGATTAGAGCAAGTATTAATTAGATAAAATCCAAAAAACGTAGATCTGATTCAGGGGAGCAGGATAGTTGAATTAATAACCTGGATTTGGCCTAAAATGGGTGATTTGGCTTAAGGAATATCTTTCCTCTTTGGGCAATGTCTCACATGACCCAAATCTAGCACATTCCCTCATTAAATGATAGGATTCTTGGAGCTGGTTAGGCCAATGAGGGCTGGGCAGGTATGAAGTGAGTATTTTTGGTTGGCTGCACTGAGATTGAAGCATTGAAGTGAGCTCTAACACCCCTAAGCCAGGTGTCAAGTGTTGAGGCCACCCACATGCTTCTGCTGGAGGTTTCCCTAGTGCCTTCCAAACCACTAGTAATAAAATAAACTATTTAGTTGAGCATTTCATGAGTCTTGGTCATGACTTCCTTGAGTTGTAATCAAAACTTGGAGAAGAAATGTATTTATTGCCCACTAGCTTCTGCTGGAGGTAGGACCTTGAGCGAGATGATGATGCCTCTCTGCCCATCAGCTTCCTAGCTACTAGGAATAATTATTAGCTACTGTTCTCAATAGAAAATGTGTTAGAATATTGCCATGACAGCCCCTTGGTTCATTCCTAGAGGTGTGGAGGAACCTTCTGCTGGTGGTGGACTTGATTAGGCTGACTTGTTTCAGCTTGAATTTTTGATTTGCTGGGGACCTTTATGGGTTAGGCTTTGCTCCATTTCAACACTTTTAGTTGGGCCACATGGCCCTTTCTTTGCTTGGGCTTGTTCCCTACTCCATGAGATTCTTGGGCCTAAAAAATGGGCATTATAGACATGCTTTGCCATGAGTTTTTTTTTTTTTTTTACTCCTCATGGGCTTTAGTTGTTGGTAGAAATAAAATGAATCCATGAGCTTTAATAAATATTTATGATAGATTTTGAGTATTAATTTCCATGGGCTTTAAATAACAACTTGTATAGTTTCTTATAATTTTTGCTATGGATTATTTTGTAAATGATATTTTCTTTGGAGCTTTTTAAATAATGACCTTCAATATTTTCTTGAAAATAATATTTACCATGAGTTTTAAATAGAGGCAATATCCATGGGTTTTAAATAAATATGTTAACAACCACTATAATAGAATAATGTAATATTCTCATGAGTTTTTCTATAGATAATCATAATGGACATGTAGGATGAATAATTACCATGACTTTTAGAAATAAATATTATGAATTTTGTGATGTAAGATAGATAGTGAACATGAGTTTATAATATGATATGAAATAAATAAATGTCATGGGTCTAAGATAAATAACCATAACTTTCCATGGGCTTTTATAAGATGATTGACATGGGTTTTGAGAATAGATAATTCATAAATTCCATGAGCTTGTAATATTATAGTAATAGGTTTAAGAATTTAAAGTATTGTTCATTATTGGACTTTTAAGTGAAATAATTATGATATAGTATTTTGCCAAGTATTAATAACCTTGGATTTTTTTTATAAAATAGTGTCTAGTAATTAGCTTGGACTTTTAATAGTGCCAACGTAAGTTGGGCTTTGATATTGCCAATGAGAATTGAGATTTAAATATTGCCAGCGAGAACTGGGTTTTGATATTGCCAATGAGAATTGGGCTTTGATATTGTCAATGAAAATTGGCTTTAAATATTGCCAGCGAGAACTGAGATTTGATATTGCCAATGAGAATTGGGTTTTGATGTTGCCAATGAAAATTGGGTTTTAAATATTGCCAATGTGAATTGGGCTTTAGATAAATAAATTGCCATGGGTTCAAATCATGGGCTTTGATTATGGATTTGAATTTCATTGATAAAATTGTTTTGCCATGGACTTGAATCATGAGCAAGCATAAGTATTCTTGGGCTTTAAATAGAATAGGATGTGTGTATTGGGTTCATTGGTCTGGTTTTGGACTTAGCTAAATAATGACAATAAAATTGGATAAAATGAGTTTTAGGACTTTTTGTGATAGTTTATATCATGACCCAATTTAGATAATGAGATATGAAACATTTGTGATTAACATAATAATAGAGCAAAAAATATTTGGGAAAACCCAATAACTTATTAGTGGTATTTGAAAATAAATAGGTAGTACTCAAATAAAATTAAGAGTAAAAAAGAAGTACCCTAACAATATGTTAATTGATTTTTTTTTTTTTCCAGTAAAACAAATTGTTTGTATATTTAGACCCCTGAAACCATCCAGTTTCAAGGTAAAGCGGAATAGTAAAGCAGATAAACGATATAATGACTCAGGAAAACCAATGAAACCGTCCAATTTCAAGGTAAAAAACCTGGGGAGGAGTTAATCTAAACAATCCACAAGACAACAAATTCACTAAATATAATGAAAGTGTTTACAATAGATTTTTTCTTAAATCTAATGCTATCTCTTGTAGTATTTACTTATATGACTACGCGCAGCTTCAAATCCATGAACTCGTCTATTTGAATTTGTCACACACAAACACTCCAGTTTGTGACTTTGAGATCTCACTCAAAGGTTTAGATTATCAGTAGTAGTTGATCTTGTATGCAACAACTTATCTCCACTAGTTCATGCAACATTAATCTAATCTCCAGTAAATGCTTGTTGAGTTAGAAGGTTACAGAACACCTCATATCTCATAGGAGTAACTCATAAGACTTAGAAAACGTGTATTAAGGTTTTGCTTTTATACTTAGTAGTGTTGGACTCAAACCCTAAACGTTTCGCGAGCTTTTGGGCTTTCTTTAAAATCTACAGAATTCGTGTCTCAATCGGTCGAAGAACACACTCGATCGGTTAAGCCTTGCAGTTCTTGAATTCTTCTTTCTGCAGCTTGACTATTCTTGAATCTTGACTCTAATCAACTTAAGCAATGTCTAAAACTATTCTAAGACATAAATATCTTATGCTAGACATGTTTTTGTACTCGATTTTTCAACATACATAAAATTAGAAGCTAAACATTTAATCTTAAATATTTCGAACCTAACAATCTCCCCCTTTGACAATCCATGACAAAACATGCATACAAATGAATTTCTCAAATTCAAGAACTAACCAATACAAGTTATTGCCCTACTACAATTCAGTCATAATCTACTATCTACAAGTAGCGACAATAAACAACAGCATCATGAAAGAATTAAACTTTAAATTCCTAGAACACTAAAAACAAATCATAAATGCATGTGTGGAAAATAAAGTATAAAACATGGTTTCACAAATCCAAACTAAAACAAAATATCCAAAGAGAATAAAAAATGTATCAATATCAACAATTTTGTGAGACAAGTTATATCTAAAGTAAATAACCAAACATACTAAACAAAATAAACATAAACAAACTAAACTCAAACTCCCCCTAAGTACATACATCATCTCCAACAACTCAAACAAAATCTCCCCCTAAGTATAACAACTCTCCTCACTACTACTCATTTTTTTTGTAACGTATTGCTAAAGGCAACCATCTTGATCATCAGAGGGTGGAAGTGGTGGAAAAGAGCTTCTATACTCACTAAAATTAGTTCTCAAAGCAACTACATCAAATATCAAGGAGTCCAAAAGCTGTCCATGAGCTACCTGTGTCATCATAAATGTCTCCATCATGATATGCTATGACGACTGCGTCTCAAGAACTCTCTCAAGCATGGAGCGAAGAGAAGGAGAAGCTCCAGAAGGACCACCAGCAGCAGCAATATCTACATCTTCATCATCGTCATCGTCATCGTCATCATCAGCAACAACAGCTATAGGAAAAATATGCATATCCTCATGTGAAGGCTCCTCTCATTGTCTCTTTGTTGTTCCTTCACTTGGTTCTATTGTTTTATTTTGCGCATTACGCTGCCATCTGATGAACAAGCTCGGAAGAGGAGGGACACTTAGACTCTAGGTATTCTAAGATCCTAAGGATAGAAACACAAAAGCAGAGTCTTTGTTTCCTAGCATTATTCCTATGGACCTCAACAATTATTGGAATGAACAAAGAGGGAAGATATATAGATGGAAGCACCAGTGATAAGAGCATGTAAGAATATGCACCTATCAATAGGAATTGTATGCACATTGTCAATACCGTATTTTGTCCGGCCCCGATTCACACGTCAAAACAAAGACCAAAAAAAGAATTAAAAAAAAAAATGGTGCAAAAACATGAGTTTCAAAGCCAAAAAGGGCAAAAATAAATACATGTTTGAATGGTAAATCAAAAAGTCACAACATTTGAAAAACCTATTTTATGGAAAATCTGACCAAAACCCTAATTGGGGGTGGTCAAAAAGTTAACTTTTTGATCCGACCGTTTGATCATGTTAGATTTTGGACCATCTCGTAGGGCATATGTTTCCTTTTGAAACGATAGTTTACAGGCCAAAGTCGGAATTCAAACGGATGAGATGTCAAAAAAATACTGAAACCCTAATAAAGTCTTTACTATATTTTTCAGGAAAACTAATAGTTTTTAACCCGACTTTGCACATAAACTATACCAATTGGGCAGGAACTAGAACGAAAGGTCTTATCTAATTTTCACCAAAAGGAGTCAACAATATCAGCTCCAGATTAAAAGATATGAATTTTTTAAGGGAAGATGTTCAGAATTTTCAACTTTGCATCACCTCCCTTCCGAATGCAATATCTCAACAACCATAGCTCCAAATTAAACAAGTCTAGAACCTTTGGAAACTAAACATCCAAAGATTTCCGTGCATACAAAATTCAAAGAAAATGGAGCTCGGAAAGGGCTCCAAACAGTCGTGCAAAAATCAGGCCGAAAATCAGAAAAATATGAAAAATGCTGACAAGGCGAATGACGTGGCGGATAAAGATGGAGGTGGCATTGGTGTACCAGGGTACACCAATGCTAGCCACCCCTTTGAAGGGGCGTCTAGCATTAGTATACTATTATACTTGTTCTGCCCTTCTTTTTAAGGCTAATGATTTCTTTTTTGATTAACGAAATATTGGGTAGGGGAACTGAGTTGGTGTCCTGAGCAGATATATAATATACTAACATATATATGAGTGAGTACTTGTTTTGGCGGTAGTTTTTTTGAAATATTTACAGTCAGATCTTGAAGTCTCTGTTAGATTTCATGAATTTTGACAAGTAGAAACTCAAGCCTTAGATTTCTTTTTTGTCAGGTTGTAAGTGATGATTTAAAGAAAAGTCGATGATTCCTCTAACTCCATGAGTTGTTCTCAGGATAGGATAATATTCTCCTTCCAATGTTGGAATCCATATTATTCTTGGGCCATTTCCAAAATTCAAATCGTAAGAGAAGATACTGTTTCTGGCCTCCTTTGTCATAAATTGGTTGGTAAAGACTGTTGTCTCATATTGATCGACATTGTTAGCAAACTGCCTTGGCTAAGTTTTAAAGCTTTGATTGGTTGGCGGTATTCAGTGCTAAACTATCTTAGTTTTTGATTATTCGAAAATTACATTTTGATGCACTCTTAAATAATGAAGATATATGGAAAGGAAAATGATGGGAATACTACATAGCTACACTTTGTGGTCCAAGGTATTTTTAGATCTGAAGGTACAGATACTTATTCTACAAGTGAGAAATGAGAATGTTCAAGACAAAGTGGGAAAGTAGAGACCTCAGCAATGTCAAAGAAACAACATAAATGGACTCTAGTGTGTTAAACGGCTGTGTCAAAGCTTGAAATGTGAGTTGACAACGTAGATTGGCTTTTCAATTTGAGAAGCCATACGTACAGACTATAAATTCTTCAACTAAATGAAACTCTCTTTTTTCTTTTTTTCTTTTTTTCTTTTTTATAAATAATTTTATATAGGAATTGAAACTCTATTTTTGATGAGGGTTGAAGAGGAAATTTCTTGAATCAAGGCCAATAATCTACTTGTGGGTTCCAATTTGCTCAACTGGTAAAATCTCTAATCATTGAATAAGAGATTTGAGGTTTAATCCTTGCCTACACCAAAAACTGATTGGTGTCTTGAAGAGCTATTATCAGGAGTGGACGCCATAGGTTAAAACTCTCTCAAAAAAAAAAAAAAAAAAAAAAAAGGCCAATAATCTACTTTGGTCCACTTCATTTCCCTTGGTCCATTCATCCAATTCGGTTTATTTCAGTTTACTTCAGTTCATTCCGTCTATTCAGTCCATTTCAGTCCACTTCTGTATATTCGGTCCATTTGAGTCCACCTCAATCCATTTTCTCCACTTAGGTCCAGTTTGATCTATTCG
Source organism: Quercus gilva (assembly GCA_023621385.1). Lineage (NCBI taxonomy): Eukaryota > Viridiplantae > Streptophyta > Magnoliopsida > Fagales > Fagaceae > Quercus > Quercus gilva. The sequence continues at coordinate 28,499,314 of CM042476.1, forward strand.
GTCCACTTTAGACTAATTCGGTCTAGTTTGGACCAATTCAGTCTAGTTCGGCACATTCAGTCGAATTAGGTCTTGGTCCATTACTCTCTCTCTCTCTCTCTCTCCCTCCCTCTCTATAAACACAAAATTCTCTCAAGTTTGAAAATCAAAAAATTGAAAAATGCTTCACAAATATAATTTTGTATTAATCAAATAGTGAGTACAATTCTCTATTTTGACTCTTTTACAAAAGACTAATCCTCTGATTCTATCTTCTTTGTAATCTTGACTCGAACGTGAAATCTTCTTCACTTTGAAGGGAAGGTGGATTGAACAATCTTTATAACAAATCTCTGGTTTTGAGTTTGTTAGAGACTTATTGTTCTTCAAGTCTTTCAAATGTTTTTTAAGTTCTTCGAAGATTCTTGGATTTTGGGTTGAAATTCTTCAGTGCTTTAAAGGTTTGATTTGTTGAACTTCATTGATTTAGAACTTTTGAAGTTTATGGAGGCTCATGAGCTTGATTCCAATAGAACTTCAAGTCTTGGAAGAATGATTCAAGTGAATTTCTTTGAATGTTCTTCGTTTGTTCTTGAGGCAGAATTTCTCCAAAGTTTTGGCTTCTTGAAAACTTGGTGGAGAATGAGAGTGAAGTGTATTCTATTTATAGTGGTTTCAGATGATATGTCCCACTTTGAATTAATCTCTTTGAAGATAAGTAGTAGACTCTAATTGGCCTAAATTTTACTTATAGATACTTATCTCTATTTATCTATTGTGATGAATATTCTATTTTGATAAAGATAATAATCACTGTTTTCAGACCCTGACCAGACCGGGAGGTCGAACTATGAAAACCAGGAATTGGATTGAAATCCGATTTTTTAAGCATAGAAATCGGGCATATGTGGCAATTCCGTGAACCCTAAAACCGAGGTTGGATTGCACAATTCATGCAGAACCGGTGGCAAGAACCTTAAGGTCCAACCCCTTAGCAATTTTTTTTTTTTTTTTAATAAAAACAACTTAACACAATTTTATTCTACCTAATTAAACTATCCATCTTTTACAAGGAATAAAAAAAAAATTATAATTAAAATATTTCAAAGATATTCAACTTTACTTCAAAAATTAATCATAAATTTTAATGTTTTCATGGTTATTATTTTATGTTATTAACTTTCTTATTTAATTATTAAATATATGTTTGAAAATCATTAAATTTCCCTCACATATATAGATATATTAATCAATTTTGCTGTTTTATAAATTTAATATCTATATTTAGGATTTAATTAATTATTAAATTAATTATGACATCATCATGGTTCGACCCCGGTTCAACCTCAGTTTGGCCTCAAAAACCTTGAACATTTTTCTTTTACGGTTCAATAAACGGTCCGAGTTTCAAAACCTTGATAATAATCAACAAAGAGTCCTACCATAATTTGTTACTAGTAAATAATTATCTCTATTTTATTTAGTTATTTTAATAAAAAATAATTATCTATCAATTTTGAATAAAAAATTTATCTTTATCTTGTGGAGCCAAATAACACATGGTAAATTTTAATATGCTAATGTGATATTAATTTGGATGACACATGTTACATTTGATTTAATTAATTTAATGACACATAAATTTGAAATTTGTCACTAAATTTTGACATGACATATTGTAATTGGCCCAATTAATTTTTTGTCTTCTACAAATGCCCCCTCGAAAGTTGGGCACATCTACAGTTTTAAGTATCTTTCACCCCTTCAGATCTTTACTCTAAACAGGACACTAACTTGTAATGCTTTATAAAATAATAAAGACTCCTCATAACAGGTGAATAGCTTGTATTGCTAGGTTCCAAGATCCTAACCATCAGATAAAGGAGTAATCTCCTCGTAATTTCGACTACTTTTCCTAGCCAAATTGGTCTTTGACTAGATAAGTACTTCGAATAATCAGTAAACAGTTCTATACCAATATGACTCCACGTTAATATTAATAATGGATATTGGATAGTATTCTTTTGGATAACTTCAATCCGAGGAGGACTTCTTTTTCAAGTCAAACCGCCTGATATCAACAGCAAAAGACCAAAAATGAATAAGTATTTAAACTCTTATCTTTCGAAGAGAGTCCTACTTAAACTCGGAATACTAGTAGGCAAATACTAACTGAGATATTAGTACTCCTGAAGCTTTATCCTTACCGCAACTCAAGACTTCTTCCCCTAGTTAAATTCGTCTGGACTGAATGAGTTCTAGTTGGAATTAAACTCTCTTTAACCAGCCCTATAAAAGGGATAGTCACTGCCGCAAAGAACAGAATTCGTAGTCTCTCTGGTGTACTGCGCGAGTGCAGAGAGATCTCAAATTTTTTTTTTCTTGAAGAAGGCGTAAATTTTTTTTTTTTTCTTCTTTCTCAATCAGGTAACAGAATAATCTTCTCTTCTCATAATTTTACCTTCGTGTTTATGTTTTTATAAACTGTATTCTTAGTCTTATTCTCCTTTCTTCTCTTTTGCTTGCTTTTCATTGTCACTCTTTTTTTCATCTTCAGATAGTGGCATATCACAAAGCGCTAGAGATACTCTTCTTGCTAAGCACGTATTCCTTACTTCTTCAAAGGTTCTTTCTCTCTTCAAGTATGAACCAATTATCTTTTTCACTTAATCTTGATTTTGCTTTCTATGCTTTTTTTTTTTTTTTTTCCTTTTCTTTGTTTGGGTTCAATATGGGATGAACAGTACTTGTGGGACCCTTCTAATACAAACGGATATTTGAGATTCAGTTAGATTGGTTGATTATCTTCCTTTTGCTCCTTTTCCTTTTTTAATATGAGTCTAATTTATTCTTTGCCCCCTTTTTGTGCAGCCACGGGTCCATCTTAGAATAATTTAGCCTCAAATTTTGCAAGAGTTCCATCACCCAAATATTTGGAGGTATATTCTTGTACAAAAACTTTCTTATTTGTGAATTTCTTTTCTTGCATGTCTACTTTTTTTGTTTTGTATTGTTTTGCGTCGGTTTAGAACATGTCATATGGTGACTTATTTGCACTTGTCCATGCAAAGATGTGCATTCATTAGCATCTTGCATTGGAGCTCTACTGATGCAATGATCTTGTAGACGAAGATCTTGCAAGAGTTTATTTTGTCCCCCAAGCCAAGTGGTCTGCGAATGCAACGATCAAGACGATCTTGAAGATGAAGATTGTCTATGCAAGGATGTGCATTCATTGGCATCTTGCATTGGAGCTTTACCGATGCAACGATCTTAAAGATGAAGATAGTCCATGCAAGGATGCGCATTCATTGTCATCTTGTATTGAAGATCTACCTATGCAACGCTCTTGAATATGAAAACGATTTTGAAGATGAGGACGATCTTGAAGATGAAGATTGTCCTTGCATGATCTTGAAGATGAAGACACTCTTGAAGATGAAGACGATCTTGAAGATGTAGATTGTACAGGAAAGCATGCACCCGAGCAACTAATTGTCAGAAAAGAATGAACAATCTTGTTTAGTCTTCAATAGAGACTAGAAATGGTATGGCTAGCCTAATAGGGTGACCTGCTGCCATGAAGCTTGCAATCTTGAAGGTTCTAGGGCAAATTATATTGAGATTTTCACTTGGCAAAACAAACATGCAGAGCCAACAAGATAGTAATGCAGCTAAGTAGGTCTCTTCCCATAGTTCATCTTCAATCTTGAGTTTGACAAAAGGACGTTTCCCATATTTGGACCAACCTTTAAGTATATTAAATAAACCATCAAGATTATGAGTCTTGACAAGTTGACTTAACCTCTTTGTCCTCCGAGCGGGTGGTTTTGAATGTTTCTATTCACGTTTACACCAAAAGCCAACCCAATCACTCCCCAAAACACACGAATCTCTTTCCTTTCTAGTATTAAGGTAATGAAAAGCCGCAAATAGGTGTTCATAGCTCTTTGCGATGAACCTCTATTTTCCGTCATTTCCTGTCAATTCCTCACAAGAAGGATGACTTCAGCATAAAGAGGACCAACGATAGGGAACCTGCCAAGTCGATACAAATCCCAAAGAGAGATAAACATCTCGCCTAGTTATGTGTGAAGGGTGTTGATATGTGGGCACCATGCTTCACAAAATGTTCACATTATATCAACATTTCGATCATCTGTATAGAGGGATGCTAAAATAAATATAAGCCTTGATAAGATTTCCCCTGCTTCTAAAAATGACATCCTCAAACCATTCCCAATATAAAGGTATGTAACTACACTCTCCATTGATCTTGAAAAGAGTGCCCCAACGCATTCTGCCTGAAATAATACGGCGACCAAGAGTCATTAGTTAACGTGACTCCAAAGAATTCTTGTGAAGCATGGTCGTCATATTATTTCAGGCAGAACGTGTTGGGATGCTCTTTTCAAGATCAATGGAGAGTGTAGTTAAATACCTTAATGGCTTGAAGATGTCCTTTAGAAGCAAGGGGACTCTTATCAAGACTTATATCTATGATGCAGTTTTAGCATCTCTTTATACATATGATCAAAGTGTTGATGTAATGCGATCATGTTGTGAAGCATGGTGCCCACATACCAACACCCTTCACACATCACTAGGCGAGATGTCTATCTCTCTTTGGGATTTGTATCAACTTGGCGGGCTCCCTATCATTGGTCCTCTTTATGACAAAGTCATCCTTTGTTGTGAGGAATTGACAAGAAATGACAAGGAACAGAGGTTCATTCCAAAGTGTCGTGAGCACTTATTTGCAGCTTTTCATTACCCTAATACTAGAAAGGAAGGGGACTCATGTGTTTTGGTGAGTGATTGGGTCAGCTTTTGGTGTAGAAGTGAATAGAAATATTCAAAACCACCTTGCTTGGAGGACAAAGAAAGTCATCCTATCAAGACTAATAATCTTGATGATTTATTTAATAAAGTTCAAGGTTGGTCCAAATATGGGAAATGTCCTTTTGTCAATCTCAAGGTTAAAGATGAACTTTGGGAAGAGACCTACTTAGCCGCATTACTATCTTGATAGCTCTACACGTTTGTTTTACCAAGTGAAGATCTCAATACAATACGCCCTGGAACCTTCAAGATTGCAAGTTTCATGGCAGCAGGTTGCCCTGTTAGTCTAGCCATACCAGTTCTAGCTAGTCTCTATCAAGGACTAAACAAGATTGCTCATTCTTCTCCAACAATTAGTCGCTCAGGTGCATGGTTCAAAAGATGTGACAAGTTGATGAAGAGGAGATGAGAGGTAGAGATGGTCCCACTAGGCATGCCAGAAATTTGTAAACACAAAATTTTCTCAAGTTTGAAAATCAAACAATTGAAAATTATTTCACAAATATAATTTTGTATTAATCAAATAGTGAGTACAATTCTCTATTTTGACTCTTTTTACAAAATAGTGATTCTCTGATTCTATCTTCTTTGTAATCTTGACTCGAATGCGAAATCTTCTTCACTTTGAGGGGAAGGTGAATCGAACGGTCTTCATAACGAATCTCTTGCTTTGAACTTGTTAAAGATTTGTTGTTCTTCAAGTCTTTCAAATGTTCTTCAAGTTCTTCGAAGATTCTTGGATTTTGGGTTGAAATTCTTCAGTGCTTCAGAGGCTTGATCCATTGAAGTTCAACGAACTTGTGAAGCTTATGGAGGCTCTTGAGCTTGGTTCTAATAGAACTTCAAGTCTTGGAAGAATGATTCAAGTGAATTTCTTTGAATGTTCTTCATTTGTTTTTAAGGAAGAATTTCTCTAGAGCTTTGGTTTCTTGAAAACTTGGTAGAGAATGAGAGTGAGGTTTCCTCTATTTATAGTGGTTTCAGAGGATTAGTCCCACTTTGAATTGATCATTTTGAAGATAAGCAGTAGACTCTGATTGACCCAAATTTTACTTATTAGATACTTATCTCTATTTTTCTATTGTGATATATATTCTATTTTGATAAAGATAATAATCAACAAAGAGTCCTGCCATAATTTGTTACTTGTAGACAATTATCTCTATTTTCTTTTGTTATTTTAATAAAGATAATTATCCATCAATTTTGAAGAGGAAATTTATCTATATTTTGTGGGTCAAATGACATGTAGCAAATTTTAATATGCCAATGTGATGTCAATTTGGATGACACATGTCATCATTTGATTTAATTAATTTAATGACACATAAATTTTGAATTTGTCACTAAATTTTGACATGGAATATAGTAATTGGCCCAATTAATTTTTTTTCCTCCTACACTCTCTCTAAATACATAAAGGTTTTTTTTTTTTTTTTTTTTCTTTTTCAAAACAACAATACATAAATTTTAAGTGGAGCTAGGAATACTACAAATTTTTAGACTAAAATACAAATTGTACCCCCTAAGTTTAACTGAAATTCATTTCAGTTCTCTAAATTTACTTTAGTTTAATTGATCCATCTAATTTTCTAATTCAGACATTTTATCCAATTTCATTAAAAAAATTTCCATTAAAAAAATATTTTTCTCATATGAAAAAAAATCTATAAAATTAAAAAAATATATATTTTATAAATTTTTTGTATGAGAATTTTTTTTTTTTTTAAATATCTTTTTTATTAGTTAACTGCGTACTTAACGAAATTTCTTTTAGCAAAATTTGATGAAAGTTCTTAATTGAATAAATTTAAAACTTAGATTATTCAATTGAATGAAAATAAAGTTAAATGATTTAATCAAAAGATTTTATTAACTTTTAAAATCCAGATAAAAATAAATAGTTAAGAAGTTTATTTTGAGTGCATACAGTCAAATGCTGGACATTGACTTTTTACTAAGATAGAAGGGCAAGCTGTGAGAAGGGTTATCTATTTTGAAGTTTTGGCATCAAAGACAAAGACATAATATTCCTTTCACTGAAGTTTACAGTCGAAGATGAAAATTTGGGAATGAAAGATTCAAAAACAAACCTCTTTTTACTCAATCCAACACAAATAGTTAAGATAGGTTCATCTTCTTTTAGATCAGATTCCCACACATTTTCAAACATATCATAAAGTTTTAATGTTGCTTATGATGCTTATGTCGGAATTTATTTGATCAATTACTAATAAAAGCAATTTTTGTGAGGATTTTTTGTAATGATTTCGCGGGCATTTAGATAAAGATATTTGCCTGAAGAGTTTACTATTTTGAGTAGGCCTATAAAGCCAACCCCAATGAGGTCCTTGTTTAGTAATTACCAAAGAAGAAAATCTATAGGAAAAAAAAAGTATAATTCCTAATAGGTTTATTAATTAAAGGATTATAGCTGTTCAAACTTCAAAGTAGATTTACAAAAAGAAAAGATGGTGATCTGATCCAGTCCAGTGTCATATGTTCCCTAATTTGTGATTGTCAGGGTGGTATGTGCATTTAACCAATGAGTTTTAAATCAAATCCTGTTTTTTTTTTTTTTTTTTTTTTTGATATTTTAATTATTACAAGTAGGAAGAAAAAAAAAATGGAACCTTAATTCTCTTTATAAAAAGATTAGGCAGTGCTATTAAGTTGTAAAGCTATTCACATATAACATTTCTTTCTAAAATAAGTAAAAGGTGGGGGTAAGATCATAAGTTCAAGATCCATGAATATGTTGCTTTTTCTTTTTTCTTTTTTCTTTTTTTTTTTTTTTTGGTGCAGGAGTGTGTTTTTTTTTTTTTTTTTTTTTGGGGGGGGGGGGGGGGGGGTGTTAAAAGGAGGCATAGGGAAAACTAGTTGACAAATCTAGAATAGTTTCAATTCCATATTTTCCTCAAAAATGAAAAGAAAGTTCACATAGTTGTTTGAATTTCCCTCAAACTATCAAAATGTAAAGGAATTGGGCCAATATCAGGAAAATGTCACCTAAAGTGGCCAAAATCTTTAGTAAGTCTTGCATCTTTTTGGGAGAAAAGAAGAAGATGTCGACTATTAGTGTATTTTACACAAAAGATGGACTCACTCCATCCTATAAAAACGATAACTTAATATATATGTATATATATTCTAAAACATATGAAAATTTTCAATAGATAAAGTTCAATTTCCTATATTATACTTAGCTTTTATAAAAATGAAAAAATAAAAAGAAAAGAAAATTCTATAAAAAAGTTGTATCACTATTACTATATAAAATGATATTTTAGAAGGATAATCTTATAAATAGATGGATGATGCTCTTACTACTGCCTAATATTTTGTTTTCCATGCTAAAATATAAGATCATTCTATGGTAGACACCTTTTTTTGTGGTATATAGTACCATATATGTCTAATCTTAATTGTTTGTTTATTATTATTTTAATATATATATATATATATATATATAAAGAGTGGGAAAATAAAAAGTGTGCATTGTAGAATTCATTTTTAAAACTTGGCATAAAGAAAGGGCCTTTTTCCCACGTCATTTCTGTCTTTTAGCATTTGGGCCTGGAATTAATCTGCCAGCCCAAAACTTGGCGTAGTTTGATAGAAACTTCGGGTCAAATTATAAAGGTCGAGATAGGCAAGGCCAATCCAAGTTAACCATTCTGTCTCTCTCTCTCTCCTAGCTGTCCATGATTACACATGCTCTTTGTTCCCTTTTCAAGAATCTGTACAACTGTGAAACAAAACAAACTGTCTTCACTGCAAAAAAATATAACCCCAACAAAATAGTCCTCTTTGCGTACATTAGTATCGTTCTCATCCCATGACCCACCCATATCACCAAACTAGCTTCTACACTCACCACAAATTTTCCCTACACAAAATCCAAGTTGTCTCCAAGCCTTTTACGCCTCCTCTGAAATTAGAGTGACAACCCAAAAAGTAAGAGAATCCTAGCGCAGATAAGAACAAGTATCCACCACATAACAATTTAAAAAAAATTTAATGACCCATGAGACTTTGATAGCCAGACTGTAAAGAAGAAACTCCCATATGTACATTCCAAAACAACTTCAATTCCAAAGTTCAAAAAAGGTAAAACCAAAAAACATCAAAATCAAGTTTGGTACACAAAAATCATAAGCTTAATGAGATAGAGGACAATGTTACTACTTCTATATCTAACTGCATTTTTGAGATGTGCATTAAAAGCTTAATTACACAGCTAATTGTTGCTGTTGATGAGAGGGCTCATCCTCATTGAAGCTCAAATGGAGTTTGAGTGATTTTCCTAGATTTATAGAAGACTCTGCTAGATTAAGAGGAGGTTGTTGCATCATCATCTCTCTTTGGAGGTAGGAGCAGTAGATGTGGAAAGTGTTGGGGGTCACATTTAATCTGAAGCCCAAACCAAATAGGAAATCTACTTCAAGAAAGTTCATTTCTATTGTGCTGATTCCTCCAACTTTTGCATAGTATGCATTGTTGTAGTAACTGAAAATTTCAAACCATAAACAAAAAACAGAACATTAGTACATGATTATGGAAGAAAATAACCAGTTACATAATTACTAAAATGAATATTACAGTATAGGCAATTAAATTAAGTGAAAATAGGAAACTAAGCAAGGCCATTTTATATATATATATATATATATATATATTGGTTCATTGACCTCAAATCAAATTATTTATATAACTTCGCTGGAATCACATGCTTCTTGGCTGGCAATATGTAAAAGAACCAGGGTTTCACATGGCTGTACCCATTTGTATCTACACGTGGAAGCATTAATCTTCGACAAAGAATATCCAGTGATTATGATTTTACAAAAAAAGTGAATACAAGCTTTGCAGGATATAGAAAACCAAAATTTAATATCAGAGACTTTTTAGAGTTTCAATTATTTGCAAAGAAAGACATTCAAATACAGCAAACCCAGAAAAGAAAACAGCAAGAAAACTCTGCAAGCTACAATTCTAGCATCAGGTCAAACAGATAGAGGAAATCCTGAATTTCACAATTTTATACCTCTATGAAACATGCTCTAAAACTAGCTAGTAGAACTTATATTAACACAAAAACAAACTTGAAAGCCAAATAAGAAAAGGCAAGAATTTAAAGTTGTCAATTCATTTCAAACGTTAAGTTACATACAATATTAAGTTTCAAGAAAATTAAAAGCAAGGAATTGAAATTCTGCATCCAATATTATTGACTTCAAAACTTATAACACTTACATATCATCCATGAATTTTGCAGCCACCATGACACTTGTGATTAGTAGACGATGAACGTTGAAGGAATTGACGGGCAAAGCGGGTTGGCTTTGAGAAAATCGATCAAGATAAACATATGCAACAATGTAACAGGAAGGGCTACAATTTGCATACTTGAAAATTCTCTCTAGGTAGCTTTGAATTGAGATGGTTGGTCGAGATAGGCCATGGAAAACAGAGATTTTCTGGGGTTGGAATTGACGGTTGAGATCGTTCGAATCAGCCACTTTTTGAAGAAGAGAAGAGAGAAAAGTTATGAGCTTTGGCATCAGATTTGGGTTCTCTAACTCAGCCATTGTTTTGCAACTTTTAGTACTCTCTGTGTTTGAATTTTGTTGTTGAATATTTTGGGCTATAAAAGGTTTATTAGCACTAGTCTATATATAAAAATAAAAATAAAAAACAGGTACAGTGGTCGTTAATTGGTTGGTATTTTGATTGACCAAAACACCCTGAGAAATTTAAATAATGACCGACAAGTCTCTTTTAGTGGGTTTGAGTTCTTTTTTGATTAAAAGTTTGTGATTTTGAGTTGGGTAATCATTGTTATTATTATTATTAATTTCAAAAACTAAACTTGTGAAAGAGGGAACATAGGTGGAACAATGTGGATCAGTGTCTTTTTGTTGATAAAAATTTGGGGTTTCCTGGCGATTTATTGTAACATTATGGTGATGGTGGCATGCCATACCCATCATGTGATTACATGTGGGAAATTTGTGATTTTAATTGAAGGGCCCACTTTTTGGGAGATCTAGCATGTGTTTTGATTCCAAAAAATTGGGTGACATAACATGGATTTGCTATGTTGATTTATAGCATTGGTATATGCTGCTATTGTTCCAACTTCCAAGCATACAGAAAAAACAATGAATTTAAGAGTACTGATGGGTTGGATTTAAGTTTGAGACATCTAATTAAGGATCATTAACAACAAGCTTGACTAATAAAGTTTGGATAGGAAAGAATGGTAATCTGAGGAATAATCCAGCTTGTTAGAAGTTGTAAATGAACAACTGTGACTGCATAGATTTGTCTAAAATTTAAGAGCAAACAAAATCAGATCTAGAATTTCAAGTAGAAAAGTTTAAATCCACAATATTTTTATAATATTTTAATAATAAATTTTAGGTAATAAGTTGTTACTGGTTTAATCTGAACCTACCACTAAAATTACATTATTGTCTTCTAATAAGAAGGAGAAATAATTTGTTACTTAAAATTTGTTGCGAAAAATGTTATGAACATAACAATTCTCTTTCAAATATTACAGACCACTCACCATGCACCTACCCGTAGGCTATTGTGGGCTTGGATTCGGGTTGGATTTTATGAGTTATGGGAGTTTCATTCATGTGTAACTAATTCCCATGAGGAGTAGAAGTACAGTACAACAAAAGCAATGTGTTTATAATTTTGTTGGACCACTCAAGCCCATTAACTTATATTTATGTAATGAAATTCTGTCACATTATGTGCATCTTGTTTTCAATGAAAGAACTTTTCCAAAGTGTAGCACTCTCTAACAAGTGCTATCAATTATCAAAGTCCTCAATACGGAATAAATGGCATTTTTATATATGAATTGTCTTACTCACGGATAGGAACCTTCACGTGTATATAAATAATTTAATCAAGAAAAAGAAAGCACTAGAAAGAAAATATTTTCTCACCACGATCGATCACCATTTTTGCGTGTATAATCAAGATGGTACTAAGAAAGGTACTTATTGTGACGGACCAATGATTTAGGTTTGATCAGTAAAGCCCACTATTTTGGGATCGGAATTCGTGTAAGATTGCTAAAAGAATTTGTGATTACATATTTTGCATTGGGTAACGGTGGGATATACAAACCTCAGATAGAGGAAAAGTAAAAGAGATGAGAAAACAAAATATAATTGGTCCTAAACCCATAAGTTTAATCTTTTGAATTATGTGGTCTTATATATTGTAATAGGAGAAATGTTAGGCCCACAATATTTCTACTACAAATTTTAAGTGACAGTATTGTTGGTGGAATAAAAAGTGAAGTCAATAGTCAGTTGTCATTTAAGATTTGTTATAAAAGTATTGTGAACGTAAAATTCTACTTTTCATAAAAAAATAAAAAAATTTACACTTTACTCCTAAGGTTTGTGATTTATATAAAGATACATCCATATGACCACTCACGTATTATTAATAACTAGTAGGTTGCCCGCACGATGCACAGATAATACTTTAAACTTTTATATAATATGGTTTTGGAAAATGTTATATATATATATATATATATATATATATTATAACACAAACGGTGGATATTTTCATTTCTAAAATCACCTACAATTATAACTAAAACTTCAGAGCAAGTAGGCATATTTTGTTCCCTACCATCAGTTGATTGCGAACCCAATTAATTGCAAGCATAAGTTGTACATATCAAACTCATTGAACCTATCACTTTTCATATGAAATTTCCAACTTAGGCATTGATCTCATCAAGCATCCTCGATAATATTTTAACTACATATAGCAGCATCAAGGTTATACAGTGAGTCATGTCTAGGCAAAGCACTTAGCCCATTATCAATCTCTTTGGCTCTGCAAAACGGGGTTTTTCTCCAATTATCAGAAGTAATGACCCAATTTTGTGGTGGTTTTAGACATTCGATCAAAAGATGTATGGAATTCGTCTGTCATTAAATGTGCATCGACACTCTCTCTCATAGAAGTCATTGAAACATGGAGTTGAGCCTCCTTATATTAGCCTTGTAATGTTAATTTAGGATACTTTGAGTATCAGCAATTCTGATCTGCATAAATATGATTCCACCTATTTTAAATTAATATAATTAGATATAATTATCCTAAAACCTAGTCCAAAAACTTATTCTTAACCCACAATCCATCTTCAATACAGGTATGACAATAAACTAATTACTGAATATAGTCACTCAATCAATTACTTAAATTTGAAAACAATTTATAGGAAAGCAAAAGTACAAATACAATATTTAGAAAGTTAATGTTTGATTTATGATAAAAAGAAGTGGCAAAGTGCAGATAGAAGACTAGAAGAGCTTATATTTCAAACAATTGGCAAATTTTGCTATATTCCTTTCTATAAAATTCATGCTTATAGTATTGTTGGAATAAATAACAGTCACACTAATAAAAATAAAAATTAAAAATTAAAAGAATTGACTTGTAATATATATATATATATATATATATCTTGGAAAGAATTGAAAAAAAAAAAAAAAAAAAAAACATTAAGGAGTCAAACATACATGGCAGTCACATCTAAATTGATGCACAACATCTATTCCCAATTGTCACCACAATGATCAGCACCCACTCAATTAGGTGATACATTCTTCAACTTTTACAAATTCCTACAAAAGTCAAAAAAACTAAAAGTAGAGAGTTTTGTCTATCAATTTTTTTTTAAAATATAATTAGTCAAAGAATGATAATTGAAAGGTAGAGAATTATTTGAATGAGACAATTCCACTCCCATAACCTTGAAATAATCATTTTACTATCTTCATAGTTGCAATAAATTTGTTAAAACACAAATGAATGGTTTTCTCAATTTTGAAAACCCATTTATCAATTAGATTTACCTTAATAGTAATAAATATTCAACAAACATGACCATCTTTTTTCTTATCAACCCTTTTCATGAGTGTGTCCATCAAACACATGAAAACATAGAGATACAATTATTGGGATTAAGGTTATCAACAAAATAGGGAGTAACGTACTTTGCTCAGTGACAATCCATTGTAAAAGATTTCATACATATGGTGTTGTTTTAGTCTATAATAATACATATCTAGGCAACAAACATACATTATCTATTTCCTAACATCATCCACTTGTATTACCCACATATAATCATAAATTTAAACAAAAAAATTTGAAAAAAGAAAGGAAAGAAAAAAATGTGATGAGAATAAATCAAAATATTAATTCAAAGGTCAAAGTGGAATCTTTACCTTTTCCTATTGAGACTTACAGGAAATTCGGCAGCAATCAAGGCCATCAAAGCCATGTGGCACATTGGATCAACGATTAACTCGTGACCTTTATGTCATGATTGATCTCTCATTTCCTTTTTGTAGTCTACAACCAACCAATTTACTTTTAAATGTTTTGAATTATTCCAATATCACTCATACATACACAAAAAAAAAAAAAAAAAAAAAAAATGTTGCAAAATGGGCATCATTAAAGATAAATTTCATAGCTGCAAAATTCTTTTGCCTTATTTTTTTATTTTGTTCATGGTCTAGTGACAAAATTATCCAGTTAACCAAACCATAGACGTTATAGAAAAGAAAGCAAAACCAAAATAGTGTTTATTTGAAGTAATTTACAACATTACCTAGCACATACCATATTTATTGTGTATAGCTACAATTTACAATATCAGCACATGAAAAATAGTTTGCTGCTTCAACATTAATTGTTGCCTACAGCAAAACACTCAGCTATTTTTCAGACAATTTGCATGCATGTCACTAAAAGGCAGTTGCGCCCAAACCAAAATTATAAAGTAAAAAATTAAAAAGATCAAAGTAATAAAGTAAAAAATTTAAGAGACTGACAAAGAAAGGGTTGTTTTTTAGAGATTATATGCCCACCTTTTAGTGGAAGAATTACCTTATAATTCAATTTGGGATCCAAAGCATAGCTTTGAAAAGAAGATATAACGGTTGAAGCAAATTGGCATCATTGGAGTAAGAAAGGGAAGAGGTGTCTAATGGGATTTGGGTTATTATCCAAAGAACTATTACATTGATTTATTTTCCTTAGTGTCTAGCAAGCTCTAAGGGCTATATATATATATATATATATATATTAATTTAAAAAGAAATACATTAGTTTGCATTAAATTTAAAGGGGAACTAAAGAGTTAAGAAAGAGAAAAAGGTGAATTGGATTTTGTTGAAGCAATAAGTAATGTGTGTCTTTTCAATTTCTAAAATGATGTTGGAATTTATTTTTCAAGTGAAGGTGATTTGGAAGGTCAAATTCAATAATTGCTCTAATAGAGTTCAAGTAGAGCACTACATGGCAGGACTTCATGCTTTCCCGCATGAGATCTCTGTTTTTAAATATATATTGATTGATTGTGACATATTATCTAGTTAATATACATGGTTGGTAACTGTTTTAAAAGATTATATACCTTGAATGGGAATTAAACACACACGCACACATATGTATATAGCAGTTATGGGCAAAAGGAAAGTTAAATAGCACGTGTCAACACTTTGAGGAGATAAATTTATCTCTAGCAAACTTAAGATTAACAGAAAAAGATCTTTAGATCCTTATGTTAATTATACAGATTAATTAATAATTAAATTAATTTAAGCTGATTATGTGATTACAACTTAAAAATAGTTAATTACAACCGCAATGAATACCAAATATGAAATTTAAAGAAACAAGCACATGAACACACAAATTTGATGAGAACGTGAAAAATTGATGGAGAACACGGCAAAAAAAAAACCACAACAAGTGTACCTCTCCAAATAATGCAATCAATTATAGAAGAGAAGTTTTACAATGCAGTTCAAACCATTGGCCCTAGTCACTACTCAATAGCTTAATTTACTGAAGTGACCCAACAATATCCCTAGAACTTCTAAATTCTTCATGCATGAATCCTTTTTCACAAACCTCATCTACTATTAAAATTAGACCCTTTGATTGACCCCAAGGAGGAAGGACTCTTCTTGAAGACTTGAACTCCACAACAGTACATTAGGATTGTAGGTTTTATGGTTTCAGCTCTTGATCACCGAAAGGTAGCAACCCCTTTATGAATATCAACTTTTGAACTCGTGTTAAAATCACAAGCCAAACAAGAAGCTTCAAATCAAGAAAACAAATCACAAAAAGATCAAGAAAGTTCGAGAAACAGAGAGAAAATTCTGAATGAAAGAGAGAAAGTTTATTGCTAAATTTCTGTGAATTACGAAGACTAATTAACTTACACACACTGAGCACTATTTATACTAGCAGTTACAGATCAGAGAAAGGAACAAAAGCACGGGAAAATATAACAAAATTTCCTAAAATCTCTCCTCCAATAACATTAGGACAAGTGTCACTCTAAACCTAACTAACTAACTACTTCCTCACACGTGTAGCTCACATGCCTTGCTTAACTCTCCAAAATTGCAAGTAATTTCTTTAACCACATCTTAATCCTTTTCTGGTTTCTGTCATTTTGACCAAACCATTAGCTTTCTTCAAACCACACCTGCTTCCTTTCTTCAATTCAGTTTTACCCTTCTTCAATTCAACTGCACCCTGAGTCTTCTTCTTAACAACTCATGAGTTGATCAATTTAGGTTTTGGTTTTCCTTCAATAAAATCACGTCATATAGCAATTTCAAGATTTCCAATTTAACGAGTAGTAGTTGAACTTAAGTCAAAAAATATTTTTTTATCAATTGAAACATAAGTGAAAGGTTTTCGAAAGTTTAGATACAATCAATCGTGTATCAATCAAAAGGCAATAATCAAACTCTTGAATGAAGGACTTCTTTTAGGGACAAAATGGGCAAATGCCCTTTTCGGGCAAATTGAACAGCATTTTGCCCCCCTTTCCCAAACTAATTAGGGAAATGCCTCTCTTTTGAAATTCGATTTTCTCAAAATCGAGTTAAGACCTATAGTAGTGTTTTAAGGAGCCTATAGTGACGTTTTAAGGACCTATAATGGCGTTTTCAAACTCAAGTTAGATGAACTTGAGTTATAGGTTAAAAAAAAAAAAAAAAAAAAAAAAAAAAAAAAAAAAAACTTGCATGGAACTCGAGTTCATGGAGCTTGAGTTCATGGAACTCGAGTTCATGGAGCTCGAGTTCCAAAACGCCACTATAAGTCCTTAAAACGTTACTATAGGCTCCTTAAAACGCCACTATAGGGCTCTAGAAATTTTTTTTTTTTTTTTAACTTGATTTTGAGAAAATCAAGTTTCAAAATAGGGGCATTTCTTTAATTAGTTTGAGAAATATGGCAAAATACTGTTTAATTTGCGTGAAAAGGGCATTTGCCCATTTTTTTCCCTTCTTTTAGCTATATCTTTGAACCTTTAAATCTTGAGCATTTGAAACCCACTTTTAACTCAATTTAGATTACAATTTCATGAGATTTGTTAACCTAAAACCTGATAATTAATATAGGACAACAGGGGGAGGAGTGAAAGAAGAGAAAGAAGTGACTTTACATTAAGAATGTGTTCTTTCGAAAATTCATTTTCTTTTTTTTTTTTTAAATCAGGCCACCATTGTATTTATCACGAATTTCACATGCAGCAAATATTTAATGCGATGAGTGAAATACGTTGTTGTTTAAATCACCCATCTGAATTTGCTATTAAGCCGAGATGTCTGTTAATAAAGATGTGGTTCAATGCAAACTGAGCCACCAAAACCATATTAGGGAAATGTTAATTTCATGTTTTTCACATAACTCTAAGTTAAATATTGTAGTAATTTTTTTATTGAGTTATAAAGGTTGAATATTTTTTAGTTTAATTAATAGTTTCTTAATCTTACAATTGGACATCCTGTTCTTTCTAAGCTTAACACGGATGCTAAATCCTAGAGAAACTGAATGTTATTCAATATATTTTTCTCTAAACTCAGGTAATATCTGGTAAAATATATATATATATATATATTGAGTGACATTGCATTAAAAAATTGCCTATATATAACTTAATTAAACCTAATTCACGTGTATATAATTTTCAAATCATTGCAACCGAATTAAAGATATATACAGGTGGGTTTAGGGTTCTAGCTTTTTAGTCCTGATTTTCAAATAAGAACTCAATAAGAGAAGAAACTATCTTAGATCCTAGAATATTTATTTGTACCTAGATGGCATTATATTTGCAAAGAAAGATGAAATATTTAAATTATCATCTACAATCAATGTGACCATTGTCAACAAGCCATCTTTAAGGGATTATATATATATATACACACACACATAAACCTTTTGAAATACTCTTGATGAAATTGTATTCCTTTAGGAATTACCAGCGGAAAAGGAGTAAGGATTTAACCAATTTTGGCTACCCTGCTAAAATCATAACTCAAGTTCAACTTGGACAACAAGCATTGACACATGACCCTAACCCTAACAATTGTGTCACAATCGTGGGTTGTATTAATTTCTCTGTGTAACTTGATTAAGGGAATGTATGAAGATTACTGTTTTAATTTTCACTTATTGTAGAAAAGGAGAAGTAAATATATATTTAGAATTTTTTTTTTTTTTTTTTTTTTTGTCCATTCCTTATTGGAAAAATGCAAAAGCTAGAAACTATTTTGCACCCTTTTTTTTTTTTTTTTTTTGCAAACTACTAATATAACAGATGATTATCAGTAAGTAAAAATGTGATATTAGTGGTGAACCCAAAAAATCAGTAAGAATTTGCCACTTTAATAGTTTGTAAAAATTGTTATAAAATAGTTTGTGTTAGAATATCAATATCATTACTCTCCCTCATTTCCTCTCTTTTAAAGCAATCATAATATGAATAATTCATGTTATTAATGTGTTTTTTTAGGTGAATGTTATTAATATGTTAATTATCATTAAATATCCTTCTCAAATTTATTATATTATTATTAGATGTTAAATGAGTAAGTTGTATTAGAAAAAGTACCATTGTTTATCTAATGTTAAAGTTAAACTAGTAACACATTAGTATAACCATGCAATGCATGCTAAACTACATAATAATTTGTGACATAAGGAATATATGCCTCTAATTTTTTTTTTTCTTATATAGAAATTAGGTTAAAAAAAATCTTAAATTAAGTTAGTGACTAAAATAATTAATTCATAACAAACCTTTCTTGCTACCTAAATGAAACAAAAGAAAGAAGTTATTATTTTTTTATTATTTATAATTCGATAGTTACAACAGAAAAGAGGAGAATTTAACCTTAGATATTTTCGTTGAAAACACTATAAGATGCCAATTAACTAAACTATAAGGCTCTTAGCTATTGAGAAAACTCTAATTCTTCTTAAATACATATACAAAAAGGATCCTATGAAGTATGCATGAGGGTATACAAATTTTGTAACAAAGTTTATAGGTATCAGGATAGGATTTTGTAACATTTATTTTCATTGTGTTTTCTGCAATTCTGTTCTTTTGTACGATGGAGGATTGTCATGGCAATGAGCAAGTGTATCGAAAGTGAGACAACGTGTGTGATCGGAAGGAAAACTAGGAAGCCGAAGTTGATCACCTTCTTGAACTACAACAACAACAACAAAAAGTATAAGCAAAATTCATTCCAATATGATCCTAGCTCCCTTGCCCATCTTGAGTACCGTTTTCCTTTTTCTTGGAAAACTTGAAAGTTAAAATGCACAAGAAAATTCCAAAGAGTCTGAATACAATTCGTTTTCTGATCATTTTAATTAAATTAAAGATACCTTAATTTAAAAATCAATTCATCTGAGAAATATATAGTTATCAAACAAAAGCTGATTCAAACAAAGAGACAGTTTTTAAATTAATAGCAACTCTTCTAGGAAACCTTGGAAGTTGGAACAAAACGGAATTTGGTTAACATCAGTCTAGGATCAGAATTTTTATTTTTAAATTACTTAATAGCTTGTGTGTGTTTGTTTCTTAAAAAAAATAAAAAATAAAAAACAAAATTCAAGTTTGCCCTTGTGTTCACTTCTTACCTGAATAGGGCAATGGTGATGTGTGAGGAGTAAATATTTTAAAGGGACCAGAATTAATTTTTGAGATTTTAAGGGGTGATTGATCAAATATAACTATTAAAAAAATAAATAAATAAAATAAAAAATAAAAATAAAGTAAAAAAAACCTAATTGATGAGAGTTTCAGTAACAATAGTGTGTCTAGCAAAAGATCTAGTTTCAACAGATTAGTTATGGGTGTGGAGAATGTGTTAGTAAATATCTACCATTGAACCAATCTCTAACTCCCTCACCTGAAACTCTCTCCCAAACTCTCTTTCCCTTCTTTTCCTTCCCAACAATCTCTCACCCTCAAACCAAACCACAATAGTCCCACTAGTTTCACTCTCTTTGTTACCCAAAACTAAAAAAAACAATCCCAAGAAACACCAAAAAAATACTTGTCAAAAAACATTAACAACAATTTCGACAATTTTAATGAAGATGAAGTGAGAAAAATCATAGGAAGTAGCAGTTTCATAAGGTGAGCTTCAATTACCCTTCAAGCAACACAGAATCTTGGCCACCAAAGTTGCTTGCTCCTCAACCACCTCGGTTGCCTGCTCCTCAGCCACTATCGCTTTCTCCTCCAACTCCTCCACCAACAATCTTACTTGTTCCTTCACACAATCCTGTCCTAACTTGTTCTTTAGTTCTAGAAATGTTTCAATCTACTCCTCTAAAAACAGTCCCTAAAACTTATATCCTCTTTCTTTTAGAATCGTTTTGTGTCAATCTTCAACTAATTTCTCCCTTTCTGAACTAGCTTTAGAAAACTCCTTCACAAATTTTGCTACTCCCCTTCGATTGATAATGGATTTGAGCTTCATAATTTGATCTTCAATTTTAAAGCACTTCTCAGCTACGCACTTCTTACAATAAACTTGCATTATGTTATTAGTTTCCTCCAATATTTCAATAATTTTCCTTACAAAAAACTATAATCATTTGCGTTCTATTTTATAAATTTGAAAATTGCATAATATAATGGTTAAATTTGAAAATTGCATGATATAATGGTTAATATAGATACACAAGTTTCATACCTACCCAAGAATGCAAATACCATTTTCAAAAAAAGAAAAAAAAAATGTTTGATTTGATAAAATCAAAATAATAAAAATATCCCTTAGTTACTTTCTTTACATCTTGATTGTGCGTTTATATATATATTTTTTGTTGGACTTGTTTAAACTGTTGCAAAAGTAACTACATTTGAGTAAGAGTACCATATTTCAAATTAATTGTTTCTCAAATCAATTTTAGAAAATGACATTAAAATTTCATTATATTTAAATAACTAATGTTCCATTTAACATAATTAATATAACAAATCAAAATAAATGTATTTATCCTATTAGTAATTAACTCAAATAAAAATAGTTTATTATATAAAATTTATAAAAATAATCATATAAATTTCTCTAATATAAATAATTATTATATTATATGTATTTAATTCATTGGCTAATCCAACGAACTAATATTTTGATATAAATTCAAACTTATAAATAGTAATGTACGAAGTTGTGCTTAATAGATCTAAAAAAAAAAGTGTGAGGTGGCTTTTTTCAGTTATATATATTTTGTGTAGAAACAAAAGGAATGTCCTCACCATTAGTGACAATTATAATTTGAATTCCATTTTGGCTTTCCTAGTTACGCATCATGTTTGCAAGTCCAGAATTTGGCAATTATATCTTAATGACTTGGAATTGAGACCATCATTTATGGTCTATCAGGCTTTCAAATTATAAGATTCTTCTTAGTTCCGTCTATGACTTCCCATAGTAAACTCCCTGTGAAGCTTACCTTATCATTCATAACTTGAACAGGCCAAGGATATAACTGATTTAGGTTCTTTGAAGGAGGCAGCAAAATTTTTTGTTCCAGGTAATAATGCTCTGAATTCTTTTACCTGTCCACTACCTGAGTCAACTTATCTTCCTCTGCTCTTTCTGGTTTTGGTTTTGAATGCTAGTCATGCAGCGTGGCAGGTGGTTCAAATTTATACTCCGCAAGAACTATAGAAATAAAGGAAAAGGAAGGTTGTCAGAAAATATTGGTATCTAATACTATCAGAGTAGAAGTTGGGCCTTAAGAGGAAAATTAAACTTTATATATATATATATATATATAATGGTGGAAGAATAAATTCTTGATGTAGAACGAGTTCTATCACCTTTCCACCATACCTACAGTTATGAGCAATAAGAGGATCTATTTTGCTCATATTTTTAATTGGATTACGTTAAGACTCAACTATTTATTTTCTAGCAGTATCTCCTTGAATTATAGAGTGGTCAGGATGTTAAAATATAATCACTATTTCTTGTAAGCCTTTGCATGTAATATTTGGAACTTTTATTTCCTAATGTACATGTTTGTTGTTCAAATACTTGTTTCAGGACTTATTACTTCTATGAATTTGGTAGAGATGAACAGCATGTAGCATTAATGGCAGCTGTTAGCAGTGGAAAGGTTTGTTACTATTTCTTTTCAGTGATAGAATGCTTGTTTGTAAAGAAAATAGCCGGTACATACCAGGCTTTTGTGCCTGTGATTGATATTGCAAGTGCCTATAGCCCATTAGTTGATCAACTCAAAAGAATTCTACTGAAAGGCCCAAGAACTTTCTGATAAAAATTAGGATTTTGGTTTGCACAAGAAAACCATGAAGCCAGTGATTTTGTCTTCATTTTGGTGTTTAATGATTTCATCAAGTAAACCAATGTCTCCCTTTCATATGTAGGCAATTATTGCTGGAGCAACTGCCCCAAGTTCTAAATGGGAGGATGATGGTGTGAAGCTTCGTTCTTCTGCTATATCACTAACAGCCCTGTAGTCAAACCACCAAAAATTCAAATAGCAGGTATCTATAGCTATGACTCTCCTAAAGTATCCTTTTAAATTTGTTGAGACAAAGAAAATGAATTGTATGCTGTTTATAATTTGTCCATTATTGCCAAATGAATTGCAAAGAAAAAGAGAAGGCTTAGCTTCAATTAATTACCTAAACATCATTGCCATTGCCATGTTTCATGTACTTTTTATGTTTATGCAATCATATTACCGTTCATCTTTCTGACCGGGAATGGTCATAACCTCAAGCAATTGGTGCTTGCACCAAAATATTTCAGGTCAGTGAACTAAAGTGAGATAC
Source organism: Quercus gilva (assembly GCA_023621385.1). NCBI lineage: Eukaryota > Viridiplantae > Streptophyta > Magnoliopsida > Fagales > Fagaceae > Quercus > Quercus gilva. The sequence goes on from CM042476.1 coordinate 28,522,343, forward strand.
TTAAATGATCATGGACCAACTTTTCAGCATAAGGCTAAAGTCTTAGACTCAAGATCTAGCCTTCTATTTTCGGCTGTTGGTATTTTGAGAGATAAGTTATTGGTTAAACTTAGGCCTTGGAGACTGGTGTTAAGAATGAAACAGAAGGAAAAAAAAGTGTTAGGACTCATTTTATGTGACGAAGCCACAATGTGACATAACTTGATATGAATTTAACAATTTATTTATAATTAATATTAAACTGCACCGACACTTTCTTTTTTAGCTCATTCTTACTTTTCCTGCCTTCACAGTGTTCTCATTGTTCATACCACGCAGCTACATTTCAGATGGGACTCAAAAATTTTCTTGGATTTGATGTGCCATTCGTTGAATCAATTTCTACTGCCTCTTTCATTTTTCAGACGATACTGGAACTGCTTAGCCAGTTAATGGTTAACTGTCTACCATCTTTTCTTCCTAGGACAACTTTTATGCAGCTTAAGAATATAGCATATAGAGTTTATTGAAAATGTTGATTTGAGGGAACTTTACCATTTTTGAGATTATATAAGGTAATTTCTCTTTATTGTTTATCTGAAATTTTGATTATACAACCCCTTCAATTCAGTGTGCATGTTTGTGGGGGGAATTATAACTTGAACTGTGACTTGCCTTTGTTATATTATTGAATGCAGAAGAGATGTGACTTAGTTTAACAAGAGCCCATTAAAGTGCTTTAAGATGATTAACAAAGTTAAAAATGCCATCATCCTAATTTTATTTTATTTCATTTATAGACATTTAAAATTACAGTTAATGTCATGAACCACCATGTGTGTGTTAGTACCATCTGCTGTGGAACGCTTGCTCATGTGCACCCTTGCCCACCCATGGCCCACCAATGAAAGGCAACAAGGCTGCCTTTGATGCCACAAAGAATTCATCACCCAGAATAACATCAAAGTCATCCTACTGCATAATTAGGAAGCTTTGCCTCTGAGTTCACTGTTTTGATTTTACTTGGGCACTTGCTAACTTTCATCACAAGCTGTTGGACCATTCAATCAACCTGACACTGACTTGCCCATAGGCTTTAGCCCCACACACTAGGACAGCGCCAACCAGCCCATGCCAACTTTATTTCCCACACAACATTCACTTACCCACTATCTTGTGCTTGTAGCATTACTCTCCCTCATTTCCTCTCTCTCTTAAAGCAATCATAATATGAATAATACATGTTATTAATATGTTAATTATCATTAAATATCCTTCCCTAATTTATTATATTATTACTAGATGTTAAATGAGTAAGTTGTATCAGAAAAAGTACCATTGTTTATCTAGTGATTAAACTAGTAACACATTAGTATAACCATGCAGTGCATGGTAAACTACATAATAATTTGTGACTTAAAGAATATATTCCTTTTGTGGGTGAGTAAGCCCAACGCCACATGTTGGGCCTGTGGCCCAATTTGAATAAAACTTCCTGACCGAAGAGGTTAAAATGATCGATGCCCTGCCATCCTGACGAAAATGCAACCAAGGAAGGATTAGTATTACGTCCGAAGACAACCTGACATGTCCGAAGAGGTTCCGCTCGTCAGACCTCCAAAGAATTTGATCAAGTAGAAGATTCCTCAAGAGGAAGCTAGCTTTGGGCATTCCTAGGCGCGGAGATATCCTGAAATATCTTACAAATAAAGCTGCCATCACCGCATTTAATGCACTGCAGCAACTTTCCTGGCTGCATTTATGAGAAGAAGACACCTGAACAATGAAACCTCAGCCACTACCACCCACTGCAGATTAAAGCAAACTTCTGATGTGACTAATACTCAAGTGGACGCTTAAATGAAGGACAAGTGTGCGGTGAAGATGAGGGAAAAAGGTGTATATATATAAAGGAAACAGGCGCCAGAAAGGGGGGGGGAGAGAGGAAGAAAGAGAAAAACCTTTTCGGACCAAAGATACCTTTATTGAATACTAGCCTGAGTGTCTTTTGCCCTGTTTCGTTTGCTTGAATCGTTGCTAAATCCATATCAAACCCAACTGCTTAACCCATTCTCTACAAATTCATTGTTGGGGATTTGTTGGGCTCATAATACGAGAAGTTATTACTTAGCCCATCAAATTTCGACCCTACACCTTTAATTTATATTTTTTTTATATAGAAATTATGTAAGAAAGATTATCTTAAATAAAGTTAGTGGGTAAAATAATTAATTCATAAGAAACCTTTCTTGCTAACTCAATGAAAAAAGGAAAAAAGTATTTATTTATTTATTTATTTATTTATTTTAATTTATAATTCAATAGTTACAACAAGAGAGATGAGATTTTAACCTTGGATATTGCTGTTAGAAACACTATAAAGTGTCAACTAATTAAACTATAAAATTCTTGAATATTAAGAGAACCCTTATTCTTCTTAAACACACATAAGAATTCCTTCAACCAAAAAAAAAAAAAAAGGAAAAAAAATTCTAAGATGGAGAGGGAACGAGGATTATTTTCTTATGCTTCCATGTAGAGAGACAAAGAGGATGGGGAGGGAACAAAGATGAAGCTTTTTAAAATCTAGAATTTACTTCTAAAATTCCTAAAATTTGTCTTGCCACCGAACCATTTGCGTATACAAAATGGATCCTACGAAGTACGCATGAGGGTATACAAATTTCATAACAAAGTTTATAGGCATCGGGATATGATTTCATAACATTTATTTTAGCTGTATTTTCTTCAACGCTTTTCTGTTCTTTTTTGTACGACGGAGGATTGTCAAGGTAATGAGCAAGTGTACCAAAAGTGAGACAAGGTGTGGGATAGGGAGGAAAACTAGGAAGCAGAGGTTGATCATCTCCTTGTACTACTACTACAACAACAAGAAGTATAAGCATAATTCATTCCAATATAATCAAATTGTGATGTAGGATAGAATCTTCTATTTAATTTTTGTATTTTTATGTAATTTTCGTTATTTTAGGTTTAGGGCATTTTATTTCCTTGTTTTTAGGTGTTTTTCATGCTTTTTAAGTCAAATTTGGTTCCTGTTATGGTTAGTTATTAATTAGGAGTTATTTTAAAACATATTTTCTTATCTGTCAAGTTTTTTGGAGCCCTTAAAAATAGGTCCCTAAATCTGTAAACGTTTTTCATAGATTATGATTAATAAAACACAAACTTTTTGTCGAATTCTTTCTATGGTGGATTCCAGTTTAATTATTTCCTTGTGGATTCAGGGAACCTCTCATGGATCCCAGTTTATTTGCAACATCAGTTGGTACTAGAGTCTTGACATACCCTGATTTGATGGCTAACCGATGAGACGGTGACCAACACAACAACGATAGTGGCAACAACGTCAATAACACAGTCCTCTCTAGGGCTGAGTTCCTCAAGTTTCGTGAAAAGGCTCATGATGAGAATCAACAATTTCGTTAAAAGAGTCAGCAAATTATAGGCGAAATCTAGCAAAAGATTGCTACTCTTCTTGCTAGGAAATCATCTCACAACAACAATGTTCAATATATTCAAAGACGCACTCCTAATTACAAGAAAATTCCATTCTTTGATGGAGATATGTGTAAGTTAGATTTTATTGACTGGCTTCTTGATTTGGGGGAGTATTTTAATTTTTGGAAAATTTGTGATGAAGCAGAGGAATGTTGGGAAGACATTCAAATCGATAGAAAGTGGCGAGGTAAACATCTGATCTGCTCTTGGTAGAGAATGAAAAATGTATTAATTGATTTATGGTTTCCTAATGACTATTATGATATACTAGATTATACAAGTGTTGATTATAAATCTGTACAGTCATATGAAAAGAAATATGTTCAAAACATGAAAGGTCAACCACAAAACCAAAATTATCACAGCCAAGTCCATGTATCAAGAAAAGAAAAGGGTTTGAGGATTGACAAGAAGCAGCCTATTTATAAAGAAAATTTTGAAGTGGTTCAAAAAAATCAAGACTTGCAACAAGTTATTGAATTGAAGATTGAAGATATCACTTGTCAAAAATTGGATGAATATGTCAAAGAAAAGAAGGTTGAGTTAATTGTGGATAATGACAAAAATAAAGAGATGGTAATTATTGAGAATATTTTTAAAAAAATCCAATTGTGGTTAAATATGAGGATGAGTCCACAGCTCACAATCCCCAAGTTTTGGTTGATTTGTTGAAGATGACTACACAAGCATGCATGCACACACACATTGAGATAGACACATCTGTTTATGAAGTAACTTCATATGTGAAGTCATTCAAACATATTCATATGGAGCCAAAAGAAGCAATAAAAGACATTTCAAAAGCCACATGACACTATTAGCTTTCCATGTCAAGAGATTCCAAAGTCAAGTAACACAAGAATGCCCCAATAAATTGGAAACTTTCTATAAGGCCATTATTGAGGTAAAGAGTAACATCTTCAATGTGCTCTGATACATAAAGGTCCCCCCCCCCCCCCCCCCCCCCAATCAATTAAGTTTCTGGCTTCATTCCTGCCCATTAGGCCGAACCATAGAACTCTCTCTCTCTCTTGCTTCTGCTCTATCATCTCTACAACATCAATTTTCTATTGATCCTTTAATTTTATCAAATACAGTATAATAAAATTGAGATTATAATACTCAATTTTATGTAGAAGAATATTCAATCTCTATAAATAAATACAATCTCATTACAAAAAAACTAGAATCCTGTGAAACCAGTAACACAAGGAGATCTCCTAGAGAAAACCCATAAGTTGTCTTCTTTGTGTGTGTCTTGCTAAATAAATAACAACTACTTCTTCCCCCCCAATCACAGTTTCTCTAGCACCAACTCTTTCGCTGCATGCCACTATCTAAAGATTCTAAACACATAAACACGTTGGACCGTTGGTTTTGAACCAACCACCTGTGTTCTCTTGATTCAATAAGAATAAGGAGAGTTGATGTGAGATGTGACCTACTAGCCACCGACAACATAAGTACCTTAAGTAGCTTAGGTTCCATGTCTGGTCTAGACACCAAGTTGTGGTGCACTCAAAACAATCTCACACTCAAGCCCACTTAGAAAGTAGATTAACAATCCAAATCTTCAATTAATATCCATGCTGACCAATACAACCCAGAGCTCAAGTTTCTTACTAAACATAACCTTAGTCTACATATCAAACGGATTTTTGTCGTTCAACACTTTTCTCCATAACATCAATTTTTTCTCAAAAACTAGCCATAGCCAATAGTATCCCAAATCAATATGCTTCTTATGAGATTGATACATAGCATTCTTACTCAAGTCTAGTGTCCTCTAATTGTCATAATAAACTACATATTTGTTTTGCTTTAAACCCAAGTCTTAGAGAAACAGTTTCATCAGCATCATTTGTAGATAAGTAAACTAACTTTAGTAGTTACGATTTTCATAATACAACCCCCACTATAAAAGTGAACAAAAGCTCACTTACCTATATTTATGTGTCTATATAATCATTTAAAAATTGGATTAGGTTCACCAAAACTCAAGCACATCTTGGATTTCTCTCAAACATTTGGAGATCCACTTGCCATTGATATTTTCCAAGATTGACCATAAATATCCTATCCTCTTCGCATGAGCAATATAAGGGCCTATGGAAACCATGGCATACATCAAATTACCGATTGCAAAGATGTAAGGAATCATTTCTAGGTCTTCTTTCGCTTTCCTGATTATATGGGAAAAGATCTCCTATTCAGGTTGAAATGACCACTAAAAGATAGGAGTATAAACTAGCTTAGCATGATTTATGCCTCTCAAGTATTCTTGACACATATTTCTTGTGACAACAGAAAATTGCTATATTAGTCATAAGAATCTATATAGTACATAATATTATTATTAGTATATACCCTATTTTGCACTTGTTCTTTAACCTAAAATTCAAGGATAAAGAGGTAATTTTGCAATGTTAGACAAAAGCTAATTACAAACAATATCATAATTCCTAACAATAAAAACCATGCCTTAATATTGGAAATCAAATCACCAAATCACAAGATCAAACCACACAAGTTTCAACAAACAAAATACATTAAAAATTAGAGTTAGCACCTACATGTGATTGTGGATAATTAATTATAGTTGGTTCTCATGTATAGCTAATTAAGATTAATTACATGTCAAAATCTCATTGGTCTAAACTTCAAAAAAATTAAAAACATTACACAACCATATTTCGTTTAGTTTCAAGTTTTCCAAAAGTTGTCATTTTAAAATAACCCTTTGTCTAAATGATAATTAAATCCATTAAACAAAAATATATTTCAAGGATGAACTAAATTTTGAATGGGCAAGATTTAGGTATAGTACTTAGGTGCATGGTTCTCAAAACCGGACCGAACTGGACCGAAAGGTTGGACCGTGAGAACCAAAAACCGGGATGAAAACCAGCTTTTTAAGCCTAAAGAACTGGATTTTTTGTTAATTCTGTGAACCCCTAAAATTGGGGTTGGACCGCATGAACCGGTGAGAATCGTGTGATCCAACCCCTTAGCAATTTTTATTTTATTTTATTTTATTTTATAAAAACAACTTAACACAATTTTATTCCACTTAATTAAATTATCCATCTCTTACAAGGAATTAAAAAAAAATTATAATTAAAATCCTTTAAAGATATTCAACTTTACTTCAAAAATTAATCATAAATTTTAATGTTTTCATGGTTAATATTTTATTTTGTTAACTTTCTTATTTAATTATTAAATATATGCTTGAAAATCATTAAATTTCCCTTACATATATAAATATATTAGTTTTTTTTTTTGAAAAAAATATAGATATATTAGTTAATTTTGCTAGTTTTATAAATTTAATATCTATATTTAGGCTTTAAAATAATTATTAAATTAATTATGATGTCATCACGATTCGATCCCAGTTCGACCTCGGTTTGACCTCAAAAACCTTGAACCTCTCCCTTTTACAGTTCAATGAACAATCCGGGTCTGAAAACCTTACTTAAGTGTTATTTTTTAGGTTCTCTTCTTACAATTCTGTCATGTGGATTTTTTTCTCATGGAATGGAAGTGTATTTTTTTGTTAAGTAATCACATGACTCAATCTTAAATAGAAAACCTAAAGAACAACACCTAAATTATTGTACCTAAGTTTTGTCTTTTTCAAATTAAGATATCTTTATTTAAGGAGCCCACTATTGGTTTTATATTTAACAAAGCAAGTGTAAAATCGAGCAGCCCCCTCTCTTCCAAGCAACTAATTACAAAACTATATTCAATAATTCATGACTCTTAACCAATTCAAAACATGATAATTTTATTCATTAAATAAAAACATATTTCAAGGTTGAACTGATTTTCAAATTATAAAGTTGTCTTTATTTAAAAGAGAGAGAGAGAGAGAGAGAATCATTCGTAAAATCATTATATAAGGCTCAACCTTGTATGGATTTTGATTTCATTTTAAACTTCCAAATTATATTGATAATAGTATGATGAATCTCAATTTAGTTATAATGGCATGTATTATGCTCATGCTAATTGTAGTTCAAGCTCATTATGCTCTATCTCCAGGTCTTAATGTCTTATTCCTCCCTATCCTACTCCCTCTATGCTCATGCAATTGTAGTTCAAGCTGATCATGCACTAAGCTCTATCTCCAGGACTTATTCCTCCCTATCCTACTCCCTCTCTTACCTTCAGAACACTTACACATTTCCATGACTCTCTCCCTTCGCCCTTTAACCTCGCGCTTGCTGTAGGTATGTATTGCGGCAAGGAGTGCGAGAAAAAATGTGGGTTGTACTTTAAAGCTAGAGAAGAAAGCTACGCACCCCACCATGCGCAGTTAAAACTACTGCTCTTTGGGAAAGAAATGTTGTCGTTGGATGATTAACAAAGCCAGGGCGGAGCTAAGAATTTTGGTTTAATTGGGAGGGCCAAGCTACATATTCATTAATACATAATTTACGCAACTATATATATATATATATATATTGATACATACATACTTTGCTACCAATATGTACAAAACATTTTACCATTATTTAATTATAAATTTTTAAAATCTTTTATTTTTGGAGTGTAATCAGACCCCAACATTAAATATCCTCTATTTTTTCATTCAATATTTTTAGTCTAAATCAAGCATTGACAAACAATTGGAAACTTAACAACAATAGCAATAACAACAAAAGACTTGGTCCCAAATTGAAAGGAAATAAAAACTGTACATTTATGTCCAAGAGAAAATTTCTATTTAAGTATTGTCACTTATATATATCCTCACCATAGTTTTTTTCATTTAACATTTTGTGACTAAATCAAGTATTGACAAACAATTCAAAAATTAAAAACAACTAAAGACTTAGTCCCAAATAAAATAAAATAATTCTACCAAGAAATTTATTTTGTCCAAAACTTACTATTTGAAGTTTGAACTCAACAACCAAAACTTACCAATTAAGAGAGGAGAAAACTAAAAAGAAGTTTTTTTTTTTGTTAGAATGCAGATAACATGTTGTTCTTAACAATTATTTTTTAGAACCCAACGTTTAATTAGTTATTCAATACTTTTTTGCAGAGGCCAACTCTTATTTTTTGGAGGGGCCAACTATCAATTTTAAGGTCTAGTATCTAAAAAAATTACAAAATATATATATATATATATATATATACACCTTACAAAGTGTTTTTTTTTTTTGGGGGGGGGGGGGGGGGGGGGGGGGCGGCGGCGGCGCAGCCATGGCCCCCATGGCTAAGTGTAGCTCCACCCTTGAAAAATGCAGCGCCTAGAGGATTTGTCGCTAGAATTGGTAAAACTACTATGATAATTTACTTATATGTCTAAGAAGAAGAGTAATCTTTTATCAATCCCTTTGATTTCTTTTTTTAATAGATAGGATAATATTTTAACCTATGATGTCTGCTCCATGATAATTGTTCTTTATTATCAAGTTAAGACACTAATTGATTTTTGATATAGGGGGATTCAAACCCAAATCTTCTATATCTAATGTGTTAATATGGAACCCATTTGTTCCCTTTGAGTTTAAGAGAGAGCTTAATTAGTGTCAATTATTTATTTTGATTTAAAAGATTTCTAGAGGCTAGAGTATTGTAGCCCAACTGGTTTGCAGCTCTTGGTGCATCCAAGGTTCAAATGAATCAAATTCCCCTCCTTTGTTGTAATTATCAAACTATCAAATAAAAAATATAGTTTAAAAGATTAACTAATGAGTTAAGAATTACTACATTTCATGCTCACTGATATATAGATGATTTAATTCTTGTAGTAGAAATTTACTGCAACATAAACATATCTAATTATTATTGGTGCTCTATTGAAACTAAAACGTCATGTTGCTCAGAGTAGTCCATTGACTCCATTCCACCTTAAATTGAGAAGACAAGCAAAGAAGCCAGTTCATATTCTAGCTTGATCTGCATCCCAAAGGCATTCATAACTTTGTAACTTGGTTAGAGGATTGAGTTGGTTGTGACTCAAGATATATTGTTTTTTATCTTCTACAAAATAAAAGAATAAAAGTTACAAACTTCTCATAAAAAAGAAAACAGAAAAAGAAAAGGAAAGTAATATTCCAGATGACCCCACACACAATAAAAATAAGGAAGAAGAAGATTGACCTAAACTGGCTAAACAAGAAGAAATGATGTGCCATATTAGCCATTTTCAAAAACTGTGGGAACTGTCCCCATAAAACCAGATCAACAGTCCCAATTTAGAGCCCACAGAGCTCTCATTGTCTTGGCCTTTCGGACACCTCAACAAGCCTTTCAGAGAAGAGGGGTGAAACATGATTAAGCCTACCTCGACCATTTGGATTCCTGGAGCTCCCTGAATTCTTTTTTCGTAATCTCACACACCTTCATACAAAAAACACGTCCAAAGAGAGTTCATTTATGAAAAACAAAAGGCTTTAACAACTAATTAAAAGTTGGCCACATTGCTACACACATTTGAATGTCAAGTCCTTTTATAAAAAGAGAATTAGCAGTGTACTCTTCTTCTTTTTTTTCTTTTTTCTTTTTTTTTTTTTTGCAGTTTTTCTTGGACATAAAAGAAAAATTCATTGGGAACCAGAACTAGGCTAGCATGTAAATGAAGTCCCAAAGTAAACCTCCTGTAGTTCAGATAAAACCATATTAATGATTTGTAAGAATTTCCCTGCACCTAATATCCAACTGTGTAAAAAGAAACCTCACAGAAGTTAGATGACCTCAATTTCATACAGCTTCAGAACAGTAACAGAAGAAATGCTATTATACAAAGAGAAAACATTTCGGAAATTAAAACAATGAACCGCCTTTGGAAAACAGAGAATCACAATACATTAGATAGAATTTTGAAGTTGAAGCTACAATTGGTAACAAGACTCACATTGCTTCTGCAAACTGTAAAAAAGCCATAAAATTTGAGACTTGTATGGTCCAAAAGCTAAACTGAATTAGAAAAAGGACTCCCGCAGCTGATGAACAGAGATGAGATTTTGGATATAAACATCTGAGATATTCATCTGCTGAGTAAAGCTCCATGTATTAACACCTATATGGATATTACAGCTCCACAGAGAAATTCCAAAATCCTTATCCTTGGCACTATTAGCAGAACTTTGTAATACTAGACTGCCACTTTCGTAAGAGCTCTTTGAAAATTGAAAGAGACCCACTTCAGCAAGAACTCGCACCTTTAAGTCTAACTGAATGTCCAATGTATACAACATAAGTATCACAACCTACCCTGAAGTTGGTTAAGAAGCACTTCAGACCCATTGTTCTCATCCTCATCATTGTCATTGTTATCATCAGTTTTATCTTTTTCCACTGAAAGTCCATTTCCACCAATGTCTCCATCAGACAAGCCAATGAGTGATGCATATGCTTCATTTTCAAGAGCTCTTGATTGCCTCAACAGTCCAATGAAAGCTTCCTTGCTCTCCATGTCATTGTTTTCCTCACAGAGCTTAAAGAAGGCAGACACATTAACTGGCTTTGGCCTCCAAGATGTTGATCCCTCAGCCATAAAAGCTTCTTTCCAGCAGGATAAAGCCTCAGAAATCCTCCTTTCTCCAATATGCCCCTCGGCAAGAGTTTCCCATGAACTTGAATTTGGTTTTCCCCCAACTTCAACCATATGGTTGAAAAAACTCTCAGCTTTATCCAAATTTCCCTCTTTAACATACCAACCCATGAGAAGATTTGTTATCCTAGGGTCAAAAGATGATTTTACTTGCAACCATTCCTCATAAATTTTTTCTGCCCCTTCAATATCACCTAGCCTAACAAGAGAAGAGATTATAGCATGATATGCCAAATTTGGAATACCAGGAAAAATGGTTTTGTAAATTTTCCACACCCGATAAGCCTCTTCTTTGTTACCAACATTTCCATAAAGACTTATTAGATAATGATAAGGTATCCGATCCCGGCCTGTGATCCTACTCTCAACATTCTTTAAGCAATCTTCAGCCTTTTCAATCTGCCCCATCTTGATGTACATTGTAGCCATTGTGCTGAATGTAGTCCAATTGGGATTAATGGTCCTGTCCTGTTTCATCTGTTCAAATACTTGTTCCATCTTTTCTGCAGGTCCTTGTAATCCACGAGATGATAACCAGATATTATAGGAATATATATCTAGTTTTATATTTTTCTCGGTCATTTCTGAGATCATCAAGTCAACTTTATCATACTCCTTGAGATTCATATAGAGAGTCATCATCACATTGAAAGGAAGTGAGTGCATGGCATAACCTTTACTTCTCATTTTTTCAAGTAAAGATTCTGCCTTTCCTCTCTTTTTGACTCTCACATAAGCATTGAGAAGAGCCCCATATATCCTCCTGTCCTTCAACCTATCTGGCAGCTCCAGGAAGTAATCTTCAGCGCTGGAAATTCCATGAACCTTGCCAATTAGATCTAATTGAATTGCAGCATCACTAGCTGCAACTCTAAACCTCTCTCCTCTGTTGTTCATCCAATCATAAACCTGCAAAATGCATAAAATTTCAAACCTAATAATAATGCAAGCCAAGGCTTTTCATCCAAGTGAATAAATATAAAAAGTAAGAAATGGCTAATCAATGAAAGAATTATAGAGCTATAACCCAAATACATCAGTTTATGCTGAAATCTATAGTGCCAAAATGCTAATTAGAATGGAAATACCCTTGACCTTCCAATTAACAGATTATTACAAAAGGTCACGTTTAATTACACAGAATGGACTACTTTATTCATGATAACTTCAGCATCTACCATTCATTATAACCCCATATTCGCGATACGCTTAACATCTGTCCAAGAAATTTATGCCCTCATTTAATAAAGAGGATCTTGTGAATAGAAAAAACCCAAGCACAATTAATGAAAATTTTAGCATGCAAGTGCACAGAATGAATTTTTTCAATCGGGAATTGCTCATTTATTGTAACCCTAGCTTCAAGTCATGTCAGAAATATTTTTCCCTCATCCAACAAAGAGGAGCTTACGAACAGCGGAATCCAGCACAAAATATGCTCTTCATTTTTTAAGATATAGGAAAACCCAATAAAGGCATCCAAAACCTTCCATGGATTTTTTGTTTTCAACTACATGAATATGATCTTAGACAGTAAGTACATAAGGTTGCTATTTGACCTCACAACCAACATTATTTATCATAAAACTGAAAAACCCAAAACTATATTATAACAATGAATCCAAACAAGGATGATGTTTGTGTGGCTTTACCAGACAAATTTATAATAATTGTAGAATGTCTTTTTTTTTTGAGTTGTAGCCCTACATTCTGATATGCTAACCAAGTTGTTCTGATATTGGTGGAATAAGACTAGTATACAACTAATGCATGCCATGCTATTCTCATTAAATTTTTTATTTCTTTTTTAAATCCATGATATCGTTACACTTGCTACACATTTAAAGGCCATTATGCCTTAAAATAATAATGGAAAGAGAATTAACAGTCTTGAAGTGGATTATTTAGAAGAGCACAAGCTAATGATTCAAATTAAAAATGTGGATTCTCAAGGATCCCTTAACTTTTAAATTATAGTAATTGCAGTGATAAAAACTTAATCTTTAAGCCCTTTTCCCCTTCTCATAATTCATTCCAACATTCTACTCGTATTATCTACGATTAACCTTGGCTTTAAACTAATCACATTTGCAACTTTTATCACAACAAGTGAAGATGCTACTGCAAACCAAGCCCATTTTTGGTATCAAAATTTGATGTCAAACTTCTAAGTTATAACTCTTCTTCAATTTCCTTACAGCCAGTAAGCTACACTACAAGGTTCCAATACATGTTTCATTCATCCCCAGATTCCTCCCCAGCCCTTCTAACCTACAATTACTGTTACTATATCGTTATACAATTATCTTCATCAAAAGGTTTCTGTTTTCAACTATTCACTGTAACTTGCACTTGGAATTCAGGGTTTAACACCATAACCCTTATCACCCTGTCAAATTCCCTTCCTTCAATGGAATACAAACTCCCAATCCCATCAAACCAGCACAGAATTCCCACACAAAAAATAGGAACAAATACCCTTTAGGCAAAACATGCTGAAAACAGCAACCCAAATTCAGCATCTTGCTCAACAGAAAGTTCACAGCAACATAGAGAACAAAAATGATACACAATATCACAACCCCATTAACCCAAACAGTCAATTCAACCAGTTTCTAACACAAGTAGCACATACCAGTTAAGCCAAAACACATCCAAAGAACCAAAAGAGCTTGGCTTTTCTGCCAAAAATATCACATACCCATTAACCAAAAACATCGTAAAGGTACCCAAAACTACATTTATTTTTTACCTCAAGAGCTCGCTTGAACCTCTTGTACTTCCTGAGCTCCTTGACCACCCTACAAAGCTCCCATTTTGAGAGCCTCCTACCCTGTTTCTCCCACTGGTCCAACACAGTCCCAGAACCCAACTCAGGGTTTTCCATCATAGATATTCTCTTGTATATAGCATTCCATTTCACAATGGGTCTACGCTCATAGTCCATGGTGCCATAGCTGTGGATTTGCGAGATAGAGCAAGTGACTGTGATTGGGACTCCTCTGTAATTTGCAGTCTTTGGGAGTGTTAGATTGGGAACTCTGCTTCTGCATGGTAGAGGCAAGGAGTAGGAGAGGGATGATGATGTGAGAGAAGCGTTGTGGTGGTGAAGAGAGGGTTGGAGAAGCATTTTTTTTGGTAGAGGTTTTTAGAGAGTGTCTGTGTACTGCGAATGAGTGTGGTTTTGCTCTGCAATTCTCACTTCTCAGAGGGGTTTTTTTTTTTTTTTTGGGTCTTGCCCTTGTAGATAAGTTTATAAAATTACCTCATGCTCCCTAGTGCTTAGTTCTAGATTTCCACTTCAAATAAAGGTCTAGAATCATAATTCATAAAAAAAAAAAAATAAACAATTTCAAAATTTATTTAACAATTTTGAGATTATAAGTTGTAAATAGTTTATAGTTGACAATTGCGCGGTGTTTGTGATCGATCTAAATAATAACGAATAAAATCTTGACGATTCAAAATTTGTGAAATTTGTAGTAAAAAATATATATTATGCCTTTCTAGTATTGCTCTTATTACTTTCTTTTATTTCTTTGAAATATACACCATATTTTTGTTATCTAGAGTCATTGCTAAATTGGTATTAGGGTTTTCAAAGGAGGTATAGAAAGTTCAAATCTTCTCTTGCTAAAGTAATTATTGAATTTTATTTAGATAAGCCCAACATTTGTTATTAAAAGTTGTCAATTTTTTTATATTTAGTCTTTAAATTTTAAAAGAAACAATTTGATCTTTAAATGATTTCAAAAGCTCTAACTTTCGTCACAAGAGTTCCCAATTTTTTAAAAAAATTTCTATTTTATATTTAGCTTATTATGGTCAATATCCTTTGCTCTTTTATTATTTTATTATTTTTCTTATTTATTACTATCTAAGTTATACACACATCCAAAGGATTTTGAAATCACAACCTCACAATTCACCTAGCACTTATAAAAGAGAAAATGTCATATGTGTTACAGCTTATTGAGTAAAAATTAATATGTTTTACTTGTTTTAATTTCTTTATTGCTAGTCAATTTTTGCCAAAGTCTTGTCATCAAATGCTGCCTAAACCAATTGGTATCTTGTCCTTATAATAAATAGTTATTATAAAAAACTGGCTTCATTTGTTAAAATTTTATCGTATTTAAGAAAAAAAAATATTTTTTGGGTGATGCAACAATAGTGAGAAATCATGATGATTATAAGTATGTTGGTAGAATTCGATTGCATAGCACTTGGTTGAATAAAGTTTTTTATTTAACTTTTTCTATAATAAAAAAGGCTGTTTATTTAACTCATTTAATTTATTTACAACCTTTTAAAGAATAAATCAATAAAAATAAGTCCTCTCATATAAAGCATCAGCACCAATATTGACATATGGGCGAAGTTAGATACTTTTGAAACTTAAGGTAAGAAATTGAAGTTGGATAAACTTTACAAACGTATTTCACTTTTCTTTTCTTTTTCTTTCTGGTAAAAGTAATTTTCTTTTCTTTCCTGATTGGTTTGGTCAAGTTTGCATATCAGTGACTTGACTTTGACTTTGATTTTTTTTTTTTTTTTTTTCCTTTTTCCTATCATTACAAAGGGAAGAAAAAAAAACAGCAAAATAAATAAATAGTGACTCAAAATAGTATACAAAACAAAACATACATTTCAAAATTCTAATGGATGGGAATATCTGGAAATAAAATTTCTATTAATTCAAAAATAGCAGGTCAATAATTTATTGCTTTCTCTAATGACAATCAAAATCTATGGTAAAAAACATTCAATCAAACAGAAGCTTGAGACTCAATATCAACATCACCAGTTTTCCCATGTACAAGAGGAACCAATTCCCCAGCAGCACAAGCCTCCTCGTCCAGAGAAGGATCATCACTAATCCTTAAAAACGCATGAACCAAAAGGATTTGAATTCCACAAGTTAAAATAATAAGAAGTCGTATAGCTGCCCTTGTCAAAATGAGCTCAACCCCACTTACAATGGCTAGCAAAGAAAGTAATACCACTAGTCTTTTGTCAATAATTCTATGCAGCACAACAGAAATAGGCAGTGCACGCAGCAGTAATGTTAGGTGCAAAGATGTCACAATTGTGATGACCACCAAGAGAATTAAGGAAACTTTGCTCCAGGGAACAAGGCTTATGAAGAGTATATTCCACAGAATGAGCGTGTAGTATAATCCGAAATACCTGAGGTTTCTGACAAATCGGAGGAGGTACCTGGCCATTGAGTCGTTGCGCTTCTTTTGTGGTGAGTCCTTTGAGTCATCAGGCTGAGCCGATGGAGGTGAGGTTGAGGAGGTACCTGGCCTTTGCATAGTTCCATAATATGCCATGATGCTTGGACTGGAGTTACAGACTTGTAGGGACTATAGAAATAATGTTCTTGAATGATCTTCAAAGTAGAGAGATGAAAATTTGATATAAATAGATCTCTCCTTGTATGTGAAGGAAGAGTTCTAATGCAAACACTATGAACAAAGTCAGGCGTGGAGTTGTGGAGTTCTCTTGATAAAGTAATTATTGAATTTTATTTAGATAGGCACAACATTTGTTATTAAAATTTGTCAATGTTTTAAATTTAGTCTCTAAATTTTAAAAGTAACAAATTGATCTTTAAATAATTTTAAATACTCTAACTTTCATTATTAGAGTTCCTAATTATTTTTAAAATGTTCTATTCCGTATTTAGCTTAATATGGTCAATATCCTTTGCTCTTTTTTTTTCTTTTTTTTTCTTTTTTTCTTCTTATTTACTGCTATCTAAGTTATACATGTATCTAATGGGTTTTGAAATTGTAACCTCATAATCCACCTAGTACTTATATAAGAGAAAATGTTGTGTTACAGCTTATTGAGTAGAAATTAATATGCTTTACGTGTTGCAATTTCTTTATTGTTAGTCAATTTTTACCAAAGCCTTGTCATCAAATACTGCCAAAACCAATTGATATCTTGGATTTATGAAAAAAAGTTATTCTAAAATGGACATCATAGGTTGAAATTCTATCGTATTTATGAAAAATATATATTTTTTGGGTCATGTGGTAATATTATTTATGAAAAATATATATTTTTTGGGTCATGTGGTAATTGTGAGAAATCATGATGATTATATGTTCGTAGAATTCAATTGGATAGCGCTTGGTTGAATTAAGTTTTTTATTTAACTTTTTCTATAGTAAAAAAAAACTGTTTATTTAACTCATTTAATTTATTTACAACCTTTAAATTTTTTTATTATTTTTTAAGATACAACTATACTTTTATCCAATGTATTTTTAAACTCAATAAATCAATGAAAATAAACCCTCTTGAATGAGGCATTAGCACCAATATTGACATATGGGCGAAACTAGATACTTTTGAAAGTTAAGGTAAGAGCATTGGCACACCAACACACCAAAAATCCTGCTTCATAAGATGTGTTAAATGCCAAAAGAATTTGCAATTTGCTACGGTATAATTTTAGGTTTGAAGCTCCAATCTCAGTGAAGCACCATTCTCACCATCTTCCTCATTTACACCTCCCAGAGCTTCAAATCTCTTTCAATCGGCAGTTATTGCAGTGTTGTTGTGGTGGTTTTTTTGGGTTGTGGGTTTTTTTGTGGTTGTTTGATTTTGAGGGGTTGGTGGTGGGTTGATTTTTCTGTGATTTGGTGGTTGTGGGTTGATAACGATGGCTACAGCCAATCTGGTGGTGTGGGCTGTGGATAGTGGTGGTGGTACTCTAGGTTTTGTATTTTTTTTTTTTTTTTTTTTTTTGGGTATTGTATGATTTCTTAGATTATTTTAATATGTTGAATATATTATTTTAATTTGTCATGTGAAAAAATAGAATATCTGATGTAGGTGAATTGTAAAATGATATGTTAAAATAAATAAAGTAATTTTTTGATGTGCAAAAATAGAATTTGTTTAGTACAGCTAATGTTGATGCTCTAAGAAATTGAAATTGGATAAACTTTAGTACTTTACAAAGGTGTTTCACTTTTCTTTTTCTTTTCTTTTCTGGTAAAAGAAATTTTCTTTTCTTTTTATATTGTTTTGGTCAAGTTTGCAAATCAGTGACTTGACTTTCACTTTGATTTTTCTTTTTTCTTTTCTTTTTCCTATCATTAAAAAGGGAAGAAGAAAAAAACAAAGGCAAAATAAATAAATTGTGACTCAGCTATCAACCATAGGTCCAAACACCCTTTTTTTCCATCATTAATAGTGAATCAAAACAAAACACACCTTTCAAAATTCTAATGGATGGGAATTTTCTGGAATTAAAATTTCTAATAATTTTAAAATAGCGAGTCAGTTATTTTTATTTTATTGCATTCTCAAATGACAATCAAAATCTAATCTAATAGGCCAAAAAAAAAAAAAAAAACATTCAATCAAACAGGAGCTGGAGACTCAATATCAACATCACCAGCTTTCCCATGTACAAGAGGAACCAATTCCCCAGCAGCACAAGCCTCCTCACCCACAAAAAGATCATCACTAACCCGTAAAGCTGCATGAACCAAAACTATTGGTATTCCACAAGCTAAGCTAACAACAAGATGAATAGCTGCCCTTGTCAAAATGAGCTCAACCGCAGTCCCAATGGCTAGCAAAGACACTACTAGTCTTTTGTCAATAATTCTATGTAAGACAACAGAATTAGGCAGTGCACGCAGTAATGTTAGGTACAAGGATGTCACAATTGTCATGACCACCAAGAGAATTAAGGAAACTTTGCGCCTGGGAACAAGGCTTATGAAGAGTATAATCCATACAAAGAGTGTGTAGTATAATCCGAAATACCTTAAGTTTCTGATAATTCGGACAGCAGCGGCTTCTGGGCTTATGGGGATGTTGAAGGGGCAAAGGAGCTTGAAGTCATTGCGCTTCTTATGTGCTGAGTCTTTGGAGTCGTCAGGCTGAGTCAATGGAGGTGAAGTTGAGGAGGTACCTGGCCTTTGCATAGTTCCATAAGAAGCCATGATGCTTGGATTGGAGTTATAGACTTGTAGGGACTACAGAAATAATGCTCTTGAATGATCTTCAAGTGTAAGATGAAAATTTGATAGAAATAGATCTCTCCTTGTATGTGAAGGAAGAGTTTTAATCCAAACGCTATGAAGAAAAGTCAGGCGTCATTTATTGACCTTTGAACATTATATTTTTTGCTAAATTATTGACTTCGAACAATATCTTTTTTGCCAAATTATTGACTTTGAACATAGGTATCACCGATTATGTCTTTGTTATTGTAAGCAGAATGAATCGCGAGGTCCAGGTCCACAATGCATAATTAATTTCTTTTAATACTATGGATCATTGGATAGTTTTAATTAAATAAAAAAAACCAAACCAAACAAAAATGCAATGCCAAACTATGAGCACAACCAAGGTTTGGGGCTCCTTTGCCCAGCTTCCGCTTGTTTCTGTCGGAAGACTTTGTGCATGATGTAAATTGATTCTACTTTTCTTGAAGGCATCATTGAGCCATAGGATTGAGACCCAAGAAGTCCAAATTTGTATGAATGTCACACAAGAAGTATAGTTCATCAGTAACCCATAAAACCAAAGAAATTTTAATTCAACAACCATTAAATTGTAGAGAAATTAATAAACACAAAAATAATTGACTGTTATAAACTACTTAAAACTCAATGAACAAGTTAAAGAGAGAAACAACTCACAATGGCTGTGTCAAGCAGGATTGAGGCAAAAGAAGATGCCATATCTGATTCCATATATAAGGATTAATGAGGTTTACAGAAGCAGTTGAAAAAAAGATAAGGGATTTATGTGATTTGAAAGAAAATGAGGAAGGATTCGAAAGAAAGCTGGAAAGGATTTTTTAGGAGATCTGAAGTAGGATCTGAAAGCTACGAAGGATTTATGAGAATAAAGCCGTAGGTAGATAGAGGAGTAAATGTGAATCTGAAGAATTTATGAGATAGAATCCAATCTGTTGTGAAAGAGGGAGAGAGAGGAGCTTGAGGCGTTAGTGGAAAGCCAGGCGTGAATAGTAGGAGACAGAGAAAAGAAGTCCAGAGGCATGAGAGAGAGAAAAAGAAGTTTTGTTAAATGTGGTCTACGCAAGTGGGACTTATGGTTTTTAACATATTTACAAAAGTATCATTCAGTAATGTTATTTGAAAATTGAAAACTAGTAAGAGGAGTTTTCTAAATTTAGTATTCAAACTCTCTAAAATGAAAAACATAACTCAAACACTCCTAAAAGAAATCTCTTACCAAACACTTTTTTTTTTTTTTTTGCCCCACAGCTTTCAATATTTAAATATTAAAAACTATTGTTTGAACTACCTTACCAAACAAGCCCTAAGCTTGCTGTATATATATATGTGCGTATACGCGCGCGTGTGATGTTAAACTATGTCAAATCTCCTTCGCTGACAAGCCAAATGTTGGGTCAAAATCTGTTCCCTTCTCATTCATGGGAGTCTGTACATTGAGTATGCTCGTAGTCATTTTAAGACCATACAATAAATAATAAAAAGAAACGGCAATGGGTTAATAATCTAGCGCAAATGACACCGCTGTTTAGATTTCAACATGGTTTGTAAACCATCAAGTCCAGTTGGTCTTGGGTCTTGGGCCATCAGGTCTAATGCAAACCTCAGACAAAAGATTGTGACCTGCCCAAAATGAACTGTTAGGTGCAAGTGGAATTTATACAAAATTTAAGTTTCATTTATGAGAATTAGACCTAACCTCACGATAATTACGAGCAGCCTGGCCAATGTTTATTCATAACATCCTTATTTTTTGTATTTCCATGAATGAAAACTTTGGGCTCTTTAAGCTGCAGAAGATATAAGAAAGAAAATATTATTATGCTAAGCATATCAAGCATTTGCATGTGTGAAAGTGCAAGGTAGCGTTCATTCTCTACCAGTAAAAGCGGTGGGAAGCCTCTTTCAAGACGAGTTCTTGAGAACCCGTTTATAGAGAATAGACACTTGAATCCATCAATATAGCGATGTTCACTGTAACAATGAGAACAAGAATGAGACAAAAGATACCAAAAATAAAAAAGGGGAGGAGGGGGGACACTAATTTCTAACCATAAATAAACACCTTAAAAACACAAAATAAAACAGCATGCGTTCTCAATTTCAGCTCAAATGCAACCCATCCATAAGGATGATAGAAGTATAGGCAATCAGTTTTTGGCTGATAAAGCCTGATCAACCTTATCTAAGAATAATACAATAGTAAGCATTATGTATTTAGTTTAATTTTTCTTTTGGTTACTAGAAAGAACCAAAAAGACTTGCAGAATATAACAACAGCTACTAAAATGCATGACAACTATGTTTGGTAGAAGGGACTAAGAGTGGAGTTGAAAGGGGAAGGAAGGATAAGTGAAGAGTGTCCATTCCCCCTCATGTTGTTCTTTTTAAAGGGATGATATATATATATATATATATATATATTCAATTGTTACAAGTGGGGGAGGGGGAATTTAAAAACCCTGGTTCTCATCATAAAAGAGACCAAACAATGCCATTAAGCTACAAGGCTCTTGGCAATGGAAGCGATGAAAAATTAAACAAATAAAGAAATAAAGATATAATTCTACCATTATGCCACCATTTAAATGGTTTAAGATGTGGGCAAAACTGAAATGTCGCACAGTTTTAATAAGGGGTTAGTTTTTCCTCCTTTCAATCAGCCCACTTTTTGGCAGATTGAGCTTGCTGGGTCCAGGAGGAATTTTCCTCTGCCTCCCCCTCCCTCCACCTCTCTTCTATTTCCCTCCTTCAAAACAAAGGGATTTTCATCTCCATCTCTTCCAACCCCTCCTCCTACTAATCCCTCCAAAAATAGTGCAAGTATTCAAAAAAAAAAAAAAATCTATTAAAAATGGCTAAAAGATCATCACCAATTATCCTACAACAACCATGATTCTCTCTACCAATTCTGTTAATTTATAACATAAATCACCTATAAGGCTATAAGTGAAGAAAAAAAATGTGCATCCAGAAAGCATGACAAGTAAGGAAGTTCATCCTCTCTACAAATTTCTTTTTATTTTTAATTGACCTTTAGTACAGAATGAACACTTCACCTAATTAATCTCCAGACTAACTACCATGGAAAAACTCACTCTTAATACAAAATCAAGCTAGTATATATTAACTCTGCCAAATGAACAGAATCTATATAAAAATGCATAACAAACATAGAATACAATGTATTAGGAGGAAACATCTATCCCATTATCTGAACTATCACTACTCTGCAATATTCACGTTTTCCAGAACACAGCAAATATTCACCAGTTCAGATTGAACTGCCTATATATCATAAGGATAGTTTAAAATTTGAAAATTTTGAATTTAAATGCTCATCCAGTCCTATCTGTCAGTGTAAAGGAAAAAAGAGAGGGAAAAAAAAAAACACCCGTCTGAGTGCAGCCTGGTGGTTTGAGGCTTGGGATGATCTATAGACCCAGACTTCCTAGTTTTAATCCCCACTAGGAGTTTCCCTGGATTATTTGATGCATAATTCTGGTGGGTGGGGTCATATATCCGTGGTTTACTTCCCAGGGGTGGGCTCAAAGGGCTTTGCCTTGGCGAGGTTACACGTCATCAAAAAAAAAGTGGAGGAAAAAAACACAAGGCATTAACTAAAAATAAGGACCAAGACACATCCAAAAACAGATTGCTCTCCTGCACAGATACTTTTATTGCCATTAATTGGCCCAGGATGCTTTTAGGAATGAGAAAAAGAGAAGATGATGGAAAACTTACTTTATAAGAAAGGTGAAATTTCTGTGGCAAAGTTCCTCTAGAGGGATTTCTTCTTCTTTAGAATACCTGCATTACATAATAGTCTAGTCATAAATTAACGCAAAAACTTAGCACCTTAGAGAACGGTAAATATACTTAAACATGAAATAGAATTTCCAATGTAAGAAATATGCCAATAGAACTCAATTAACAATATTTTTTTTTTAAATTTAAAAAAGGCTGCATTGCTTGGAACAGTTATCTATGTTATTCAGGATTACTTACACAAACAGAAAATTTACATGTAATGGACAAAATGATGATTAACAAGAAAATATCAACAAACTCAGAATTAAAAACTGAAATGTTTCACCATCCTTGTTCAATATCAAATGGTCTAAAGATGAGTTTAATTTCAAAAAATAAAGACTCTGGCACAATGCTTATTTTTCCTAGGACCATTTTGTTAAAGGCCAAAATAAACTGATTATGATAAAATTATACAGAATAATTATATATAGGAGAGTTATCTCAGCCCCATCCTGAATAAATGTTTAAATAAGTAAAAAATCCCATCTTAAAAAAAATCATTTTGTTTGTGGCGAGGCAATTATTAAGAATATAGTCACTCAATAGGTCACCACGCACCATCTAAGTGCTGCATCCATGGAATTATCATTGGTTCCCAAAATATCAGCATTTTTAAACAAAAGAAGAAATAGACAACTGCAGACAAAAGTTATAATTAGTCTACAATAAGCAATAAGCAATAAGCAATAATCAGATATACCTCCAGGGATACCCAGTTTCACAAAAGCGAGAGATTCCATTCATGGCTGAAAAGGGGTCAATATGAACCCACTGCTCATTTGTATTGTTGGGAAGATGACCTACCAAAAAAATCAATGCTCAAAATATTTCCAGAAAAGCATAATCTATTCTTCTCTTTTTATTCAGAGGGAATATAGAAAACATCCCAAATATTTTAGCTCAAGAAACTAATCAAACAGATTATAAAGCCTGAATCTCAAACAAGAATACATGTCATACTTGCTATTAGATCCGATAATCAAACAATATTTATACGTATTAGCACCCAATTTGGGATGGCCAAATATATGAGCCAATAAATGCACCTTGTGTTTTTATGCAAGAATTGTTATACCAACATCAAGCAGTGTGAGTTTCATTTAAGGCATTTTTATGTGCATTTTATGCACTTCCACTAAATTTATTCGTAGTTCCTTTTCCAGGTTGGTGTTCTCTCTTATTTCTTTTCATAAGTTTTTGAGAAGTACTACGTCCACAATATTTTTACAACGAATCATAGGTAGTTAGTTGTTATTGGTTTTAATTTGAACCTACCACTAAAATGACTTTTTTGCCCCACCAATAAAAACCCTACAACAACTTGCCACTTAGAATTTGTTACGAAAATGTTGCAAGACATAACATTTCTCTAAGATTTTAGATGCTCTGTATTGCAAGAGGTAATCCTAGCTGTCTCTTTAAACTGCTCATTTTTTCGTATAATTCTTGTGGACCTCAACTGCATTCCTTTTGGTGTTAATTAGTTGATTCCTTATCAAAACAAAAGTGCAACTCCAAGCCCATTGTCATGTTAATTTTAAGAGAGAGAGAACATACCAATCTGGTGCAAATCTTTCAAAGCATGACCACTTGGGTAATTGTTGTAGGAAGCCATGAACGTTATGATTGTGCACCCTAGACTACAAAATAGAAAATGAGCACAAGCAGAGAAACTTAATTTTTCACCCAAATTGTTTGTCCACCTTCAGAAATGAAACTCCCATATTAAAATTCACGTTTAAAAATATAAGTTTTCAAAAACGCCCTCAGTAAGTTGCAGTTTCTCAAAAATTTGTAATGAAAGGGAAGATATTTTCTTGCATAATATAAGAAAGGGAAATTAAGTAAAATGATAGAATCCTGTACATCAACCTTCCAAAATAGGACATCCATGAATGGTAGTGGAAAAATAAAATTTGAGACATAAGACTAAATTGCTATCCAGGGAACAAAACTTTAGTGCACTGTTTTAGTAGTTCAGAATCGGAAATGTTTCAAAATTGTTTCAGAAACATCATGGAAGCAGTGAAAATGCATAAGAAAAACTAGAGGACCATGTAAAACACACTATTTATAAGTAAAGACAACCGTATCTAATGAGTATCTGAGTATATTACTGGCCTACGCATTTGTCCTAGTTAAATTACACTAATTTTGTTGTGGCTGTTATACAGAAGGGTTTGTCATCCAACCTGATTAGTAATAATCCCAGCATAATGAAATTAAGCAACTTCCAGAAAGTCTTCTTCCTATTGTTGTAACTGTAAGAAGTTGGGATAAATATTAGAAAATGTATCAGCAATTGAAAGCTCAGAAAGGATTACAAAAGCAAACCATACAAAAAAAGATAAAATGATTGAAGTTGAGACTTGAAAGCTATTAAAACAAGATGAGAATTGTAAAAATACAATTATGTTTTTGTACAAACACACACAAACACAGATATCTTATCATCAATGTGAAGCTTTATATAGTCTAGAGGTAATGACATTTATATGCATTTCTTACACATATTTCAAGAGAGGGCATGTACGCATTTATGAACCCACTAAAATTTTCTTTTTCTGGGTAAGCATGAAGTCGTCACACTCGGCCATTAAAATATATTAATGTTTTAATCCTTTCAGCAAGCCAATTCCATTGCTATTGTAATATTACAAAAATTAAATGAAATTCCAAACAATGTCTCTGACAAAGTGGCACTAATAGAATATGAGGCAAAGTACCTCAGGAAAATACGATTTCAATCCTGCAATCTTGTTTAGAATAACCAATTGAATGGTTCAGACCAATATATATTTAGGCCAAAGTCACACAACTGTTAAAATCTTATAGCATTCCACCGACTTTTATCATAGGACAAAATTTAAACGATACCCATAGTTCTTTTCTTTTTCTTTTTTTGTTTTTTGGGTAGGTAAAAATACTTTTATTAAAGAAAGACGACTTCATGTACAATGGACACAAAGAAGCTTAAAGATTAACAATAATAATTAAATTTAATTTTAAAAAAATTTAAAAAATAACGTTGTACAAAAAGGAAACAACTCTATAAACGTTGCCACGGAATTACCATTCGCAAAACCCCATAATATGATATTGATTTCTAATAATGCAGCCCTATGACTACTGAATTGATTCCAAGGCACTTTGGACAACTATAAGTAACTAAAATCAGGTCCTAGCATTTAATTTAGCAGGCTGACATTCCCGAATGGGACATGGAGGAACTCAATCAGATTTCAGGTGATTAAAACTTGCAAAATTAATTCAATCGCAAACAATTTTTACATGAAATTTTATCTAATCCCAACACAAATGAGGTAAATAAAAAAGAAAAATCAACCATAAGAAACATGGAAATCAAAGGCTAGGTTTATTGCATGTAAGTTCAAAAGAATCAACATAGCTGTCAATCAATAGGAGAGGAAAATAAAGATGGATTGGGGCTTGACCAGAACAAGTATGCAGAAAATCTGCAAACAACAGGCAGCAAAAGACTACACAGAAGGCAGACTCAGAAAGAGAGAGATGGAGAAATCATACATTTGGCCCATCACCAACAAATCACAGGAAAAGTAACATACAAGATACCGTGCAGAGAAGTTTTCCAACCCCCCAACCAGCCATTAAAATGAGAAAGAAATAGCAAACATAGAGGATGGGTAGATAAGAAAAGAAAGACAAAGAAGATACAGAAGAATCACCAGTCTTAAAACACTGTTTTATCACTCACAAATTTTCCTTAAGTGGATGACTCCTAGCAGATAACTGAAGGTTGGACACTTAAGTTAGGAAGAAGGCTCAAACTCTTGCTTCATCCGACCTTAGCTTATTAGCAATAGTTCCAGTAAACTGAAGGGCATTGAATTTATCTCTATTTCTATATAATTAAAAATAATTTCTATCAAACAAGAGAAAATATATTTAATATAAGACTTTTCACACAATGGTAATGCACACACTCAAACGCCAGCTATCTAAAAACTCTCGGAAAGAACAAGAGTGGTTGTTGCCTAAAACAACCATTTACTCAAATAGACATCTTAAAAAGGATTGCTTGATAACACAAAGTGGATGCTCAGCACCATCAAAC
Organism: Quercus gilva; assembly: GCA_023621385.1. Taxonomy (NCBI): domain Eukaryota; kingdom Viridiplantae; phylum Streptophyta; class Magnoliopsida; order Fagales; family Fagaceae; genus Quercus; species Quercus gilva. The sequence goes on from CM042476.1 coordinate 28,549,347, forward strand.
GTTCTACTGTTTCGCTCTTACCAAATGGTCCACAAGACACATAATGGTAAAGGTAAAGCAAACCAAGCTTTAGAGCTTCAAAAGCCTTGATGATCTTATCCATTGATTTCCTTTAGCTTAAAGTGTCGTGTTATTTCTTAAACAATAGGTAATAGAGTTAAACAACTGTTCAAAAAATATTACCACAATCCATAGAAATTTCTAACATATTACTTCAGATAATGATGAATATTAAACATCTGCAACATACATTCTAGTAGCTGCAATTGCCGCAGATAAGTTGAAGATTGGAACAGAACTAATAATAAAACGAAGCTCCTGCATCAACAAATGAAATGGTGTTACATATGTCTTCTTAAGAAGTAAAAAGATATTCCCTCCATCCCAAAATAAATGATAACATTTCTCTTTGGGTTATTCCAGAATATATGAAAATTTCAAAAAGTGGAAGTCCAATATCCAAAACTACACTCACATTTTATTCAAAAGAACAAACAGAATATTTATCAAGAGTCGTGTCACCTCTAATAGAAAGTTAATGTAATTTTGGGGAAGATCACCATACTTTTACCTTTCCTTTAAAAATTGTGACATTTCAAACATTTCATGTATTTAGGGATGAAGGGAGTAAATAAAAAATAATGAAAGTCAATGAAGCTACATTGAATATCCAATACCTTATGGGGAAGCTTTGAGTAAAGTATGATAAAAAATAAAACTGGAAGAACAAAGGGCAAAATCCTTCTGTCGAGTAAGATCCCAAGCTGCAAGAAGGATAGCTTTTTCAGGTAAGGTAATTGAAGTGAGAGAAATAATAGAACCAGTAACTTAAGAAGAATAGACATCAATATACTTGAGCAGGACAATTATTCAGTGTCCAAAATTTCTCTGTTTGTTCCAAAAACATGCATTTATTTCTTTTACCATTTTACTGACCTGACTGAAAGCATAAATTTCATTTTATTGAGTATACATTTTGTTTTTTTTTTTTTTTTTAAGGTAATAAGAATTTTATTAAAATAGAAAATGTACTCTATGTCATGATGATGAACACATAGTACTAAAACAGTTACAAACAAATCAGATAGAAAATCTAACAGAATGTTGGAAATCATAAATGGAAGTACAACGTATAAAACCCAAAACCGAGACCAATCAAACAAAGGCCGGATTAGCCAGGACTTTAGATGGTCAATAGGTCTCTAAAAATCCTCAAAAGTGCGACCGTTAAGGGTTTGGTTTTTTTTTTTTTTTTTTTTTTTTTTTTTTTTTCAGCTTCTTTTATTGATTCCACAGTGTTTTACATCTAATTTGCTAGATGTAATAATGGTCTTCCTTTCAAAAGGTAAGCTTTGACAATAAAAACTGCAAAGGGTAGGCCTTGACAATAATTTATTTTAATTATTTTTTAGGTTTAGTTGAGTCTTAATGTTTGGTCAATCCTTTTCCTAATAGGACATTAAATGTTCCAGCTTATGCTTAGATTCACCACTATATAGTATATAAGATGGTGGTCTTGTAACAATTGAACAGCTTGATTGAAAAAATTTGGCTATTTTGCTTTCTATTAATGGTGAGGCTCCACTGAAATTTTTCTAGATGAGACTCGAAGGCTTCCTCATCCTTTCGTCTCCTTCATCTACTTTCTAAGTAGCCACAACCATATCTCAACCAACCCCCTTTCAAGCCCAATCAATCCCAAAATCCTATTTCATGAACCCAAAGAGAGCCCACCACCAATCAACACCAAAAATTCCTAAACACGAAGGTTATTATTCTTGCTACTGTTCACAGACACTGGACATCACCGGTGTTCCTTTGTTTTCTTGAATTATTCTAACTCCAAAACCTCCATAATCCCCAAAGAGCCTTCAGATCAACAAACCCCAACAGCTTTCTAAGTACACTTCTTGTGTACTCGGAGGTGTTTGTATTTACTAAAATTTTCTTACTCATCAGGGGAAAAAAAAGGTTCAACAAACCACAATATCGAGAGCCTTTTGGCCTACTTATATTGAGGTTAGGCAACTCTAATATCCAATCCAGAGGACCATCCTACATCAGAGACCATATCAAATGCACATCATTACAGAGTTAATGACAAGAACTATAAGCCACCATCCAAATGAAGCTAGGCAACCATTTTCAGCAGTTGTATGAAGCTTAGCAGAAACCTTAACAAATGCATAAAGAAAAATTTTTACTAGTTGCAAAACTCACCAGAAAAAGAGGATATGCAACAAGCAATGAGCGTGGCAATGCTGAAGTAAAGTACCAGTGAAAGGAATGTGTCTAAAAATAAGAGATGTTAAGGAATACAGAGTAAAATTCAAATATATATATAGTTTCTTTATTACTGCATTTTCAGAATCAACTATGAAAACATCAGATAAGACTCCTATTGAGTAGGCACCAAAAAGTAACTACCTGAGTGCAGTTATCACACAATAGCAGGATAGCACCAAACCATTAAGAAATTGCAGTTAGCATTGTACTGCCATGCTTTAGTCTCTTCCAAATACAAGCAGGCATTGTCTTTTTACCTCATTAAACAGTATTCAGAATGCCTATGAGCCAACCAACTCACCACTGTTTAAACTTAACAATATGTGAAACAAAGCTGCATGCAACTCTGCAGTGTTTATTTCAACAATATGCAAAATGAAGCTGCAAACAGATAAGTAGCCTTACCTTCATGTCATGCTCAGATGGATCCAAAAGAGGAAAAAAAGTATAAGAGTAAGAATATAAATAAATCATAGACCCAGATGGATAATTAAAATTTCCCATAAAGCATTCATAACACACATTTTCAATTGTACAACACATCGAAGGTGCAATAGAAAATTATTTTAGAAAGGATACACCCCACTCAGAACTTCGATTCAGAACAGAGTTGAACCAAAAAACTTCAAATTCAGGCCACAGTATCCTCTTCCACATAATGGAATCAACCAACACGGTGAGACCTGCACTGAGGAGAATTTCAAAAGTAGATATTAGATCAGGAGTTCTCATCAAATGGCCAATTTTAATTAGATAGGAAGGCTAAATCAAGTCAAATTGCAATAAAATTGAATGAACAATTAACCAACCTATGCACAACAGAGCTATCCCAATGCAGCGTATTAATGCCTCCCATAATGAAATTGATTTCATCTGTCATTGATGAAATGAAATTCTCTTATATACCATATATGGATTGAAAGAAATACAGGAAGCTATGGTAAAGTTTGTGGAGATGAAAGCTTAGTTAAAACTATATGTGCTGATGTTAGTGATAGAATCTGCTCCTTGGAGCACTTACAGAAATCAGTTCAAGCTAGGAGATTATCCACCAACTGGAAATGTGACATACCAATATACAGCCTGAAAATAGCAAGTTTTAAACCCCATTCTAATTGTATCTTAATGGAAGATTGTCTCATGCTATGTTAAGCATGTAATCAATGCAACACCAATAGAGACATAGCATGACTAGGGTATGGTTAGTGATGAGTTAGACTCTACATGAGATTTTTATTTCTATTTATGTTGTGAGTGAGAGCCAAGAAGCAACCGGTGACCATATCATAGGCAGTTTTCATCAGGTATCCTTTAATATCTGACCTTGAAGTTTCAGACATGCAACAGTAACACAATTTATTAAAAAAAAAAAATTATAAACTTAAGTAACCTTCACTGTGCTCCTCATCTTAGACTAACCTCTGAATCTAATTAAAGTTGAGAATCATATAAAAATGAATTCACAATCCTAATACAAATTACTAAACAAAAAAAAATAGCTCCAGGAAAAAAATTAAGCAGCATAAAAAATCTACCCAATCTGTGCAATAAAAGGATAAAAATCTCATTATATAATGCAAGGGGCTTGAATTTTAAGAAAATAATTATTTAAAAAAATAAAAAATAAACAAAATAAATAATAATAAAAACAGAGCATTCAGAGAGTGATTTGATACACCAACAATTAAAATAATATCCTCCAAATCAATTAAAGAATATAAATCAGTTCTACCATAGAAAGTTGAGTTTAGAATTAGAGCTCAGCCATCATTTTTATGACTAATCTTTAAACACTACAATACACACATATATTTAGTGTCCGCAACAAATTTTTGGTCCATATTCGATTTTGTAATTACATTTGCACTATTGTTCTGAACATGAGTTCAATATGGGTAACAGCTTCTCTGTTAACTGGTGAGCATAAGTTCTAAAGCTTTGGATGTAAAAGTGCTTATTCTACTTGAACCATCTTTCTGATTGCTATATGAATAATGGCTTCGTAGTTAACTTATCCAATATATATATATATATGGATTCTTTGTTAAGTGGTGGGCAGAAGCTCAAGAGCTTTGAATGTCAAAGTACTTATTCTACTGAACACGTCCATAATTGACATGTAAGAATCTTGAATTAGGAGAGTTGGCACCTGCCGTTGTGAATTCCAACATTATAAATTAGGTGGCCTCCTGATGCAAAAGATCAAAGGAATTTAAAATGATCCTACATGGTCACTTTTATAGTCCTTGAGCATCTTCATTTGCATGTTTTTCACATTTTCTCACGCATTCCTTATATATATATATATATATATATAGTGTATCAATTGTTTTTTTTTTTTTTTTTTTTTGATAGGTAATATCGTGTATCAATTATAAAGTTTCAAATGAAAAACTTTTACTAGTAACTGAATTTAATGAAGTAACTCAGCCAAGTTCTTCCAATTATATACATTCGCCTAAAAATTGTAGGGAAAGAAATGTTTAACCAAGAAACAAAACAGGTATAAAATTAAGAATTCAAAGTCACAATCTGACAAGATCCTAAGAAGATTATCCAGCTTAACAAGATAAAAACCCGGGGGGGGGGGGGGGGGGGGGGGGGGGGGGGGGAACGAAAACAAAAATAAGAAATATTGTCACAAGCAACCTACCAGCAGAAGCGTCAGGCCAAGAGGGGCAAGAAGTAGCAGCATATCACATCTAAAGATGACAGTAGCAAAAATCTGATCATTAAAAAATAGAGAATCATAATAAGATTTATGCAATTTAGATCATGAAAAGATTCTACTTGTAAGAAATAAGAGAAAAAATATTGAATTAAATGTCAGAACAGAAATATCAGTGAGTATATATATAAATATATAATATCAGGGGTGGATCCTCCGCCGGGGGGGGGGGGGGGGGGGGGGGGGGGAAGGCTATTGCCCCCCCTGACTCCTCCCAAAATTTCTTATAGGTACTGTTGCTCTAGTATTTAGGAGCCCCTCTTAAAAGCTCTGCCCCCCTGACATAGGGAAAAAGAAAGGCAGTGCCAATGAGAAGAAAACTACTCTGGCACCACCAAAAAAAAAAGGGAAAAGCTTCTCTGACGCACAGTAACACACCCAACACTAATGTTTTGTTTTGGTCCAAGGATTTTAGCTTTTAAATATTCACAGAATCACAGCACTTATTTAGCTAAAAAATAGTCTCATGGCACTTTTAAACTTTTAGTGTTTATCCTTTTTCACTTTTTTTTTTATGTTTCCAAGGCATTTCAATTGATGGCTTTATTTTTATACAATATATATGTATATTTAAATACTTGATGTCTTTGTACAATGCTAAAACCCCACTCCCCTTTTCAGGGAAAAAACATATTTACTCTTCCATAAAGGCCTCTTTAGCCATTTACTTATCAAAAAATATGAAAAGATAATTACCCCTTTAGCCTGCCATAACCGCAACCTTTGTAAAACATAAAAGGGATAACTTCCAGTCAACAATCACTCTTTGATTTCTTCACTCACCTTTGCTAAATTTTGAAAAATTCCTGGAGATCACTTGGGCTTTATTCAACCATTTGACAAGGTCTATTACAACTTGATTATTTCTTAGTGCATGCCATCACAATTAGACATTGCCAAAGAGACAAACAATAACCCTAATTTATTTTGCAAAGTGGTATGATGATGGCATTGTTCTCCAAAGTTCATGAAATGCAGCAATAGGATATGTATAGTTTTTCAATTATGAAGGACACAGAAAGCATACTGAAATAGGCAATGAATTTCAGAATGGCTTGCATTCAATCTAACTATAAACCTCAAGGCACAAGATTTTGTTAAGTATAATAGAGCTAAGTATGTAAGAGCTAGTGACATTTAGTAAAATTAGAACTGTGTAATCTGAATTGATAGTAAATAGAGCACATACCAAACAATTCAAAGCTGCGAAAAAATTCCCCTTTAGCCAATATCCATATGCCAAGTTGACTACAACAGATAAGTATAAAAGAAAATTAGAGCCACCTCACATGACATACTCATCAGTATTTTAAAATTTAAACTTAAAAATAATATTAAAATCAAAAACCCTTTATCAGCAACAAACATCCTCTTGTAAGAGCAACAGTCAGCTTTACTTTACAATGAGAACATGGAAATGCATCACATACCAGGCATACCATCCCTATTTGTGATCTAATAATGCAGAAAGCATATAACAGAAGTACAGTGATAATCTCAGTCTTTCTCTAATCTTTCCAATTAGGACGCACAATGCCCAGCAGGGGGAATTAAAAGAGAGAGAAGATGAAGAACAGTACTAAAAAATCTTATAATTAAGGTGTCCCCCTGTCTCAAAGATGCATCACATGACGGTTTAAGTCAAACATACAAGACGTTTCACTTGTGGCTTAGAGACAAACAAAGAGAAGAGAGTGTAATGGTGTATAAAGCAAAATGGTTCCAGTTACCCAAATAATCGTTTGCTAAAGATTTGTCTTGTTGCAGCCAAAAAAGAACAGAATTAACAACTATGGTTCTAATCACAAAATGACTAATATAGAATTAATCAGAGTATCAGACAGAGCAATTTTATCCACCTCAACTTCAAGCAAAATTCTTTTTCTCGATAAGTAAAAGAAATTTAATTGTAACTAAAATACAAAGGTACAAAGAGAACTGGGTATATCAGCAATATGCCCCAATATTCATCTACTATGGCATGGATACAATAGTCTATAAAGCCACGCTTATCTTCTGGTTTACCCTGTCAAAAGGCATGCAAAAGAAAAGGGACCCATTTCAGGCTTTTAGCCGCTCTACTGACAAACTCTTGCCCCTCATTCAACCTCCTATTCCTCTCCCTCCAAATTTGCCACATACTCAAGCAAAACTCTGAGCTTTTCAGTCCATTACACTTCTTTAACAGCATCATACGTGAGCCAAAAGTTTACAAAAATTATATATATGATAGGAATCAGCAAATTCCATATAGTCATTTAAGCTCAGCAACTTAATTAAAAAATTAATTAAATCTACTGATCTAAATTCCTCCAACATAGTACTGGCTTCTGTTACAAAGAGCATATGAACCACTTGTGCAAGTGTTAGCTAGATAGCATGTTGTTAAAGCAAACACAACTCTCCTTTGGAGCAGCCAGCAACAGAAACCAACTACTTTTACAAGGAAGACAAGGAGCATAGAAGAGATACTGCAATAAGTAATTACCTACACCAAAAGCTAGTATATTAGGAAGAGGACGTGTACAGTAGAACAGCACGTGAAACTGGATTGCAGTTAGTATTACAAAGAAAGCTTCTACATGCTTTCCAAACTTATCTCTGACCTGATCCAAGAAAAAAAAATAACTTCAACTTCAATAAAAATTAAATATCAAGAGGGTAAACCTTTAGAGTGAAGAAAAAAAATGAATACAAAATACGTGGTTTTGCATCTTATTTGTCTTAAAAAGGAGATGTGGAGTTAGTTACACATTTGATAATTCTTGGGTAAATAATGAAATTGAATATTATCTATGTATAAGGCAATTTTATTTGTTGAAAAACAAAATTCAAGGTTGTGTGTATCAACTGCAGCCAGATCCTTATAACCAAGTCTACCAAGGGTAATTCTGATGGTTCATGGATTGTTGTCCTTTTTATTTTTCCAGTTGAAAAGTTTTGATTGTTTATTCATACCAACATTAAGAGATTTAGAATAGTTTATTACAAGTTATTGAATGTCATAATGGCCAGATTACTTTTCTTGTTTTTCCCTAGTGTCAGCAACCACTAGGTGTACTTAAGATTGAAGGACAGTTATTTTGTACTGCTAAAACAAGCATCTTCAATTCAATCATGTTTATCAGGTATACTGGCCATGCAAGATGAGAATCACTTTTCAGTTCCAAGAGGGGTAGCTTGTCTAGAACATGCAGCATGATTTTGTTATTTCCAACCTAAATTTTTATTTAAAACAAGACATGTAAATGGAAGAGGCTTCATGCAAGACCTTATTCTTCAGTCATTAACTATTGAACCTTCCAGGCATAATAGATTTGACCATAAAAATTATCCAGCAACAAGTTTTAATTTCATGGTTCCAGCAAGAGAGTGGATTTCCCATAATAAGTAGATGCAAATGACTACTGGTGCCCAAATGGAGAAACAACATGAACATACCTGGAGACGGAAAAATCGCAGAGTGCTTAATATGATGCAACCTAATGCCAAGCGAACTAGACAAAAGAAATTGAAAAAATGTTAGCCTACTTTAATGTAACAAATGAACCATATAACATAATGAAATAGATAGATTTTTTTTTTTTTTTTGGATGGGAAGGGGGGGGGGTGTGAAAGGGTTTTTCACTAAAATCCGGGTATAAAAATATAAAAAAATAATAATAAAAAAGTGAAAAAGGAGGAATTTGAAATGCCAAGCATTCAATAAACTAATTTTAGGAAGCATATAAAAGCAATTACACCATTTATATTATACTGTTGAAAGAAATAAAACCAAAAGAAATGATGACATATATGGTAGAAAAATTAGGAAAGGGCCATGTTAAAGAAAGTGCCTCACATCAGTTGGTGCATGGTCTTGACTCTTGACTATGAATTTATGTACTACTTGGGTTTCTCCATCTACTAGCTTATGCTTTTTGGGAGGAATGCTTCAACATGATATCATAGTCAATTTCTTTGCTCTTGGACTTCACATGCATGCATGGCCTATTTGCATTTGTTGCAAGCTCCGTTGAGCTAATTATAGTGGATTTCTTCAATTTCCAATTAAGCCAGTATGTGACAAAGAAGTGTTAAATAAAGTGTCCAACTTCAATTAGATACATGTTTATGTACTAATTGAGTATCTCCACCTTCTAGCTTAAAATTTTCGAATACATGCTTTAAACACTTTGCGATGTAATTCTCTTTCTCTTTTTCGTTTTTCTTTTTTTCCTTCTTCTTCATCTTTGCGTGATTTTGATTTTCTTTGTAGTTTTAAATTTGTGGCAATCAGAAAAGTTATAATGCACCTATTAAGTTGAAGGAAATTTTGCATAAGAGTACTACAAGACCAGCTACGCTCCATCCTAGAGGATGTTTTTTTTTTTTGATAAGTAAAAAGATGTATATTCAAAGAGCTACCTCAAGAAAAACAAAAGGTAGAGCAAGGATTACAGAGAAAGAAACAAACAACAAAAAAAGACAACAAAACAAACAAATGCCAACAAAAGAACTAAGTACAGAGCAGAGAATTAAGGAATGAAGGGAGAGAGTCACTAGAGGTGATTCCCCAAGCCCTAGACCAATCAAAAAGAGAACCACAAAAGAAAGCGAGCAACTGATTATCGGATTTGTCCGTATCCTCAAACGTTCGCCAGTTCCGCTCCCTCCAGATACACCACATAAGGCACAAAGGAGCTAAATTCCAAATGCTAGAAGAGTGCTTTCCAAACCAATTCCACCAACCAAAAAGCGTATCAGCAACCGATCTTGGCAGAACCCAAGAGATCCCAAAAGTTCTAAAAACCAAGCTCCACAGCTGAAAAGCTTTTTCACAATGAAGAAGCAAATGGTTCACCGTCTCCCCATTACTACGACACATAATGCACCGGTCAACAAAAACAACTCCTCTATGCCTCAGAATGTCCCCTGTAAGAATCTTCTCCCAAGTTGCAGTCCAAACAAAGAAAGAGACGCGTGGAGGAGCCTTAACCTTCCAAATACCTTTCCAAGGAAAGATAATAGGCAAAGGACCGCGAAGCTTGTTGTAAAAAGACCGGATGTCAAATTCCCCCTTCTTTGTCAACTTCCACCTCATACGGTCTCCAAGCTCAGATCGAGGCAAATTAGAACCCAAGGTGCGAAGGAATTCATCCACCTCACCCATCTCCCAATCATTAGGACCCCTTAATAAGCGAACATTCCAGCTTCTCCGAGCCTCCATCCCCAACCTTTCGAGAGACAAGGCCACCGATGCCTCTCTATTAGAAGCAATCCCATACACTAAAGGGAAGGAACAATGGAGTGGTAAGTCCCCACACCACCTATCAGTCCAAAACTTCACTCTATCCCCCACCCCTACCTCAAACTGAATGCATTTACTAAACACCTCCCAACCTTTACGAATACTTCTCCATAAACCACACCCATAGGCACCCCTACCCAGCTTAGAAGACCAACCCCCCCACTCTTCCCCGAACTTCGAAACTACAACCCTCCTCCAAAGACGAGTCTCCTCAACCCCAAACCGCCATAACCATTTTCCTAACAGGGCTTTATTGAAAGTGGTTATTTTCCTAACACCCAGACCACCGTTCGCCTTAGGAGCACACACCTTATCCCACCCCACCAAGTGAGCCTTCGAATCCCCCCACAAGAAGTCCCTTTGTATCTTCTCAATCTTATTGGCCACATGCGATGGGATGGTAAAAAGAGACAAATAATAAGTAGGAAGGCTAGCTAGCGTACTCTTAAGTAACATCAGTCTTCCACCTTTCGACAAATACAGCTTCTTCCACCCAGCTAGCTTCCGCTTAATTTTCTCCAAAATAGGATTCCAAATAGAGGGAGACTTATAAGGAGCCCCTAACGGCATACCTAGATAGGTCATAGGCAAAGTCCCAATCCTACAACCCAGAATCTCTGCCAAGGCATGCACATTATTAACCTCTCCTATTGGAACCATCTCGCTTTTCAGGACATTAACCTTCAAACCTGTCACAGCCTGAAAACAAAGGAGAAGCATATGAACGTGAAGGATCTGCTCCACTTCCGCATCACAAAAAAGAATAGTGTCATCCGCAAACAGAAGATGAGAGACACATTCCCCTTCACCCCGTCTACCATCTGCCTTAAAACCTTGGATCAAACCAGCACCTTCAACTCTTTTCAACATTCTGCTTAAAACCTCCATAATAACCAAAAACAACATAGGAGATAGCGGGTCCCCTTGTCTCAGACCCCTCGTGCTCCTAAAAAAGTCAGCTGGAGTCCCATTAACCAAAATAGAGAATTGAACAGTTGAAATACAAGTCCGGATCCATCTACACCACTTCTCCCCAAAGCCCATTCTCTTCAAGAGATCTAGCAAAGCCTCCCAATTCACGTGATCATAAGCTTTCTCGATATCAAGCTTACAAATAACCCCCGGAGTCTTACTCTTAACTCGGCTATCAACACACTCATTAGCAATAAGAACTGAGTCAAGAATTTGTCTACCTCCCACAAAACTATTCTGGGACTCAGAGATCAGTTGGTCTAAAACCATCTTCAAACGATTTGCCAAAACCTTAGACAAGATCTTATACAAGCTCCCCACCAAGCTAATAGGCCTGAAATCTCGGATATTGGAAGCATCATTCTTTTTAGGAATTAAGGCTATGAAAGTAGCGTTCAGAGATTTCTCAAACTTACTGTGAAGGTAGAACTCCTCAAAAACTGCTAGAACATCTCTTTCCACCACTCTCCAACAATGGTGAAAGAAGGCCATAGAAAAACCATCTGGGCCTGGGGCTTTATCCCCAGCCAACTCATTAACAGCTAGAAGAATCTCCTCCTTCTCAAACCTCCTTTCAAGCCAGCACCTCTCCGACCCAATTATCTGATCAAACTCTAAGCCTTCCGCGAAAGGCCTCCACTCCTCTGTCTCCTGATACAAATTTTTATAAAACTGGACCACTTGAGCAGCCACCTCAGACTCCTCCTCATAAACCGCCCCATCCACCTCCAAAATGCTTAGATGGTTAAACCTTCTACGGGAATTAGCCATCTTATGGAAGAATTTAGTATTATTATCTCCTTCCTTAATCCATAACATTCTGGATTTCTGTCTCCATGAGATTTCTTCCAAAGAGAGAAGACTCTCTACTTCGGATCTCACCACAATTCTCTCGCATGTCTCTGCTTCAGAGAGGCCAAACTCCCCTTCTTTGGCATCAAGCAATTTCAAAGCCTCTAATAATTGAGACTTTTTGCGTCCGACATGACCAAACTCCGAACGGTTCCATTGAATGATATCTTCTTTCAAGGCCTTCAATTTTTTGGCAAACACAAAGCTAGGAGTACCAGAGAAAGAATGCCGATTCCACCAAGAGTGAACTCTATCAAAGAACCCATCCGTCTTTAACCACATATTCTCAAACCTAAACGGACTTTTCCCCCTCGCCATTCCCCCAACCTCCACCAGAATAGGAAAATGATCTGAAACAGGACGAGGTAAAATCCGCTGAATCACATCCGGGTATTGCTCTTCCCAATCATGAGACACCAACACTCTGTCTATCCTAGACATTGAAGGCTGATCGGAGCCGCTAGACCAGGTAAAACTCCCACCCTCCAAAGGCAAATCAATCAAATTAAGATCCTCAATGAACTCCGAAAAAAGTTCCATAGCCGGAGTAAGACGAGAATTACCCGACCGTTCACTCGGGAAACGAACAATATTAAAATCCCCAATGCAACTCCAAGGGACGTTCCAATATTGCTGAATACCAACCAACTCGTCCCACATAAGACCCCTCGCATTATTATCGATTGGGCCATAAACCCCAGAGCACGCCTAGGTAAAGCCATCCCCCACCCCTTTCCACAGAACAGACACAGAAAAGGAACCCAGAAGAAAGTCCAACCTCTCCAAGACCCTCTTATCCCACATCAACAAAACCCCACCCGCCGTCTGGACAGCATCTAAAGCCACCCAATCCACAAAAGGACAGCTCCACAAGCTGCCAACCATTTGTCTGTCCAAGCCAGAAAGCTTAGTCTCTTGAAGGCAAATTACATCACACTTCCATCCACGCAATAAATTTTTTACAACTGACCGTTTCCGACAATCATTCAAACCCCTAACATTCCAAGAAAGAATTTTTAAATTCATAAAGACATGAAAATCCCAACTGATAAATTAGTTCAGCAACCTACACTCTACTTGCCATCATAGTTAACCGAAGATTGCAAGTTCCTCAACTCTCTCTTCCCTCTATTCTTTTTAATGAGAGCTTTTCTAGGAATTGCAACTTTCCTGTTCAACACTTTGACATCCTCCGTCTCCTTCTCAATCTTTTGTAGCAAAGCAATACATAACTTCTCATGTCGACTCAGAGGAAGCCCAACCAGCTTACTAAAACCAGGAAGTCTATTCTTCACCCACCTAGAAATATCTAACGTATCCACACACTCCAATGCCTCATAATCACAATACAACTCCGCTGACAAAGGCAGCCCAAAGGGAGTGATAGACCTCAGAGGGATTGATAAGCTATCCTCTCCTCCCAAACCCAAATCTGAATTATTCAACTCTTCCACCACCAAAGCACTCTCCCCAGGGGCATCACCCACTGCCTTCGTGGGTATCACACCCAAATCCAAATCTGACTTGTTCAACTCTTCCACCACCAAAATTCCCTCCCCAGTGGCCTCACCCACTGCCTTCATGTGAAACACATCCAAACCCATATCTGAGTTATCCAATTCTTCCACCACCAAAACTCCCTCCCCAGGGGCATCACCCATTGCCTTTATGGGTGTGTCCACAAACCCAGCCCTCGAAAAGCTCAAAAAGAAGCCAGAGAGGAAGAGAAAAAAAGAGAGGAAATCCACCGATGACCGCGAAATCTCCAGCTCAGCCTTACCCGGTGTCAAACTGGGCTCATCGGAGCTACTTCCGGCAAAAAATGGGCCGTCGGCCACCGTCGGAGGCAGAGGAACCCGGCCCAGCACCACCGGCTCAAGATCGGAGCACAGGGAAAGAGCCATGGGGCTCGCCTCCTTCACCGGACTCTGGGTTGGTCTCTCTACTCCAGACCTGGCCGACGGAGGCTGAGAAACCCGGCCCAGCACCACCGGCTCAAGGTCGGAGCACAGGGAAAGAGCCATGGGGCTCGCCTCCTTCATCCGACACTGGGTAGGTCTCTCTTCTCCAGACCGAGAGCTCTCACCCACTTCAAAATGACTTGGGCCAGAACAAATGGATTTAAAAAAACCCACACCTGGGTCAGTCAACAGTGGGCTTGTGGCAAGGCCCAAGACTTGTGCAGCCTGATTAGTTTCCCTTGCAACCCATTTAAGGGCCTTAGTGGCTCCTATATTGCAATCCGAAGCTGCACGTGAATCCCCTCTGAAATTCATTTCTCCCACGTTGTTTCTGTTCCAGGAAACCCGCCTCCTCCCTATCCCATCAACCTCAATGATAAGACCTCTTCCTGACCAGCAAGATCTCCCAACATCACTCTTCTTCCTCTTTTCATAAACTTTTGAATTTAAACTGAAGCTTGGGAAACATAACCTCCTGTCTGCCAGATATTGCTCACCAACCTCTGCCTCCACATTAATGCTCTGCTTCCTCCGGTCCTTTCTCACCACCTCCAACTTATCAGCCTTACCCACCGGAAAAACCCCCACCTTGGCACCTTGAGGTCTCAGATTCACCCCCTTCTTCTCATCCAGCTGCTTAAGGTGCTTACTATCCTCAGTTCTTCCATGGAAACCTTGCACAACTTCAGCAAAAGTTCTAGAGTTTTGAGCTTCCAAGTTATACCGCTGCACCTGAGGAAAAAAACTTGGAAGACCAGAACCAGCCATCGCATAATGGGAAGGATTCAACAGCTTTCTAAGTTCAAGGCCAAAGGCCCTCCAACCAAACTTCTTTTTGCCTTCAGGGATAATAACTGACCTCCTACATCCACCCACTTTGAGTTCAGTCAGTAGCAAGAACTGACCAGAAGAGTTGATGCTCCTTTGGAGAGTAAAAGCAGTGTCCCCATCTCTAAAAATAAAAAACTGCTTGGAACTCTCCCCAACAACAAAGTCTTCAATATTATTCATCAGCCATATTGCTGCATTCTTACCCATGAAAACTGATCTCATAAAGAATCTGCCCCTCTCAAAGATCCGTAGCAAGAAGTAACGGCCCCCTTCCTCTAAAACTAATCTAAAGAATTTGGACTCTATGAAGAAACTACGAACTCCCCCCATAACCAGTGAATTCAGTGAAAAGCTAAGCCAAATTTTCAGGAATTATCATTGAATGGGGTAAACACCAAAAAAGGAAAAACATTTCCATCCTAGAGGATGTTGGGCTGTTAATAAGCAACAAGTTCATACAATGAGAGTGTTAAGATGGATGTGGGAGTGTTACGAAGGATACGATACGGAATGAAACCATACATTCAAGGTAGGGTAGCCCTTATTAAGAAAATGATGAGGGAGAGTCAGTTAAGATGCTTTATACATGTGAAGGGAGACTGAGTAATACACCACTAAGAAAAGTCAAAGAAAAAAAAGAAGCAAATATGTTTTGTTTAATTTCATGTTTCAAATGACATATGGAGCAGAACCTCAATAGGACCAAATTTGAAATTTGACTTGAATCTTATAGTTACACACACACACACACACACACACATTCAATGGGTGCCAAAGTATCCGAAGAACTAACCTGCAATAAGACCATAAAGCTTTGGCAAGTGTAGCAAATTCATTGCTAATATAAATGGAGACGCCAAAATTGATGCAAGCAAGGCACCTACAGAAACAACAGTACTTTGTAAGAAGTAAACTTAATCTACTGGAAGAAAGATTTAATTTTCATGGACTCGTTCATACATTTAGCAAAATTCATTAAAAATCTAGAAAACTCTGACTAATGGGTTTCATTTATCTCAAAAAATAAAAACAAAAACTAACGTATACACATAAGAATCTAAGCACAGGAAAATCGCTAGAGAGAGATCAAAGCACAAAATGTATGATGCTGAATAATCATATGAAATATAAATCATAAAATAAACCACGAAGAATCCACCTCAAATTTAAACAAAAATAATTGCAACAGATATGGAATTGTATTAAACTACATTACGGGCCAATATCATGAGTTTTAGCAATATTTAAATATATTAAAAAATTTATTAACAGACACGAAAAATCACTAACCAAACCTTAGAAGAATCAAAAAACTTACCAATAAAAGTGCGAGGAACCACTCCAGGGAACTCCAAATGATCATACTGATTACCAAAAACAAAAACAAAAAATAAAAATAAAAAAACCAAACCAAACAATTATATCGAAAGCCAACCGTTAAGTTCCTTGGTAAATAGAACATACAAAAGATATTGAAGATACAGACAAGTAAACTTACATTATCTAAGTGATGCCGATGATAGAGAATATCGTGCATTGCCTAAGTAAACAAAACCCGAGATACTTAGCAAGTATATATGCAATAACAAGTTGATTTTGGAAAAATGGACTCATATATTCAATGATTTAGCCTCAAATGCTATAGAAGCCACAATATATATGAAATTTTGAGTAAGAATTTTGAACTGAAATATCATTTTTTTTTTTCAAATTTCTAAAATTTGTCAATGTTCTAAACCAAACCGGGCATACAAGTTGATTTTGAAATAATGGACTCATAAAGTCAATGATTTAGCCACGAATATATATATATATATATATGAAATTTTGAGTAAGAATTTTGAACTGAAATATCAATTTTTTTTTTAAATTTCTAAAATTTGTCAATGTTCTAAACCAAACAGGGTATAATCAATCTTGGTAGGTCACAAAGTTAAGATTTTTTGTTAGTTTCTAGGAAATTTAACAGGAATTGATAAATTGAATGGTTTTTGAGTTGAATGAAATGGAAAATTCGAGTGAAGAAGAAGAGGAGAGGAGTACCTGAACGTTAAAGCTTTCTTCAACCTTGGTGTACGGAATCATGATCACGTAGAACGCAGCGATTGATCCCAACAGTACATCGTAGCCGTAACGCTCCATAGGTGTTGAAGATTTGGAATTGGAAGCCATTGTCAGTTGTCACACAGAGACACAGAGAGGGAGAGAGAGAGAGCACTTGATTAATTAGATGCTAGTTGAGTTATTGGGCTTCGGATTTAGTTAAGTTGTGTAGGGAAAAGGCCTGGGACATTCTTGTAATAGCCCATTACGTTACAGCCCATGTTGTGCTCATGAGCTCAGTCCAAAAACTAATAAATAAATAATAAAAAACAACAAAAAGACGAGGGGTATGCAAAAAATCCACCGACCCGTTAAACCCGACTCGATCCAACTCAGCCCGTCGGATTGGGTCGGTTTTTAAGGTTTGGTGGGTTGGGTTGGATCATAAAAAAAATTTTTATAACGGGTCGGATTAAGTTTGGATCATAAAATTACCAACCCATCAAATCCGACCCGATCCACTTATATTTAATATATATTTAAAATATATTATATATTTAATAAATTTTTTCAAAAAACCAGCTGTACTGCACTAAAATAAAGTGGAATGCTTAACGTGTAACACTATACTCTGCAATTCACATGAGTTCGGAGCCTTCTGACTTCTGACTTCTGGTAACTGCTACAAATTGACATGATAACTTATAGCATAGAAAAAAGTGAAATGCTTTCCAACCATAAACGTGTACAACTTGTACTTTGGAGACTATGACTATGACTAAAGAGTGTTTACTGTTTAGTTCCATTTCAATTCCTTGACAAAAAATCAGCCTTTAGAGCACTTTGGAGACTATGGCTAGAGAGTGTTTACTGTTTAGTTCCATTTCAATTCCTTAACAAAAAATCAGCCTTTAGAGCACTTCCTGATTCTTCGGTTTCTACTAATACTATAATATACATATACATATACATATATATATATATATATATTATATATGATAGTATATTTAAATATATATTTAAATATATTATATAATTAATAAAAAAATTTAAAAATCAGCTGTCCAGCACTTGGTTTCCTCCTATTATATATAACATTCTATATTTCTATTAGTTCACAGACACAAATGACAAATCTAATGAGCCGCCTCCCTCTTCCCTTTCCCTCTCAGTTTCACTTTCTCACACGGTCGCACTTTACTCCCATTTGAACTCTAACACTCTCTCTCTTTGTTGAGCCACCGCCGTCCATCAACTATCATCACCGCCTCGGCGGTAGTTCTATCTTTCCGGTGGTAGTTATCTCTTCCAATGTTAGGTAAAATTTCTCAATGTTTTCTCTCTCATTCACTCTATCTGTTTATCTCTCTTGCTATAGTGGATCAATGTTTAGCTTTTACTTTGTTGATTTCTTAGTTTTCTTTTGGCTGATTTTTAAATGTTTTTGCTTTGCAGGTGTATTTCTTACTCTACAATATTTTCTCTTGTCGAGTTGTTGTGTCCCTTTCTCTCTATCTTGCTTTGCATGTTTGTCTCTGTCTGGTCCTCTTCCTATTGTTTTTACTATTGTTGTTTAGTCATCACTCATCAGTGTTGTTTGCCTAATCTTTGGGTTTTTTTTTTTTTTAATACATTTATATTTATAGATGGCATCTAAAACTCAATACGGCACAAATGAGGTTCCAATGGCACCCACTGCCACAAATGAGGCTCCTCAAATAGCGACAACGGACACTAGTGCTGCCTCAAATCTCCCTCCTATAGAAGCAAAAGGTATATAAAAACCTAACCAAACATCATATGCATGGGGTCACTTCATCTTATTAGAAGGTGAGAGAGCTAAATGTAAGTATTGTGGCAAAACTTATGCTGCTGGGTCAAAAACTTATGACACTACTAACTTAAGAACTCATTTGGGAGCTTGGTGTAAAAAATATCCTTATGGTAAAAAGAATAAGCAGGATAAGACTCAAATGACTTTAGCCTTCAGACCTAAAAAGTGTGATGATGCGGAGGGTGCTAATAGTAATAGTCTTATTGCTGTAATCTACAATGAGAGCATGTGTAGGGAAGCACTCGCTAGGATGATTATTGTGGATGAATTGCCATTTAAATTTGTTGAGCATGAAGGGTTTAGGTACTATAGTAATGTGTTGCAGCCTAGGTTCACTGTCCCAACTCGCACGACTGTTGCGAGAGATTGCATAAGACTTTATTCAATAGAAAGGGATAGGTTGAAAATATTTTTGGAAAAATCTACTCAAAGGATTTTCCTCACCACAGACACTTAGACTTCAATCCAAAATATTAATTACATGTGTCTTATTGCTCATTTCATTGATGATGATTGGCAATATCACAAAAGAATTTTAAATTTTCGTCAAGTCCCTAATCATAAAGGTGAAACCATTGGAAAGGTGGTGGAGTCATTGTTGCTTGGTTGGGGTATTGATAAAATTTTCACCCTCACAATTGACAATGCAGCCTCTAACAGTGGGACCGTAACCTACTTGGATAGGATAACTAAAGAGTGGGGTGCTTCTATCTTGGGTGGTGAGTTTATGCACATGAGATGTTGTGCACACATTGTGAACCTTATTGTGATGGAAGGTTTGAAAAGCCTTCATGAGTCAATTGTCAAAGTCCGTAATGCGGTAAGGTATGTGAGGCCCTCTCTATCTAGGTATGATAAGTTTAAAGCATGTGTGGAAAAAGTGAAGATTGCTAGCAAGGGTTGTGTATGTCTTGATGTTCCAACTAGATGGAACTCGACCTACATGATGCTAGAGAATGCAGAAAAATTTCAAAGGGCATTTGAAAGATTACGTGTTAATGATGCACAATATATTCGTTACTTCTTGGATAATGGAAATGAGAAAAAAATATTAGGACCACCTGATTTTGAGGATTGGGATAATGTGAAGGTGTTTGTGAAATTTTTGAAGTTGTTTTATGAAGTTACGTTACGATTTTATGGTTCTCTTTATGTCACATCTAATGTATTTTTTCATGAACTTTGTGTGATGAAGACTGAATTGACAAACTTGTGTGAAAGTGAAGATCCTCTTTTGAGTATGATGGCAAGGGACATGCATGAGAAATTTGATAAGTATTGGGGGGATATTGAGAAACTTAATTTGATGATGTTTGTTGCTGTTGTACTAGACCCGAGGTATAAGTTGAGGTTTGTAAATTTTTGGTTTGCCAAATGGAATCTAGGAGCAGTGGCAGACAACATGACAAAAAAAGGTGAAAAATGCTCTTGTTCGTATGTATGAGCACTATTGTGACTGTGATGGGTATTCAAATGGGCAAGGTCAAGATGGCTCTTCTTCAAACAATGTTGAGACTAGACCTGTGCAAGATCCCCATGCATTGGTGAAATCTATTTATAAGATGCATTTGGTAGCGGATAGTTTGGAAAGCAAATCAGAGGTGGAAAGATATTTGGCTGATTGTGTGGAAGAAGATTTTCTAAATTTTTGTATTTTGAATTGGTGGAAGGTGAATTCCTCAAAATATCGGCTTCTCTCAAAAGTAGCTCGTGATATGTTAGCCGTTCCGCTCTTTACAGTTGCCTCTAAGTTCGCATTTAGTACTGGGGGTCGTGTGTTGGATCCATTTCGAAGCTCTTTGTTGCCTAACACAGTTGAAATGCTGATTTGTGCTTAGAATTGGTTAAGAGCTACTGATATTATTGATCTTCAGGAAGCAATGGAAGAAGTTGAATCCTATGAGAGTCTTGAGTCAGGTAATTTTTCAACAAAGTATTTTTTTATGATTGTAATTTTTTAATTGTTATATAAGCCTTTTGGGTTTTGAAATTCCACTGTATAATTTATTGTCTTTTTTTTTCTTTTTTCTTTTTTGATTTGTCTCAGAGTTTGCATCTCAAAGCACCATAACAGTGGAAGAGGAAGATTAGTTGGAAATTGGAATGCTGGATTCTGGATAACTTGGATATTTTGGTTCATAGTGGGACTAGTATAGAACTCTTTTGAACTAGTTCTGTATATTTTGTTTATAAACTCAGTTTGATATATTTTGTTTATAATTGGCTTAGGAACTTGGGATGCTAGTTCTGTATATTTTGTTTACTGACTCAGTTACATATATTTTGTTTATAACTGAGTCAAGAACTTAGGACACTAGTTCAATAATTCATATATATTTAGTCTATCATCTCAGTTAGATATATTTTGTTTATAACTGAGTAAGGAACTCGTATATTTTGTTTATAAGTGAATTATGATACTAGTTTATTTATATTTTGTTTATTATCTTAGTTGGATACTTAGACATATTTTGTTTACAATTGAGTTGGAATGTTAGTTTATATATTAATGTATATTTTGTTTATCAATTTAGGTGGCAAGTGTGATATATTTTTTTTTTGCTTAATTTAATAATAGTAATAAAAAAAATTGTTCAACCCATGGGTTCATCCCGACTCAACCCGACTCATGTGGGTTGGGTTGGGTTGGGTTGGACTTATGTGATGGGTTGGGTTGGGTTGAATTTTTTTTGACCCACCATGGTGGGTTGGGTCAAAAAATCACCTCAACTCGACCTAACCCAACCCATGCACACCCCTAAAAAAAACTATTAAATATAGCAAAAATTACCACAGCACACTTTTGGTGCAGTGGTTACTTCACAAGTATAAGTGCTTGTGGGGGATAAGGACCGGGGTTCAAGTTTTCAAGAGGGATATTCACACTCACACATATATACACTTAGATTATGGTAAAGTAAAAATTTTATCTGCAGATATTTCAAGACCGAGGACTATTAAATATATCAAAAATTACCATCGCATACCTTTGGTGTAGTGGTCACTTTACAAGTATAAGTTCTTGTAGGAGATAAGGGCCGGAGTTTAAGTTTTCAGAAGAGGAAGGTGATTAACAACTACTAGTTTTTTATTTTTTTGATAGTAACTACTAGCTATTTGCACAATTTGAAATAGATATTTTAAGACTGCAGGAGCTCTTGGATGGCAATTTTTCCCCGTTAGCCTAATTTCCTAAACATATAAATTAGGTGATCGATTTTGAAACAATTTTGTTAGGCCACCACTTTTGGAATTCGAGTCCCTCTCTAAGTTCCAAAAGGGGACTCAAAATCTTGAGTTTTATGAAGAAAATCAAGAAACAATATATTTTTTTCTAAGTTTTTAGTGGAAGTCAAGTTGTAGTAACTTCACTTCTTCACATTAGATATAGAACTCAAAGTTTCAAAATTGGTCATATAACTAATATTTTTCAATTTTAGTCACATAACTAATATATTTGGCATAAAATGTAAAATATAAAAAGTTTAAATTAAAAAAAAAATGTTTTGTTGCATACTTATATGCAGGAATTGCTACATACCAAGTTATGTGGCAGCAAAAAAAAAAAGTGTTTAAGGATTCACCTAGTCATGTGCAACTTTTTGCTACCAATGCAATAATTACTATATACAAAATTGACTAGCACTACTGACTACTGAGTAGAGCCTTTGACAAGGGACCCAAACCCTTCAGAAGCAAGTATAAGTACAGAAAGACAATTGAAACTATGGCTGTAAAAACCAGACTAGACCGACCAGTTCAACCAAGAATCGAACCTTAATTTGCTTCGGTTATCATCAAAACCCAAAAATTGAAGAAAAAGCAAGAAAAATTGGAAACCGTAGGTTCAACCTAGAACCGGTGTGGCTATATCGGTTCTTGTAACTAAAAGGAAAATAAAATAGAACCAAACTTGCCAAACTTCTTAAATTTGAGGAAAATCTAAGATTTTTTTGGTGAAAATAAAATGAAAGAGATACTTATGTTGGATATGCTTTTAGCCTTTGACTAAAATTAGATGTCGAAGAACTTGTCTTGAGAGAGAGAGAGAGAGAGAGAGAGAGAGTCATGTCCTGTGCCGTGAGAAGGAAAGAAAAATGAAAAAAGTTTGAACTTGAAAGGTTGAAACTTTGAATATGATAAAACTTAAAATTTAAAAGTACTGACTAATATAACTGTAGTAAGTGATAAAGTGTGGTGCTAGATTTTACCATAAAAAAAGAAGTAAATCAATGTAAATGTGCGCGATTGGGAAATGGGTAAGTTAGGTTAGTAAGTCATGACTTGTCTTGTCATAATTGCATTTGAGTTTTATTTTTTTAATAAATAAATAGTTAAAGTATTAAACTACTATTTATAAAAATAAAATTACAAACTTAGTAAATTATACTTTCTCGAATAATTACTAACTAGAAAAAGACGGAATAAGCTAAAAAAAAAACTTTATACATATTCATGATATAAGTTATGAAAAATCATCAAATAAAATTTATTTTAATATTTTAATTTATATTAATCATGACATCATCTGTTAAACTACCAATCCGATTCTAGTCGGATCAAAAAACTGGTTATCCACCTCTTTTTCGGATCTTTGTCCTGATTTTCAAAAACATGATTGAAAGTATATATTATCTTCTATTTATTCTATATTTTTCAAACGTTTGAAAAATATCATTTCAGAGGAAGAGTCCAGTTGTGATTTGTAACTTGATGTTCCAGTGCTATCCCAATCTTCCTTCCTGGGTGTTCAGCAAGGTCTGATCTCTACTGATACGGGGTGTTCAGCAAGCTCGAAGAAGCAATAATGTCAAGCTATCTGCCCAAGGAAGTGGTGGTAAATATACTCTCACACCTTCGTCCTAAATCTCTACTTCGATTCAGGTGTGTCTCTAAAACTTGGCTTGCTCTCATCGGAACTCCTGATCTCGTATCCAAAAACCTCATCAACAACTCCATTCTCAACACCAAATCCCAACACCCACATCCACCATTCCTCCTCGTCGAAGCCAGAGAAAATTCCAACTCACCACCTCCTTTTCTTGGACTTGGCGTAGTCTCTTCCTCTAATGGCATCCTCTGTCTCCACGACCATTTCCAAGGCGATGTCTACCTCTGGAGTCCTTCCTCTTCATTGCAACTCATGGCTTCACCTCGTCGCATCTACTGTCCTCGCACGAAAGACTTCGACTACGTTATGGGGTTGGAGTTCTTGTTCATTGACATAGCTGATGACTTCAAGGTGGTGAGATTTCTAGACACTCTCAATACCAGTTTGATGGCCGACACGGATTTTGTGGATGTCGAGCTGGAAGTGTACCGTTCGGGCCCTGGTTTAGGGAAACAGTTCGACACTCTTGTTGATTCAAACATGCTCAATATTTTCGTTCACTATGAAAGGACGAAAGTGTACGACAATGGGTTCTTTTACTGGTGGGTAAAGCCCAATCAAGATTATGATGAGAGAATTGTTTCATTCGATTGTAGGAATGAGGTGTTCAGAACGACGCCGCTTCCGGATAAAAGTGTTGTTGGGGTTTGTTACCAAGGATGTCGGAGACTCATGGTGTTGAATGGGTTTGTTGCTATGGCGGTTCGTTCTTACAGATGGAAGAATAAGGTGTCGTTTTCTATATGGGTTTTGCTTGAATTTGGTGTGAAGGAATCATGGACTAAGCTGTTTGAAATTGGGCACTATTTCGATTTGGAGTGGCCATTGTGCTTTTGCAAGAATGGGGAGTTGTTTATGGAGAACAGAGAAGGGCAGCTGGTCTTGTATGATCCTTTTACGCAGACAACCAAGAATCTTCAACTTAACGGGTTTACTAAATCGTTCCTTAACACGCAAAGTTCAGGAGTTCAGGCACAGACAAATATATTGAGCTGATCTAAGAGGAGGTAAGGTATGATATAGTCTTCAATGTGCCTTTTCCTTTTATATAAATTGTCCTAAACATTGGCTTTGAGTGCTAAAAAACACCAATTGACAAATATGTTGAGCTGATAAGAGGAGGTGAGATGTGGTTCACTCTTTAATATGCCGTATCCTTTTATATAAAATTTCCAAAACATTGGTGTAAGTAATACTTTTTTGTGTTTAGCAATTGATGCATTTGATAGTTACTTTGTAAAGAAAGGCGAGGGTGCTTAGCGAATTACATGGTGACCTCCATTGTCGACAGCTGAAAAAATCAAACCATTCAACCAACACTCCCTCCCTCTTTCATAAACCAGATCAATATTTCTCAAAACCTGTCAGCTGAGTATGTAATAAAATGGGGAAAAGAAAGGAAACTTGAAATGTCTTTTATGAAGAAACTTGTTAACATAGAGTCAATGATGAAAGCAAACTAAACCACTATGACAAAAGAGGGAAGAAAAATGTGATTCAATTCAATGTTCATTCAGTAATGGTACTTAAATATTAATTTTGTGCTTCCCATAGTTAGAGTTGAAAATGTACCAGAATATAAAAGTGTCTTTTATCTCCAAGATGGGTATGAAATAGGAAAATGAGGTTTTAAAAGAGCAATAGACATGAAACTGAGGCTTGAAATTGAACATGGTTAGCTACAATATTTTCAAGAAAGCCAAGCCATGTAGAACAAAGCTCAAACTGTCAATTTTCATGCAAAATCAATTGGTGAAACATGAAAATAGAGTCCAAATTTAAGAAATCCTTAGAGCCCATTTTCAATTTTTTTTAAAAAAATAAAAAATAAAAACTACATTTGGATAGACATTTTTGAGAATCTACTAACCTTAACCCTAGGAGATGGTTCTGGTAGGAGATGTATTGTTTGGAACCTAGAAGAATTGGCCAGACTTGTTATGTGCAATTTCCCTCATCTCTTCTTGAAATACTTGGGGTTATGATGTGGTTTGTAAAAATTTTGAGGATAAAAAAGATTAAATAACAAAAGACAAGATTTTCTGGAATGGGCTGTCCTTGGCTTTACCAAAGGCCCATAAGTCTTATTTTGTGTTTGAGTCCTTGTCCTAGGAGATGTTCGGAACCTAGTTGGAGTTGTTTCTCATTACCTGAAATAGAGATGCTACTGTTGCAGTTCACACATATTGTTTGAATGGAAATTGTTGGTGGAATACGTAATTTAATCGTGCAGTCCGAGATTGGGAGCTAGAGTTCATACAGTCATTTCAAGATGATCTATACACTCCTAAACTTAATCCGGGAGAAGAAGAGGACAAGCTGGTCTGGTCTGGTCTCTCTCCAAGAGCCATGGGTTTTGTGTTAATAATTATTATAAGGCTTTGAGGAAAGGGGCCAACATCAATTTCCCATAGATATCTATTTGGTGTGTTGGAGCTCCACCACCCGTAACTTTCTTTACTAGAACAGCTGTGAAAGGCTCAATTCTAGCTGCCGACAATTTGAGGAAATGGGGCATTATAATTTCTGATTGGTGTTGTGTGTGCAAATCTAATGGAGAATGAACTGATCATCTTGTTCTTCATTATGAGACTGCTAGAGTTATGTCCTTGGTTTTATGATTGTTCAATGTAAGTTGTGTTATGCCAAAACATATGATGAAACTATTGGCTTGTTGGCAAGAGAACTTTGAAAGAAGGTTAATGATGGAATATGAAAGTTCATGCCTTTGTGTTTGATCTAGCAGTTGGAGGGAAAAGTATATGCACAGGTTTAAAGGAAAAAAGCTCTATAGTTGAAGTACTTGTTTTTAGTGATTTTTTAGCTATGATGAATTTTAGATGCTATGTTTCTTTTGTTTTTGTTTTGTTTTGTTTTTTTTTTTTTTTTTTGGCCTTTTGGTTTCTCCTTTGTATACACCATGTATACTAGGTTTGTTCCTCTTTTTGTGCTTTTTAATAAAGTTCATTTACTTCCAAAAGAAAAACCCTCTTCAATCTTATAGCTGGCATGTAATTTGCAAAAATCATAAAATGTACCTTTTATACATGTTGTGTCAAGTTGGTACAACAGAACCTTTAGGCATTAATGTGCATTTGAATGAGCTAGTTTTTGTTAGCTTATCTTGCTTTAAAAACAAGTTTGGTAAAATAAATTGTACCTTGAAAAGTTGGGTGATGCGGGAGACGCAAGAAGTCATTGGGCTATCTGTAGATTAGCCAAACAGCCAAATAAGTATGATTAGATTAGTCATTGACATTAAGGGAAACTTAGTGGTTGTTAATTGTGGAGCTCCATCTTAATTTCTATGTTTTAAACTAAAATTTTGTACTGTATGTTATATCATTGAGAATAGCAAAAATGTTTCATGAAGCTCTTATAATATGTATAACTTTTGAAACTTGATATCATGAATCATTATCTCTGCAATATTTTGAACATAGTTGTTTCTGTTGGCATAACTTGTTATTCCTATTGGACGTAAAAGCTGTTTCTCTGCTTTATTATAATATCTGCAATAGGACTTTATAATTAATTCCTGCCTTGTTTCTGGAACTCAAGTTGGATATTCAATTTATTGTTAAACTGTAATGGGAGTGAAAAAATGACATCTTTGGAGGTGACGGAGTAGGTGAAAAATGCAAGAGTTGAAAAACAAGTTTTTGGAAGAAACAGTTATTCACTTATTCTGAAGAAAATAATTCCATAGAATTATTATTATTTATTTTTTGTCTAGGTTTAGGAATTAAGCCAATAGTGTTGAGATTTTTATGTTTAGCCCAAATCTTTATTCTAGTTTATCATTTTATGAGTTGATATTTTCTTTTAGTAGTATCCTTACTTCTTCTGTTTAAAAATTTTTCAATCTTCTAGATTTTATAATTTCATCTTCACATAAACCTTCTTAATAGAACAACTTTTTATTTTGTTTTTAAGGGAATAAGGAACTAGAATTCTCTTCGGAGGTGGTCTCTCAATTCACAAAGACATGATCAAGTGGCATAAAAACATTACGATATCTAAAAATAGATATGCTTCTTCAACATTCGTATTTATACATGATGATCTTGTTTTGTTTTATCTTCAGTTTCTAGTGACAAGCTATTACAGAATAGTTCTAGATACAGAACCTGCTATTATGGATAAATTTTTAAATTTGTTATTACTTTGGCCCCCTCATTCTTAAAGTTCTAGTTCCACCCCTGATTATGTAAATGTAAAACCAATAAAAAGAAAAACACTGTATTCACTGCTACATCTTCGGAGTGGAAAAGAATCTCTCTTGGGAATTTTCATTTCCATTTACCTGAAAAAAGCATCATAAATGTTTTTTTTTTTCCACACTTGCTATCATTGGACATAGGCATTATTAATTTTTTTTTCCAGATGATCTCTACTTACCCTGCATATCTTTGGTTCAACAGGTGTGCGAGGAGTGTTATGGACATCAACATGGTGAAATTATATT
The DNA here is from genome assembly GCA_023621385.1 of Quercus gilva. Classification (NCBI taxonomy): domain Eukaryota; kingdom Viridiplantae; phylum Streptophyta; class Magnoliopsida; order Fagales; family Fagaceae; genus Quercus; species Quercus gilva. The sequence goes on from CM042476.1 coordinate 28,577,503, forward strand.
TTGATTCAGGTGAAATATTTAAGTGCTTGTTAGAGCTAGTCACACTGTCACAGAAGTATAATATTAGCTTAGTGTATGGTGTTTGCTGTATATTTGTATGAATGTTTTCTGGTTAGCTACTTAGAGACAGGTTACTAGTTTGGTGCTGTGTCCCCAGTTGTTTCAAGTGTACAAGACTATATAAGCTTGATAAACAAATACAGTGAGAAATACAGACAGAGGGAGGAGCTTTGTTATTTTTGTATTTTGTGGGGATTACTTTAACCGAATTTCACTTTGAAATGTTGGCCTCTGATTAGTGGAGGGATGATTTGGGTCTCCACTAGCTGAATTTTCTGATTCACATATACACTACGAAGAAGTTTGTAGCCAAACACTTTAATTTCATCTAAAATAATCCTCATTTCCAGCAATGTGTATCTTTCACTTGTACGATTTCCAGTAATGCTAAACCAAATCCCGCTTGATCTCTCACCACTTTCAGATCCTAAATTTTACCATTACGATCTTGACATAGTTGCTTCCTGTCATGGTCTCATCTGTCTCTACTACCGTTCCCAACATGGCGACATCCAGAGGTGGCTTGATGCATTTGGAGGCATTTGGGGGCTCCCAACATGGCGACATCCAGAGGTGGCTTGATGCATTTGGAGGCATTTGGGGGCTTAAGGTGAAAACTAAAATTAGAACAATTAATATATTTAAATATGACTTTAAAAAATATATATTACTTAAATTCTACTATCTTATTTTAGATACAAAATTATTACTAATTAACATGAGCAATGTAGATTTTTTTATTCTTTATTTTTTTATTATTATTATAGAAAATCTGTAGATGCAAAAAATTGACATAACTTTTACATTTGTTGATATGATAGATTGATAGTGGTAAGTAAAAGAGTAATATTAGTGGTAGACTTAGATAAAAACTAATAAAAGTTTGTCACCTCAATTATTGTGAAAAACATTATAAATTTTTTTTGTGTATTGTTTTTTTTTTAGATGTGCTACATTCATAATATTTTCCACAACAAATCCTAATTGTTAAGTTGTTATTGGTTCTAATTTAACCTTATTACTGAAATTATGTATTTTGCTATCAATAAGTAATAGACTCTAATAACCTATTACTTAAGATTTGTTGTAAAAATATTGTGAAAAATATTGTGAATGTAACATTTTTACTTGGTAAAAAAAAAAAAAAAAATTTATTTTAAGTAATGGCTAATATTTGAGCTTAATTAAATTAAAATTTGGGGCATTTTTTCTACTTGGGGCTTTAAGCGACTGCATCAATTGCCTACCCTGTAGAGTCGGCACTGGCGACATTTACCTATGGAACCCCACCACCACGTCGTTGTCATCATCAGGACTCAAGCCTCTTCCTCCTGTTACCCCTCGTGAAAAGTTCAACGTCGAGCCTTATAGTGTTGGGGTCGTCTTCGACCCAATATCCAATGACTTCAAGGTCCTCAGGCTTCTGAATGTTATGTACAATGAAAACCTCGAAGCAGAAGTGTATACCACAAGTACTGGTTCGTGGAGACTGCTTGAAGATTGTAGAGGACTTTCCCCACTCTTTTTGTCCTGATTTTCGGAACACAGTGTACATGGGTGGATTCTTTTTCTGGTGGACAATCGATGCGGGCGTTGAGAGTATTGTTGCTTTTGACTTCAGCAAGGAGGTTTTCATACTGATGACACTCCTGGACCTTTCTGCTTACCCGTGTTTCAGCCAACTCACGGTGTTGAACAAGTCTTTTTGCGGTGCTGGTTAACCCTTTTGGAGACGGGATTAATTTCCCAAGGCATTTATAGCCGTTACCCTTATTCAGAGGACAACACAGATATCCCTTATGCATAGGAGGGTGATTTTTTAGATATATGGGTTTTGCTCGAATTTGGTGTCATGGACTCATGGACAAAACTTATTAAAATTTAACCTCTGCCATTTGAATAGGCAGTTGGGGCAATTAGACTCTACTATTGTTGATTGCTTTGCCATGGTTTGCTGGGGTATATGGTTTAAGTGTAATGCTGTCTGTTTGAAGTAAGTTTCTCTCCCTTGCTCCCAAATTTACTCTGATTCTGTTGCAAGACTGCATGAATTTCACTTGGCTGTTGACTCCATGGTTAAACCAGCTGTTTTTTCTTGCCCCAATCACTCGGATGGCATCTGTTTTTCTCACTTTGGCCATCTGGTGGACGACTCTTGCGCTGCTGCCTCTAAGTTTCGAACTTGTTTTTTCTCTCATGTCCGTAGAGATTGTAATAGAGTTGCTGCCAAATTAGCTAAAAACTCTAAATTTTTGTTTGCGCCTTTGGTTTGTATTGAGGACATCTCTGAGAATGTCTCTCCCTTTGTTTCTCATCACAGACTTCATCTGTTGATTTAATATATTTGATTTGGTCGGTTTTCTCAACAACAACCAAAAAAAAAAAAAAATTATGCCACTTGTGTTTTCAACCAAATTCTTTCTATTCACAATATTTTCAGTGTGTTTCAAGTTTTAAAAGGTAAAACGTTTTACAACTTTTTATAAAAGATTTTATTGTAAACAAAAATATTTTATAAGTTTAATTTGACCATATTTTACATTCAAATGATCACCTCCAAATGAAAAAAAATATTTTTCAGAAAATATTTTATTTCAAAACAAACAGAGCTTTGTTAAGTTCTTTAGATGCATGCGGCTCATATTTATATTCAAAAACACATTTATATTGAATTTAATTTTCCTTCAAATAGAAATATATTGGGGTAAATTATATATTTAGTCCCTAATTTTAGCATCATATGTCAATTTAGTCCCTAATGTTTCATTTGTGTCATTTAAGTCTCCAATATTTTGTTATTGTATGAAAATAGTCTTTGCCATTAAGTAATAAATGGAAAATGTTGACGTAGCTAACTAAAAAAAATAATTTATGCCACATGGGATGCTAAGTGTATTGACATAGAAAAAAAAAACCTATTTTCTGATTTCAACTCTAGAGAGAGAACAATGTCTAGCTTCACCCGACTGTAAACTTCATTAAGTCATTTATATTTGTGTCTAAGGTTCAATTCAGAATGAGAAATCAAAATTCAGAAGACCAGTTTCAATTTATGAAAGTAACTACTAATACTATCTCCTTCCTCTCAGCTTACCAAAACAAACAAAATCTAAATTATTAATAAAGAAAGAATGCTACAATTTCAACTTAAGGGCGGCGACGCTAGCAACCACGTGATTAGATCAACAACTTCAATTACAATTTCAACCAACAACTACTAACTAAGAAGCATTGATAATAATAATTGGAGATTGTAGGTGAAAACCCAAAGGCAGAGAGAGTGGCGTTACTGTTATTTGTGTGTGGTATATGCTCGTGGCCATGGTTAACAAATTATTAATGCTATCTCTTTTTGCTATATGATCGACCAAATGCCTCAAAGAAAATGAAACACCTTAGTAGAAGCAGGGAAAGATATGGATGGATGTAAAGCAAGGCAGAGGGATGAGTGTTGGAAAGAAGAGGGACTAAGATAGTTGTATTTGGGTAGGCATTCACTGTTTGCTACCATTGGAGATTTAAGCTTACACAAAGAAGAGTGTTAATGGAGAAAGAGACGAATTCTTAGGTTTTTGTTAGCCATTGGATGAGGTGGTGTTGATTAATTGGATTTTTAATCATGTCAGTACACTTCGCATCCATGTGGCATAAAAAATAAATTTTTTATTTTAGCTGTTACCAACGTCATTATTTTTCATCCATCACTTAACGGCAGAGACTATTTTAACACAATACTAAAAGGTTAGGGACTAAACTGATACAAGTGAAACATTAGGGACTAAATTGAAATATGGTGTAAATGTTAGAGATTAAATACGTAGTTTACCTACTATATTGTTTATAAATAAAAAGCGAAAATACTATTTTCGTCCCTACTTGTTTAGCTCATTCCCATTTTGGTTTCTCATTTTTATTTTTACTGCTTTTAGTCTCTATTTTGGAAAACGCATTTGTTGTGGTCCCTACCGTTACCTCAGAGACGGAATTTTCCTAAGTGGCAGACAGCGAAATAAAATATTGTTTTCTTTATTGCAACGTGTCAACTGTTGCTCCACATGGCAACTTCCTGCCATTAAGTAGTCATGTGACTCTCATGGGACTTCGTTTTTAACCACCCATGCGTGTGAAAGTTTCAGAAAACCCTAAATTAGCCCTTTAGAAACCCAAATTTCTGAAAATCTTTTCTCACTTGCTCTCATTCGCTCAACAATCACACACCATACCTACTAAGAGCTAAAAATGATCGTCTGAAAAACCATTCGACACACACCATACCTAATTTATCATTAGAAACCTAAAGAAGATGTTCTGTGATTGTGAAAGCTAGATTGCAAAGGTATGTTCTCTTTCTCTCTCTCTGCCTCTCTATCTTTATAGCTTTGTGTAGTGGACACCTTTTTCAGGGACCACAACGTTGACTTGATAAAGAATAAAATATTTTTGTTGGTATTTGTATTGTTTGTTTGTATTGTGTGTTTCTTTTTGAAAAATGCTCAAGTCCATGTATTCCTATGATGCTGTTTTTTGTGATTGACTTTTATTTGTTTATTACTTTATTAGACTAAAAAAATATTTTTAATTTACAGAAGTGGATATCTATTTTCATTGTAAATTACATGCAGGATGGATGAGTTTTTTACTCCACATCTCCACCATGGTGGGCATTTCACTTGGGACCCTCAAAAGTATATGGGAGCAACAGTAGATCAAGTAGAAAATTGTGACCTAGATAGGTGGTCAAAAGTAGAAATTGAGAGTATCTATAGGGACTTTGGATACACTGTAGTTGATAGGCTCTAGTTTAAGATGTCTGGTATGAACCCAAAGCATGCAAATTTCCACTAGGTAGTTAATGATGATGTTGTTGTGTTCATGATAGACTTGGTGAAGGGTTATGAAGAGATTCATGTGTTTGTTGAACATCCAGTGGATGCGCCACTTGAGTTACCAGTGGAGGATTTTGAACCCTTAGATGTTAGATAACCTGTTGAGGAACCAGAAGGTGTAGATGCTCAAGCCTTAGAGGTTGTTGGTGATGATCAACAAAATGAAGATATGGTTTATTGTGTTATTAGTGACAGTGAGAGTGAGAGTGATCATTATTATGGTCATGCAAAGTAAGAAGATAATAATGATAATGATTATGAGTATGGACATGGTAATGATGACTACAGAGATGATTTTTCATAGTTTGATGGACATGTTGATGGTGAGTACAAAGATGATTTTTCAAATTTTGGTGGAAATGCTAGTGATGATTATAGACCTGATTTTTCATAGTTTTGAGGCCATGATAATGAGGTAAATGCTGAACGGGTTTATGCTAGGAGGCATGGCAAATAACCAATGGCTGAGGACCAACAACAGGACCCAATTGATGAACAAAGAAAGGAGTGTAATGAGATTGAGGGAAGTGACCTCAAGGATGAACCAGAAATGAAACCAATGATATTGGTGAAGAAAGTACTGATAGTTGGGATCATGAAGCTGATAAGGTTGAGGTTAAACCAGGCCAAATGGGTGTTGGTGTAATAAATTCTGGTTATGAGAGTGAGGATTTGCTGAGTCTTGATGAATCATCATTTGACAATGATCACGGTGATGCTTTAAGTGATGATGACAACCCTATTGCTGAGTTAAACAACTCTATTAGGAGAAGCAGATTTCCAATATTCAAGCCAATAGCCAAAGTTGAGCATATTAGGTTTGAGAAGGATATGTTGTTTATCTCACCTAAGCAATATAAAGAGGCTATAACTAATTATGCAATACATGGAAGTTGGGGTATAAGGTTTGTGAAAAATGATTTGGTAAAGGTAAGAGCCAGATGTTAGCCAGGGTGCAAGTTTGTTGCCTATCTTGCAAAGGTGTCAAGGGATAAGAGCTACAGATTGAAAACACTCAACATGGAACACATGCACCAAGAGTTATAAAAATCCAAGCTGCATAGTATCATACATAGGAAAGAAGTTAATGAAGAAGGTTAGGAGACAGTCAGACATAAAGCTCAAAGATATTCAGGATGTTGTGCATGAGAAGTTTGCGGTGGATATAAGTGCAGGTAAAGCAAGTAGGGCTAGAAAGAAGGCTCAAGATGTTGTTGATGGGGCTCGCATAGCACAGTTCAACCAACTTTGGGAGTATTGTGAAGAGTTAAGGAGGTGCAGCCCTAGGAGCACAATGCTAATGAAGGTGCATACCTTCAATGATGGTGATTTGGCAACTGAACAGGGCTTGGTAGTTGGGCTTCCATATTTTGAAAGATTGTACATCTGTCTCGATGGTTGCAAGAAGGGCTTCTTGGTTGGATGCAGGCCAATCAATGAACTAGATGCATGCCATTTGAAGACCAAGACAGGTGGCTAGCTGATGTGTGTTGTTGGTAAAGATCCTAATGATGAATACTTCCCTTTTACCTATGTAGTTGTTGAGGCTAAAACCAAGGACTCATGGACTTGGTTTTTGAATTTATTATTTGCTGACATAAGGGATAGCCAGAGATGGGTATTCATATTTGATCAATAGAAGGTGTGTACTGTCCTTTTACATGCATTTGATATTTAATGTTGGTGGTTAGAAGTTTTAGCAGATATGTAATAAATGTTTGTTCTTTGCAGGGATTGGTGCAGACCTTTGTTGACAATTGGCCACAATACGAGCACAGAATTTGCTGTAAGCATCTATACAATAATTTGAGGAAGAATCACCCTGGTGTACTTATTAGAGACTTCTTTTGGAAAGCAGCCAAAGCTACTGATCAACAAGAACATGAGAAGGCAATGAATGAACTGAAGGAAGTTGATGAAGATGCATACAAGTGGTTGTAGTCTTACTTAACAACTATTTGGGCTAGACATATGTTCAGAAGCGATGGTCAGAGTGACACAATTCTGAACAACATGTGTGAAAATTTCAACAATAGGATAGTTAAATTTAGGAATAAACCTATAATCACCATGGTAGGCCATCTATACAGTTTGATCATAATTTGTGATTTATAAATGTACTTTATATAAATGTGCTGAAATGTGCTTTGTGATTTCTAAATGTGGTGAAGTGTGCTTTGTGATTTCTAAATGTGCTTTAAATGTGCATAAATGTGCTTTGTGATAAATTCCCCTATTCTTTTTACGTAGTTGTAGCTTGAGTGCATTAGGTTGTATTAAATGACTACATTTCAAGTAAACAAGGATATGATGGTAGAATTAGAGCTGTGTCCTAAGATAAGGAAAAGACTATATAAGGAGAAGATGGCTTGCAGCAGGTGGCTAGCATGTTGGGCTGGTCATAGCAAGTCTGAAGTGAAGAATGGCTTGGGAAGTTTTATTGTGGATTTGGCTGAATCCAAGTGCAGTTATAGGAAGTGGGGCATAACTGGCATACCATGTGCCCATGCCATTTCTTGCATCTTTTTCAACAGGGAGGATGCTAATAAGTATGTTCATCCTTGTTATAAGAGGACTACATACATTGTTTGCTATGAGCCCATTATAGATCCCATCAATGGCCAGAATATGTGGACACCTAGTGGTTTGCCACCTGTGTAGCCTCCTATCAAAAGAAAACCTCTTGGCAGGCCTAAGAAGAAGAGGGCTCAGGGGCTTGATGAACCTAGAAATTATAGAAAGAACAGAGGAATAGGCATTTCCAAGTAGTGCAAGGCATATGGGAAGTTAGGGCACAATAGGAGTAGTTGTAAGGGAAAAGTAGGAGGGAACTCCTCCCTACTTGGGAATACAAACCAAGCCAGAAGGACCACTAGGAAGATAAATTTGGTCTGTGTTGATTACTTACTATGTGGCTTGCTCAATGATGGTTATTTGGTCTGTGTGTTGATTACTTATGATTTGGCTGTTTGCAGGCTACCAAGAAGGGTAATGCAAACAACCTAACTGTTGAACCACCTACCTCTAATGCTGAGCTAACAATACATAATACACCACCAACCACCAACCTCCAATGCTAATGTGTTCATAAGTGCATTTCCACCCTCAACTGATATCCAACCCAATCCAAGGCAAAAGAGGTAGAAGAGGAGGAGGGTTGTCACCTCTGAGACACTTAATGCAACTAGCTAGGAATGCAGCAAGATATATGGAGGCAATGAGGTTTGCTGGGAGGCAGTGAGGTTTGCTGGGAGCCAGTCCTCTATCCATGATCTTGGGAGATAATCATACATACAAAAATGCAAAACATCTGGTCAGATGTGATGAATTCATGATTTGGTACAATAGAACTTTATTGTGATGTTTGGTTCACATTTTCAACCATAACATGTCAAAAATGCATACATAACAGGTACAACAACACTTCAAAGTGGTGAATTAATGTTGAAAGTGATGTTGGTCCAACCAAAATTTGAAAGTAATGTGGGTGATGTTAGGTTCAAAATTTCAACCATTACATGTCAAAAAATGCATACTTAGCAGACATAAACATCACAATATTATCTTAATAAATATTACTCTAAAAACACATCAATTATCAACAAAAATTGGACACATTGCCATAAATATTATATAGATGTTCCATTGATATGTAGTTCAAATTACAGGGAGAATTATGTGTTCCAATGCTAATTGGAAACACACTGCCAAAACATACAATCACATGCCAAACCATACCAAAACAAAGCATCACTTCCCAACACATACCACTTCCTAACAAACTACCAAAACCTACAAAAGGACCCTAAAAATTTTGGCTTTTTCTTCTAAATCCCAACACTAATTCCTACCCACCTATCTAACCATGTTCACCCCGCCTATCTAACCAACCAAAGATAGGATCACACAAAGCATCATCCCACTTATCATCAGAGACAACACCAAACAAATGAGCAACCTCTTCTCTCTGTTCTTGTAGCTTGTAACCTCAGCTTCAAGTGTTAGTATCCATTGCCTCTGCTCTGGGATCAGCACCTTGCCACGCTCACAGATTTCATCATCACGCCATTGGAAAAATTTACACTTACGTCCAGCCTACATCCAAAAGCACAATAGAATCACTATAACAGGTCAAATCAGAAAACTTAATTGGAAGTCACTTTCAACCTAAAACAAAGCATCACTTTCAACCCATTACATTATTAAATACACATTACTCAAATACACATCAATTAAATACACGTACCTAGAAATTTGGACACCCGTAGAACTTTCTGCTAGGGTTGTCAGGTGTCCATGATACCATTAGCACAGGTCTTTTAGAGTAGAAGCATGTGGTTGGGCCTCTTTTCTTTAAGCTTCCACCAGTTGATATAGAGCTTGATTCCATGAGCTCAAATCATGAGGATGATGTTTGGGCAATGTTGTGGGAGAGGAGTTTGGATCGTAAATTTAAGGGTTAGGGATTTCAACTGATTTGGGAGCTTTTATGTGGGAGAGGAGCTTTACACATGTGAGAGGAAGTCACGTGAGGTTGGCGTGGGTGAGGCTCGCGTGGAGAGAGTGCACTGACAAGTTGCAATAAAGATAATAATATTTTATTTCGCTGTCTGTCACCTAGGAAAATCACTAAGATAACGATAGGGATCACAACGAAATGCATTTTTCAAAATAGGGACTAAAAACGGTAAAAATAAAAAAATATGGATCAAAATAGGAATGGGCTGAAAAAATAAAGACAAAAATAATATTTCTGCCTAAATAAAAAACTAAAACCTGTACTTAAGTACTGTATATTATTAGAGAAAACATTGGGCCAGTAGCTAGCGTAAAAGATGTGTTTTACGCCAGCCAATCCTGACCTGCCACGTCACCTTTTTTTTTTTAGTAGAAAAGATTAAGCTTAAGTCTCTCGTCTATTCTCACCTCCCCTGATCTCTCCATCTATGACCTCTATGGCCGGAGCTTCAAAGCTCAACACAAGCCACCAACACCAAAACTTGAAACAAAAATCCTTTCTTTCTTACACCCCCAAACCTAAACCCAAATCAAAATCCTTTCTTTTTCCAAATCATTAAACCCCAAAAAAAAACCAAATCCCCAAACCCATAAACAGGTAGGCATTAAAAAGAGAAATTTTCAATTATAAATCAAAGAATAACAACAGAAAAATATAAAGATAAAGAGAAATAGAGATAGAGAGAGAAGCCGAGGGAAAATGGGGCCACCCCAGTGGTGGCTAGATTGGGTTTGTCATCGCCATCGCTGCCAGTATAGGTTTGTGTGGTTGAGATCTCTAGGTTTGCTAGATTGTGTGGTTATGGGTTTGTCGAAGTTGTAGCCCTGGTTGTGCATTGTGGGTCGCGGTGGTTGTGTGGATTTTAATGGGTTTGCGGTGGGTTTTTGATTTCAACGGTGGTTGGTGTTTTTCTTTTTCTTTTCTTGGTTGATGCAGTTGCGGGTTTGAGTTTATAATCTGGTTGTGATTTTGGTGGTTGGAGTTGCGGTTGTTGAGTGGGTTGCTGGCTAGCGGGTTGTGGTTGGTGGGTTGCTGGTTTGTTTGTTTGTTTGTTTTTATTTTTTTTGTTTTGTTTTTTTTGTTTTTGTTTTTTTTGTTTCAGAGGCGGTGGCTGGTGGTATGGGTTTGCTGGGTAGAGAAGAAAGGGAGTTGAGTTTAGTGGTGGCTCGCGGTAGCAACTATTGGTTGAACTATGGAGTTTTGGCCATGGCAATGGTGTTGGTGGCTTGTGTTGAGCTCTGAACCTCCGGCCATGGAGGTCATAGATGGAGAGATAGGGGAGGAGAGAAGAGAAGAGAGGCTTAAGCTTAATCTTTTCTGCTAGAGAAGAAAAAAAAAAAGGGTGACGTGGCAAGTCAAGATTGGCTGGCGTAAAACACACATTTTACGCCAGCTCTTAACCCAATGTTTTCTCATATTATTATCGTAGAAGAACTACATCGATGATTACGAACAATGTTACCAGGGGCGGAGCCACCTTGCTCCTTGGGGGGGCCATGGCCCCCCCAAAATTTAAAATTTTCTCAATAGCATATATAGCAAAAAGATATAGGCCCCCTCAAAAAATTATAACCGGCCTCCCCCATTTGTTTAGAAGACTAAAACTTTGTCTAACAGCTAAAACTTCTCCTCAAATAAAGGAATAGTTGAGCTCTCCAATTATTCAAAGACTTGTAAATAATCTAGTAGACAATGACCTACTCTTTTACATTTTCCTCTTTATTCTTATTCTCAAGCTACGTACCTTTTGCTTTTTTCTCCTCAATATTGCTGCCAGCCTCATTGTTTAGTTAATATTAACAGAACAAAACTCATCTCAACACAGTCACACAAAACTGAAAACCCTCACAGCTAGTAAAAACAAATCTATCCCTTTTTTTTTCCGTCTCATTACTGCTATAGTAGAGTAGTGAACTTGGAAGTATGTGAGGATGTGGGTTTGTGTTGGGGGATAATTCATTAAAATATTTTTAAAATAATAATATGAATGATAAAGTGGATGTTGCTTAAAATAATAGTGGAATTTGTTTTTCTTTAATGTAACATCTATATAATTGACAAAAAAATTAAGGTACTTTTTAGGTTAATTCTTGAGTCATATTGAAGATATTAGTAATTTAAAATTTAGGACACTTGTAGCAACAAATGTTTTTTTTTTTTTTTTTTTTTTAAATGCAAAATGTTCTTCTTTAATGATTTGATGATGGTGGCTAAATTTAAGATGCCTGTAGCAAAATTTAGAATTCATAATTTGATGATAATAGATTAATTTTATTCTATGAAAGATTATCGTCATGCAAATTTTTTTTGGATATTATGTATGTCTATAGTGAATTAGACAATTTATGAATATATTAGAGTTGATAACTTTGTATTCAATATATTTATAAATTACAATTATTGTATAAATACTGTAGCTCGCCCCCAAGTTAAAAATCCTGGCTACGACCCTGAATGTTACGAACAATGTCAACAAGCTATTTGCCTGAGGCAATTGTGGAAAACATACTCTCACGCCTCCCACCTAAAACCCTAAATCGTTTCAGATGCGTCTCTAAAACCTGGCTTGCTTTCATTGGAACCCCCGACTTCCTCTCCAAAAACATCCTCAATCACTCCATTCTCGTCCCCAACGACACCGTGCAAAACCCTAATCCTCCCTTCCTCCTCGTGAAAGCCTTTAACAACAAAAAACATATCTGCAACTTCCTTTCTTATGACACCCTCGACAGTTTATTCCATGTCCAGGTCCAGCTTGACTTCCGCAGTCCAGGTCCTCTCGACCTTCAAATAGTCGCTTCCTGTCATGGTCTTATCTGTCTCTACGACACACAAACCCAAGGTGTCTACCTATGGAACCCCACCACGTCGTCGTCGTCGTCATTGTCATCATCATCATCATCGGGGCTCAGCCGTCTTCCTCCTGTGAGCCCTCGTCCCTACTGGTACTTCAACGTACGTGTTGGGTTTGGATTCGACCCTATAAACAACGACTTCAAGGTTGTCAGGGTTGGGGAAAGGTTTCCTGTGTTTAACATTTTTGAGAAAGGATTATCAAAAAATAGTTTTAGGAAAGAAATTGAAGCGGAGGTTTATAGGGTAAGCAGTGGTTCGTGGAGACAGATCGACCTCGGACCTGTCATTTTTGGTTTTCCATGGGGCTCCACAACTTACCTGGATGGTTTTCAATGGGGCTCCACAGCTTACATGAATGGAGTCTTTTTCTGGTGGACAAAGCAGAAGGTTGATGACAACATTATTGCGTTCGACTTTAGTGAAGAGATTTTCAAAACTACGCCATTACCGGAGATCGGTAATGCTGACACTTACTCCAGTAGACTTACGGTGTTGAACAGCTTTGTTGCTATTTTGGTTATACCTTTCGATCGTAAGGTGAAGAGGAGTAGTTTTGAAATAGGGCCTCATTTTGTTGATATATGGGTTTTGCTTGAATTCGGTGTTAAGGAGTCATGGAATAAGCTTTTTACAATTACAACCCCATCAACTTGGAGAGGGCCATTGGGGTTCTGGAAGAACGGGGAGCTATTCATAGAGAATGGCAACAATCAGTTGGTTTTGTATGACCCTTTTACAAAGATAGAGAAGAATCTTCAACTTGATGGGATTGAAGAGTATTTTGGTTCGTTTCCAAATTACTTCCAGGTTGTTCCATATACGCAGAAAGAAGATATTGAGCTCAAAAAGGAGGTCAATCCTTGAGGTATGGTATAATGTGTCTTATTCTTTTATACATGTTTTGGTATTTGTTTTTCCTTTTTGTCCGGTAGCTCATTCTTTGTGGACGCATATGCTTCGTTGTTTGGAGTCGATTGAGTCATGCTAGGTTCAGTTGTGGACTTGTTCTTTTGTTGGTATCATTGACTTGGGAAGCATAGTTCTGATATTTGGAATTTGGTTCCAAGCTGTTTAACGTGGACTATTTGGACTAAACGGGATCGGCGTTCTTTTGAGGATAATGGGAAAACTGTGGTTTAGTTAGTAGATTTATGCCAATAGACCCTCATTAATTGGTCTCGATGCTAGGGTCTCTCAAATTGTTCTACTCTTATGGATTTTCTTTTGTTTATTAGAATAGCTTAGTGGCTGTTTGCGGCTTCTTGTTTCTTATTTCTTTGTTCACTACTGTGAACTCTTTGTATTTTTCTTGCTACTCCTTTTTCAATAATACTTTCTTCTTAGTTATCAAAAAAAAAAAAAAAAAAAAACATGTTTTGGTATTTGTTGGCATTTATTTTCGTATTGGATGTTCCTAGGCTGAAGTCAGTTTGGTGGAATGACATAAGGATTTGATATTGTGAGCTGAATTTGAATCAGATACCCATAATGAGAAAGACTGATTGACATATGAGAAGGCAAATAAAGAATTTGAGTCTCTTTATTTTTATGATATGGCTGAAACATTAGTTAAAAATGTATAGAGAAATGCTACTAGTTTTCCTTAGTTTCTTCAAACGTCTGTGGTTATACATAATTCTGTTTTGACATATAGTTTACATAATATTCCAGCACTACCATAGACTATAATAGGTTTTACTATGCTATGTCAGTTAGTGGTTTAGCACTGTAAGAAGGTGTTGAATTTGTAGGCTTTGGCCAGGGGAAGATTATATATTAGATAACTGTATAGGAAATAAGGAATGGCTTTGTAGTGCAAGAAACTGTGTCTTATGGTTGGATTTTCTGGGGCTTTTCCTGGTGGCATTATTAAAACATTTCATTGTTCTTTCCCTGTCACTGTGTTTCCATCTATTTTTTCTCTGAGATTAATCATTGTCGCTGAGACAAGATGTTGGAATCCTAAAAAGGAAACTCTTTGCTGAATTTGAAGCAATTTAATTGTTTATCATGAAGTGGTAAGTAATAAGCTAGGATGCACGAACACTTCATTTGGGGTGTCATACTTGTGTCGTATCCGTATCGTAACTATGTCCTATTTGCTGTATCATGTTATAATTTTTCAAAAATTTCTTGTGTCAATGTCTTGTACTCGTACCCATACCCATGTCCGTGTATGTGCATCCTAGGTAATAAGTTACCTTCTTTGTTTCCTTTCTTTGATTCTTGGGAGCTGGGTTTTCTGGTGAGGAACCTTCCCTCATCCACAAGACCATGACATGTAAAATTGATTTCTCCATAGCAATTATGATAACAAGTCAATTATGTTCTTTTGCACTTATCAATAGTGACTGGCTTTAAAAACAATTCAGAGTAGGACAATTTGGACTGTAATTTCCATTAAGAACTTTGACTTTTTTTTGTAATTGAATATGAGAAAAGTTAAGGGAAAGGATTACTGTGGTTCAGATTTTATGTCGATCATATATCACTTTCAATGAGCTTATGATTCATTTGATGGTTTTTTATAGTGTGTGCCTCCAACTTCTTTTAGTTCTCTATCTGATTTTTCCTTTTGTTTTGCTGTATGTTCTAATATATTTCTCAACTTCTAGAGCACACTTACCTAAAAAAAAGTACCAGAATATACGTATATTTATTGCTTCCCATATCTACAAGATGAGAATGAACTACGAAGTGAAATGTTGTTCAGAATAAGGGAAAGTGAGGTCTTAAAAGAGCAAGAGACATGAAACTGAAGCTTGAAATTGAGCTTGGTTTACTACAATATTTTCAAGAAGATTGGGAGCTAGATTCCATGGAGTAATTTTGGAATGATGTAGATTCTACTAAAGTTAATCTGGGAGAAGATGATAATCTGCTCTGCTCTCTTTCAATATCCCTGGTTATAGTGTTAATAATTATTATTAGGCTTTGAGAAAAGGGGGGTGACAACGATTTCCCACGGAGATCTATTTGGTGTGTTAGAGCTCCAACATGGGTAGCTTTCTTTAGTAGGAGTAGGATAGCTACAAAGGGTTAAATTCTATCTATAGACAATTTGAGGAAACAGCACACTAAAGTTTATGATTGGTGTTGTGTGTGCAAATCTTATCGAGAATCAACTAATCATCTTTTTCTTCATTACTAGACAGCTACAACTGTGGTCCTTAGTTTTAAGCTTGTTCAGTGTAAGTTGGGTTATGTAAAAATCTATGAAGGAACTGTTAGTGACTGTTAAGAGTTAATTGTGCAGCTCCATCTTATTTTCTATATTATAGTCTTTAGTTTCTCAAATTTGGACGACATTTATTAGGGATTCAAAAGTTGACCATTTTTAATCAGGTCTTATCGGGGAAGTGGCATTGGCATTTTGGTTAGGAAGGTGATCTTTAATGGAGGAGGTGGATTAAATATGGTGAGTTAGCAAGGGCCAGGGGTTTAACTTCATAGTCCTGTATGGCGCTCTTATAGTTGTGGTATTTGGAAGGAAATTCAAGCAGGAAAGGGACTCTTTCTCTAGATTTGTGGGCTTTGGTTTAGCTATTGATAAAAAGGCTATGGTGTCAGATTCCACTGAGTTGATAAATCATTAATGGAGCAACCTTTGGAATCCTACATTTGTGAGATTTGCTCATGATTAGGAGCCAGAAATATTTGCTCAACTCTTCCAAACTCTCTATTCAATCTAGATCCGAATAGGTGTGGATGAAAATTGTTTTGAAGTTTGAGCAAGAATGGATGTTTTAGTGTCATTTTTATCTATGAGGTTTTGAGAGGTTCTAGTTGCATGGATTTCCTTTGGAATGCTATTTTGGTGGTATTTGTGGACAGAGAGCTAGCGCAAGAAATTATAGGGCTCTGAAATTTAGTCTCATAATGGAACTCTGCTATCTGCAAGACTCTAGCTTGAGATCCTCAAGAGAGTTTGGAAGGGTGAGACTAAGAGTGGAGAAGTGAAGAGGAAGTGGAGGTGTTTGAGAGTTTCTTAGGGAAGTTTGAGGCACGTTTGAGAAACAGTTCCCTCTGCATTTTTGGGTTTGAAAATTGGAAGTACTCCAGCTTTGGTGCTTTTTTGTTGAAAAGTTGTTTTCTTGTAGAAGGGGAAGTTGTATATGCAATCAAAGAATAGATTTTTTGGACTTGAGATTCTGTTATAACTATGAAATTGAGGGACACTGAGTAATATCAAAGCTATGCTATAAAGATTATTAATCTGAAGACATAAAGCTATGAAACTATGAAACCACGAAGCTATATAGCTTTGAAGCTATTACTCAATAGCTTTGACACACTGTAATTCTGTTATAGAAGGAGAACTTGTATATGCAATCAAAGAATAGATTTTTTGGACTTGACATTCTGTTATAACTATGAAATTGAGGGACACTGAGTAATATCAAAGCTATGCTATAAATATTATTAATCTGAAGACATAAAGCTATGAAACTATGAAACCACGAAGCTATATAGCTTTGAAGCTATTACTCAATAGCTTTGACACAGTGTAATTCTGTTATAGAAGGAGAACTTGTATATGCAATCAAAGAATAGATTTTTTGGACTTGACATTCTGTTATAACTATGAAATTGAGGGACACTGAGTAATATCAAAGCTATGCTATAAATATTATTAATCTGAAGACATAAAGCTATGAAACTATGAAACCACGAAGCTATATAGCTTTGAAGCTATTACTCAATAGCTTTGACACAGTGTAATTCTGTTATAGAAGGAGAACTTGTATATGCAATCAAAGAATAGATTTTTGGACTTGAGATTCTGTTATAGCTTTGAAATTGAGGGACACTGAGTAATATCAAAGCTATGATATAAATATTATTAATCTGAAGCAATGAAGCTATGAAACCACGAAGCTATATAGCTCTGAAGCTTTGACACAGCGTAATTCTGTTATAGCTTGGCAATACTGTTTGTCAAAGCTATAACATTGCATAGGTTTCCTGTTAGGGAAAAAAATTGCATAGGTTTTTTGGAATTGAAATTCTATCATAGATCTGACTTGTTTTAATCCTGTTATAGCTTTGACATTGATTGCTTAGTTTGTGACTCTGCTTGTTGGTATTATTTCCTATATTTACTGGATGATTGCATTTTTCTTATTTGCATAATTCATTTTGATTAACATGTACATAGTAACAAGTACATCCTAGTAATAGAACGACATAGTTTTACCTATCAAAACAGGAGCCAAATAGTTTCTAAAATTTCTGCTTTGTCATTCACTATGTTATCTATTTTAGGGATGGACTCAAGGAGACATGTTATTCTACCAAACACAGAACTACAAAACATGGTGTTTCACTATTTGGGGTTCATAGCCAAATGGTGTTGTGGAGCTTGTAACTAGCTGGTTGGGCAAGTTCAACAAACATAGAACTAAGGTGATTTGGAGCATGATTCCTCATTGCCTTAAGTGGGGTATTTGACAGGAAAGGAGTGTGTGTACATTTGAAGGGAATGAGAGATTGATTTGTGAATTGAAGCTTTCTTTATTCTAGGCTTTGTTTGAATGGACGAATGGTGCAGGTGTTTTTTCTTTTAATTAGTTCCCTGATTTTCTTGATTGTTGTACTCTCATTGCAGTTTAGTTTAGGCATTTTGCTGGTTCCATATTACACTGCCTGTGTGCTTTGGACTTGGTTCACTGTATTATTTCTTCGTTTTTCAATGAAGTTCTCTACTTTTCTTTTTTTTTTTTTAATAAAAAAATTCTGATTGATAAATGAGAAGACAAATAAAGAATTTATGGCTCACTTTTTGTGATCTGGTTGATATGGCTGTAGCATTAGTAAAAGTGTAAATAGAAATGCTAGTTTTTGGAATTTTCCTATTTTAGGGGACATTAAAGCATCTTTGCCCTAGTTTCTTTATACATTTGTGGTTAAACATAATTCTCTTTCTTTTTTTTTTCTTTTTTTTTTTTTAATAAGTAACAAAATATTCCAGCAATTTGAACCATAGGCTATATATTACGCTTAATAATGCTATGTCAATTAACAGCTTACCACTGTAAGAGCATTCACATTGAGAATGACATATGCCATATGTAGGAAAAATTTAGCATAAAAGTCCAAAATCCCCCACACATCCAGACTTGTAAAAACCAACTATTGCAAAAAAATAAAATTGCAATTGTACTACAGTGTATTGTAGTACAATTGCAAAAAAAAATTGCAATTGGGTTTTGGTATATATTATTTTATTGTATAGAAATATTATTTTAATGTATTGTATTGTAAAATAAAAGTTGGAATGCTGGAAGTATTGTAAAATGGTATGGTATAATTGATAAAATAATTTTTTGGGATGGTAAAATAAGATGAGATAGAATTTTGGAAGGTGAATGCTTTAAGGAAGTGTTGGATCTGTAGGCTTCGGCCTTAGGAAGATTATATTCTAGATAGGTGTATTGGAAATAGGCAATGACTTTGTGGTATGCAACACAGTAAAAGATTCAAAATGTCTAGTTGAGGATACATTTAGAGTGTGTTTTGCACGAGCTTATAAGCTCAGCTTTTAGTTTTTAGCATTTTTTAGCTTTTATGTATAATTTTTTAAAACCTCATTTTTTTTTCTGTATTTTCTCATATTTTCAAATTTTTTTCTGGGTTCAAACATACTTTAGCACACTTTCAACAAAAAGTTTTTAATTTTAACTAAATAAGCTATTCAAATGAACCTTTAGTTTTAGAAGTAGTCTCTTATGCTTGGGTTTTCTGGAGCTTTTCCAAGTGGCATTATTAAAAAAATTTGTTGTTCTTCCCTATTCGTGTTTCCATTTCCTATTTTGAATCCGTTTGGATAAAACTTATTTTACTGAAACTGAAAACTGAAAAGTGAAAACACGGTAACAAAATAATTTTAAAAGGTGTAAATAGTGCCGTGGGACCCATTTTTAATGAAAAAGTTATTGAAATGTGAAGTTCGTGGAACCCATGAACAGTGCACCAGTGCATTATTCACTGCTAACTTGGTCAACAACTGCGGCTGAAGCAAAAAAAAAAAAAAAGGGGGGGGGGGGGAAACGCAAACTTAAAACGTAAGCGCCAAATTAATTTGAATCCAAACGGGTACTTTATCTCCGAGACTAATTATTGTGATTGTTGTGACAAGTTGTGGGAATCCCAAAAAAGAAACTCTATGTAGAGGCAATTTAATTGTTTTATATGATGTGGACCGTGTGGTAAATAATAAGTAACCTTTTTCACCGCCTTTCTCTTAATTCTTATGAGCTGGGTTTTCTAGTGAGAACCCTCCCCCATCCACAAGATCATGCCATTTAAAATTGATTTGTCAATTAATTAAGTTGTGCGCTATCATCACAACAAGTTGTTTATGCTCCTTGAGACTTTTATCATATTCTTTTTGTTCCGTTCCTCTGCCACTCATCATATTCTTTGGATTTGATACTCTTGGACGTGCCTTGCGAAATAAGAGGTAAGAATTAGTAAAAATATTTTACATGAATTTGTAACAAAAGGTTCATTAAATAGATTTTGATCACTTTTTTTGTCCATTATTTATTCTTTTCTTAACGTATAAATTAGAAACACAAGAATTATAAAGCGTCCTGTCAAGGTGTAGCTTGGTGGTTGGAGGCTTAGAATGGGCTATAGACCAAACATCCTAGGTTTGATTTCCACCAAGAATTCCCCTCGATTTGATGCTATTCTAGAACAAATGGAACGCTTTCTACTTCAGAAACAGGTATAAAGAAATTCCTTTAAATAACTTTCCAATTTTTTAGAAATAATTATTTCTATAATCTAATCTTTTATTTTATTATATATTTTTATATTAATAATTTTATAGTAATAAAAAATTATTATTAAGAATAAATAATCAAAATAAATATATAAATAAGTATAAGGGTCTCTTGTTCAAATCATTCAAAATTCCTAATTAGTAGAAAAGAAATATATGGAAATCTATCACGTCCAATAAGATTTGAACCTATACTAAAGGTTTAGAAGATGCCTGTCTTATCTATTAGACAATGGATGCGGGTGAGGTCGTGTTTTCATGGTTTACTCCACAAGGGTGGGTCCAAAGGAAAAAAAAACATTGTAAAACTATTTTATGCATTTTGAGGATGACAATTCCAAGTCAGCAAAAATTTTGAAGCAGTGGAATCTAAAGATCATCTTGGTGAAAATTGTTTTGCTTGAGTGGGTTTTTAAAATCTGTGTTTGCCGCTTTGATTTCTTTCAATGTATTATTAACATTCGCATCAAATGTTAATAAGTGATACCAAGGTAAAACTGCAGCGATGGAGGTATGGGGGTATACTTGAAGAATTTGTTCCGTCACCATATTCTTGATGTGCACCGATTTTTTAGATTAGTTGCATGAATTTTTGTAATGTTTCTGAGCTCTTTTGACCCTCGTACTCAATGCAACTCTGGTTTTTTATTTATTTGTTTATTTTTTAGTTCTGGCATTGGAATAGATTGATTACTTTTGCAAAAAGAATATCTTGAGATTTTCCTGCTTGGCTTCATGAGAGTTTATTCAAGCTTATTTGCCAATTGAAAAAGGTTGAGCACAATCCTAGTTCCTGTGATTACAACAAGAAGAAGAAGAACAAAGCCTTAGTCCCAAAATTTTGGGATTGGGTATAGATTTGCAACATATTATTTTATTTTCTCATTAGCAAGTCTCAACAGATTAGCTTATGTTCTCATTAGCTAAGCCTAAATCACCGAGTTTACTTTGGTTATGGTTGTCAATGTTGTGGCATTCATTTCGTACACATATTAGAGACTAGGGATGATAAGTTAAATCACAAACTACTCACGTACAACTTGTGTACAGCTTGGTAGTAGCTTATTTCAATATGCTCTTAACAAACCAATTTGAAGCAAAGCCAAGCTCAACGTAGATCTGTTATTGAGTAGTTGGGAACTTCACCAAACTATGTCAGCTGATATTTTCAGGACCTTTGGTAAAACACTACCAAAGAGTGAAAATCAGCAAATAAGTCATTAGTTGAGTTTATGAGAATATTGATGCGTAGCTTATTAGGGGATGGGAAAATAGGAATTATTAGAATAGAACCTTCATTTTAAGGTGTTGTCATCTTATCTGAGGCAAGAGTTTGAATCCTCCCTTCACTTGTTGTAACAATTGAATCATCAAAAAAAAAAAAAAAAAGCTACGCATATTTAATTATACCTGCTCTTTCTTTTTGTTATCTGGTGTGGCTCAAAGTAGAAGATAATTCAACTCTAAATGATCTGCAACGTGTTTCAAATTAATTTGAACTGTAAGGAAAAAATATATAATTGAGCCGTCCGAAATAGAACTGTTCCTTACACTAATAAGTTGATTGACTAGGAGGACTGCATTCATCTTTGATCATTGAGTAGAAAAAGCATAGCTATAGGTGCCAAATGGTTCTAGACAGATGTTTGATGTTAATGGGGTAGGCAGGCAAGGGTGATTGATATGAGATGATCTTTTGAACCTTCCTACCATTACCTATCTACACCTAATACATGCTATAAAAAAGCCTTCTCATGTTGTATGAAATTTTGCCTGCTGGTCCGGCAAGATGTATTTTTGGTTTTAAAAGAAATTTTGTCACGGTATCAAGAACAACTGGCCTTCTCATTTCACTTAATAACTGGTTGTTAAATTTTAGTTCAAACTGACTTGGAAACAACTGGAAAAGATCTCCGATCAACTTTTCCTGAACCATCACATTAGAATTCTGATCAGTGATTCCGACATGATTTTCATACTGGTTCGAATTTGGACCAAAAATAATCTTAGATCAGATGAGTGGAAATATGTGTACTTGCCTGAACATAGGTGAAACTTGAAAGGAATCAACTGTAATCTTTAATGACCCATCTGTGGGGGATCAAAACTCTTCTTGCTGCTGATATGTCACATGACTTCTGTTCTCAGATGGCCTACTTGTATTATTATCCCATGTGTAGGGTTGTAGTTCTATTTATCTCCAATTATCCATATCAAGGTTTACTTTAATTACAGCAGCTTCTTTGACTTTCTTCTTGTTATGCATATATGAATGGTCACTTGAATCTTTTTTTTGTATCTCCTGTAATGTAATAAAGAAAACACGAGGCAATTTTCAGAATATATGTTCAAGCAATTTTCTGAATATATGTTCAAATTACAAATTCTTCAGTGTATTTTTATACAAACTTTACGAAAGTCAATCAATTACATATAAAACTACGACATACCTGGTTGGATTAATAATAAATATTTGAGTTGATAAATTACATTTCTATTAATACTATTGCAGCCCAAGATCTAACCAATTAGATTTCTATTGATACTATTACAGCCCAAGAACTAACCGTTCATGTCACCCAACAATTTACACTTAAGTGTTTTGGCACTTTCTTCCCAGTCCTATTCATCAAAACCCATCACTTATGCAGTTATATTCCTCAAGAAAAGTAACTTCACACCCGCACACGCTATCCCTTTGTTTGCAAAAATTGAATGGAAGCTTAAAAAGCCAACCATTTGCACAAAAACAGATACCAAATTGGCTTAAACCACGTAAAAGCTTTTTTTTTTTTTTTTGGATAAATAAGAAAGATGTATATTTAAAAGGCTGCTTTATGCATGAAAAACATAAAGCTAACTAAAAAAAAAAAACTAATTAAAAACCTAAAGGGCTATTTGGATTTTCAGTTTCTATCACCCATAACTCTGTTTTCATCATTTATAACTCAAAATATGTGGGTCTCATGGCTGAGTAGTGTGTTTGGCATTATTTTCAGTTTTTGTTTCCATCACTCAATTATTTGATTTTTGAGTAATGAGTTATGAAAACTGAAAACACATTTTAGGTATTTTCAAGTTATGGAAATAGAGTTATGATGGCATTTTTGTAATTAAACCCACATACCCAACCGCAATGTTTGACAAACTGACTGTTTTTTTTTTTTGGTGAAACCCAGCTGCAACTATTGACTTAAGTTTTAAAAATGGGTCTATTTTTTGAGGTTTTTTTTTTTTTTTGGGTGAAACCATCCGCAACTGTTGACTTAAGTTTTAAAAATGGGCCTGTTTTTTTAAGTTGAAAAACAAAACTGAGTTAAGTTGCCAAACGGTGGGGTTTGAGAAGTTAGGATATTTTAAGTGATGAGTGATGAGTGACAAAAATTGAGTGAGGAATAATGAGTAGTGAAAAAAAAAAAAACCAAACTGCTCTTAACTTTCCCATACCAACATCTCCTTATGTCCAAAACACACTCACAACAAAACAGAAAGGCTTCAAATCCAAACATTTTCACTAAACTCAGTTTCTAAATTGCCTAAGACAATTAAAAACCAAACTTTCTCATACCAATAATTCAATCCCAAACAATAACCTTTTGTTTGCAACAATTGAATGAAAAAAATTAAAGGCCAAGCATAAACCAGATACAAAATTAGCTGATACTAATTCCCTCCCATATAAATATATAGGTAAGCCCCACTGGTAGACAAGTAGTGCCAACATAAACAAATATGTGCAAAATATTGTAACAAATGAAAGACCTTTTCCTAAAAATCAACAATAATTTCAGATCAAAACGTGCAACATATGCACACCATACCTTAGTGATCCAAAATTCTTGAATAGTTAATAAAAGAATAATAAGCTACCATACCTCAGTCAGTTCAACATATTCCTTAGGGATTGAGCATTGCACAAGTTGTAACTCTTTTGAAATCTGGCCAGGATGAGCACTCTCTATGGTCTTTGTAAGAGGATCGTACAAGACTAACTCTCCTTTTTTTATCAAGGAAAATTTTCGCATTCTTCCAAAACCCCAATAGAATTCGAATATCGTTAGAGCAATCAATTTTGAAAAGCTTTGTCCATGAAGCCCTAACCTCAAATTCCAACAAAACCCAGATTTCAAAATACAAATCTTGGTTCCAATCCTTCAAAACCACTAATGAAAGAGATCTGTTTAACACCTTTAGAATGTGACGCCGGTCAGAAGCATGCCCAATGATGGTTTCTCTCTGCATTATCTTTTGTTGCATCTGCATACCAGAAAGAAACCCCTCTAAGTATGCTTCGGTATCCCTGTTATCCAAGATACCGGAGAACATTATGTCAGATTCACGGTTGAGCTATTTCCAAGAACGGCTGTGCAGGCTAAATAGCTCCACTGCTTGATAGGCATTCATGTAGAATGTGTCTTCACCACAAATTACCTTAAAAACTTTGAATTCATTTGTTTGAGGGTCCACGTTGAAAGCAACATAGTGCACCTCGATATTGATGAGGTCAACATATGGAACGACAAAAGAAGGGAGATGTTCAAGAGTCTGGCTTTAGAGGGTTTCAAACATATATCTCCCTTTTTTTTAGAAAAATCATAGAGACAAATAAGACCTTGACAACAAGCCACTATATCGAGCTTTTGATATGGACAATTCTCTGGAGAGAAAAATGGTGATGTTCGCAGGGGTAGCTAGAGAGAACATAGTTTTAAAAAACGGACCGGACCGGTCGGTCTGACTGGTTCAACTGGAATTGGCCTTCAATTCGGTCCGGTTATGGTAAAAAACCAAAAATGAACTTAAAACCGGTAAATAGTAAAAATTGGCCGGTTCAACCTGAGAACCGAAAACCGGCGTGGTTGAATCGGTTAATGACCGGTTGGGGGATTTTTGACATTTCCACTAAAACAACATTGTTTTGGTCCTCAATAAAGTCCTAAAAACTAACCCTAAGCCTAATCACTCTCTCATCTCAGGCTCACGATCATCACGCCTCAGTCCTCACTCTCTCAGTCACCTCAAGCTCTCAAGTCTCAAGACTCTCAAGACTCTCAAGTCTCAACTCAACTCCAGCTCTCTTTACCTCATGAGTCACGACCCTCACACTGTTTTCTGCATGCACCTCTCTCTGCCTCATGCAAAGTAGCACGCAGCCACACACCTCTTGGTTGTTTTTTTTTTTTTTTTCCTTCTTGGTTGGTCTCGCCCTCGCCCTTTAAGCTCTACTTTCTGCTTCTTGGCGTCTAGGTTTTGGGTAATATTCTTTTCTTTTTATTTTGATTTTGATTTTCTTGGTTTTTTTTTTCCTCCCAGCTTCATCAGGTAATAATTAATATTCTTTTCTTTTTTATGATTTTGATTACTTGATTTTGATTTTGATCATTTTCTTAGTTCTTTTTTTTCCCCATTTCTCTCGGCTTTATCTTAGATTCTCAGTTCATGTTCTTAGCTTCATCTCAGGTTCTCACTGGTCAGTGGTAACTTCAATTATTAGTTTACAATAGCATTTTAGTTTATTTGTGATTTTGTGTATGTTGTGGATTTGATTTACAGAGCTTTATTGTTTGTGAAATATAGTTTACAGAGTATTATACTATTGATTGTGTATGTTGTGTTGATGAATTTATTTGTTGATAAAATGGTTGCTGCCAGTCTGAAATTATTGATTATTGTTTGTGTATGTTGTGTTGATGAATTTATTTGTTGATAAAATGGTTGCTGCTAGTTTGAAATTGTTAAATTCTTTAAAAAGATGTTATATACTTATATACTTGTATTTTTTTTAAAGGAAACATATTTATTACTATTGGTTTGTTAGTTTAGTATATTAAAAAATTATTAATTATTTAATAATTTAAATAAATAATAATTAAATTATTTATGACGTCATCGATTCGACCATCAATCGAACCCCAGTCCAACCATAAAATCGATAATTAACTTTTTTTCGGTTCTTTCACCGTACCTGTTTTTAAAACAATGGGAGAGAAGTTTGATAAGAACATTTGAGCGTATTGAAAGAGTGGAATGACTATAGCTGCTTTGGGGAATCAATGGACTCTTGGGTTTTGATGAGGATGAAGCGAGGGTTGGCATCTTGGGATTGGACATCGCTGTTGACAATAGATTCATGGAGTAGGTTCTTTGAAACAAAATCAGAATTTTTGATGAGATTGGACCAATCTTTGGAGACTAATTTGAATCGATTAAGCGATTTTAGAAGCAAATTTGATAAATGCATACTTAGCAACCATTTTATTATAGCAAAAAGATATAGCAAAAAGATATAGGCCCCCTCAAAAAATTATAACCGGCCTCCCCCATTTGTTTAGAAGACTAAAACTTTGTCTAACAGCTAAAACTTCTCCTCAAATAAAGGAATAGTTGAGCTCTCCAATTATTCAAAGACTTGTAAATAATCTAGTAGACAATGACCTACTCTTTTACATTTTCCTCTTTATTCTCATTCTCAAGCTACGTACCTTTTGCTTTTTTCTCCTCAATATTGCTGCCAGCCTCATTGTTTAGTTAATATTAACAGAACAAAACTCATCTCAACACAGTCACACAAAACTGAAAACCCTCACAACTAGTAAAAACAAATCTATCCCTTTTTTTTTCCGTCTCATTACTGCTATAGTAGAGTAGTGAACTTGGAAGTATGTGAGGATGTGGGTTTGTGTTGGGGGATAATTCATTAAAATATTTTTAAAATAATAATATGAATGATAAAGTGGATGTTGCTTAAAATAATAGTGGAATTTGTTTTTCTTTAATGTAACATCTATATAATTGACAAAAAAATTAAGGTACTTTTTAGGTTAATTCTTGAGTCATATTGAAGATATTAGTAATTTAAAATTTAGGACACTTGTAGCAGCAAATGTTTTTTTTTTTTTTTTTTTTTAAATGCAAAATGTTCTTCTTTAATGATTTGATGATGGTGGCTAAGTTTAAGATGCCTGTAGCAAAATTTAGAATTCATAATTTGATGATAATAGATTAATTTTATTCTATGAAAGATTATCATCATGCAAATTTTTTTTTGGATATCATGTATGTCTATAGTGAATTAGACAATTTATGAATATATTAGAGTTGATAACTTTGTATTCAATATATTTATGAATTACAATTATTGTATAAATACTATAGCTCGCCCCCAAGTTAAAAATCCTGGCTACGATCCTGAATGTTACGAACAATGTCAACAAGCTATTTGCCTGAGGCAATTGTGGAAAACATACTCTCACGCCTCCCACCTAAAACCCTAATTCGTTTCAGATGCGTATCTAAAACCTGGCTTGCTTTCATTGGAACCCCCGACTTCCTCTCCCAAAACATCCTCAATCACTCCATTCTCGTCCCCAACGACACCGCGCAAAACCCTAATCCTCCCTTCCTCCTCGTGAAAGCCTTTAACAACAAAAAACATATCTGCAACTTCCTTTCTTATGACACCCTCGACAGTTTATTCCATGTCCAGGTCCAGCTTGACTTCCGCAGTCCAGGTCCTCTCGACCTTCAAATAGTCGCTTCCTGTCATGGTCTTATCTGTCTCTACAACGCACAGTGCCAAGGTGTCTACCTATGGAACCCCACCAGGTCGTCGTCGTCGTCATCGTCATCATCATCACCGGGACTCAGCCTTCTTCCTCCTGTGAGCCCTCGTCCCAACTGGTACTTCAGCGTACTGGTTGGGTTTGGATTCGACCCTATATCCAACGACTTCAAGGTTGTCAGGGTTGGGGAAAGGTTTGCTGTGTTTAACATTTTTGAGAAAGGATTATCAAAAAATAGTTTTAGGAAAGAAATCGAAGCGGAGGTTTATAGGGTAAGCAGTGGTTCGTGGAGACAGATCGACCTCGGACCTGTCATTTTTTGTTTTCAATGGGGCTCCACAACTTACATGAATGGAGTCTTTTTCTGGTGGACAAAGCAGGAGGTTGATGACAAAATTATTGCATTCGACTTCAGTGACGAGATTTTCAAAACTACGTCATTACCAGAGATCGGCAATGCTGACACATATTCCTGTAAACTTACGGTGTTGAACAGCTTTGTTGCTATTGTGGTTATACCTTACGATCATGAGGTGAAGTGTTGTTTTGATATATGGCCTCATTTTGTTGATATATGGGTTTTGCTTGAATTCGGTGTTAAGGAGTCATGGAATAAGCTTTTTACAATTACAAGCCCATCAACTTGGAGAAGGCCATTGGGGTTCTGGAAGAATGGGGAGCTATTCATAGAGAATGACAACAATCAGCTGGTTTTGTATGACCCTTTTACAAAGATAGAGAAGAATCTTCAACTTGATGGGATTGAAGAGTATTTTGGTTCGTTTACAAATTACTTCCAGGTTGTTCCATATACGCAGAAAGAAGATATTGAGCTCAAAAAGGAGGTCAATCCTTGAGGTATGGTATAATGTGTCTTATTCTTTTATACATGTTTTGGTATTTGTTTTTCCTTTTTGTCCGGTAGCTTATTCTTTGTGGACGCATATGCTTCGGTTGTTTGGGGTTGATTGAGTCATGCTAGGTTCAGTTGTGGACTTGTTCTTTTGTTGGTATCATTGACTTGGGAAGCATAATTCTGATATTTGGAATTTAGTTCCAAGCTGTTTAACGTGAATTATTTGGATTAAACGGAATCGGCATTTTTTTGAGGATAATGGGAAAACTGTGGTTCAGTTAGTAGATTTAAGTCAATAGACTCTCTTTAATTGTTCTCCATGCTAGGGTCTCTCAGATTGTTCTACTCTTATGGATTTTCTTTTGTTTATTAGAATAGCTTAGTGGCTGTTTGTGTCTTCTTGTTTCTTATTTCTTTGTTCACTACCGTGAACTCTTTGTATTTTTCTTGCTACTCCTTTTTTAATAATACTTTCTTCTTACTTATCAAAAAAAAAAAAAAAAAAAAAGTTTTGGTATTTGTTGTTCGTATTGGATGTTCCTAGGCTGAAATCAGTTTGGTGGAATGACATAAGGATTTGATATTGTGAGCTGAATTTGAATCAGATACCCATAATGAGAAAGACTGATTGATATATGAGAAGGCAAACAAAGAATTTGAGTCTCTTTATTTTTGTGATATGGCTGAAACATTAGTTAAAAATGTATAGAGAAATGCTACTAGTTTTCCTTAGTTTCTTCAAACGTGTGTGGTTATACATAATTCTGTTTTGACATATAGTTTACATAATATTCCAGCACTACCATAGACTATAATAGGTTTTACAATGCTATGTCAGTTAGTGGTTTAGCACTGTAAGAAGGTGTTGAATTTGTAGGCTTTGGCCAGGGGAAGATTATATATTAGATAACTGTATAGGAAATAAGGAATGGCTTTGTAGTGCAAGAAACTGTCTCTTATGGTTGGATTTTCTGGAGCTTTTCCTGGTGGCATTATTAAAACATTTCATTGTTCTTTCCCTGTCACTGTGTTTCTATCTATTTTTTCTCTGAGATTAATCATTGTCACTGAGACAAGATGTTGGAATCCTAAAAAGGAAACTCTTCGCTGAATTTGGAGCAATTTAATTGTTTATCATGAAGTGGTAAGTAATAAACTAGGATGCACGAACACTTCATTTGGGGTGTCATACTTGTGTCGTATCCGTATCGTAACTGTGTCCTATCTGCTGTATCATGTTATAATTTTTCAAAAATTTCTTGTGTCAATGTATCGTACCCGTACCCGTACCCATACCCATGTCTGTGTATGTGCATCCTAGGTAATAAGTTACCTTCTTTGTTTCCTTTCTTTGATTCTTGGGGGCTGGGTTTTCTGGTGAGGAACCTTCCCTCATCCACAAGACCATGACATGCAAAATTGATTTCTCCATATCAATTATGATAACAAGTCAATTATGTTCTTTTGCACTTGTCAATAGTGACTGGCTTTAAAAACAATTCAGAGTAGGACAATTTGGACTGTAATTTCCATTAAGAACTTTGACTTTTTTTTTGTAATTGAGTATGAGAAAAGTTAAGGGAAAGGATTACTGTGGTTCAGATTTTATGTTGATCATATATCACTTTCAATGAGCTTATGATTCATTTGATGGTTTTTTATAGTGTGTGCCTCCAACTTCTTTTAGTTCTCTATCTGATTTTTCCTTTTGTTTTGCTGTATGTTCTAATATATTTTTCAACTTCTAGAGCACACTTACCTAAAAAAAGAACCAGAATATACGTATATTTATTGCTTCCCATATCTACAAGATGAGAATGAACTATGAAGTGAAATGTCGTTCAGAATAAGGGAAAGTGAGGTCTTAAAAGAGCAAGAGACATGAAACTGAAGCTTGAAATTGAGCTTAGTTTACTACAATATTTTCAAGAAGATTGGGAGCTAGAGTCCATGGAGTAATTTTGGAATGATGTAGATTCTACTAAAGTTAATCTGGGAGAAGATGATAATCTGGTCTGGTCTCTTTCAATAGCCATGGTTATAGTGTTAATAATTATTATTAGGCTTTGAGAAAAGGGGGTGACAACGATTTCCCACGGAGATCTATTTGGTGTGTTAGAGCTCCAACATGGGTAGCTTTCTTTAGTAGGAGTAGGACAGCTACAAAGGGTTAAATTCTATCTATAGACAATTTGAGGAAACAGCACACTAAAGTTTATGATTGGTGTTGCGTGTGCAAATCTTATCGAGAATCAACTAATCATCTTTTTCTTCATTATTAGACAGCTACAACTGTGGTCCTTAGTTTTAAGCTTGTTCAGTGTAAGTTGGGTTATGTAAAAATCTATGAAGGAACTGTTAGTGACTGTTAAGAGTTAATTGTGGAGCTCCATCTTATTTTCTATGTTATAGTCTTTAGTTTCTCAAATGTGCGACATTTGTTAGGGATTCAAAAGTTGACCATTTTTAATCAGGTCTTATCGGGGAAGTGGCATTGGCATTTTGGTTAGGAAGGTGATCTTTAATGGAGAAGGTGGATTAAATATGGTGAGTTAGCGAGGGCCAGGGGTTTAACTTCATAGTCCTGTATGGCACTCTTTATAGTTGTGGTATTTGGAAGGAAATTCAAGCAGGAAAGGGACTCTTTCTCTAGATTTGTGGGCTTTGGTTTAGCTATTGATAAAAAGGCTATGGTGTCAGATTCCACTGAGTTGATAAATCATTAATGGAGCAATCATTGGAATCCTACATTTGTGAGATTTGCTTATGATTAGGAGCCAGAAATATTTGCTCAACTCTTCCAAACTCTTTATTCAATCTAGATCCGAATAGGTGTGGATGAAAATTGTTTTGAAGTTTGAGCAAGAATGGATGTTTTAGTGTCATTTTTATCTATGAGGTTTTGAGAGGTTCTAGTTGCATGGATTTCCTTTGGAATGCTATTTTGGTGGTATTTGTGGACACTGAGCTAGCGCAAGAAATTATACGGCTCTGAAATTTAGTCTCATAATGGAACTCTGCTATCTGCAAGACTCTAGCTTGAGATCCTCAAGAGAGTTTGGAAGGGTGAGACTAAGAGTGGAGAAGTGAAGAGAAGTGGAGGTGTTTGAGAGTTTCTTAGGGAAGTTTGAGGCACGTTTGAGAAACAGGTCCCTCTGCACTTTTGGGTTTGAAAATTGGAATTACTCCAGCTTTTGTGCTTTTTTATTGAAAAGTTGTTTTCTTGTAGAAGGGGAAGTTGTATATGCAATCAAAGAATAGATTTTTTGGACTTGAGATTCTGTTATAACTATGAAATTGAGGGACACTGAGTAATATCAAAGCTATGCTATAAATATTATTAATCTGAAGCCATAAAGCTATGAAACTATGAAACCACGAAGCTATATAGCTTTGAAGCTATTACTCATAGCTTTGACACTGTGTAATTCTGTTATAGAAGGAGAACTTGTATATGCAATCAAAGAATAGATTTTTGGACTTGAGATTCTGTTATAGCTTTGAAATTGAGGGACACCGAGTAATATCAAAGCTATGATATAAATATTATTAATCTGAAGCAATGAAGCTATGAAACTATGAAACCACGAAGCTATATAGCTCTGAAGCTTTGACAGAGCGTAATTCTATTATAGCTTGGCAATACTGTTTGTCAAAGCTATAACATTGCATAGGTTTCCTGTTAGGGAAAAAAATTGCATCGGCTTTTTGGAATTGAAATTCTATCATAGATCTGACTTGTTTTAATCCTGTTATAGCTTTGACATTGATTGCTTAGTTTGTGACTCTGCTTGTTGGTATTATTTCCTATATTTACTGGATGATTGCATTTTTCTTATTTGCATAATTCATTTTGATTAACATGTACATAGTAATAAGTACATACTAGTAATAGAACCACATAGTTTTACCTATCAAAACAGGATCCAAATAGTTTCTAAAATTTCTGCCTTGTCATTCACTATGTTATCTATTTTAGGGATGGACTCACAAGGAGACATGTTATTCTACCAAACACAGAACTACAGAACATGGTGTTTCACTATTTGGGGTTCATAGCCAAATGGTGTTGTGGAGCTTGTAACTAGCTGGTTGGGCAAGTTCAACAAACATAGAACTAAGGTGATTTGGAGCATGATCCCTCATTGCCTTAAGTGGGGTATTTGGCAGGAAAGGAGTGTGTGTACATTTGAAGGGAATGAGTGATCGATTTGTGAATTGAAGCTTTCTTTCTTCTAGGCTTTGTTTGAATGGACGAATGGTGCAGGTGTTTTTTCTTTTAATTAGCTCCCTGATTTTCTTGATTGTTGTACTCTCATTGCAGTTTAGTTTAGGCATTTTGCTGGTTCCATATTACACTGCCTGTGTGCTTTGGACTTGGTTCACTGTATTATTTCTTCGTTTTTCAATGAAGTACTCTACTTTTCTTTTCCTTTTTTTTTTTTTAATAAAAAAATTCTGATTGATAAATGAGAAGACAAATAAAGAATTTATGGCTCACTTTTTGTGATCTGGTTGATATGGCTGTAGCATTAGTAAAAGTGTAAATAGAAATGCTAGTTTTTGGAATTTTCCTATTTCAGGGGACATTAAAGCATCTTTGCCCTAGTTTCTTTATACATTTGTGGTTAAACATAATTCTCTTTTTTTTTTTTTTTTTTTTTTTAATAAGTAACAAAATATTCCAGCAATTTGAACCATAGGCTATATATTAGGCTTAATAATGCTATGTCAATTAGCAGCTTATCACTGTAAGAGCATTCACATTGAGAATGACATATGCCATATGTAGGAAAAATTTAACATAAAAGCCCAAAACCCCCCACACATCTAGACTTGTAAAAGTCAACTATTGCAAAAAAAATTGCAATTGTACTGCAGTGCAATTCTATATTTAGAATTGCACTGTAACTCAATTGTAAAAAAAAAAATACTAATATTTCACTCACTTACTTTATCAATTCCCCTCTCTCTCTCTCTCTCTCTCTCTCACTGGGTTTTTGGGTTTTTATTTTTATTTGGGTTTTGGAATATATTATTTTATTGTATAAAAATATTATTTTAATGTATTGTATTGTAAAATAAAAGTTGAAATGCTGGAAGTATTGTAAAATAGTATGATATAATTGATAAAATAGCTTTTTAGGATGGTAAAATAGGATGAGATAGAATTTTGGAATGTGAATGCTCTAAGGAAGTGTTGGATCTGTAGGCTTCGGCCTTAGGAAGATTATATTCTAGATAGGTGTATTGGAAATAGGCAATGACTTTGTGGTATGCAACACAGTAAAAGATTCAAAGTGTCTAGTTGAGGAGACATTTAGAGTGTGTTTTGCATGTGCTTATAAGCTCAGCATTTAGTTTTTAGCCTTTTTTAGCTTTTATGTACAATTTTTTAAAACCTCATTTTTTTTTTTCTGCATTTTCTCATATTTTCAAATTTTTTTCTAGGTTCAAACATACTTTAGTACACTTTCAACAAAAAGTTTTTAGTTTTAACTAAATAAGTTATTCTCAAATGAACCTTTAGTTTTAGAAGTAGTCTCTTATGTTTGGGTTTTCTAGAGCTTTTCCAAGTGGCATTATTAAAAAAATTTGTTGTTCTTCCTTGTCCGTGTTTCCATTTCCTAATGGTCCGTTTGGATAGAACTTATTTTGTTGAAATTGAAAACTGAAAACTGAAAACACTGTAGTAGAATAATTTTTAAAGGTGTAAATAGTACTGTGAGACCCATTTTTAATGAAAAAATTGCTGAAAAGTGAAGTTTGTAGGACTCATGAACAGTGCACTGGTGCACTGTTCACTGCTGACTTGGTCAACAACTACGGCTGAAGCAAAAAAAAAAAAAAAAGGGGGGGGGGGGGGAACGCATACTTAAAACGTAAACGCCAAATTAATTTGAATCCAAACAGGTACTTTATCTCCGAGACTAATTATTGTGATTGTTGTGACAAATTGTGGGAATCCCAAAAAAGAAACTCTATTTAGAGGCAATTTAATTGTTTTATTATGATATGGATCGTGTGGTAAATAATAAGTAACCTTCTTCACCGCCTTTCTCATAATTCTTATGAGCTGGGTTTTCTAGTGAGAACCCTCCCCCATCCACAAGATCATGCCATTTAAAATTGATTTGTCAATTAATTAAGTTGTGCACTATCGTCACAAAAAGTTGTTTATGCTCCTATGAGACTTTTATCATATTCTTTTTGTTCCGTTGCTTTGCCACTCATCATATTCTTTGGATTTGATACTCTTGGACGTGCCTTGCGAAATAAGAGGTAAGAATTAGTAAAAATATTTTACATGAATCTGTAACAAAAGGTTCATTAAATAGATTTTGATCACTTTTTTTGTCCATTATTTATTCTTTTCTTGACATATAAATTAGAAACACAAGAATTATAAAGTGTCCTGTTAAGGTGCAACCTGGTGGTTGGAGGCTTAGAATGGGCTATAGACCAAACATCCTAGGTTTGATTTCCACCCAGAATTCCCCTCAATTTGACGCTATTCTAGAACAAATGGAACGCTTTCTACTTTAGAAATAGGTATAAAGAAATTCCTTTAAATAACTTTCTAATTTTTTAGAAATAATTATTTCTATAATCTAATCTTTTATTTTAATATATATTTTTATATATTAATAATTTTATAGTAATAAAAAATTATTATTAAGAATAAATAAGCAAAATAAATATATAAATAAGTATAAGGGTCTCTTGTTCAAATCATTCAAAATTCCTAATAAGTAGAAAAGAAATATATGAAAATCTGTCACGTCCAATAAGATTTGAACCTATACTAAAGGTTTAGAAGACGCCTGTCTTATCTATTAGACAATGGATGCGGGTGAGGTCAGGGGCGGCTCTACCCTTTGTTCAGGGGGTTCAAATGAACCCCCTGACTTAAAAAAAAAAAAAAAAAAAAATTTATATATATTTATAATATTTTTTTTAGTTTAATACTTTAATTTATTCTTAAAAATATTTTTGCACATCCTAACTTAAATCTTATACACCCTTACTACAAGTATTTTCAACTCTAAGAGTACGAGTAAGTGTTTGTGAACCATAAGTGTCACTCTTTATTATACATTTATATTATATGTGTGTGAGTGTGTGTGCATTACTTTTTGTTATAATATTATTAGTGTGAATAATGATGTATTTGAATATTTGAGTACAGTATAAATATAATATAGCTTTATATAATTTAATAATTAGGAAATAGAGAGAGTTTATTACATGTATGTGTATTATTATTATGTTATAATAACTTTTTGTTATAAAGTCAGAAAAATTCAAAAAAAAAAAAATTGTCAAGTTAGTAATTGTTCAAGCATATAATTGGTTAAGTAAATACGCAGTGTATTATTTTATGTATGAATGAGTTTGGTTATGTGCATCAATAATTAATACAAAGCCAATGAGTTAAATTTATTCATTTAGTTTAAAATATTTTTATAAAAGTAATGACAAATTAATAGATAATAACAATTGCATTAAAATAAAAATGTCATGCCCTCAAGTGATTAAGCTATTTGCTACAATAGCATGGCATATATGGCTTCACCGAAACAAGACCAGAATCTAGAAGCACACAGTTCCGCTGGGGATGATTAGAGATGTGTCTTGCAACTTTCTGCAGGTTTTCAAGCAGACCCGATACTATCCTTGCAGCAGAAAACCGACACAACTGAGATGAAGATGAAGATGGAAGCCTTTAAACCCAGGTGAGTATAAAATATAATTTGATGGAGCGATGTTTAATGAAAGTGGGGAGGCAGGGATTGGTGTTGTGGTGCGCAACTCATCAGGACAGGTCATAGCTGCTTTGGCCAAAAAGGTGGGGAAACCATGAAACAGTGAGTTGTTGGAAATGTTAGCGGCAAGGCGAGCTATAATTTTTGCCACTAAAATTGGTATACATCAGCCACACTTTGAAGGAGATTCAAAAACAATAATCAAGGCTCTACAAAAGCGTACTTTATTTTCCTCCTCATTTGGTCACCTAATACAAGAAACTTTGGTCCATGTTAACTCCCTTAGGAGTTTCTCTTTCTCTCACACTGTTCGGCAAGGAGATACTGTTGCACATGCCTTAGCCCAGAGAGCAAGACTTTTTTTTCCATTGTTAAATGGTGTATGTTCCACCAGATATTGATACGTTTGTTTCGGCTGATTTAGTAGTTCATTAATAAAAGTTCAAGCATGTTTTTTTCCCTAAAAAATAAAATAAAATAAAATGGTTATAACTAACCACATTGGCAATAAATAATCATAATAAACTTTCATGTAACAATCCAAAATTTGAAAACTTGTAGAAGGAAATTGTAAAACTTCATTTTTTTTTTTTGGTTGATAACTTGATTATTCAAGTTCTCTTTTTATTAAAAAATTTTTAATTTAAGTTTCATAATGACCCCTCTAAACAAAATTCCTGGAGCCGCCATTGGGTGAGGTCGTTTCTTCATGGTTTACTCCACAAGGTTGGGTCCAAAGAAAAAAAAAACATTGTAAAACTATTTTATGCATTTTGAGGATGACAATTCCAAGTCAGCAAAAATTTTGAAGCAGTGGAATCTAAAGATCATCTTGGTGAGTATTGTTTTGCTTGAGTGGGTTTTTAAAATCTGTGTTTGCCGCTTTGATTTCTTTCAATGTATTATTAACATTCGCATCAAATGTTAATAGGTGATACCAAGGTAAAACTGCAGCGATGGAGGTGTGGGGGTATACTTGAAGAATTTGTTCCGTCACCATATTCTTGATGTGCACCGATTTTTTAGATTAGTTGCATGAATTTTTGTAATGTTTCTGAGCTCTTTTGACCCTCGTACTCAATGCAACTCTGGTTTTTTATTTATTTGTTTATTTTTTAGTCCTGGCATTGGAATTGATTGATTACTTTTGCAAAAAGAATATCTTGAGATTTTCCTGCTTGGCTTCATGAGAGTTTATTCAAGCTTATTTGCCAATTAAAAAAGGTTGAGCACAATCCTAGTTCCTGTGCTTACAAGAAGAAGAAGAAGAAGAACAAAGCCTTAGTCAGTTAGTCCCAAAATTTTGGGATTGGGTATAGATCCGCAACATATTATTTTATTTTCTCATTAGCAAGTCTCAACAGATTAGCTTATGTTCTCATTAGCTAAGCCTAAATCACCCTGACTTTACTTTGGTTATGGTTGTCAATGTTGTGGCATTCATTTCGTACACATATTAGAGACTAGGGATGATAAGTTAAATCACAAACTACTCACGTACAACTTGTGTACAGCTTGGTAGTAGCTTATTTCAATATGCTCTTAACAAACCAATTTGAAGCAAAGCCAAGCTCAACGTAGATCTGTTATTGAGTAGTTGGGAACTTCACCAAACTATGTCAGCTGATATTTTCAGGACCTTTGGTAAAACACTACCAAAGAGTGAAAATCAGCAAATAAGTCATTAGTTGAGTTTATGAGAATATTGATGCGTAGCTTATTAGGGGATGAGAAAATAGGAATTATTAGAATAGACCCTTCATTTTAAGGTGTTGTCATCTTATCTGAGGCAAGAGTTTGAATCCTCCCTTCACTTGTTGTAACAATTGAATCATCAAAAAAAAAAAAAAAAAAAGCTAAGCATATTTAAATATCCCTGCTCTTTCTTTTTGTTATCTGGTGTGGCTCAAAGTAGAAGATAATTCAACTCTAAATGATCTGCAACGTGTTTCAAATTAATTTGAACTGTAAGGAAAAAATATATAATTGAGCCGTCCGAAATAGAACTGTTCCTTACACTAATAAGTTGATTGACTAGGAGGACTGCATTCATCTTTGATCATTGAGTAGAAAAAGCATAGCTATAGTTGCCAAATGGTTCTAGACAGATGTTTGATGTTAATGGGGTAGGCAGGCAAGGGAGATTGATATGAGATGATCTTTTGAACCTTCCTACTATTACCTTTCTACACCTAATACCTGCTATAAAAAAGCCTTCTCATGTTGCATGAAATTTTGCCTGCTGGTCCGGCAAGATGTATTTTTGGTTTTAAAAGAAATTTTGTCACGGTATCAAGAACAACTGGCCTTCTCATTTCACTTAATAACTGGTTGTTAAATTTTAGTTCTAACTGACTTGGAAACAACTGGAAAAGATCTCCGATCAACTTTTCCTGAACCATCACATTAGAATTCTGATCAGTGATTCCGACATGATTTTCATACTGGTTCGAATTTGGACCAAAAATTATCTTAGATCAGATGAGTGGAAATATGTGTACTTGCCTGAACATAGGTGAAACTTGAAAGGAATCAACTGTAATCTTTAATGACCCATCTGTGGGGGATCAAAACTCTTCTTGCTGCTGATATGTCACATGACTTTTGTTCTCAGATGGCCTACTTGTATTATTATCCCATGTGTAGGGTTGTAGTTCTATTTATCTCCAATTATCCATATCAAGGTTTACTTTAATTGCAGCAGCTTCTTTGACTTTCTACTTGTTATGCATATATGAATGGTCACTTGAATCTTTTTTTTTGTATCTCCTGTAATGTAATAAAGAAAACACGAGGCAATTTTCAGAATATATGTTCAAGCAATTTTCTGAATATATGTTCAAATTACAAATTCTTCAGTGTATTTTTATACAAACTTTACGAAAGTCAATCAATTACATATAAAACTACAACATACCTGGTTGGATTAATAATAAATATTTGAGTTGATAAATTACATTTCTATTAATACTGTTGCAGCCCAAGAACTAACCAATTAGATTTCTATTGATACTATTACAGCCCAAGAACTAACCGTTCATGTCACCCAACAATTTACACTCACGTGTTTTGGCACTTTCTTCCCAGTCCTATTCATCAAAACCCATCCTATTCATCAAAACCCATCACTTATGCAGTTATATTCCTCAAGAAAAGAAACTTCACACCCGCACACGCTATCCCTTTGTTTGCAAAAATTGAATGGAAGCTTAAAAAGCCAACCATTTGCACAAAAACAGATACCAAATTGGCTTAAACCACGTAAAAACTTCTTTTTTTTTGGATAAGTAAGAAAGATGTATATTTAAAAGGCTGCTTTATGCATGAAAAACATAAAGCTAACAAAAAAAAAAAAGCTAATTAAAAACCCAAAGGGCTATTTGGATTTTCAGTTTCCATCACTCATAACTCTGTTTCCATCACCTATAATTCAAAATATGTGAGTCACATGGTTGAGTAGTATGTTTGGCATTGTTTCCAGTTTTTGTTTCCGTCACTCAATTATCTGATTTTTGAGTGATGAGTTATGGAAACTGAAAACACATTTTAGGTATTTTCAAGTTATGGAAACAGAGTTATGATGACATTTTCGTAATTAAACCCACATACCCAGCCGCAATGTTTGACAAACTGACTGTTTTTTTTTTTGGGTGAAACCCAGCTGCAACTATTGACTCTCTCTCTCTCTCTCTCTCTCTCTCTCTCTCTCTCTCTCTCTCTCTCTCTCTCTCTCTCTCTCTCTCTGTGTGTGGTGAAACCATCCGCAACTGTTGACTTAAGTTTTAAAAATGGGCCTGTTTTTTAAGTTGAAAAACAAAACTGAGTTAAGTTGCCAAACGGTGGGGTTTTGGAAGTTAGGATATTTTAAGTGATGAGTGATAAGTGACAAAAATTGAGTGAGGAGTGATGAGTGGTGAAAAAGAAAAAAAAAAAAAAAAAAACAAACAACCCTTAACTTTCCCATACCAATATCTCCTTATGTCCAAAACACACAACAAAACAGAAAGGCTTCAAATCCAAACATTTTCACTAAACTCAGTTTCTAAATTGCCTAAGACAATTAAAAACCAAACTTTCTCATACCAATAATTCAATCCCAAACACTAACCTTTTGTTTGCAACAATTGAATGAAAAAAATTAAAGGCCAAGCATAAACCAGATACAAAATTAGCTGATACTAATTCCCTCCCATATAAATATATAGGTAAGCCCCACTGGTAGACAAGTAGTGCCAACATAAACAAATATGTGCAAAATATTGTAACAAATGAAAGACCTTTTCCTAAAAATCAACAATAATTTCAGATCAAAACGTGCAACATATGCACACCATACCTTAGTGATCCAAAATTCTTGAATAGTTAATAAAAAGAATAATAAGCTACCATACCTCAGTCAGTTCAACATATTCCTTAGGGATTGAACATTGCACTAGTTGTAACTCTTTTGAAATCTGGCCAGGATGAACACTCTCTATGGTCTTTGTAAGAGGATCGTACAAGACTATACTCTCCTTTTTTTATCAAGGAAAATTTTCGCATTCTTCCAAAACCCCAATAGAATTCGAATATCGTTAGAGCAATCAATTTTGAAAAGCTTTGTCCATGAAGCCCTAACCTCAAATTCCAACAAAACCCAGATTTCAAAATACAGATCTTGGTTCTAATCCTTCAAAACCACTAACGAAAGAGATCTGTTTAACACCTTTAGAATGTGACGCCGGTCAGAAGCATGCCCAATGATGGTTTCTCTCTGCATTATCTTTTGTTGCATCTGCATACCAGAAAGAAACCCCTCTAAGTATGCTTCGGTATCCCTGTTATCCAAGATACCGGAGAACATTACGTCAGATTCACGGTTGAGCTATTTCCAAGAACGGCTGTGCAGGCTAAATAGCTCCACTGCTTGATAGGCATTCATGTAGAATGTGTCTTCACCACAAATTACCTTTAAAACTTTGAATTCATTTGTTTGAGGGTCCACGCTGAAAGCAACACAGTGCACCTCGATATTGATGAGGTCAACATATGGAACGACAAAAGAAGGGAGATGTTCAAGAGTTGGCTTTAGAGGGTTCCAAACATATCTCCCTTTTTTTTAGAAAAATCATAGAGACAAATAAGACCTCGACAACAAGCCACTATATTGAGCTTTTGATATGGACAATTCTCTGGAGAGAAAAATGGTGATGTTCGCAGGGGTAGCTAGAGAGAACATAGTTTTAAAAAACGGACTGGACCGGTCGGTCCGACCGGTTCAACTGGGAACCGGCCTTCAATTCGGTCCAGTTATGGTAAAATACCGAAAATGGACTTAAAACCGGTAAATAGTAAAAACTGGCCGGTTCAACTTGAGAACCGAAAACTGGCGTGGTCGAACCGGTTAATGATCGGTTGGGGGTTTTTTGACATTTCCACTAAAACTACATTGTTTTGGTCCTCAATAAAGTCCTAAAAACTAACCCTAAGCCTAATCACTCTCTCATCTCAGGCTCACGATCATCACGCCTCAGTCCTCACTCTCTCACTCACCTCAAGCTCTCAAGTCTCAACTCAACTCAAGCTCTCTTTACCTCAGTCACGACCCTCACTCTGTTTTTTGCATGCACCTTTCTCTGCCTCATGCACAGTAGCACGCAGCCACGCACCTCCTGGTTGGTTTTTTTTTTTTTTTTTTTTTCCTTCTTGGTTGGTCTCGCCCTCGCCCTTTAAGCTCTACTTTCTGCTTCTTGGCGTCTGGGTTTTGGGTAATATTCTTTTCTTTTTATTTTGATTTTCATTTTCTTGGTTTTTTTTTTTTTTTTTCCCTCCCGGCTTCATCAAGTAATAATTAATATTCTTTTCTTTTTTATGATTTTGATTACTTGATTTTGATTTTGATCATTTTCTTGGTTCTTTTTTTTTTCCCCATTTCTCTCGGCTTTATCTTAGATTCTCAATTCATGTTCTTAGCTTCATCTCAGGTTCTCACTGGTCAGTGGTAACTTCAATTTTTAGTTTACAATAGCATTTTATTTTATTTGTGATTTTGTGTATGTTGTGGATTTGATTTACAGAGCTTTATTGTTTGTGAAATATAGTTTACAGAGTATTATACTATTGATTGTGTATGTTGTGTTGATGAATTTATTTGTTGATAAAATGGTTGCTGCCAGTCTAAAATTATTGATTATTGTTTGTGTATGTTGTGTTGATGAATTTATTTGTTGATAAAATGGTTGCTGCTAGTTTGAAATTGTTAAATTCTTTAAAAAGACGTTATATACTTATATACTTGTATTTTTTTTAAAGGAAACATATTTATTACTATTGGTTTGTTAGTTTTAGTATATTAAAAAATTATTAATTATTTAATAATTTAAATAAATAATAATTAAATTATTTATGACGTCACCGGTTCGACCATCAATCGAACCCCAGTCCAACCATAAAATCGATAATTAGCTTTTTTCTGGTTCTTTCACCGTACCAGTTTTTAAAACAATGGGAGAGAAGTTTGATAAGAACATTTGAGCGTATCGAAAAAGTGGAATGACTATAGCTGCTTTGGGGAATCAATGGACTCCTGGGTTTTGATGAGGATGAAGCGAGGGTTGGCATCTTGGGATTGGACATCGCTGTTGACAATAGATTCATGGAGTAGGTTCTTTGAAACAAAATCAGAATTTTTGATGAGATTGGACCAATCTTTGGAGACTAATTTGAATCAATTAAGCGATTTTAGAAGCAAATTTGATAAAACTTTGATCACAAGATTCTTGGAAAGTTTCTTGTTTGACATAGCTTGTCAACAATTATTCAACACGCTATTACAACTCCTCCAAAAGATTCAGAAGTCAAGGGTTTATAGCAATCTAACTCATTGACTGATACAACATTATAACTAACTAGCTCATGAGTTCTCGCACGATGTGCGGTGCAACTCATTATTAGTTTTCACCAATATTTCAATAAGATTTAGTTTAACTAGTTGACATCTTAATTTCTAATAGAAACATTCAAATTCAGATCCTTCACACTCAACTATCGATGTATATAAAAGAATTTCAATAACTTTCTTTGTAAGAAAAGGTAATCTTTAGTTATTTTATAGACAAAATAGAAAGACACTAAGAATAGTGTAGTGATTTGATCATAGTATATATATGTGTTTTTAAATTGAAAATTGCATGATATATTGGGTCATATAAATAGGCATGTTTCATGCTTACA
Organism: Quercus gilva; assembly: GCA_023621385.1. Classification (NCBI taxonomy): domain Eukaryota; kingdom Viridiplantae; phylum Streptophyta; class Magnoliopsida; order Fagales; family Fagaceae; genus Quercus; species Quercus gilva. The sequence goes on from CM042476.1 coordinate 28,621,009, forward strand.
AAAAATGCAAATATCTTTCAATTTTTTATTTTTTTACATTTTGGATTTTGTGTTAGTAAAGTTATTTATAACTAACTAGCTCATGAGTTCTCGCACGATGTGCGGTGCAACTCATTATTAGTTTTCACCAATATTTCAATAAGATTTAGTTTAACTAGTTGACATCTCAATTTCTAATAGAAACATTCAAATTCAGATCCCTCACACTCAACTATCGATGTATATAAAAGAATTTCAATAACTTTCTTTGTTAGAAAAGGTAATCTTTAGTTATTTTATAGACAAAATAGAAAGACACTAAGAATAGTGTAGTGATTTGATCATAGTATATATATGTGTTTTTAAATTGAAAATTGCATGATATATTGGGTCATATAAATAGGCATGTTTCATGCTTACAAAAAATGCAAATATCTTTCAAATTTTTTTTTTTTTTTTTACATTTTGGATTTTGTGTTAGTAAGGTTGTTTATTTTTTTCTCTTTTTGTTGGACATTGTTTCAATAGTTGCAAAGACAACTAAAATTTTAGTAAGAATACCATATTTCAAATCAATTGTTCATCACATAAAAAAATCATTTTTTTCTCATATAAATCTTAGAAAAATGATATTAAAATTTCATTATGCTTAAAATAATTAATATAACAAAATAAACATATTCATTCTATTAGTTATCTTTCTATTTACATAGAATAAATACTACAATGTTAGTTCCACGTACATACATACATATATGTATGTGTGTGTGTGTCTATATATATATATATATATATATATCACATGTCACTGAAAGGAATCAGGAAATTTAAAGGGTTAAGATTAATTTTTAGTGAATTCACAAATTTTAATTTTTAATTTTTTTAGTTTTTGTGTTAATTTTTGTCAAAACAACTAAACATGAGGAATAATGTCAATGTTGTAAATTTAATATTATTATTCCAACTAAAAATTATTTCTTAAATAAAGTTTATAAAAATAATCTTATAAATTCATTTAATATAAATAATTAATGCACAACTATAGATAATTAGTATATACATTTACTCTATTAGCTGATTCAATGAAGTAATAATTTGATATAAATGCAAACTCTTTGAAGTAGAAGCCTAAATAAAAAGAACTTCAAGGAATGCGCCACTTGGCACAACTTTATGCTCTCCAACATGGGGTCTTTACTTTTATATATACTAGTGTGTAACCCCGTGCATATGCACGAATATATTTAAAAACAATCACAATTAAATATATATAATTTAGAATCTAATTAGATCTAGACTCTTCTATTTTTGCATTCAATAATTTACTTGCTACAAAAATTAAAAAATTAGATAAAACACATATGTAAAATTGAACTCCAATTAAAATTCAATTTAGAATCTAATTGAATTTAAACTCTTTAATTTTTGCACCTAATAATTCACTTGACACACAAATTTAAAAATTAGATGAGACATATAGCGCAAAATTAGACTTCAGTTTAGAATTTAATTGGATTTTCTCTTAACTTTGGCTATTAATATATACTAATCGCAGACCAGCACGTTGCGCATGATAATTTTTAGGATCTAAAATAATATTTTAGTTCCTAGACTTTGTAAATAATTTAAAAAAAATAGTTTTATCATATTTTTTATAATCTTGTTTATATCGTTTCTTACCATTATTATATATTTATTGGTTAATAATTTGCACAACATAGACATTAAATAAGAGGTAAAATTTTTCATTAGATTTTTTTAAGTCATGATGTGTGTGTGTGTGTGTGTGTGTGTGTGTGTAAGGTTAAATGAAATGTCAAAAAATGAGGTTATAAAAATTTTCAACTTTATTTCTAATATAATTTCTAAATTACCAAAGAACATCTCATTTTTAGTTATGAAGGGAAATATAGTTTCCCTAGTTAGAGTTTGATTAGTTTTAAGTTTAAATTTTGTATTATTATATTTAATTATTGATTATTGATTTAATTAAGTGAATGTAGTGGTTGATTTTATTGCACTATTCATTAAAATTTTTTTTTAATGTATGAAGCAGTTAGGTTAGTGGTATGTCAAAGTTTAAAAAAAATATTAAAACAATTTCCAAGGAAATGTAAAAGGTCTTTTTTTGAAAAAAAGAAATGGGAACTTTTTGAATTGTAGAAATATGATTTTTTTTTTTTTAATTACCTTGTTTATAGACTTCATTATTAAGTTATAATCGTCTAAATTATAGTAGACCGCACAAGATAAACATGTATAGATGATTTTTTTTTTTTTTTTGATTATTCATGAATCTTTATTTCATTGTTTACTTATAAATATCTAAATTAAAGTTTTTTTTTTAAAAAAAAAATCTAAATTAAAATAGATGAATATGTAGAGTTAAAACTATATGAAAAGTTAAAACTACTCAAGATGAACATTTAACAACTGGTAGATATGTGTTTTTTGAAGACTAAACATTTGCTCGATTGCTTTACCTGGAACTATATAACTATGCAAATATTGTCGCGAATGGTTCCATCATTTGCAAATTATCAAGTTTGGTGGCCTTACATGAACTCATGTTTTGTGACAACTTTTTTTTTTTCTTTTTTTCTTTCTTTTTGCCGAAACAGCTTAAGAATATTTAAACTTAAGTTATCACAAGTGGTAATTGTAAAACATGTCAGTGATATGAAAAATAGAAAGGTTTAAATTTTTACAAAAGCATTTTTAGTAGATTGTAATATAAAACATTTTTTTTCTCAATACTTTATATAACTTTTCTCATAAGATCAATATTGTTGGTATCCTTTAAAAATAATACATAATATTTTTGAGAAGAAGAAGAAGCAGACGTGATGCTAACACATAATATAAAACTATTAAGTTTGCGTGATTTAAATTTGTGGCAAAAAAATATTAATATAGCTATGATAAAGGTTTTTATCTCAATGATATATAGTAGTCCATATTTTTTTAGTCTTGATTCAATAAGTCCATTCTAATCTCAAAAAAAAAAAAAAAAAAGATTCAATAAGTCCATTCTCAATAGCCTTATAACACTACAAATTGCTCAATCTATAGGCCTAGACACATTCAAAGAGTGCTGTCTAAATTATAAATTATATGACCTTTTATAATCACACAAGTATTTTGATTCTCCAAATGTATGGTAAAGGAAGGAAAGCGTGTCTAGCCAATTTCTTGATTTGTGTTGCATAAGTATGAAGGATGTGACTGAATTTAAATGTTGAATAAAATAAGATAAGAAGAAAAAAGAGTAAAATATATATATATATATATATAACAATAAACATTAAATTATCCAAGTCATTTTATGTAATATAATAACATTATATTATTATAGACTATATGTATAATGCAGTAGGATAATATTTAATAATCAAAGAGAATAGAAAAAATAACAACTTAAAACATAAAACTAAATTACATCAACCTAAAGTAGAATTCTAATTAACACAAAAATTCATCAACTTAAGCATGGATGTAATAAAAAAAATGAAAAACAAATTGAGAGAGAGAAAGAGAGAAGAGACAAGTAACATTTTTTGTGTGAGAAAACTATGAATAGAATGAAAGAGAAAACGTCAAATTTATAGTAATATGTTAAGAATAAGAAGAGTCAAAATAAAGAAAGATAATATGGTAGAGAATGAATAATATTAAGGTAGAAAATAGAGGGGAGATGAAGAGATAAAAGGGAGGGAGAGTTTTGGAAAATTAATAATAAAAATAATGGTTAAAAATATTTTAATTTTTAAATAATGGATTTTTTAAGTCACCTTATTAAATGAAAAAATGTTTTAAAAAATATATAGGAAAAATTAGAAATAAAGAAAAGATAATGATGTGTTTGCTAAGGTGGCTCGACCGGAGCGTAGTAACAATAAATGCTATGCTTTAACTTTTAGATATATATAAATATAGACTAGCTTGTAACCCGTGCATTGCACGAGATTTTTATAGCAAACAAAATATAAATCTCAAAGCAATGGGAAACAAACTGTTCTCTTGAAGTTAATTTTTTCAAACCTCATAAATAGTTAGACTCACGATTAAAAATAAGTTTTATAATATGTAACAAATGCATTTATATAGTTTCCAAAGCAATATAAGTGTAACTTCTTTTTTATTTTTTATTTTTTAATAAGTGCAAGTATTTTTTTTTTCACATATTGTTTTATTATGAGTTTTGATTATTTTAACTTGCAAGAAAATAATAGTTTAGCTTACAAAGAAATTGGTAAGATCTTATATAAATTATAGATTAGCTTTCAATAACCAGTATACATAAAAATTGTACTCTCATCAAGCTACAAAACTGCATGATGAAGATGAAACTAAAATATACCAATTTAGTTGGAGGATTGCTACTTGACTGATTAACAAACTCAATGTTCCAAAATTAGAATCAACAATTTCTTTAGATTCAAAATAAAAATCATATAGCTTCACTCCTAACTCCTAAGCAAGTTCACAAATAATATCACAAAAAGCATGCTGTTGACAGCAATAAATCTTTGATGTCTGTTTTCTAATAATGAAGACTTTATAGTCATCAATCAAATACAATTAGATCATGGTAATCTTCTCCAAAAATTTCTAACTCCATCAACTCTTCTTGCTTTGGAACTGACTTAACTAAATCCTCTAGGGATGAAACCACATTTAGCAATCCAAAACACGATCTTCAGAAATATCTTATCCCCTTTCGATTGGACTCCTATATTACTAGACATGAAAACTGTCTTCACCATCCTATCTGGGTTTAACTTTTCAGTTTCAGAAATTTCCAAGAGTAGATCAAAAACCTTTTGAAAATTTTAGTCATCTTATATTTAAAGTGATTTTGAAGTGAAGCTTGATTAAAATAACTTAAGCTAACTATCATAATACAAAAACATGCAATAGAGATTCCATATTAATTTGAAGAAGGGAATAAGACTTACAACAATGAGTTTTCTATCATTGAGCCTTCTTTTACCACCTTTATTGTAGCAGCAACTGCTACACCTGATGAAATCCCCACCTGAAATAAACATGCTCCCACATTCACCACAGATTTTGAAAACTAAAAGGACTAGCAAGTAGCAACAATAAATATCCTTTTCCCCCTAACCTAGTTCTTGATATTAGCTTTCAATTTATTTGGACATGGTATTGTGAATGAAAAATCACTAAATATTTAAGAAAGATTTTAGTTACATATCTTTTAAATAAACCAAACCAAAAAAAAAAAAAAAAAACTGTGTTGGAAGCATAGTATTGATATCAAATGCTAAACAACAAAGTTTTAAGAATAACAATATAATCATAAAAGCCAGACCGAGGTAGTATTATAACAATGTAATGTTATTTTATACACATATAAAGAATTTGTGTAATTATCAATATTCACCAAGTGTGTGTAGATGCTTTTACACCCTGCAAAGCTTTGGTAATTATGTATTCCATCTTCGTCTTTTCAAATCATTCTTTTTCAAATAATAACTTAAAGGTGGGTACATATGATGCACATATTATGATAAGTAATTAATCCAACAATTGGCTTGGGGAAGGATTAATTCCAAAAATACAATAAGGGAGTGTTGTAGAATGGTAACAGAGCTTAAACATATATGAGTGAAAGTTAAAGCCTCCTTCAATAGTTTGTAATATATTATATAATCTTTGATCATTTAAGCATTAACAAAATTAATGAATTCAGCAGCAAACAACAATGGCCATTTATAACTAGCCTATATTATAATCTTTAGGCAATTTAACAATTTTAGCCAAAGAAAAATTGGTTTAACTTAACAATATAATAGCTGTAGTAATTTGCAGCTAATAAGGTAGTCATCGAAAAGAACATTTACCTCATGCAATAGAGACTTCCTTACTGTGGTTGTTCATACAATTTAACATTTATTTTGTACAGGATCAAATGTCATTAGCTAATTCTAGAAAGTATGACCTGAAGGAATCTAGAAATAAAGGAATTAACTGCATGCTACAGAGAACAAATTTAAGAACAATACTAATTTGTAGTGGGTCCTAATCAAGTGAATGTTAAGATGCATGCACTTCTGCCAGTAAGCTAACATCTATATTTGCATAATCAATAAAGGTTTTCCTTGTGTATTAAAATAACACAAAAAAGGCCAAACAAACAACAAAAGTACATGCAAAATAATTTTGAATTAAAAGTTTCCCTAACAACACTTATTCGAAACTTAAAAGTAGATTAAATATTTGATACATGTAACTTGATCATATTTTATAGGGTGAATGAAACTTACTCTCTTCCCTTGGTATCCCTATCACATAGGATTAAAAATTCTTAGGTTAGCTAGCATTCATTATTCCTAGAATTGGTCCAATATTTTCCAACAGCTTCACTCTCAGTCATCACATCCAAACTTTGGTGGTATTTACAGAGGAGCCTGACAAATTACATTGAAATAAAACAACATGTCTTTTCACAATTACTTGGAGCCAAACAAATTAGCCTTTAATCCAATATAATTGCAATCATGTTGAAATAGTTTTTAAAGGCAAGAGTTATGAAATAAAACCTGAACATAATTAAATCAATGAGTTTAGCATACATCAGGAGTGTCACACTTTTAATTTTTTATGCCATGCCAAACCCTCATTCACCTCCAACACCACTGCACTTTTTTTGCATAGATGCATCATAAAATCTTGTACCTTGAAAAATTACAAAATCCATTACTAAGGGTCCGTTTGGTTCCTGTAAAATATTTTTTGGAAAATACCTATTTTCCGGAAATGCTATTTTCTGGAAAAGGAGCATTTCCGGAAAAGGAAAATATTTTCAAGTGTTTGGTTGTATTATGAAAATTGTTGTGGAAAATATTTTTATGTGTTTGGTTCTATTAGGAAAATGCTATTTTCCTACCATTCAACAACAAATTCCAGCAGCAAATTTTGGCGAAAACAACACAACAACAACAACAACAAATTCCGGCAACAACAACAACAACAACAACAACAACAATCAAACTTAAAAAAAACAAAACTGAGTCGTCGATGAGATCGAGGAAGAGAGAGCGATGGGTTGCTGTCTGGGTTTGGGTTGACGACGAGCTCTGGGTCGAAGGTCTGGGTCGTCGAAGGCGATGGTTCGAAGGTCGAAGGTCGAAGCCTCGTGGGTTCGTCGGTGGGGTGTGATCTTCGGTGGATCGGTCTTCGATGGTGATCTGGGCTCTGGGTTCGCCGGCGAAGTTGAAGATCGGTTCGTGGCGCGAAGGCGAAGTCAAAGATCGTGGGTTCGCGCCGCCGGCGAAGTCGAAGATCGTGGGTTCGTCTGTTCGTGGGTTCGTCCGTTCGTGGCGTCGGCAAAGTCGAAGATCGTGGACGCCGGCGATGGGCTGTGGTGGTGGATCGGAGCTCGGGTTGGTTCGTTCTCTTTCTCGCTCTCTCTCTCTCTTGTTGGTGGTTCGTTCTCTCTCTGGCTCTCTCTTTTCCGGAAATGATTTGAAGGTAAATTAAAACCGTAAAATCATTTCCGGGTCAAAGGTGAAAATTTTGGTCAACTAAAGCTTATTTTCCGGAAAATGCTGTTTTCCTTATCTTCCAAACAGTGGGCTGAGGTGGTAAATGATTTCCTGAAATCATTTACCACCAAAACAAACACAGCCTAAATCTCCATATCATATCATGTCCCCTTTTTCTTTGCATTCTATTAGAAGAAGAGAGAGACTCACCATATCTTTTCATAAGCAGAAGAATTGTTGGTGTAGAATGTCGTATTAGTAGAGAATCAATGAACCTATGGAACAATAATAGAAAATTGGTGATCAATAATCATAGCAAGTCATTTTGCAAGAAAAAAGAAGGCTTTTTTTTAATAGTTTCTTTGCTAATAAAACTTACTGTAACAATGCATAGTTATTGCTTGGACAACTTCTACAACCATGTATCTAACTTCCTCAATTGTTTTGCCTTTTTTGCCTTGAAACACTGCATAATTATAATCATACCCTCCAATTTCTCCAACCGTGAATATGGCTGTTTTAAGTTTCTTAGCACAATTAATGAAACATTAAAATAAAAAAGAAAAAAGAAAAAATTTAGATTTATAAATTTAACTTTGTATTATATGCTTAATTCTAATGATAAGCTAACCATCAACATTGTGATAAATCTCATTGAAATATGTGGACAAAAAGATCAAAACCCACTACGGATCCAACCCCATCAATCTATGATTTCAGTTTCTAGTTCACCATATTCGAATTCTATGCATCAAGTATTAAAATAATAATAACAATAACAATTATATGAAAACTTAAAACCAATAAAAAAAAATCAGCAGGCATTAAATGTTTATACGATGATCAACCTAACAACATTTTCAACACACAAAAAAAGAAAAGAAAAAGAAAATAGATTATGAGAATATTAGAAACCTTAACAGATCATACCCAAACCTAAGCCTAAATTAAAATAACTTCAATCATGATATATATACACATCGCAATCATTGAAGATGTATAATTTATTGGAACCTGATAGTGGTCTTTAATAAGGTTTTAGTGAAAATTAATATTGATTGCGGTATTTGCACTATGCGTTTGTTTTACTGTTTTTAGGAAAAGAAATCAGCACCTTGATGAAATTAGAGACTCTAGACTGTGGAAAGATTCCACTTCATCTGTGGAGAGAGAAATTGAATGATTCAATTCCAAAATAGACGAACTGGAAAAAATCTATTACTGGAAAAATTAAAAAAAGAATAGTCACATATTAAAACCTGATTTCCTTAGCCCTAATTTCTGAATCTAAATCTAGAACCAAATTGAAAAAATTGAAAACATATAACAGATCTAATTTACCTAAAAAAAATCAAAGAAAGAATAGAACCCATCAGAGGCGTCCTTTGTGGGCAGAGAGGACTTTTTTCGTTCTTGACGCTGAAGTCTGTATCATCTTCCTTCTTCTGCTTCTTTCTCTAGAAAAATCAAAATGGTGAATGAACTCTAATCTTAGTGAGAGAAACAGAGAGGCGTTCTGTTAGAAATAGAGAGGCGTTCCCTTCCTCAATCTCCATTCTTGTGCGCCTTACTATATCTAAGTCTCTCTATATCTGTCAATCTATTTCTATGTATCTGTCTCTCTCTATGGAATCAAAAAGTTTCAAAACATGATTTATCTTCCTATTTCTTATGGTCAATTGATATAGTGTTTACCGTTCTGCCTTTCTCTCTGTTTCTTTCTCCGTGTCGCAGGCCTTATCTCTCTCTATTTCATCGCCTACATCTTTCTCTACATCTTTCTCCGTGTCCTCATCGCCTCTCCCTCTATTTCTATTTCCGTGTACATTTAATTTTAATCGGTTATTTTTTGTTATTTATAACGAGAGGATTTTAAATGGTGCTATATCATTACCAAACAACATAATTTATCGTTTTTTAACTCATAAGTGGCAGAATTTTGAGTGATCATTTTTCGTACATGATAGTACCTCTTTAATTCCAAGAAAAGACTTCTGTTATTATATATAGTATATGATATTGATATTGATTGCAAGGTTGTCAAAATCAAGATCCTACATAGGATCGTGGGAGGTAAGTAAGATCGTAAATCGTAGGATTGGATCGTGGATCATAAGATCCTACATATTTTTAAATTTTAAGTAAAAAATCTATTGATAGTGACTTTGTATGTTATATAATCACTTAAAATATGAATCCATCCATTAAAAAAAAATTGCATCATAAAATGTAATTTGCACGCACTACATCGTTCTTATGTCATTCTAATGAAACAAAATATATTTAACTTTTGACATAATGTATCTAAAAAGTTCAGTACATGTTTAATTAGCAACTAAGTACCAAAATATTATCTACACATATGGAAAATGTTTTCCAAATTTTAAGTTCCAAATCTAAAATAAGTTAGGCTAGTTAGCATATACAAACTAGCTAACTACAAATTTACAATATGTAGTCCAAAAGAGAATTCTCAATCTAAGGTAAACTAGCTAATTACAAATATAAAATCCAAAAGAGAATTCTTATTCTAAGATTCTTCTAATCTAATTGCTGTCATTGTCATTTTCCATTTCATCGTTTATATCCTTCCTAGTATCAACATCCAAAACGTTAAACTTAAGTACTATAGGTTTTTTTGAGATTTTATGTTGACATAGGGGTAAATTTGTGACTTCAATTCATTAATGGGTTTCTGATAATCCGTTGACCTTGTGGGTTTAGGAGGATTATCTTAACCAAATGAATTTCACTTAAAAAAAAAAAAAAAAACAAGCCAAATGATAGGATCCCATATGATCCTACGATCCTATACGATCCTACACGATTCTACATATGATCCTACCATTTTTGCGATCTTGCTACGATTTTAAACTTTTTGGTGAGGTAGGATCGTAAAATTGTGCGATTTTACGATCCGGATCGCGATTTTGACAACCATGATTGATTGGTTATTCTGTTAGTGCAGCCAGTTGTAGAATTAGTTATAAGCAGTTATAAGCTAATGGAAGTTGTAAGGATTAATAAGTTATGGGGTTAAAGTGTAATTTGTGAAAGTTTGGGGGCAAGGTGTAATTTGGGAAATTTTATGTGATGGTGGATCGGTATATAAATGGGCTGGTTAGGTTTAAGTTAGAGATGGGCCTGTTTAGTATAAATGATGTGGATATGAGATTCAAGTGGGTCAGAGTTGGGCTTATGCTAGGGACAAATTGGCCGAGGTTGAGCTTAGATCTAGCGGGACTGGGTTTAGTGGCTGAAACAAATGGATCTGGTTTCCTATTAGAACAGGTTAGACCCGACTTGTATATCCCCCTAACCTAATCTCTAGAGCTCTCTCTCCCGATCCTTAACCTCCATGGCCAAAGCTCACAAGCTCTGTCATAACCACCACTCGCCACGGCCATGATCCACCACAGATGTGGCCTTTTCTCTCTCACTTTATTTCACTTTCTCTCAACCCAACAAACGGAGCTTCTTGCTCCACCGTTTGCCACCACCGTGAATGGTGATTTCTGTTCACTGAATTATTCTTTAAAAAATTCTTCCTATCTCACTCTCCTCTCTAGATCTCACCCGAAAAGCCTCAAATCCTCTCTCTCTCTCTCTCTCTCAATCCGCTTGTCTCTAAACCCCCTAAAATTTCTACCTCTCTTACGAGGCGCGTGGAGAACAGATTTGTGCAGTAGATGCTCCCAAGCATAGAGATCGCTAGTAAGTGATTGAGCTGTGGTGGCACGTGGCAATCAAGACGGCTCGTGAGAAGTCTGTTTGGCAGTGGGTTCTGTGGTCTGTGTGTGTTATGTGAACAAAAGAAGAAAAAAAATTGTACATAGAGATCTGAAGAAGTAATTTAGTTTTACTGTGGGTGTCCTTAGCAATCACATAAAAAATAAAATAAAAAAGAAACAAGAAAAAAACCTATTGCTACCTAGTGTGTTTAGAACTGAAAAATCCAATTACAAGTTTAAGATAGAGTCTCACACCATCTCCTAGATGGGCAAAACTTAGATTTGATACCTTATATCTTGTACTACAAATTTTCTTCTTAAAATTCAATTATGTTGCGATTTAATAGAATTAGTAACGAAATTAATACAAATACTTTCCTCTTGAGAAAACCCTAGCTTTGATCTCAAATGCTTTTTCTGTGTTCAATACTCCCCCACTCACCCCCCCCCCCCCCCCCCCCCCTTTTTTTGTGTGTTGGAACTTTAAGACTATCAATTGACAGATGACACATGAAGGTAGGAGAGGACGAAGGGCCTTATGCCCTTATATATTTAGTATCACATCACCAACCCATTTCAACACAAGTGTTAAAGGAAGAGTTTACACGGTGTCGCTATAAAAAATATTTAGGGTGTTACAAAGTCACTTTCAACCCAAAACAGAGCATCACATTCAACCCATTACATCTTCAACCCATTACATTGAAAGTCAGAAATTAAATACACAGTACTCAAATACACATCAATTAAAAACACTTACCAAAAATTTGGACACCCATAGAACCTTTTGCCAGGGTTGTCAAGTGTCCATGATACCACTAGCACAGGTCTTTCAAAGCAGAAGCATGTGGTTAAGCCTCTTTTCTTCAAGCTTCCACCAATTGATACAAAGCTTGATTCCATGAGCTCAGATTGTGAGGATGATGTTTGGGTAGTGCTGTGGGAGAGGAGTTAGGGTCATGAATTTAGGGGTTAGGGATTTCAACTGATTTGGGAGCTTTTATGTGGGAGAGGAGCTTTACACACGTGAGAGGAAGTCACGTGAGGCTTGCGTGGGTTTGTTGACGGCGGGAAATTGAGGTTGAGAGAGTGCATTGACATGTTGCAATAAAGAAAATAATATTTTATTTCTTCGTCTGTCACTTAAGAAAATTCCGTCAATGAGGTAACGGTAGAAACCACAACGAAATGTGTTTTTCAAAATAGGAACTAAAAGCGATAAAAATAAAAAGTAAAGGCCAAAATAAGAATGGACTGAAACAGTAAGGATGAAAATAGTATTTCTGCCTAAATAAAAAACTAAAACCTATACCTAAGTACTGTATATTATTATCGTAGAAGAAGTACATCGATCATTACGAACAATGTCAACAAGCTATTTGCCTGAGGCAATTGTGGAAAATATACTCTCACGCCTCCCACCTAAAATCCTTATTCGTTTCAGATGCGTCTCTAAAACCTGGTTTGCTCTCATTGGAACCACCGACATCCTCTTCAAAAACGTCCTCAATCACTCCATTCTCGTCCCCAGCAACACCGCGCAAAACCCTAATCCTCCCTTTCTCCTCGTGAAAGCCTTTAACAACCAAAAACATATCTGCAACTTCCTTTCTTATGACACCCTCGACTGTTTATTCCATGTCCAGGTCCAGCTTAACTTCCCCAGTCCAGGTCCTCTCGACCTTCAAATAGTCGCTTCCTGTCATGGTCTTATCTGTCTCTACGACGGACAGTACCAAGGTGTCTACCTATGGAACCCCACCACGTCGTCATCATCATCATCGGGACTCAGCCTTCTTCCTCCTGTGAGCCCTCGTCCCAACTGGAAAGTCAAAATAAGTGTTGGGTTTGGATTCGACCCTATATCCAACGACTTCAAGGTTGTCAGGCTTGTGGAAAGGTTTGCTTGGTTTATGAAAGAAATCGAAGCGGAAGTTTATAGGGTAAGCAGTGGTTCGTGGAGACAGATCGACCTCGGACATGTCATTTTTGGTTTTCAATGGGTCTCCACAACTTACACGAATGGTTTTCAATGGGTCTCCACAACTTACATGAATGGAGTCTTTTTCTGGTGGGCGAAGCAGGGGGTTGATGACAAAATTATTGCATTCGACTTTAGTGACGAGATTTTCAAAACTACGCCATTACCAGAGATCGGTAATGCTGACACTTATTCCAGTAAACTTACGGTGTTGAACAGCTTTGTTGCTATTTTGGTTATGCCTTACGATCATAAGGTGAAGAGAAGTTGTTTTGAAATATGGCCTCATTTTGTTGACATATGGGTTTTGCTTGAATTCGGTGTCAAGGAGTCATGGAATAAGCTTTTTACAATTACAACCCCGTCAACTTGGAGAAGGCCATTGGGGTTTTGGAAGAACGGGGAGCTATTCATAGAGAATGGCAACAATCAGCTGGTTTTGTATGACCCTTTTACAAAGATAGAGAAGAATCTTCAACTTGATGGGATTGAAGAGTATTTTGGTTCGTTTCCAAATTACTTCCAGGTTGTTCCATATACGCAGAAACAAGATATTGAGCTCGAAAAGGAGGCCAATCCTTGAGGTATGGTATAATGTGTCCTATTATTTTATGCATGTTTTGGTATTTGTTGGCATTTATTTTCATATTGGATGTTCCTAGGCAGAAATCAGTTTGGAGGAATGACATAAGGTTTTGATATTGTGAGCTGAATTTGAATCATATCCCCATAATGAGAAAGACTGATTGATATACAAGAAGGCAAATGAAGAATTTGAGTCTCTTAGTTTTTGTGATATGGCTGAAACATTAGTTAAAAATGTATAGAGAAATGCTACAGGCACAGTAACATCTTTTCCTTAGTTTCTTCAAACGTGTGCGGTTATACATAATTCTGTTTTGACATATAGTTTACATAATATTCCAGCACTACCGTAGACTATGATAGGTTTTATAATGCTATGTCAGTTAGTGGTTTAGCACTGTAAGAAGGTGTTGAATTTGTAGGCTTTGGCCAGGGGAAGATTATATATTAGATAACTGTATAGGAAATAAGGAATGACTTTGTAGTGCAAGAAACTCTCTTATGTTCGGATTTTCTGGAACTTTTCCTGGTGGCATTATTAAAACATTTCATTGTTCTTTCCCTGTCACTGTGTTTCCATCTATTTTTTCTCTGAGATTAATCACTGTCACTGAGACAAGATGTTGGAATCCTAAAAAGGAACTCTTTGCTGAATTTGAAGCAATTTAATTGTTTATCATGAAGTGGTAAGTAATAAGCTAGGATGCACGGACACTTCATTTGAGGTGTCATACTTGTGTCGTATCCATGTCATAGCTATGTCCTATTTGTCATATCATGTTATAATTTTTCAAAAATTTCTTGCGTTACTGTGTTGTACCCGTACCCATACCCATGTTTGTGTATGTGCATCCTAGGTAATAAGTTACCTTCTTTGTTTCCTTTCTTTGATTCTTGGGAGCTGAGTTTTCTGGTGAGGAACCTTCCCTCATCCACAAGACCATGACATGTAAAATTGATTTCTCCATATCAATTATGATAACAAGTCAATTATGTTCTTTTCCACTTATCAATAGTGACTGGCTTTAAAAACAATTCAGAGTAGGACAATTTGGACGGTAATTTCCATTAAGAACTTTGACTGTTTTTTGTAATTGAATATGAGAAAAGTTAAGGGAAAGGATTACTGTGTTTCAGATTTTGTGTTGATCATATATCACTTTCAATGAGCTTATGATTCATTTGATGGTTATTTATAGTGAGTGGCTCCAACTTCTTTTAGTTCTCTATCTGATTTTTTCCTTTTGTTTTGCTGTATGTTCTAATATTTTTCTCAACTTCTAGAGCACTTACCTAAAAAAAGTACCAGAATATACGTATATTTATTGCTTCCCATATCTACAAGATGAGAATGAACTATGAAGTGAAATGTCGTTCAGAATAAGGGAGAGTGAGGTCTTAAAAGAGCAAGAGACATGAAACTGAAGCTTGAAATTGAGCTTGGTTTACTACAATATTTTCAAGAAGATTGGGAGCTAGAGTCCATGGAATAATTTTGGAATGATGTAGATTCTACTAAAGTTAATCTGGGAGAAGATGATAATCTGGTCTGGTCTCTTTCAATAGCCATGGTTTTAGTGTTAATAATTATTATTAGACTTTGAGAAAAGGGGGTGACAACGATTTCCCATGGAGATCTATTTGGTGTGTTAGAGCTCCAACATGGGTAGCTTTCTTTACTAGGAGTAGGACAGCTACAAAGGATTAAATTCTATCTATAGACAATTTGAGGAAACAGCACACTAAAGTTTATGATTGGTGTTGCGTGTGCAAATCTTATGGAGAATCAACTGATCATCTTTTTCTTCATTATTAGACAGCTACAACTGTGGTCCTTAGTGTTAAGCTTGTTCAGTGTAAGTTGGGTTATGTAAAAATCTATGAAGGAACTGTTAGTGACCGTTAAGAGTTAATTGTGGAGCTCCATCTTATTTTCTATGTTATAGTCTATAGTTTCTCAAAATGTGGACATTTATTAGGGATTCAAAAGTTGACCATTTTTAATCAGGTCTTATAAGGGAAGTGGCATTGGCATTTTGGTTAGGAAGGTGATCTTTAATGGAGGAGGTGGATTAAATATGGCGAGTTAGCGAGGGCCAGGGGTTTAACTTCATAGTCCTGTATGGCGTTCTTATAGTTGTGGTATTTGGAAGGAAATTCAAGCAGTAAAGGTACTCTTTCTCAAGATTTGTGGGCTTTGGTTTAGCTATTAATAAAAAGGCTATGGTGTCAGATTCCGCTGAGTTGATAAATCATTAATGGAGCAATCATTGGAATCCTACATTTGTGAGATTTGCTCATGATTAGGAGCCAGAAATATTTGCTCAACTCTTCTAAACTCTCTATTCAATCAAGATCCGAATAGGTGTGGATGAAAATTGTTTTGAAGTTTGAGTAAGAATGGATGTTTTAGTGTCATTTTTATCTGAGGTTTTGAGAGGTTCTAGTTGCATGGATTTCCTTTGGAATGCTATGTTGGTGGTAGTTGTGGACACTGAGCTAGTGCAAGAAATTATAGCGCTCTGAAATTTAGTCACATAATGGAACTCTGCTATCTGCTAGACTCTAGCTTGAGATCCTCAAGAGAGTTTGGAAGGGTGAGACTAAGAGTGGAGAAGTGAAGAGGAAGTGGAGGTGTTTGAGAGTTTCTTAGGGAAGTTTGAGGCACGTTTGAGAAACAATTGCCTCTGCATTTTTGGGTTTGAAAGTTGGAATTACTTCAGCTTTGGTGATTTTTTTTATTGAAAAGTTGTTTTCTTGTAGAAGGGGAAGTTGTATATGCAATAAAAGAATAGATTTTTTGGACTTGAGATTCTGTTATAGCTTTGAAATTGAGGGACACTGAGTAATATCAAAGCTATGCTATAAATATTATTAATCTGAAGCCATAAAGCTATGAAACTATGAAACCACTAAGCTATATAGCTTTGAAGCTATTACTCAATAGCTTTGACACAGCGTAATTCTGTTATAGAAGGAGAACTTGTATATGCAATCAAAGAATAGATTTTTTGGACTTGAGATTCTGTTATAGCTTTGAAATTGAGGGACACTGAGTAATACCAAAGCTATGCTATAAATATTATTAATCTGAAGCCATGAAGCTATGAAACTATGAAACCACGAAGCTATATAGCAAGCTATATAGCTTTGAAGCTATTACTCAATAGCTTTGACATGGTAATTCTATTATAGCTTGGCAATACTGTTTGTCAATGCTATAACATTGCATAGGTTTCCTATTAGGAAAAAAAATTGCATAGGTTTTTTGGACTCGAAATTCTGTCATAGATCTGACTTGTTTTAATCCTGTTATAGCTTTGACATTGATTGCTTAGTTTGTAACTCTGCTTGTTGGTATTATTTCTATATTTACTGGATGATTGCCTTTTTCTTATTGGCATAATTCATTTGATTAACATGTACATAGTAATAAGTACATCCTAGTAATAGAATCACATGGTTTTACCTATCAAAACAGGAGCCAAATAGTTTCTAAAATTTCTGCCTTGTGATTCACTATGTTATCTATTTTAGGGATGGACTCACAAGGAGACATGTTATTCTACCAACCACAGAACTACAAAACATGGTGTTTCACAATTTGGGGTTCACAGCCAAATGGTGTTGTGGAGCTTGTAACTAGCTGGTTGGGCAAGTTCAACAAACACAAAACTACGGATTTGAAGGGAATGAGAGATCGATTTGTGAATTGAAGCTTTCTTTCTTCTAGTCTTTGTTTGAATGGACGAATGGTGCAGGTGTTTTTCTTTTAATTAGTTCCCTGATTCTCTTGATTGTTGTACTCTCATTGCAGTTTAGTTTAGTCATTTAGCTGGTTCCATATTACACTACCTGTGTGCTTTGGACTTGGTCCACTGTATTATTTCTTCGTTTTTCAATGAAGTTCTCTATTTTTCCTTTTCTTTTCTTTTTTAATTAAAGAATTCTGATTGATATATGAGAAGACAAGTAAAGAATTTATAGCTCACTTTTTGTGATTTGGTTGATATGGCTGTGGCATTAGTAAAAGTGTAAATAGAAATGCTAATTTTTGGCATTTTCCTATTTCAAGTGACATTAAAGCATCTTTGCCCTAGTTTCTTTATACATTTGTGGTTAAACATAAATTTTTTTTTTTAATATGTAGCAAAATATTCCAGCAATATGAACCATAGGCTATATATTAGGCTTAATACTGCCATGTCAATTAGCAGCTTACCACTGTAAGGAGATGTTGGATCTGTAGGCTTTGGCCTTAGGAAGATTATATCCTAGATAGGTGTATTGGAAATAGGGAATGACTTTGTGGTATGCAACAACCTAAAAGATTCAAAGTGTCTGGTTGAGGAGACATTTTAGGGTGTGTTTTGCACGAGCTTATAAGCCCAGCTTTTAGTTTTTAGCTTTTTTTAGCTTTTATATACAGCTTTTTAAAACCTCATTTTTTTCCGCCTTTTCTCACATTTTCAATTTTATTTTTCAAGATTCAAGCATACTTTTAGTACACTTTCAGCAAATTTTTTTTTTTTTTTTTTTTTTTTAACTAAATAAACTGTTCTTAAACGGACCTTTAGTTTTAGAAGCAGTCTCTTATGTTTGGGTTTTTTGGAGCTTTTCCAAGTGGCATTATTAAAAAAATTTGTTGCTCTTCCCTGTCTGTGTTTCCATTTCCTATTTTATCTCTGAGACTAATTATTGTGATTGTTGTGACAAGTTGTGGGAATCCTAAAAAAGAAACTCTATGTAGAGGCAATTTAATTGTTTTATTATGATGTGGACAATGTGGTAAATAATAAGTAACCTTCTTCATCGCCTTTCTCTTAATTCTTATGAGCTGGGTTTTCCAGTGAGAACTCTCCTCCATCTACAATTGATTTGTCAATTAATTAAGTTGTGCGTTATCATCACCACAAGGTGTTTATGCTCCTTTGAGACTTTTATCATATTCTTTTTGTTTTGTTCCTTTGCCACTCATCATATTCTTTGGATTTGATACTCTTGAACGTGCCTTGTGAAATAAGAGGTAAGAATTAGTAAAAATATTTTACGTGAATCTATAACAAAAGGTTCATTAAATAGATTTTGATCCATTTTTTTGTCCATTATTTATTCTTTTCTTGACATATAAATTAGAAACACAAGAATTATAAAACGACTGGTCAAGGTGCACCCTAGTGGTTGGAGGCTTAGAATGATTTATAGACCAAACATCCTAGGTTTGATTTTCACTAGGAATTCCCCTTGATTTGATGCTATTCTAGAACAAATGGAACGCTTTCTACTTTGCGAATAGGTATAAAGAGATTTCTTTAAATAACTTTCTAGTTTTTTAGAAATAATTATTTTTATAATCTAATATTTTATTTTATTATATATTTTTTATATTAATAATTTTATAGTAATAAAAAATTATTATTAAGAATGAATAATCAAAATAAATATATAAGGGTCTCTTGTTCAAATCATTCAAAATTCCTAATTAGTAGAAAAGAAATATATGGAAATCTGTCACGTCCAATAAGATTTGAACCTATACTAAAGGTTTCGAAATGCCTGCCTTATCCATTAGACAATGGACGCGGGTGAGGTTGTGTCTTCGTGGTTTACTCAACAAGGTGGGTCCAAAGAAAAAAAGCATTGTAAAACTATTTTATGCATTTAGAGGATGACAATTCCAAGTCAGCAAAAATTTTGAAGCAGTGGAATCTAATGATCATTTCGGTGAGTATTGTTGTGCTTGAGTGGGTTTTTAAAATCTGTGTTTGCCGCTTTGATTTCTTTCAATGTTTTATTAACATTTGATGCCAATGTACATTTTGAATGAACAAATTAGCAACAATAAGTGACACCAAGGTAAAACTGCGGCGAGGGAGGTGTGGGGTATACTTGAAGAATTTGTTCCATCACCATATTCTTGATGTGCACCGATTTTTTAGATAAGTTGCGTGAATATTTGTAATGTTTCTGTGCTTTTTCGACCCTCATACACAATGCAACTCTGTTTTTTTTTTAGTAGTTCCGGTATTGGAATAGATTGATTACTTTTGCAAAAAGAATATCTTAAGATTTTCCTGCTTGGCTTCATGAGAGTTTATTCAAGCTTATTTGCCAATTGAAAAAGGTTGAGCACAATCCTGTTCCTGTGCTGACAACAACAACAACAACAAAGCCTTAGTCCCAAAATTTTGGGATTGGGTATAGATCCTCAATATATTAGTTTATTTTCTCATTAGCAAGTCTTAACAGATTAGTTTATGTTCTCATTAGCTAAGCATAAATCGCCGAGTTTACTTTGGTTATGGTTGTCAATGTTGTGGAATTCGTTTCATACACATATTAGAGACTAGGGATGATAAGTTAAATCGCAAACTTTTCACGTACACCTTGTGTACAGCTTGGTAGTAGTATATTTCAATATGCTCTTAACAAACCAATTTGAAGCAAAGCCAAGCTCAACTTAGATCTGTAATTGAGTAGCTGGGATCTTCACCAAACTATGTCAGCTGATATTTTCAGGACCTTTGATAAAACACTACCAAAGAGTGAAATCAGCGAATAAGTCATTAGTTGAGGTTATGAGAATATTGATGCGTAGCTTATAAGGGGATGGGAAAATAGGTATTATTAGAATAGACCCTTCATTTTAAGGTGTTGTCATCTTATCTGAGGCAAGAGTTTGAATCCTCCCTTCACTGGTTGTAAGAATTGAATCATCAAAAAAGAAAAAGAAAATAGATAAGCATATTTAAATATCCCCTGCTCTTTCTTTTTGTTATCTGGTGTGGCTCAAAGTAAAAGATAATTCAACTCTAAATGATCTGCAACGTTATTAGCTGTGTTTCAAATTAATTTGAAATGTAAGGAAAAAATATATAATTGAGCAGTCCGAAATAGAACTCCGTTCCTTACACTAATAAGCTGATTGACTGGGAAGACTGCATTCATCTTTGATCATTGAGTAGAAAAAGCATAGCTATAGTTGCCAAATGGTTCTAGACAGATGTTTGATGTTAATGGGGTAGGCAGGCAAGGGTGATTGATATGAGATGATCTTTTGAACCTTCCTACTATTACCTTTTTACACCTAACACCTGCTATAAAAAAGCCTTCTCATGTTGTATGAAATTTTGCCTGCTGGTCCGGCAAGATGTATTTTTGGTTTTAAAAGAAATTTTGTCACGGTATCATGTACAACTGGCCTTCTCATTTCACTTAATAACTGGTTGTTAAATTTTAGTTCAAACTGACTTGGAAACAACTGGTAAAAGATCTCCAATCAACTTTTCCTGAACCATCACATTAGAATTCTGATCAATGATTCCTGACATGACTTTCATAGTGGTTTGAACTTGGACCAAAAATTATCTTAGATAAGATGAGTGCAAATATGTGTGTACTTGCTTGAACATAGGTGAAACTTGAAAGGAATCAACTGTAATCTTTAATGACCCATCTGTGGGGGGTCAAAACTCTTCTTGCTGCTGATAGTCACATGACTTTTGTTCTCAGATGGCCTACTTGTATTATTATCCCATGTGTAGGATTGTAGTTCTATTTATCTCCAATTATCCATATCAAGGTTTACTTTAATTGCAGCAGCTTCTTTGACTTTCTACTTGTTATGCATATATGAATAGTCACTTTGAATCTTTTTTTAATCTCTGGTACTTATCAGAGGAAAAAAAAAAAAAGAAAGAAAGAAAAGGAAAACCTTTCTAGTACTTATCAAGTAAAAGACATTTGTTCTCTTGCCAGTATGCCTTCCTAAGGAGCCTTTGTGTTTATGGAAGTCTTTCACCAATGATGAGTCTTTTGTGATGAAATTGGGAAGTACATTTATTTCTGGTTGGCAAAGAAGCTGGGGATGTTTCATTCCCTAATTAATCAAGGGGGTAAGCTCCTTGGCCAGGGTGCTGGTCCCACTCTTTCGTCTGTTTTGCACTGTGTTTAGAGAAAGCAGCTTCTTGTTCGTACTAGTAACTAATCAACTATTTTACCTTTTGCATATACGTGATGATGGAATGTGTGTGATGACGAAAACAACTTGAGTTGGTAGGCAACATTGAACAATAATAGGGATGCATTTGCAGCGTATACAGGGTCATTCATTATCGGTTTTGATTTTAGTTTGTTATACTTCAGTGTTTTAGAGGTTTGTCTCAGCTGTTAATCATTTTGATATATGGAAAATGTTCAGAATACTGACTAGAGTGGGAAGTAATGAACTTTGATAAATATATAAATTTGGTTTTTCTTGTGGTAGTGCACGCTTCAGTGCCAAAAGATTGCTAAAGTTAATCTTCTCAGTGAAGAACTTCTAGAATCTTTGCCTTCCATTTTGGTAAGTTTTACCATCTCATTGTTAAATTGATAATTGTTTAATCTCAAGGTGATACTGTATGAGTTCATGGTAATATGTTGGATTGTCCATTGTATTACTTATAAGCCTGAAATCGTCTTTATTAAGAAAGGAAGGTAGCAAGAAATAAATAAATATACATGAACCCCACAACCTAAGAGAACTTGTATAATAAATGGAGAATACAGTAATAATCATCAAGAATAGGTAGGAATGCAGTGCTGAAAAAGCAGGCTAACAAATGAGAAGATCAATATGTTGTGAAGGTTGAAGCAACTGTTGCAGCACATATAAGGAAGAAGAGATGAGAAATTGAAAACTTGATGGAGCTTTCAGTTGATGTACTCCCTTTCGCTGATGGCACAGTTTTAGATCTACTTCCTACACAAGTAAACATCAACAGCAACGAAAAAAGTAGATAAATAAATTCTTTGAAGTTACATTGATGAGTAAAAGATAAATAAAACTTGTTTTGTGCCAATTATTTCTTAAGGTTCATTGAAAGGACTGAACTTCTTAAACCCAGAATGTGGGCTGCATAAGTCAAGATTTGATTGATCATGATAATTTTGCATGCAATTGAGCAAAGGATGAAGCAGTTTGTACCTGAAGGAACTGTATTTGAAGATTCGGGTGATCCCAAGGGAAAGTTGGCAGGTGAAGCAGCTGTTGAATACAGGAAATAAGTTAGTAGAGATGAAAATGATGTTGAGTACGACGATCACGAGGGAATGTGCAGAATAACTGTGCAAAATGGTTGTATATAGTTATTTAGGCAACGCTTGAAACTATAAGGGAAAGTAGACATCTTGAGTTTTAGAAACTCGAGATCCATATTAAAAACTCACTTTGCGAGTGTTTTTGGACTGAAAATACCACATGAATCTCGAGTTTTAGAAACTCGAGTTCTATGCAAAAAAAATTTTAGTTTGATCACCCCTATAGTGGCGTTTTTAAGTCCTATGGTGACGTTTTAAAGTCCTATAGCGGCGTTTTGCTGCAAAATTTTTTTATAAGTGTTCAATACCAAGTTCAGGGAGCCCTATAGTGACGTTTTTAAGCGCTATAGCGGCATTTTTGGAACTCGAGTCTTTAAAACTTGATTTTCACGTGGATTTTTTTCCAAGTTCGCACGTATTCGCTTACAAATCGAGACTTAAAAACTCGATTTTTAACTTGGAACTCGAGTTTCAAACACTCGAGATGCTAGTTTTCAAAATTGTTTTGAAATGTGACAACTAACTAAATTTTTTGATATTTATTGTTAAATGGAAAAAAAATTCCGACGATCACCTTAGATTCTGTAACATACAGTTTCTCCAAAAGGAGAGTCTTGCATCCATCCACAAGACTATAAAAGCAGTTTTTGATGGGCAAATTACTTGGATAAAAAGTTAAAATCAGAATTTTAATAGGTTTCTTACCGTTACAGCGGCTGAGAGGTGGGGTCTGAACATTACAAGTACCAGGCTTGGCTAAAGCTTGAGTTTGGTTGATGTTGATCCCCAGTGACGAGTCACCTCCAATAAGGACCTGACACAAGCACTGTGGTTGCGAGCGGTCTACACTGGCAAGCTGTGAGCAGCATCCTGAAGATGGGGTTGAGGAGTTGCCGGTAATGTGGTTGAGGCACGGTGACATACTGATGATCACATATGTCACCAAGACTAGGCCAGACCCATCTCCATTTTTCCATGAGCCATTGGATGTTGTCAAAAAGTATGTGCTGGAAATGGCTGTGGATTGCTATGATCTTGTCCCACTTTCTGATTAGTATAGTGGAGCTAAGGGAAGACATTTATGGCTTTTATAAGGAAATCAAGAAAAAAAGAGACAAATGAATAATGGGTTATGTGGTTCAACAACTACTACTTTCAGTGCTATGATGCTATCCCAATCTTTCTGGGTACGATTTTCATAGAGACCAATTTCAGGTTCCACATTAGAAGTATTTGAGGGTTTAGTCACTTGCTCCGGTTGCAAGTGTAAAAATTTAACATAAAGCAGTGCTAAATTAAGCTCTGGAGTGCCGTGGAGGATCAAGAATACACGGATTTGGAGTTTTCCTTCCTATCCTAACTGAGCAGCTTGGTAATTGTTCATTCAGCTGGGTTGTCAGAGAGGCAAAACAATAACAATGCTGCTCATATGCTGGCCAGTTGGTCCTTGCATTTGTAATTTTGTAGGTTCTTTTGATTTGGAAAGCTTCCTTCAGGCTTGGCTTGGCTTTGTCAATAATATCTTTCCTTTCATAAAAAAAATTAAGCAAAGCAGAGAGTCAGTAGACCATGTCAGAACTACAAGGAGCAATAGTGTCAAGCTATTGCTAGAGGAAATGGTGGTAAATATACTCTCAATGCTGCCTACAAAACCTGAAAAACACTGTTTATATACTGTTACATCTTAGGAGCAGACAACATTCTCTTTTGAGAATTTTCATTTCCATTTACCTGAAACAAGCATCAAAATGTTTTTTTTTCCCAACACTTGCTATCATTGGACATGGGCATTATTTTTTTTTTTCAAGATGATCACTTCTTACCCTGCATATTTGGTTCAACAGGTGTGTGAGTGTTATGGTCGTCAACATGGTGATATTATATTTTGATTCAAGCATTATACTTTTGTAAAATACTAAAGTGCTTGTTAGAAGTTATAACTAGTTTACCTAAAAAAAAATAAAAATAGAAGAAGAAAAAGTTAGAACTAGTTTGGTGCTGTGTTCCTGGTTGTATTTTTGTTACTGCTTCCGTTTACATTTGAAGATGGCACCCTTGTAAATATATCCTAATCCTTACATTGTTGATACTAGTCTTGAGCATTGTTTATGGTCCCCACACTATAAAAAACTGGTCTATCCAGACGCTTCAAAAAAGTGGTCCATCCCAGTTGTTTTTTGATGTTTAATTTGTTGGAATTCCTTTCACTATTCTTTTTAGCCTAGTTTATTTGTTGTTACTTTTGCTTAGAGACTGTAGAGAGAACTTAGTTTTTTTTTTTTTCCTTAAAAAAAAAAAAAAATTTGGCAACCTGCTGCCATTAGGGGTTGGGTGGCCATTTCCATTGAAGGGTGTTTATAGTAAGTTAAATCCTAAATAAACCATGATTATAATACTTAAACTAGAAGTAGGATTATGATTATTTTGCTTGCACTCCAAATAAGAATATAAATACTTGTACTCCAAATAAGTTTTGATATAATGAATCTAAATAGACTAGAGTTATACGATACACTTACACTAGTATTATTCCCATGCGTTGTACAGTTTTGGCTATAAAATTTTATAATAATTTTATTAAGAAATAATAAATTAATAATCACTTGAGTTTAGATCATATAAATTGTATATAATGTACTGTTATTAAAGGTCTCAAGCAATCCCACAACATATTTATATAAGGGGGAAAACACATATTCTCTTCTAACTTATTGATTGTCTTATATGACATTTTTAGTTAATTACATCTAAATTGTGTGCATAGCCTACATGGTATTTTTTTCAAACATTTATTTATACTTACATTTTGATACACTAATGACCTCTTTTATCTAAACGGGATCTCCTTAAAGATGAGTGGAGAGTTGTGAAAATTTAATATTAAAGGAGTACTCCTAAGGAAGAAAAAGGACATAGACAATTGTTAAAAAAAAAATATTAGTTCAAGGAAAAATGCAAGATCATATTGAGGTGTGGATTTAATATTACTTGGTTATAGAAATCTTGTGAAGGAATGTGTTGTTGATATTCATAACACGCTGTGTATTAGATTTTTTTTTTTTTTTTTTCAAATGTCTTGTGGGTGCTAATTATATGTATGTATTTTGACATATGTAAAAACCAAAATAATAATAATAATAATTAGAGTGAAATTTTACATGTTCATAATGTTAGACAATCACTTCTACACACATATAATATTACTAATAACAAAAAAAAAAAAGAAAAAAAAGAGGGAAATAGTAACATAAAAATTTTACTATTCAAAAAATTTATTTAATCTAATAACACAAATATAAACATAACACAAATACAACCCATAAATAAGTATGAAACCCTATATAATGGATTTAAAATTGCCTTAATAGAGTAATACCTCCTTGTAATAGTGTGGATGGTAGGTTTGAAGAGCATTCTACTATGGATTTCTCAAATGTTGAATTGCCTAAGTTATAAGGAAAAAAAAAAAAAAAAAAACAAAAAGAAAGTTAGATTTCTAATCAACATATAGAAATTATAAAAGAAGGAGAATTATTGGTAATGGAGGAGAGAAAAAAAATTGGTTAGAATAAGTAGTGTTTCTATTAAAAAAAAAAAAAAAAAAAAAAACACAGAAAAAGCCATAAAAAGAAAAAAGAGTTGTGCATAGGAATATATAGAAAACAATATATATAGAGACTTTTCAATTGTGAGGAAATTATGCATGTTTTGTTATTTTATCCAAATAAACAAAGAAGAAGTTGATATGAACAAAACGTAGGTGGCATATTTTGTTAAAACATGTTGAGGAACAAATTTTTGGGCTTTAATTTCATTAGCCCACTCATTAAAAAATACCCACACAAGCCCATAAGCTATTTTGAGCCCACACAAATATTTCCTAGATATTACTTAAATATCCTCCATGTTATTGGGTTCTCACAAATATTTCCTATATAAGCCCCATAAATTATCTTGGGCCCTCTCACACATATTTCCCACATATTATCCAACTTGGGTTTCTACAAAAAAAATACTCATCATATTACTACCAAGATTGGGCCACAAAATTATACTATCTCTACAAAAAAGCCTAAAAAACATTTACCTTGTGGGAAAATTCAAAAAGCCCAACAAAACCCCCTTTAAAAGCCCGTTATGATATGACAACTCTAAAGCTTGTTACGATACAACACTTTTAAAGCTCGTTACAACACGGTGCTTTAAAAGGCTGTTACAATACGGCAACTCTAAAGCCTGTTAAGATACGGCACCTTTAAAGCCCGTTACGACATGGCACTTTAAAAGCTCATTACAATACAGCAACTCTAAATCACGTTACGATATGGCACCTCTAAAACCCATTACGATACGGCACTCTAAAACCCATTACGATACGACATTCTAAAAGCTTGTTACGATATGACATCTCTAAAGCCTATTACGATACGGCATCTCTAAAGCATGTTATGACACGGCACTTTAAAAGCCCGTTACGATACGGCACCTCTAAAACCCGTTACGATATGACACCTCTAAAGTCTATCACGACATGGCACTCTAAAGGCCCGTTATGATATGATCCCTTTAAAACCCGTTACGATATGGCATCTTTAAAGTCCGTTGCTACACGGAAATATTTTTACGAAATCCTACAAAACCCAAATACTAATTGTTAGGTTCTAAGGAATTAGGAATTAATGTATTAGAACTTCAATTTGTAATGTTGGCAAATCATGATCAAAACGTTTTTGTCTTGTTTAGACTTGCTTAAAGTGTATTTATATGTAAAGTTGAAATTGAGTGTTCTGCAGAATTTATTGTGTAAATCTGCCTGGTTTAATCGATCAAAAATTAGGCTCGATCGATCGAAAGTCATGCAAATTGTTTTTTTGCATAATTTTCCAACTCAGCCCAAGCCCATTTGACGTGTAGGGTTATATGTTTTGTCTTAAGTATAAAAGGGAAAACTCTAGTCACGTTTTGAGGATGCTCTTTATGTTATGTGTGTGAATCTTTTGTGAGATCTAGAGGTGTTTGCCTTCACACATACTTAGGATTTCCAATCTCAAGATTGATGTCAAGAGTTTGATGATCGTTTTAGTTACTGATTCAAGAGCTTAAAGATATACAAGCAGGAGTGCTTGTGCTTGTTAGGAATCCAAGAAAGAAGTAGTCCATGTACTCGGACCTGTCACGTGGTTGTGGTAGTAAGTTTCCTACTTAAGGTAGCAATAGGATGTTAGTGGTTTAAGTCGCCATTGTGTAAACTTCAATTCTTTCATAGTGGATTCAGTTTACCTTGAGAATAGCTAGGTTAAATTCTCCCTAGGTTTTTTACTGGTTTGGTTTTCCTAGGTCATCATATCTTTGTGTTCTTTACTTTCTGCATTTTACATTGATATGATATATTTGTGTTAACCTAGATTTGATAATTTGACTAAGTAATCACTTGGCTAATTAACTAAATTAATCTGGTTGTGTTTTAAGGAGTTTAAAAATGTATACTAATTTGGCACCTATTTTACAAAGCCCAAATCCTTTTTTGGCACTTACTTTACAAAACTCAAATACAATTTTGGCACTCATTTTTACAAAGCCCAAATATTATTTTGGCAAAAACTATTACATTATGCTCAAAGCCCAAAACTAAAGTCCCTAACTCATGGGAAATATAAATTACTCATCTCTTAAAAATATTTCTTTTACAAAATTTATGGGAACTATGCTTATTTTTCCATAATCAACTAACTACAAAAGCCCATGTACATTACCCATGGCAAAACTATTCATTTTTGTAGGGATGACCAAACCCAAGAAAACTCAAAGCTTGGCTAAGCCAGCCTAGCTCATATACAAATCCCAGCACTTGAAGCTCACGTGAGCTGTCCAGTCAAACTTCAACACAACCTGACAGCTGGAGCCCATCACCATTAGTTCTAGCATGTCCAATCAGATCAGAAGAGGGACATGTGTCTAGCAGGGGTTAAACCCTTCCTTGCCAAGCTGAATTCCATCATTTCTCATGTGACATAAAGCTAAGGTGACATGACAAAAAGCTGGGAAGCATCAGCCAGTAGTATCTCCTTCCTTCTCTAACTCATTTGGTCCAGCACCAAAGGTAGCCATAACTAGGCCATGAAAGCTTCTGGAACAATTTGAAATTAGTTCATTATCATGCCAAAAACATGTACTTTCTGGTTTATGGACCAAGCACATGAACCAAAATAGGGAAAACTTAGGGAAATGTGGTTTGAAGGGCACTAAAGGGATCCCAGCAGAGTTCCCAGCATAGGGCTCCAAGATTGACACCTGACTTGGGGTGATACAATTTGCCCTAGGGAACTCTGATTCTAGCAGTAACAAAACTAAGATCATTAGCCTAATACATGCTTTAATTCCATCAGCTAAGGCCAAATTAGCATTTAATGCTAGGCCAAAATCCCAGCTATATTACCCAAAACAGCAAAAATATCTTAAAGCTGAGCTTATTACTCTTGGCCAAAGATCCTAGGAACGATTCTCTAAAGATTTTTTGAAGATTTAGTAAGATTTAACAGAGATTATTTGCTAATTACCCCCTCAAACTCAACTATAAATGGAACTCTCCACTAATCCTTTAGGGGGGACCCATATACATTAAGTGACACTAATAGAAAGGAGTTCTTCCTTTAACTCTCTGTTTAGCCTTCTCTAAGCTCTGTAAAAAGTCACTGAGTTCTTAGTTTCAAACTTAGAAATTAAGGGTCCATTTAGATACAACTCATTTTGCTGAAAACTGAAAATACGGTAGCAAAATAATTTTTAAATGTGTGAATAGTGCCGTGGGACCCATTTTTAATATTTTTTTTCTAAATAAAGTGGTTGTGGGTCTCGTGAATAGTGCATAAATAGTGCGTGAACAGTGCACTTTGTCTCCTACCCACTGAAACGCGTGAATCAAAAAAAAAAAAAAAGAAGAAGAAGGAAAACACTAGATGCAGACGCGCTGGCTTTTCATCCGAATCCAAACATATACTAAGTTTCCCAGCACTTAGCTCACAAACACTCCTCATACCTCTACTCATAAACACTCATCTATCTCTAGTAGAAAGCTCCAACAGCTTTACTATACACACTCTTTCTCATTACTCATACTAACTGAAATGTCCCTCATTACTCACTACTTATACTATATTCACAAGCATGTCCTGGCACCATAATGATCTTGCTGCGCTAGCTGGGATCTCTCTCTCTCCCTTCATCTCACACTAAGTTTTTCTCATTACTTGTTATAATGGAGTCCATAATATTCATTTACTCATTTACCATTGAAGGTTATGATGTAACTATCACCATATAATTTTTTCCTCATATTGTTGTGTTAGAAGACTCTTCTACAGAGCCAATGGATGATGAGTTTGAAAATGTGAATATTTTCCTTAATCTGTAAAATAGCTAATAGCTGGAGGTTTATTCTGTTCTATCTTACTTTACAACTGGGACATTTTATCGCTGGGCTATTTTCTATAGAAATATTTTACTGCTGGACTATTTCTTACAGTATGCTTTTAATCATGCTGACGTGTCTGCTGTAGGAATTGTTTACGGGCCATTCTTGTCAGTCTCAACCTAGGCCTAAGGCATAAAATAAGGTGAGTTCTTCGGATTTTCGCCGATAGCCTTTGGGCTGTGCCTCGAGCCCATCGTCGAGTTTTAGTTTAGGCCTCCAATCCAACACAAATCTTATTTGTCGGAACGAAAAACTTTTTCGCCCTTGACAAAACACTTATAGTTATTCTATTCAAAGAAATTGATAAAAAAAAATATGTTGTTGTTTTTATCTAAAAAAAGAAAAAAGAAAAAGAAAACTCGAATGTAGGTTGATAGTTTGATACGCAATAGACTAATTCTTTCTTATTTACTTCTTTTTTGTCTTTTGTTTCGTTTTTTGTTTTTTATTTTATCTTATTGCTTTTATGTTTTGTGATACATAATATATATTTATTCTTATCTAAAAATAATAAAAAGAAAAAGAAAACTCAAATATAGGTTGATAGTTTGATATGCAATAGACTAACGTACTCTATCTTTTTTACTTCTTTTTTGGTTTTTTAATTAATATTTTTTAATAAAGGATTAGATGAAGAATTTGGATTATAATCAAATTAAGATAGAATTTAGATTATAATCAATTTAAGATTTTTATCAACTTAGAAATTATAGGGGAGGAAAAATTTTATCTATTTTTTCTTAAAATTTTAAATTTTTTTTTTTTTTGCAATTTGGTGAATCCAGCCACTTTGCATAACCATGACTTCTAAGTTTAGCTTTTATTATATAGCTTTCTAAAAAAAAAAAACTTTTATTATATAGTATATGATATGGTTTTCATTAACGATTTGGTATCAATATCTCTAACATAAAAAACTGAAATGGCCCAATAGTTAATCATCAAGATTGTAGAATTTTGGTTATCTAGGAGATGGTCTGAGAATTTAAATATTAATAATTGTAATTGGGTTTTCAGTTCTGGACACACTAGGTATCAATGATTTTTTTTAGAGTTAAAAAAAAAAAAGTTTTTATAGTTTTTGATATCAAGTGCTCTTTTGCTTTAAGTGAGGTGGCAATAACCGGATGTGGTGATAAGTGTGTTAGGATAATTGTGTGCGTGTGTTTTTTTTTTTTTTTTTTTAATAAGTTTTTTATAATTTTTTTCTATTTTTTTTTAATTTATGAAAAATGTTATATTCATAACATTTTCACAACAAATTTTATATGGGAGGTTGTTACTTATTGTTATTGGTGAGTAAGAAAGTAATTTCAATGGTAGATTTAAATTAAAAATCTGTAACAATCTACCAACTAAAATTTGTTGTAAAAATGTTGTAAACATACTTTTTTTTTTTCTTTTTTCTTTTTAATGGGTAGATAGTAGTGTAGTGAAGAGGTGGGGTTGAATCACAAATATGTGGCTCCAAAAAGGGTGCCATTATAATTTCAAGGGTGCAAGACACTAAGCAAGATAAACACATACATTGAGAAATATAGATAAAGAGAAGAGCTTTAAGATTTTTGTTTTTTGTTTTGTAGGGATTGCTTTACTGAAATTTGGGAAGAAGTTTGTAGACAGATACTTCATTTTCGAACTTTACATTTTAGATTTCCAGTAATGGGTATCTTTTTTTTGGTTTCCCATAGTGTTTTCTCAAAACTTTTAACCATAGACTAATCACTGTTCGCGATAGGTGGGCCCAAAGCAGGGTAAATCGCTGGCTCAAGAAGTTTTTTCAAAGTGCTAGTGTCCGGACTTGAACTAGAGAGCTTCTAGTCAAACCCAAGATAGCCACTTTGAAACTGAGTGCTCAACTATTCGGCCAACCCCACTGGATTCAATAATAGGTATCTTTGACTTGTTACAAGTGCGGTAAAATTTTTTTTTATACAGTAATTATTTTTATTTTTATTGCTGAGAGTTTCGAATATCGGTTTATATGCTTAGTTGTTATTGGTTTACTATTGCTTATTAATATATCAGTATAAAAGAACATTTTACACGCACAGTTGACTTACTTTAACTGCCCAAAGTCTTTTCTTGGCTTGGGGCTCCCCACTGGACCGAGTTACATTGACAGTGGCAGGTTGGTCAAATTATGTCACTTGATTACAAATCTATTTATTTTGTTGAAATTAAAAAGTTTTTGCTGTTACGATAATTGTTTGAAATTTGCTTATTTTGTTGAAATTAAAAAGTTTTTGCTGCTACGATAAAAGTAAAAGTTTGTTGCAAAAGTACAGTGGAACCATGAACAGTACCAAAAAATGCAGTAAAATTCATGAATAGTAGCAAAAATAAGCTAAATAGTAAAATAAGTTGGTCTTTTAATTTGAAGCCAAACACACACTAAGAGACGTTTCAATTGAATATTTAAATTTACACTTTGTTGATTTGTGCGCGTATTTATTTTTTATTTTTATCCACTACTATCAACTTGTGCAATTTACAATTTTTTTTTCGATTATTCACAATCAGCCAAATTAACAAATTGTGAAATTAAGTATGAGAATTATCATGTTCACAATAGTGTTGGTTAATCATATGGGTCATTTTTGTGTTCCACGAGAATTAAGATAAAGTGATCAACCCTGCACCACCTCCATTTTATGCCGCGTAAATGAAAGATAGAAGTCATGGAACTGACCTTTTTTGTTTTTTACTTTGGGGGAGGCTTGGGTTGGCGGAAGGAACCTTCGCTTGATTGGTACCAACAGTAACTTATTAACTCATCAGATGGCCATCTATTAGACCAGAAGTCAAGCATGCATTGATTAGGTACTAACAAAGTGAAAGATATGATATGATTTTAAACGAGTTTGGTTGACTTTCAATACTTTCTCAGTTGGAGGTCTCATTTTATTTTAAATGCATAATTATAAGTGGTAGTGAGTTTTAGTCACAACATTTTATTTAGTTAGTGAGTAATATATCTGTTTCTCATTAAAAAAAAAAAAAAAAAAAATGAAATTACAGTTATAAAAGAATAGGAGGTAAGCCAAATTTATTTTAAACAATATACCTCTTTAGCTTTTGGCATAGTTAAATAGTAGGTTTTGGGTAAATAAGATTAGGATCAGTTAAAAAGGTAAAGAAATTGGTGGAAAAACTTTTTCCATGAATAGGATTTCTGGGTACATATATACAAATCAAAAGATACTAGATCTTGCCCACAATAATTAATTACTGAACAGAGTTCAAATCTTTCACCGCACAAAATAAATATTCCCCTACCATGTGGCACACAAAGGGTTCATTTGGATAGAACTTATTTTGCTGAAACTGAAAATACTGTAGCAAAATAATTTTTAAATGTGTGAATAGTACCGTATGACCTATTTTTAATGAAAAAGTGGCTGAAAAGTGATATTTGTGGGTCCGTGAATAGTGCACAAATGCACTGTTCATAGTTGAAAAGTCAACATTTACGGCTACTGTTCATGAATAGTACATGAACAGTAGCTGCATAGGGATTACAGCTCCTGAAACGCGTGAAAAAAAAAAAAAAAAAAAAAAAGAAAAAAAAAAAAAAGAAAAGAAGAAGAAGAAGAAGAGGCTGAAATGCAGACATAGGCGTGTATCCAAACTCACACAAAATGGCACTCAGCATTTAAACACGGAAATCTAGCAAAGCCAAATCTTGCTTGGAAATCAAGATTGAAGTACTTCCAGCAAAGTCAAATCTTGGAAATAGAGTTCTTGAAGTGACCAAAATCTTGGAAATCAAGAACTGCATTTCCAAGATTGAACTTTACGTATACCTCGTGTCCCATATTCGAAGATTCGAGAATCATTCTCTTTCAAGCTGAATTTTAAGGGTGAGTTCTATTTATGAGTGTGTAATATTTGGTATCAGAACCAACTACCACGTCGGGTAATCAAATATAACTCATTGAATATGGGATCAAATGAGTTGTGATTTTGTGGTTAGATCTCGGAGGGGGCGACCTAGAGGCTAAGCTCTTGGACATCCTCCCCTTGCATAGAATCAAATGAGTTGTGACTTTGTGGTTGGATCTCAGAGAGGGTGACCTAGAGGCTAAGCTCTTGGGCATTCTCCCATTGCAAGCCGGTTTTCAAGGGTTGTCTTCTTGACTAAATCCACTTGTGAACCAGCTTCTTGCCCTTTTTCATCTGTTCGATCAAGCTCTTTGTTTCCACTTGTGGGATATCAAGTTGTTCGCTTAATCAATTTATATCATTGACCGTTGGTGCCAAACCACCTAGCTGGGATTCGAGGCCTTTGAGAAAGGGTTGTTTAAACATAAGGGCTTAGCTTCCCACATCCTTAACTGTGCAATGAAACACCGCAAAGGCCTCTCCAAATACTGCCCCAAGAGCTGCTCCTCCTGCCATTACTTTGCTTCAAATATTCTATATCCAATATAGTATTTGTAAACCCAATTGAGAAACAAAGTACAAGTAAACTTAAATAGCAGTGAAGCCTAGAAATTAGATAAGGAAACTGAATAGAAAGTAAAGCGACGTAAGAAGATAAGAGGAAGTGTATTGTATGGTGTATGCTTCTTTGGTGGAAAAGAAAGAGAGGTAAAAGACAATTATAAATAAAGCAATTACTGTACAATTTTTCCTCAATTGCTCATCATATCACGAACCAGGAAGGAAATTTCCTAATCTTAGCGCGTGGACCTACTCCTTCTAGAACTAGAACCAAAGCAAGGACATTGACCACGAACCAGGAAGGAAATTTTCGACTTTTAGCTCATCGACTTCGTTCTTCTAGAACTAGAATGTTACGTGGGTATTGGGGACAATTGGTACAAATTAGGATTATTAGTTGATAGGTTTTGTTTTTGAATAATTATCTTCTGTTTTGTATTTTCAAAATAGAGCATTAGTTTTTTTTTTTGAAAGCAAAATAGAGCATTAGTTTAGGATAGGTGATTATCTTATCTCTTTTTATCTATCATGTAAAGGTACTATTTAAGATCCACAAATAATAGTATTTAAAAAAAAAAAAAAAAACGACAGTCTATTTATTTACAATTGCCAAGCCTTTAGATGGAGGGATAAGGAAAACAAAGAATTTTTATTAACTATAATAACACCACTCCATCTTCGGTCTTCTAATACAAATAAAAATAAAAGAAATAAAAAAGCTTTCCATCTTATCTATTCTTATTAATTGAAGTCTATTTAGTTTAGAAGCCTATACAAATTAGGTTTCTTATTCTCTCAATTTTCTTTTCCATTATTAATTCCGTTTCACCATTCCAAGATCTTCCTACCTTCGACCAAACAAAGAAAAAAAAACAAACGTTGTATCTCATCTACCTACTTATCTAGCCCCAAAGCAACAATGTCAACCTTTTATCTGCCCGAGGAATTGGTGGTAAATATACTCTCACGCTTGCTCCCCAAAACCCTAATTCGATTCAGGTGTGTCTCCAAAACTTGGCTTGCCCTCATAGGAACCCTAGATTTCGTCTCCGAAAACATCCTCAACCACTCCATT
This sequence comes from Quercus gilva, assembly GCA_023621385.1. NCBI lineage: Eukaryota > Viridiplantae > Streptophyta > Magnoliopsida > Fagales > Fagaceae > Quercus > Quercus gilva. Next base: position 28,656,869 of record CM042476.1, read on the forward strand.
CTCGCCACCAAATCCCAAAACCCTAACCCTCAACTCCTCCTTGTCAAATCCACGATCCAACCACGTTGTGATAAGCAAACCTACTCTTTCCTCTCCTACGACACACTACTCGACTGTGGGTTTCGAATCCCGCTTAATCTCCCACTTCGTCCTGTCCTTCGAAACCACTGGAATCCTCCATATCCAACTCCATATCTCGATTTGAACATAGTTGCTTCCTGTGATGGTCTCCTCTGTCTCTATGACTATAACAGACGCAGCAACATCTACCTTTGGAACCCCTTCAATGCTGCCACCCCCACAGAACTCGAGGTTCTCCCTCCCATGACCCGTGGTCATTACATGCTCAATGAAAAATTCGTGGGATTCGGGTTTGACTCAAGATTCAATGACTTCAAGATCGTCAGGATTTATGGTGATTGTGTTGCGGAGTGCATGGCCGGATTCACACGTAAATTATACCCTGGCGAAGTGGGAATTGGGAAGGGAGTGGGAGTGTATAGCTTAAGCACTGGTTCATGGAGACAGGTCAAACATGATCCAAAAATGATCTCTGGTATTCTTCCCTATCGGCATATGACTGCATACATGAATGGGCTCTTTTTCTGGTTGGCTGTAGATGAAGACGATTACAACGATAATAGAATTGTTGCCTTTGACTTCAGCACTGAGGTCTTCAACATGACGCCGCTTCCTGATAAAAGCGTTATTGGCTCGTGGCGGAGTCTCGTGGTGTTGAACGGGTTTATTGCTATGGTGATTTATTCTAGTATGTCGGATAATTTGGGTTTTGATATATGGGTTTTGCTTGAATTTGGTGTTAAGGAGTCGTGGACTAAGCTTATTACAATTGATCCCTTGTTAGATTTGAAAAGGCCATTGCTGTTTTGGAAGAGTGGGCAGATTTTAATGGAAAATACAAAAGGGCAGTTGGTATTGTACGACCCGTTTACACAAACAACCAAAAATGTTCAACTTGACGGGCATGAGGGACCGTTACGAGTTGTTCCCTACACAGTTTAGTCAATGCTTGAGGTATTGTTTAATGTGTCTGCCATCTTTTATATAAGTTTTGATATTAAATGGTTGAATGACATTATGTCTTTTTTTTTTTTTTGGTTGATATTGTGAGCTGAATCTGTGTCTTCTCTCCGTAATTTTGATCAAATGTAGAGAAGGGTTGATTGATGTTTATATGTGATGACAATTGACAAGTAAAGAATTCGTGGTTCTCTTTTTTGTGGTCAGGTTGATATGCCTGAAACATTGGTAAAATATATAGAGAATAAGAAAAATGCTAGTTTTTGAAAATTTTCCTATTTTCAAAGGACAGTAGAGCATCTTTCTCCTTTGTTTGTTCAAACATGTGTTGTCAAAGGACAGTAAAGCATCTTTTTGTGGCCACGTCGAACATAATTATGAGTAATGCTACAGTTATGCTAACTTTTTATTGGTTTTTATTTAACCCTACTATTAATATAACTTTTTCATTTATCAATAATCACTCAAAACATTATTAATATTATTTTTTCATTTTATGCTAATTAGCATATGCTTCACATTAGCATATGCACATCTTTCTCAATTAAAAAAAAAAAAAAAAAACCATTAGCATATGCACATGTTTAGAGGCTCTTTTATTTTATAATTAAATGTGGAATAAAAATTACATTATATTCAAATATTAAATATTATATACTCAACTCCTAATTAAATCTCTAAAAAAAAATTAATTGTACATTAAAATCTGTGAAGCATTAAGAAATCTGATCGAAGGAATGGTGTTTACACATAATAATAATAATAATCAAGTATTGGATAACGTTCCTAAAATACTCCTTGTGCAACATTTTCAAAGCATCATAAAGTCATTGGTACTGTATAATTGTTTAATAATTATTTTAGAGCAGACCTTAATAATTGTTTTAGAGCAGACCTTAATAATCAAGTATAGCACAACAATTGTTTTAGAGCAGACCTTAAACCTTGAAAGATTTAAAACAATTGTTTAATAATTTTTACTTCAAACATCGTCAATTTCACATTCACAATTGATATGGGACACTTTGTGCGATCTACTCATGACTAGGAGCCAAAAACGTTTGCTCAATTCTGATAGCTGCAAGGAGTTTCCTTGGAAGGTTATTTGTGATTAAAAAAAAAATAGAAAAAAAAAATAGGATTAGGTTTTGAGTAATTCTTGTTGCACTCTTCACTGCAAATATCAAAAGCTTAAATTTCATTTTCGTTATTCAAATTGATATCATATATTAAACAATCAAATTTTTATAATTCCCATAAAAGGAAAATTAATAATCAAAAGTTTATATATCCCACCAAAGAATAGCTAATAATACTATGATTTGACCACCGCACACTCTTGGTCTGCTATGGTCACTCCACAAGTATAAGTGCTTGTGGGGTGTAGAGGGTAAGGGTCGGGGTTTAAGTCTCCAGGAGGGAGTTTCATACACATATATACTTAAATTAGGTTAGAGAATAATTTTTATTTTGTATAAAAAAAAAAAATAAAAAATAAAATTAAGCAAGATTTAGGTACAATACTTAGGTGCTATTCATTAGGTTTTCCTCTTAAGATTTTGTGTGGATTTTTTCTCATAAGATGAAAATGTATTTTTAGTTAAGTATCTATATATTAGGTACAGTACTTAGGTTCTATTCATTAGGTTTTCCTCTTAAGATTTTGTGTGGATTTTTTCTCATAAGATGGAAATGTATTTTTAGTTAAGTATCTATATAGCAGAATCTTAAGAAGAGAACCTACCTTAGGAACAGTACCTAAAATACTGTACTTAAGTTTTTGTCGAAATAGTAATATTATGATTTCTTGAAGACTGTTGTTATTGGGGCTACTGGATTTGATTTACAAACTGAACTGGGCCTGCTTAATTAGACTAAGCCCATTTTTAATCTCATCCCCAGAAAATTCCACACATTCAAAATGACTCATAGTGTGGGCTTGAAGATTAAAATTGGACCCATTTGAAGTATAACCCATTATGCACTGAAATCACTAGGCCCAAATTAAAACTTGATAACCCACACATAAGTTCTTTTACGCCTATAGTTTACTGGCCCCGTGCATTGCATTAGTTTTTTAATAAATTTTTTGTAATAACTTAAACAAATTGGATTCATCAAAAATCTTCTTATTCTTATGAATATATACGCACCAAAATTTCATAATTGGTTAAGGTGGTCGATTTTACTTGGTGTAAAGCACCACTTTTTATATGCAATGACAACTTACATAATTTTTTGATAGGTATTAAAAATTTTTTTTTTTACATCAATTTTATTTTATACCAATCACAATGTGTCAATTATAAAAAAAGAATTGTCACTAGATTTTCTATGTTTGATTATATATATTATAAATTTGTGTTTTAATATACTAAAAATTATTTGTGTTTGATTATATATATGTATTATATTTTCTAAAATTAAAGTGTTTTTGTTTTACTCTTAGGTCAAAATCTATTAAAATGTAAATGACTCATTAATTAGAAAGAAAGTGAAAGGGTGTTAATTAATTTACATGGTTCGGTCTTGACAACCTATGTCTATGGAGAAAAGCTCCTTATAGATATATTTTCTCCTATATAAACCATGTATTGCAATGGACCCATAGCAGGGTATTTATAGACGCGTAATTGACTCAATATAATTTGAGACCTCAGACGATAATTTTGATGAAGTTTATTATTATTATTATTTAATTAGTAATTTTTTATTCTCACTTCTTGACATAAAAAATATTAATTACTGTTTTTGTATTTAAAATTTTCTAACATTTTATCAATTTTAATTTTAGAAAAAATATTTTTTCCAAAATAATTATTGTGATGAGTTTTTTTTTTTATTTTTTTTTTTATTTTTATTTTTAAATGGCATTAATTTTTTACTAAAACAAATTATTTCCCCATAGAATAGGGCTTTATTTATTTATTGGTTAGGATTGGACTTTTTTTAATAAAAAAAATACTATTTGATAAAGCCTATTTTATTGGGCTTTAAGCCTGTTACCTTAAGCCACCCCTATGTAAGAGGGTTAAACCCTAAGTTGATAGAACTACAAAAGTTGTATCTCTGGTAGAAATAGGATTTATTTACTTGTATACTAAGGATCCATTTGGATAAAATTTATTTTACTGAAATTAAAAACTGAAAATAATGTAGTAAAATAATTATTAAACGTATAAATAGTACCATGAAACCCATTTTTAATGAAAAAATTGTTGAAAAATGAGATTTGTAGGTCTCATAAATAGTATACGGGACCCACTAATGTGCTGAAAAGTCAACAATATACTGCTATTGTTGAACGGTAGCCGTTTGTCCCCTTAAATGAGTGCTGCAGCAGAGAAAAAAAAAAGAAAGAAGAAAAAAAAGAGGAAGAGAACACAAACGAGGAAATGCAGAAACGCAAACTTGAATCCAAAAACATACCAAGTCAGCTTGAACTAGGATTAAGATGGACTAGGATTTATTTATACCCTTAGGCTCCTTTATTTATTATTAGATACAGAGACTAGGAGAGCAATCCTCCATTGAAGCTATGCGGTACGTACGTTTCACGAAAGAGAGCAATGTCAACCTATGTTCCTGAAGAGCTGTTGGTGAAGTTACTGTCATTGCTGCCCCCAAAATCTCTTATTCGATTCAGATCTGTCTGCAAAACCTGGGATTCTCTCATTGGAAACCCAGATTTCTTCTCCAAAAACCTCCTGAACCACTCCATTATCATCAGCCCCGAAAACCCCGATGATCATCGTTTCCTCGTTGTCGATGGCAGGGATAAATTCACTGGTGCAAGATAAGTTTGCTCGATCCTCTATTATGACACTCTCGAAGGCGAAGGCGTGTCGCCTCATGACTCCTCTATATTTACCCGATTATAACTTATGTTGCATTCATTGCGACAAAATTGTGGCTTCCTGTGATGGCTTTCTCTGTCTAAACTGTCATGCACGCTCCGATACTGTTATATGGAATCCTTACACAAAAAAGGTATTCAAGGGTCCATGGTACTTCTCTCATTGTAAACGTCCCACTGGATCTATCATAAAAGGAGACAATGTTAGGTTCGGTTTGGACTTGAAATCTAATGACTTGAAGGTGGTGGGAATCGCGTACTTACCTGCCCATGCCAAGTAAAGGTAAACCTGTTCAGGATGTTCAACTGTACAGCGTAAAACGTGGTTCTTGGACTGAGCTTTGTGTCGATCTACCATATGGATTTCTAGATGGAAAGAAATTGACATTTTATATAGATGGGGTTTTTTACTGGTATGCAGATACTAGTGATTGCGATTTTGTTCCCAAAAATGAGATTGTTGCTTTTGATATGAGCCAATAGACTTTCAGCATGACGAAGGTGCCAGAGAAATGCTGTGTTGAGAGTAACAATTATAGGCGGTGGACTCTTACGGAGTTAAAAAAACGTGTTGCTATGATACGCTACACTTCTGAATCGAGTAATATAACCTGTAATTTATGGGTGCTGCTTCAATTTGGTGTTAAGGAGTCGTGGACCAAACTCTTTACCATTATACCTGCATCGCTTTTGGGACGTCCATTGGGGCTATGGAAGAACGTTAAGTTCTTTCTGACTGACATTATGGGGCACCTGCTTTTGTGGGATCCCTTTACTGGAGAGATCAAGAAACTTAATGTGGCTGAGCAGACCATTTCAAGTCTTTCCATACACTCTATGTGGAAGAGGTGATGCCCCATGTTACATAAAAACTCCTGCAGCAAAGATTATGGGGAAGAAACAGATCTTAGAATGATCACAAGATATTGATATAATTTGTGATTGTTAATATCAATGACTGTAATTGAAATTTCGGTTCTTGAAACGATAGATTTCACTGTTATGTGTTCTTCTTTTTGTAGATCTTTTGAGGTTTTGACACTAATTAAGAAATTTGTGGTTGATAGAAGCCTATCTTATATACTAATTCGGAGTCCCTTAACTTTTTCTAAAGCTGTCTTATCTTAATCCACACACTTGTGTGTAAATTTGGAAGGAACTTGAGCAAAACATTGTTGAGGAACTGGGTAAGTTTCTTGAGAAGTCGTGTATTTGAATATGATTCAAGCCCTTAATTTATAGACAATGCAGAGTCATGACACTAGACAACATGACTTTTCAAAATAGTTCACAACTTTTCGTAAACAAAAAATTTAGTTAGTGGAACGTATGGTTCCTTATCGTTACCTATGGTGGCTGTCAAATTTTGAGAGAACACGATGAAAATAATAACTGGATTGTTTCGAGGTATCCGGCCTCCTTAGTATTCACTTTGATAGATAATTCAGATGCCTTTATTTGAAAATACTTTCAGCAACGTAAATACAATATGGATAACTGATCAACCCAAAACAAAAGGATCTCTACAACTCAACTACTAAAGATTCAGACTACTACTTAACAATCTTAACGTTAACAACAACGTTCTAATCAAATCTCCTAATTTGACTCAAACATGACTTTTATTGAAATCAAATAAATAACAAACAATCACGTAACATAGAAAACACAACCCCTGTTCCTCACATTTCTCATACCAGCTAACAACTTCCTGCACGGGACATTTTCCTCCCTCCTTAGAAATGACCCTTGTCCGCAAGGGTGTATTGAGGAAACTGATGTACCACGCTGTTCAAATCTTCCCACGTAGCATCAGTGGCTGGTAACCCCTGCCAATGTACTAAAACCTCTGTCTAATTTTGCCTTGTTCTTCTATCCAAAACAGCCTGTGGTCTTACTCGCAATTCATCTTGACCCTCCATATGAAGTGGTAGTTGTGGTTGTGTTGAAACTTTGGATCCCAACTTCTCCTTTAATAGTGACACATGAAAAATTGGGTGAATTCGAGAATCCAAGGGCAAGTCCAACTTGTAAGCTACCTGTCCAATGCTTGCGATGCAGGATTTGAAATGGACCATAATACCGTGGAGTAGCTTTGCATTCCTTCTAAGGGCTACAGAAACTTGTCTATAAGGTTGAAGACACACATACACCCAAGCTCCCACCTCAAGTTCCTTTTCCCTGTGTTTGAAATCATAGTTTCTTTTCATTCTAACTTGGCAGCCTACAAATTTTCTTTTAAATCCCCTAGAACTTGATCTCTTCTTATCAATTCCTCTTCAACTGCTGCAACTTTAGCTGTTATTGGTAATGTAAGCCAGCAAGGATGGAGGTTCCCTACCATACACCACCTCAAAGGGGGTTCACTTACTAGTTGAATGCCAACTTTTATAATAGCAAAACTTTGCCCAAGACAACCATTTTACCCATTGTTTGGGTTTAGCACTAGTGAAACAACGCAAATACATCTCCAATGTTTTATTAACCACCTCACTCTACCCATCAGTTTGAGGGTGGTATGCAGAACTGAAATTGAAGCAAGTGCCATTGAGACGGAATAACTCAGTCCAAAAACCACAAGTAAAAGTTGGATCACGATCACAAACAATAGACCTGGGCATGCCATGAAACTTAAAAAGTAGTCAAAAAATATTTGAGCAACACTCACAGCGGTGTAGGGATGTGCAATAGGAAGGAAGTGAGAGTATTTGGAAAGTCTATTCACTACAACCATAATTGTTGATTTCCCTTGTGATATTGGCATTCCATCAATGAAGTCCATTGAAATATCCTCCTATACTTGGATTGGAATTGGTAGTGGCTGGAGTAGACCGGCAGGAGGCATTTGTTCCACCTTGTGCTGCTGACCTACCTCACATTCTTGAATAAATTCCTTAATTCCCTCCATCATCTTATGCCAATAAAAATTTTCACGTACTTGATGGAAGGTTTTGTGAAAGCCTTCATGAGAACTAGCATGGAACTGATGAATTATGTCTCTTCGCATAGGCAAATCTGAAGCTACATAAATCCAACCCTTAAAGAAAAGAACCCATTCCTTAATTCCCAAGCCCCACATCTTCATCTGCTGTAACCTACTGAAGTAGCTGTTGTACTTCTGGTTTGGCTGCTTGCTCTTCACGAATTGCTTCCAGCCATTGAGGTACTGGTGCTGATACAGCCATCAATTGCTCTTCTTCTTGAACCTCATCTCGACGAGACAAAGCATCGGCTACTTTGTTTTCGCTTCCCTTCTTATATTCAATAGTAAAGTCAAAACCTATGAGCTTGTATAGCCAATTATGTTGAGCCTCTGTTGCGATTTTCTGAGACCAAAGATACCTTAAGCTTCTCTGGTCAGTCCGAACTACAAACTTCCTTCCCAAAAGGTAATGCCCCCATTTAAGCACTGCCATTACAAGTGCTAACATTTCTTTTTCATATGACATAAGCAAATTCTTCCTATTTAGAGCTTGGCTATGAAATGCGATGGGGCGATCTTACCTCAAAACAGCCCCTATGCCTGATCTGGAAGCATCACATTCAACCACAAAAGTGTGATTAAAACTAGGAAGAGCCAATACCGGTGCTTTGGTCACGGCATATATCCTTGAGCTTTTGGAATGCCACCTCTGCAAGTGCAGTCCATTTAAATGAATTTTTCTTCAGCATGTGTGTTACTGGTGCGGCAATATTCTTACCATAATCTTGTATGAAGTTGCAGTAATAACCCGTTAGACCAAGAAAACCTCTCATAGCCTTTGGAGTCTTGGGTTTCGGCCATTGCACTATTGCTGAAATTTTTTCAGTATCAACATGAACCCCCCTCCTGGGATATAACATGCCCCAAATACTGAACCTCAATCTGGCCAAATTGACATTTTTCTCTCTTAACAAAGAGATGGTGACGACCTAAAATTTCCAAGGTAATTCGAAGATGTTGGAGATGCTCTTCCCAAGTTGCATTGTATACCAAAATATCATCAAAAAACACAAGAATAAATTTACATAATTGTTCCTTGAACACATTGTTCATTAAAGCTTAGAAGGTGGATGGAGCATTGGTAAGGCCAAATAGCATGACAAGGAACTCGAAATGCCCACGGTAAGTTCAGAATGCAGTCTTTTGCACATCAGCAACTTGGACTTGAATATGATGGTACCCGAAGCGCAAATCTAACTTCGAAAAGAACATAGCTCCATTTAACTCATCCAATAACTCTCAATAACTGGAATCGGAAATTTATCCTTAATTGTAATTTGATTCAAGGATCGATAATCAATACACATACCCCATGTCCCGTCTTGCTTTTTGACTAAAATAACTGGAGAAGAGAACGGGCTATTGCTGTATAACTCCAGTTGAAAGTATCTCAATCACCAACACCTCAATCTCTGCCTTTTGATAATAAGGATAACGGTAAGGTCTTGAACAAACCATTGAGCTACCTGGCTGTAGAGGAATGTGATGATCTTGAGTTCGATACGGTGGTAAGCCAGTAGGTTCCCTGAAAATACCAACAAAAATATCCAACAATTGCTATATTTCAGGCTCTTCCTTCTCTGTTCTATTTGTGATTTTTCCCCCATTCATAGCCAAAATTTGAATAAATGCCCGTGTAGTAGTAGGTTGTCTCTTGGCTACCTTCTCCATTTCTCGTCCATCCAAGAATTTATCCGACAATCCTATAAGCGTAACCACTTTTCTAGCACTATTAAACTTCATAATGAGCTTGGAAAAATCCCATAATATATCCTGCAATGTACGCAACCAGTGAGTTCCCATAACCACATCATAGCCTTCTAGAGGCAATATATAAAAATTTGCATGAGTGAGGAACATACCGAGTTTAATAGCGATTCTAGCACAAATTCCCTTGCCAGTGAGTTTATCACCTTAAGCAACCATTACACGAATGCTTTGATTCTTTGTGGGCTGCAAACCAAGCTTCCGAGCAAGACCTTCGCTAATAAAGTTGTGGGAACTTCCAGAATCCAATAAAACCATTGTAGAGACCACTTGAATGCTACCTAGTACCTTCATGGTGTTAGGAGAATTACCACCACTGATTGCGTGCAAAGATATGCCTGGTGTTTCCGGTTCATCATTGGACTCAACATCCATAACCATGTCTCCATCTTCCTCCGCAGTACAAGCTTCAATTAAGAACAACTTCTTGCACCGATGTCCAGGAGCAAACTTCTCATTGCAATTATAACAAAGGCCTTTCTCTCGACGCTCCTTGAGCTCAACGAGTGACATTCGGCAAACCATGAAGAGCGTCGAAATGATTGGTTTCGAGCCTTAAACAAGCGCGCCAGCCCAATGGCAGTTGTCAAATCTTAGGGTAGTCCTACTAACTCACCAGCCTTGATCATCTCTTTTAGTCTGCTTACAAAACAACTGACTTGGCGTATGGGCGGTAAGTGACCCACCTTTGCCAAAAGGTGCTCAAAACATGACTGATATTCCTTCACTGTACCTGTTTGCTGTAACTTAATGAGTTCCCCAAAATAGTCATAAAATTGGGTTGGTCCATAGCGAGCCACGAGTCCCGCCCTTAACGTAGCCCAAGTAATTATCTCAATATCTTGCTGCAACAACTGATTCCAAAGTTGAGCCTCTTCTTCCAGGTGAAAGGAAGCTAAGGCCACTTGGTTTTCGATTGGAGTATCGTGGAAACAAAAAAATTGTTCGGCCCTACAAATCCAACTGGTTAAATCTTCAGTTCCGTTCAATTTTGGGAAATCTAATTTCACCAAACGGTGAGCATATGAATGGTGGCTGCCCCCAAAGTGATTTCCCTCTTGATAATCTCGTCCCATTGGTCTTTCCCAGAGGCAGTATGTGACCCATCAGCTTCGTCTCGATTGGCTGAGAGTGTGGCAAGCTTGTCAAATACTTCTGTCATCCTCTCAACCAGTTGTTGCTGTCCTTTCATCAGAGAACTGGTGTTTTGTTCCATCTGCTCCACTCTTTGGTCCATCCCTAGGCTCTGATACCACTTTAGAACGTATGGTTCCTTATCGTTACCTACGGTGGCTTTCAAATTTTGAGAGAACACAATGAAAATAATAACTGGATTGTTTAGAGGTATCCGGCCTCCTTAGTATTCACTTTGATAGATAATTCAGATGCCTTTATTTGAAAATACTTCAGCAACTTGTCTACAATAGGGATAACTGATCAACCCAAAATAAAAGAACCACTACAACTCAAATAGTAAAGATTCGGACTACTACATAACAACCTTAACGTTAACAACAACATTCTAATAAAATCTCCTAATTTGACTCTGTTAAAAATACTGAATGTGATTGTATTGTATTTCATTATAAAAGAATGTACATAGGTGTCTTTATATAGGAGGCATATGTGTGCAGTACAAGTATATATGTGTGCTATACAAGTAACCTAACTGGGTCTAAAGCCCACAACACTATATACGTTAATAGCCCCCCTCAAACTCAAGGTGGATGTGAGACCAACTTGAGGTTGTCAACCAAAGTACGAAGGCGTCCCTTAGGATGTGACTTGGTGAAGATATCTGCAAGTTGATCTTTAGAGGAAACTGAGATCAGCTTGAGAGCACCATGGATAAGATGAAAACGGATAAAATGACAATCGATCTCGATGTATTTAGTTCGTTCATGGAAGGCGTCATTATGAGCAATATGAATAGCACTCTGGTTGTCACGATAAAGAGGAGTAGCAAAAGATGTAGACACACCTAAGTCTTTGAGAAGCCATCGTAGCCAAAAGAGCTCAGATGTAGTGTCAGCAAGGGCACGATATTCTGCTTTAGTACTGAAGTGGGCCACATGAGTTTGTTTCTTGCTTCGCTAAGAAATCAGAGAAGAACCAAGAAGAAAGCAATAACCAGTGGTGGACCTGCGATCAATGGGGTCTCCTGCCCAATCAGCATCAGAAAATGCACGGAGAGTAAGAGGAGATTGAGCAGAGTAGAAAAGACCATGGAAGAGAGTGCCCTTTAGGTATCGAAGAATGCGCAGAACAGCAGCATAGTGAGTCGATCGTGGAGCAGACAGATACTGGCTCACCTGGTGAACAGCATAAGAAATGTCTGCATGAGTGACAGTGAGATAAACCAAGCTGCCAACCAAGCGTCTGTAAAGAGAGAGATTAGACAATGGTTTCCCCCCTGAGGGAGTCAGATGCGCATTAAGTTCAACTGGAGTGTCAACAGTCTTGCTATCAGTGAGTCCAGTGCGAGACAAGAGTTCAGAGGCATACTTGGCTTGAGTAATATAAAGTCCATCTGTAGAATGAGTGATTTCAAGACCCAAGAAGTAGCTGAGATGTCCAAGATCTTTCATTTCAAACTGCTGACTGAGAAAAGCCTTGAGTTCTTGAATGCCACTAAGGTCATCACCAGTTATGATCATATCATCCACATATAAGAGAAGTAAAATAGTGCCTTGGTCAGTGCGACGAAGAAATAAGGCAGAATCATAGTGATTGGCCATGTAACCCAAGTGAGAAATGGTAGAGCTGAATTTGGCAAACCAAGCTCGTGGAGCTTGTTTAAGGCCATAAAGTGCACGTCGAAGGTGAAAAACCTTGTTTGAGTCAACAGAGAGACCAGGAGGAGGTTGCATATACACTTCTTCACTTAAATCCCTATTAAAGAATGCATTTTTGACATCCATCTGAAAAATGTCCCATTTGCTGGCAGCAGCAACAGCTAAGAGGGCACGAACAGATGAGATATGAGCAACCGGAGCAAAGGTCTCTTCATAATCAATACCATACTCTTGTGTAAAACCTTTTACAACAAGACGAGCTTTGCAGCGCTCAATGGACCCATCAGAGCGAGTCTTAATCTTGTAGATCCATTTACAACCAACCACAGATTTTCCAGGAGGAAGTGTCACCAAATCCCAAGTATGGTTTTTAGATAATGCATAAAGTTCCTCTTTCATTGCAATCTGCCATAAAGGGTCAGTGGAAGCCTCACGATAGGTGTAAGGCTCATGTAGTGTAGCAAGAGCAGTGTAACAATGATAGTCAAGTAAATGTGCAGGAATAGATCTTACTCGAGTTGAGTGACGAGGTAGAATGTCTTGTGCAAGATCTTCAGGTAGAGCAGGAGTAGGAGATCCAAGCTCAGGATTGGGGTTGGGTAGCTCGTCTTCAACCTGTTCATCTTCCATCTGTTCATTAAAGGGTGGACTAGGAAAGGGATCAGTGATATCTGGTAGTTGGACAGACAAATCTACAGTAACAGAATCAAAAGCAACTACAGGAGGATCAGGAGCAGCTATAGAAGGAATATGTGCCTTATCTGGAAAAAGATCTAAGACAGAGGAGGAAGACAAGGAAGCACTGAAATGAGAGAGCTCGACAAAGAGGCGTTGTTCCCAAAAGACAACATTACGGGAGATACGAAGACGATGAGAGACAGGATCATAACACCTATACCCCTTTTAAGTTTCGCCATAACCAAGAAAACAACAAAGCCTTGACCGAGGCTCAAGTTTGTTATGCTCACGTGGCTGAAGAAGAACGAAACAAGCAGAACTGAAGGAGCGAAGGTGGTGATAGTCTGGAGGTGACCCAAAAAGGCGTTCATATAGAGTTTGATTTTGGATAACAGGACTCGGAATGCGATTAATAGTATGAACAGCATGAAGAGCAGCTTCACCCCAAAAAGGAGCAGGAACTTTAGCAGAAAGAAGGAGAGTACGAACAGTGTCAAGAATATGACGAAGTTTTCGTTCGGCTCTACTATTTTGCTGAGAGGTACCTAGACAAGTTAGTTGATGAATAGTGCCATAGGAATGCAAAACAGTTGGGAAAGCATATTGAGTGTATTCAAGAGCATTATCAAATCGAAAAATTTTGATGCGTTTGGAAAACTGAGTTTCAACCATTTTTGCAAAATTAGAATATACTTCCAATAATTCAAAACGATGTTTCATATTAAAAATCCAGCTATAGCGAGAGTAGTCATCAATAAAGACAACAAAATATCTAGACCCACCAATACTATAGACAGAGGAAGGCCCCCAAACATTAGAATGAATAAGGTCAAAGATATCAGTGGATATGGATTCACTAGTATTGAAAGGCAAAGCTGGTTGTTTTTCTAACTGACATGAAACACAATCAAAATTTTCTGTAGACACTGAACCTAACAAACCTCTAGAAGCCAATTGTTGTACCCGAGAGGAAGATGCGTGACCAAGTCGAGCATGCCAAAGTGCAAGGGAAGGAGTGGAAGAAACTGCAGCAGTTGCAGCAATAGAAACAGGAGCAACAAGTGGAAGGCGAAGGTTGTCCACGGGAAACATACGCCCAACTCTGGGACCGGTCCCAAGCTCCTGTCCCGTCCTAGGATCCTGCACAATGCACCCAGAATAATCAAAGGTAATGCGATAACTCAACTCAGCTAATTGTCCCACAGAAAATAAATTATAAGAAATGTTAGGAACATTAAAGACTCCAGGAACCGAGAGGTTGGAGGTTGAAACTGAACCTATATTATGACCAGACATTGTGGAACCATTTCCCGTGCAAATATTAAGAGGGTGCAGTGCAGGTGTAAGGTCAGAAAATAAGGACAAGTGAGGTTTCATGTGATTGCAACAAGCAGAATCCATAAGCCAAGAGGTAAGAGACATACCAGATAAAGTTGAGAGAGAAGAGGAATAAGATGCATTACCAACCATACGAATGACATTGGCGATAATATTAATAAGGTCATCTCTGGAAATGGAGAAAGTGGATCCAGAAGGCTTAGATTGTGTAGAGATAGGAGCCATTGGTTGGACACTCTCAGTGTTAGCAACAGTAGCAGCAGAAATGGACACAGCTGATTTGTTGCGATGATAGCAAGTCTCAATATTGTGGCAAAAACGTTTGCAAAAATTGCAAAAACGTTTGATGGATTGGCAGCGATGATTGTTGCAATAAGAAGAAGACCTGTCCTTATTCTTCATTTAGAAGCAAAATATGCAAAAATGGACTGCAAAAATGAAATCTACACGAAAAATTGGGTAAGGAGCACCTGAACAGCAAAAGTCAACTATGGCAAAAAAGTCAACAGTCAACCCTGGTCAAAGTCAACTTTGGAAGTCAACGGTCAACGGTCTCAAGTCAACAGATGACGTCAGCAAGCTTACTGTGAGATGACGTCAGCAGATGACAAGGTGCTGACGTCAGCTAGGGCTGATGTGGAAGAGCAGATTTCGCGCGTGTGACGCGCGTGAGAGCGCGTGGAACTGTAGATGCGGCGTGTGTGAGCGCGTGAGGAGGAACCCAGCTATGCAGTGGCACGTGGGAGGCGCGTGGAGCACGTGTGTTGCAACGCAGAACCTTTGATCTGCGCGTGAGGGCGCGTGCAGTCTCCGATGTCTTTGGGGCTTCCACGAGTGTGTAGATCAGTGCAAGAGGATCTCTGTGGTACCTTCACAAACGTAATCGGAGCAATATTGGAGTGGTGATGCAACAGGCAGTGATCTTTGTAGCATGAAACTCATCAACAATGGCGGCTGCAGGTCCGAAACCCAAAGACGACGGCTGGAAGACGTCGGAGGTTCAACGTCGAAAGGCTGTGGCGGCTGCTGTGATGGCGGAAGCGATGTTGAGATTGGAGTCACACCAATAAAGACAAGACTGCTAAGAAAATGTCAGAGCAGTGGCTCTGATAGCATGTTAGAAATACTGAATGTGATTGTATTGTATTTCATTATAAAAGAATGTACATAGGTGCCTTTATATATGAGGCATATGTATGCAGTACAAGTATATATGTGTGCTATACAAGTAACCTAACTGGGCCTAAATCCCACAACCCTATTTACGTTAACAGACTCAAAAATGACTTTTATTGAAATAAAATAAATAACACATGATCACATAACATGGAAAACACAACCCCTGCTCTTCATGTTTCTCATACCAGCTAACAACTTCCTGCACGTGACAGTTAGCCATCATTAAGTGCATCTCATTTAAAGTTAAGAGAAAATCTAATTAGATTTTAAATTGACATCTCATCTAAAGTTATGAGATTCTAAATTGAAGTCTAATTTTATGTGAACTGTCTCACCAATTTTCTCCTTTTGGTACAGCTATCTTAGATTTATTTATTTATTTATAAATATTATTATTTTTAATTATTTAAATCTTTCATACTGAAGATAGGTTGTACATTTAGGTTATCGTGCACAGGTTTGAAAATCCCCATATTGAAGTTGACGAGGAAGACATACATATAGATGCGTAGGAAGGCGAAGATGCTATCACGATATGACATCCGGTGGTGCATGTATAGAAACATAAGTTAGAAGCTATTTTATTTATGTTTCTGGTTTATAGTATAAAGCTTATGTGTGTGCTCATTTCCTGGATTCTGATGTGAATTTTGTTTTACAAGTTTTGATATTTTCACTTGTTACTGTGGCTCAAAGGTAATCAATAACTTGACTATTAGTAGTTTTAATTGTAAAGTGTCAGACTGTGAGTTATGCCATTCTACTTCAAAATCAGTTGGTGATGAGGAAGACACACTCAAATCTTTTATGGCCTTCGACATCACATCAAGCAGGTCTGTTTTTAGAGTGGTTGTAGGGAGTCAAATTGTGGTCCCCACTGCAAGAAAAAAGAGCTATTGTTGCGGGTGCAAAAACTGCCGCTATATGTTGCATATCTCAGCATTTTTTCGGACCGCTACTGTACATGGGATCTATTGCGGCGTTCCATTGGATTGTCGCAATAGTTCTAGTCTTTTGCGGTGTACTACAGTGGTGGTACATAGAACCACTGCAATATATGTGTTTTAGCAGCGGTAACTTAGATATAGCGGCGCTCCAAAAACTTGTCGCAATAAATATAGTATTTTGCGGGGATACTATAGCGGCGGTATTGGAAACTGCCACAATATGTAAGTTGTAGTGACGTTGAGATGACTGCCACAATAGGTACCTATTTTGCGGCATTTTTTCTTAGTTATAGCAGCGAATTGGACCGCCTCAATAGACCTTTAAATTTCCCTCCATAGGCCCAAAATTTCCCCCTGCTTTTTTTTTTTTCCCCCTTCCCACTTAGGTTTTCACTTAGCGCCGTTACACTTTCTCTCACTCTCTCAAAATCTCTTCACTCACAAATCTCCTCAGTGCCATAACCAAGCTTCCGCCATCAACTCCATCTTTGCTGTTGTTGCCTCGCGTCCTCGCCGTTGCCACTCTCTTCAGGTCTGGCCCTGGCCCAGGCTAGGCCTAGTCTTCCGCCTTGCCATCGCCATCACCATTCGCATTCTCTCCTGTCGACGGGTCAGGTATCCATTTGGTTTTGAAATTTGGTTCGCCCACTCATCTCGACTCACTCATCTGCTTCTTCTTCATCAGATTGATCTCATTGTAAGTTTATTTTTATTTTATTTTATTATTTTATTTTTGTTGATTAATGAGTGACATTGTTTTTATTTTATCTATTTGCTTCTTTTATTTTTGTTGATTAATGAGTGCCATTATTTGAAGGCAAGGAATGTCTCATTGTAACCATCTCTCATCGTTGATGCAATTCCTTTGATCCGGTACCTTTGCTTCCAAATCTTCTTCTCTATGTTTTTATTTATTATATATATATATATATATATATTTTTAATAATCTTTTTTCTTGTCAGTCTGTTCTTGCCAAAAACCTCGTAGTTAGAATTGAATAACATTGTCTCTGAATCTTTTCCGTTTCATTCTCTTTACAATTATTTTTTTTGTTTTTTTTTTTTTGGTTTGTTTGTTTTTTTTTTTTTTGGTTTGTTTTGTTTGGTTTTGTTTGGTCTGTTTTTAACGTTAATCAAATTATGCTTAAATTGTTTTTCATCAGATTTAGCTCATTAGCAAATGGATGAATTTTTTAGCTTTCTTTTGTTTTCATTTATATGCAGTAGGAATTGGTACAAAGTGTTTTCTATGCATTATGACAATGGGTTTAATCCCAGATGAGTGTCAATTGTATTCAACTATTGAGGGAAAAAAAATATTGTTGATGATTCAAGCACTATAGATTGCTCATTGACTTAGTGACACTGAGATAAGTGGTAAAGGTCCTTGTTAAATAGAAAGAATGAATGCCATTGATAATAATCCCTAGAAAGAAAAAGATGTACTTGCATTTAATATTCCAAATTGTTGATGTATTTTTTTATATTCCAGATTGTTAGGTGGTGTGTTTTGAGGCAATTTCTCAAGTATATTCTTGGAACTCTATTCTAGTGTAGACACTCGATTTTGCACCAATGATTTAATCAAGGAGAATCACTAGAATGACCATCCATGTACCCAAAAATCATGATTGCATTACATGAATTAATTTGTTCATTGCATATCATAAAAATTATTTCGAGGTTCTAACGATCGTGACGGTATGCCCGATTTCCAAATCAGACTGTCGGATTGAAAGATATCGCATGATTAAGTTTGCACGGTCAGCATGCATTGTGTCTAAGTAGAGTCGACCATGCATGATTAATTTAAATTAATTCTGATTGGTTAAACAATTAAAATTAATTAAATAATTTTGTGATTGGTTGATAGTTAGTGTCTAAAATAGGATTGCTTGCATGGGAATAAAGGGGATAGTTGGATAACAATAAAATTGTGGATAATCTAGACTTTATCAAGATTTATTATTTATCTACAAGATAATTGTTGTTGAAAAGACAAGAATTATCCGGAAAAGAGTTAAAGTTTTAGAATATAGATTAAAAACACGTCTAAGTGCAAGTCCCGGCTCAAGAAAACCTAAAAAAGAAGTCCAAAATGCACCCAAACACGAAAGTGTGATTGGCATCCAAAAGTACAATTCAACACTTTCAAAGTGCCGAATGGCACACATTAGTGTTTTGGCCCGATGGTCTTCGGGTGATGTTAAAACACATCATTTTTTACTTTTTAGCAGAAGGACGCGTCCCGGTTCGTATTCTAATCGTCTAAGCTATTTTTTCGAGACTCCCAGCCTCTATAAATAGAGACTATATCTCAAAATTCATCACACTTTTTCACGCTCCCAAATTTCTCATATTTTTTACTCCTCTTTCTGATATTCTCTCTCTTACGTTATAGAGATTTTGGAGGCTTTAGTCTTAAGAATTTCTTTTTTGTAAGCAAGGATTTTTAGGTTTCAAAGACAATTGCATAAATTTCTTTGAACCCTAAAATATTCTCTTGAGAAAAAAAGAGTACGTCCATGCAAGAGGTAGCTTTTCTTTACTTCTTCTTTTATTTCTTTTAATTTTGTGATGCATGAATAAATTTTCCAATGTGTTGTTTTTATTGTTGAGATCTATTTTTTTTATTTCAAAAATCTGCTTGTTATCATATCTTTTCTTAATTAAAAAAAAAAAAAAAAACTAATTTGGATCTTTATTAGATGCAGATATAGATTTTTCTCAATCAAAAAATTGATTTGCATCTTCCTTAGATACAAATTTGGATTTTTCTCAATCAAAAGAACTTATTTGCATCTATATTAGATGCAGATCTGAATTTTGCTCAAATCAAAAATTGATTTGAATCTTCCTTAGATGTAGATCTGAGTTTTTCTCAATGAAAAACTAGTTTGTATCCTCCTTAGATACAAATTTGAATTTTTCTTATTTAAGAAACTGATCTACGTTTTCTTTAGATGTAGATCTGATTTTTTAGCATAGCAGATTTTGAAATAAAAAAAGGGATCATGAATGGTTGTGTTTGTTTCATTTAGTGCATGTGGCGTAGATTTATTTCATGAATATAGTCCTCTTCTCAAAAATTCTTTTTCTTATTTTTCTTTACACATATAAAAACAGATTTGATTTTTTTTTTTTTTTGGAGAAATAATTACAACATGCTGCTAACCCCGCAGCTCAAACCCTTTTCCCCCTAAACTCTTAAGCACTTTGTACACGAGGAGCTGCTAATTCAGTTACAAGGCCTTTGACGATCTAATTTTTTTTTTTTTCAATATACAAATCTAATTTTTTTTATTATCATAAGATAGATCTGATTTTTCTTTCACCAAAAAACCAATTTTTTTTTAGTTCTAAAAAACAGACTTGATATATTTTTTTTTTAAAACCAAAAACTTTAATTTATTTAATAAACACAGATTTGAATTTTTCTCTCCAAAAACCATTTTTTCTACACATAAAAAACAGATCTCATTTTTCTAAACCGAAATCAATTTTTATCACAACACAGATTTGAATTTTTAATAAAGAAGAGGGTGCATTCATAATTAAACTTATGTGATTTAGTTTTGTTCATGTGTGCAACATATCATTCATGTCATGCATAAAGAAGTACATTGGTCACAAGAGTTTAGAAGACTAGACTTTGTCTAGGTGGAATAAGTGCCTAACACCTTCCCATTTCGTAACCTAGCCTCTGAATTTAGTGTCTTTCGATAGGTGGACCTAGGCTTTATCTTTGTTTTTGTTTTTTTTTTTTGTCTTTGTTTTTTTTTTTTGGGTAGATTGTAACTAGGACAAAAAGGCATGTAATTATTTGGTAGTTTATGACTAGGACCCAAAGCTATGTAATACTCAATTTATCAAACATGTATTCTTTTTTATTCAATCAATGAGAATGGAACAATTTAGTCATGTATTTTGTATTTAGTTTTTTTCTTATTTTTTTTTTGTATAAAAAAAAAATAAGTGGCGACTCCACACCATTTACTCAAAAAGAGAGGTGTCTTTCAAAGCACCCAAAAATAGCTTTTTTGAGAGGCACTTTTGCGGTCTCTCACAGTGGCGACTCCACTGGAGATGTTGAGGGCTAAGCTTCGTATTAGACTTAAGTGACCAAATATGTACCCTAGTTTTGCATGGTCTTGCATGATATTGTTGTTTGTTTGTTTATTCATGTTTGTTGAGATGTTATATGATACTTTGTTGTATGATATTTTGTTGTGTGTATTGTTTGTTAAAAGCTTTACTTACTATCATAGCGTGTCCCATCAAAACAATATGTATGCACCCTTTTCAACAACTTGTGGAGGTAGTAACCATGGATCATCGGTCTTCATTAGATTCGGATACCCAGTGGCGAACTCACCAACTCATAGCCTAAAGTCACTGGATCATTTCTTATTGACTGTAAAGGACAGACCATGCCATTTGAACCAAAGCAATGTTCACTACATTACATGCTTGGAGGTGTAACATTCTAGCTATGGGAAACAATGAAACAACAAACCCACTCTACAACGTAATGACTTAGAACCTACCCTTAGGCTGGTCCATGTTAAAATTGCATTGCATGTTGTGTGTGTTTTTTTTGGTTAATTGATCGATGTGGATGGGGACTTAGCTTTGATTAACCTGACCAAGCTTGTCATTAGGGGAGAATTTGGTCAAGATCTGAAGGAAGGCTACAAAGAGAACCTAAGGCCGACACTTAAGCCAGTAGCTCCAGTTCCAAGCCTATCACTCCCATTATGGTACTGAAGCCCGTAAGCATAGAAGATACTCCACTGCTGCAACATCACAATCCCATATTCGACCTACAAGACACTTCAAACCCTAACCAAATCACTTAACATCCATAAGTGGGGGGAGATACTTTAAACCCCAATCAAACAACCCAATACCTACAAATGGGGGGAGACACTTCAAATCCCAATCAAATAACCCAATACTTATAAATGGGGGAGACACTTCGAACCCCAATCAAATGGCTCAAAATTCACAAATGGGGGGAGACACTTTGAACCCTAATCAAATGGCCCAACATCCACAAATGGGCGGAGACACTTCAAACCCCAAGACACCGATCTAAATGACCCAACAAAAATTGCCCACATCACAAAGGGGGGGGGGGGAGGGAGACACTTCAAACCCCCACATTTGGAGATTGACAAGCCCATAGATATGGAAATTGATGATGAAGCCACAAATTATATGGATGAAGACCCCTCAGTACTAATGCTAAGGGAAGAAGGAACTTGCTGGGAGACACTTGCCATCACTGAAGCCAAAATTGAGTTGAAGAATTGAGCATAGGAGGGAGCTGCCCACCCCATGGAGGACTTTGTGAGGATGATCAAGACCGTCAAGTCAGTCACTCTTGCCAAGAAGATCAAGACTGTTAAGCCAGTCACCCCTACCAAGAAGATTGTTTCTGTCCCTATTGAGTATAATTCTGCTAGTATTTCTATTCCTATTAAGTTTGTTTGTGATAGTATTCCAGTTGAATCTGATTTAGTTAAGTCTATTGAGTCTGTTGAGAACTCTTTTCCTTATAATATGATTTCTGATTCTGCTTATTTGTTGTCTTTTAATGTTTTTATTTCTGAAATCAGTAAAGAAACTCTTAATAATAAGGAATTAAAACAAGGACACCTAGAACCCATGAAAGAAGAAACCCAACCCATTAACCTGGGAATTGATAATGAACCTAAAATGATACAAGTGGGCAATACCCTAACCATTTCTGAGAAAAATGCATTAGTGGCACTGCTGACAGAGTTCAAAGAGGTTTTTGTGTGGTCATACGAAGACATGCTTGGGATTGATACAGATATAGTATAGCATTGCATTCCAACAGATCCAACCATGAAGACGGTCAAGCGGAAATTGAGAAGGATGAAGCTAAGGTGGACTCTCAAGATCAAGGAAGAGGTTGAGAAATAGTACAATCCTAGATTCCCGAGGGTGGTCAACTATCCAGAGTGGTTAGCTAATGTCGTTCCAGTACCAAAGAAGGATGGGAAGGTCAGAATGTGTGTAGATTTTTGAGATCTGAATAAGGCTAGCCCAAAAGATGACTTTCCTTTACCTCACATTGACATCCTGGTTGACAATACAGTAGGTCATGCTTTGCTATCATTTATGGACGGATTTTCAGGGTACAATCAAATTAAGATGGTTCCAGAAGATATGGAGAAAACCTCCTTTTATTACTCCATAGGGGACATATTGCTACAAGGTCATGCCATTTGGCCTTAAAAATGCTAGTGCTACTTACCAACGAATAGCCATCACTTTGTTGCATGATTTGATCCACAAAGAAGTAGAGGTTTATGTTGATGATATGATAGTCAAGTCCAAGGACCGTGAAGGACATATATCGGCTTTGAGGAAGTTCTTTGAAAGAATCCGATTCTACAAGTTGTAGTTGAATCCAAAGAAGTGCACTTTCGGGGTCACATCTGGAAAGCTATTGGGGTTTATTGTAAGCCAGAGGGGAATTGAAGTTGATCCTGACAAAATCAAGGCCATTGTAGAGATGAAGCCTCCAAGAACTGAAAAGGAGATCCGAGGATTTCTGGGGAGGATACAGTACATCTGCAGGTTCATAGCTTAAAAAGCCTTTAAAAAGATCAAGAATTTTCTGAAGAAACCACCAATACTCATCCCACTAATACCTAAAAAGCCATTGTTGTTGTATCTCACCTTTACAAATACAACAATGGGGGCTCTACTTATTACATCAGCAAGAAGATGTTGCCTTATGAAGAAAAGTATTCACCACTAGAGAAAACATGCGTAGCACTTGTATGGGCAACCCACAAACTCAAACATTATATGCTTGCTTACAAGGTTTTGTTGATTGCAAGAATGGATCCTATAAAGTACTTATTGGAAAAGCCTATGCAAGATGGGAAGACAGCTAAATGGGTGTTTCTTTTGTCAAAATTTGATATTAAGTATGTGACCTAGAAATCTGTGAAGGGGAGAGCAATTGCTGATCACTTAGCCCATTGTTCAACAGAAGAAGCTGAAGAAATCCAAGGAGACTTTCCAGATGAAGATATTATGGGGATTGAGGTAGAATCATGGAAGATGTACTTTGATGGAGCAACAATTTAAAATGGAAGTGATATTGGAGTTCTCTTAATTTCTCCAAAAGGGACACACATCCCATTTTCTAGCAGACTCAACTTTCCTGTCACCAATAATGCCACTGAATATGAAGCTTGTATCATGGGGTTATGAGTAGCCCTAGGACTAGGGGTGTAAGAGTTGGACGTGTATGGAGACTCAGCCTTGATAATCTCCCAAATTCAGAATAAATGGAAGATCAAAGAAGAAAGGCTGATGCCTTATCATGAATGTCTTCAGAAATGGGTATCAAAATTCAGCAAGATTCAATATCAATATGTGCCAAGGATGCAGAATTAGATTGCTGATACTTTAGCAACCATGGCATCCATGATGGATGGGCCAAAAGAAGATGAAGCCAGACCAATAGTGGTGGAACAGAAAGAAGAATTAGCCTATTGCATGACAATAGAAGAGGATAAGGAAAAGAATGGAGAAGGTGAATGGTATTCAGACATCTTACAATACCTTAAGGATGAGACATACCCAAAGTCTGCAGACAAGAACGATCAATTAACCATCTGGAGGTTGCCTACTAATTACATTATTTGTGGTGAAAGGTTTTACAGAAGATCATATAATGAAATTCATCTCCTTTGTGTAACCGCCAAGGAAGCACAACAAATAATTGATCATGAAGAGGTTCCTGAGTCAAGTTATGGGCCACATATTGATAGGTCAAGAATGTATTGACCCCTTGTGATGAATTAACCAATTAAATAGCCAAGTTAATTAATTAATTCAATTATCATGCTATAAGTGTGGTAGCATAAACAAATTACTAACTAAGTTAAAATGCAGCGGAAAATAATTTGACACGGTAATTTGTTTACGAGTGTGGAAAACCTATGAGTGGTGATTTTAAGGTCATTACTCTCGAGAATTTACTATGATCATAACAAGCGGTTACAAGTAAAGGAATCCCAGTACTTTATACCAGCCTACAGTTGAACCTTTACCCTAATACCCAATTGGACTTGTTATGTAGTGACAATCTCTCCTTTCAATGTGTTAGGAAATATGTGATTCAATGTTAGGAACATATGTCACTATTTTATATAATTGGCTAATTCTTTGACAAAACACACTTTACTTATAATTGGGTAGATCTAGGATGTGTTTAATGCTTTAAGAAATAAGGTTTCAAGTTCAAGTATTAAAGCCATGCAAGTTTGTCCAAGAATCAAGTGAAGAAGTGTAGTTCATTAAATCTCGACAGCTAGCTCGATAGCTAGTATCTATCGAGATTTAAGAGAGCTGTTTCAGCCCGAGACTCGACAGTTACTCAACAGATAGGGTATCTGTTGAGATTTATGAAGTTCAGTTTTTCAGAGCTGATTTTCATCCAATCCATGAATGTATGTTTGGGCTTTCTTTTCTCACAACCTGCACAGTTATACAAGAGCACAATTCCACAAGTGTGAAGAAAAGTGTGACCAGAAACCTAGTTTGCCCTAGTTCTTCTTTCTCTTGAGGAAGCTGTTGTGTTTGTACACCACAGGGTTTTGTGACCAAGCAACTTCATGATCTTCATCGTGTGATGAACAGAAGAACTTTGCAGACAACGTTCTTCTCAAGTTGGTGATTAAGTCGTGTACTGGGATCTGCGTAGTTGGTTAGTCACGTACTGGGAGCCGTGCATTGAAAAGGAGAGATTGTCACTACAGAACAAGTCCAATTGGGTATTGGGGTAAGGGTTCAACTGTAGGTTGATATAAGGTACATGAATTTCTTTACTTGTAACCGCTTGTTTTGATAATAGTGAATTCTCGGGAGTGGTGACCTTAAAATCACCCGGTGAGGTTTTTGCCTCGGAGGTTTTCCCCATTCGTAAATAAATCACCGTGTTAGTTTATTTTCTGCTGCATATTTATTTAGTTGGTGATTTGTTTATGCTGCCACATACATTGCATGTTAAATTGATTAATTAATTAAACTTGGCTAATTAATCAATTAATTCATCACAAGGGGTCAATATTTTCTTGGCCTATCACAATGTATGGCTCCCAGTACGTGACTAACCAATTCCATGTGCGGATACAAGTATGCGGCTTATTTACCAATTTAAGAAAGATGTTGGCTGTAAAGTTCTTCAATTCATCAACACGATGAAGATCATGAAACTCCTTGGTTACAAAACCCTACGGTGTACAAACACAGTAACTTCTTGAAGAGAAAGATGAACTACGGCATATGTCTCCAGTTCATAATATGCTTGTGAAAAACTTTTGCATTGAGTTGCATCAGCTGTGATGGCCCTTAAAAAAATCCTTATATATTTTTAGGGTTGTGAGAAAAGAAAGCCCAAACATCTATTCATGAATTGGAGTCAGCTCTGAAAAACTAAATTTCATAAACCTCGACAGATAACCTATCTATCGAGAAGCTGTCGAGCATTAGGCTTAAACAGCCTTTTGAACCTCGATAGATACTAGCTATCGAGCTTTAAAATCCAGCACTTCTTCACTTGTTTCTTGGACAGACTTGTATGGCTTTAACACTTGAACTTGAAACCTTATTTCTTGAAGCATTAAACACATCCTAGATCTACCAAATTACAAGTAAAATGCGTTTTGTCAAAGGATTAGCCAATTTTATATTGACATATGTTCCTAACATGATTCACATATGTCGTAACACATATGAATACACACATGCTGTCAAGGAAGATAATGAGACAAGGCTATTACTGGACTACTATGGAAGCTGACTTTGCGGTTCATGTTCAAAAATGCCATCAATGCCAAGTTCATGGAGATCTGATGCACATGCCACCCATGCCATTACATACCATGACGTCACCCTGGCCATTCTCTACATAGGGGATAGACATTATTGGGAAGATTCATGCAACAACATCCAATGGCCATGAATTCATACTCATAGCCATTGATTACTTTACTAAATAGTTAGAAGCTGCCTCATACAAGGTTCTGAATTCAAAGAAAGTTGCTTAATTCATTCAGACCAATATCATTTGTAGATATGGGGTACCACATGAAATTATCTCTGACAATCGGTTGCATTTCAAGGGAGAAATAGAAAAGCTGCTGCGACAGTTCAACATTCAGCACCATAAATCTTCACCTTACCGTCCTCAGACTAATGGAGTAGTTGAGGCTGCTAATAAAATTATAGGGTGAATCTTGAAGAAGAGCACAAAAAATTGCAAGGACTGGCACCTGTAATTGCCCTATGTACTTTGAGGGTATAGAACATCAATTCGATCTTCCACATGAGCCACTGCTTATTCATTGGTGTATGGGATGGAAGCAGTCCTTCCCATTGGTGTCTGTTTGCTAAGGACAGTATTGGAAAGTGAAATCTCTGAAGCAGATTGGTTGCAAAGCAGGTATGACTAGTTATGCATGCTGGATGAGAAGAGACTCAAAGCCTTGTATCATATTTAAGGTTACCAAAGGAGGCTTAGGAAAGCTTTTGACAAGAAAGTAAGAACCAGAGATTTGAAGTTGGGGGATTTAGTGTTGAAAGAAATTCGAGCCCCAGTTCAAGATGCAAACGGGACGTTCAAAAAAATTTGGGCAGGCCCATACATTATCAAGCAAATATACTCTAAGGGAACAGTAAGGTCGATGGACTTAGATGCAAATCCTTTCACTGAGCCAACCAACATAGATCAATTGAAGAAGTACCATGTCTAAGGTGGTAGTTTGAAAGCACCACGTCTGAAGTGGTTGTAAATTATGTTAATTCCCTTTCTAGGCTTGACAAAAAAAGAAGAATTGGTAGGTTGAAAACCTAAAAGGGAAATCTACACAAAAAGAGAGTGAAAAAAAATAGAGTGAGAGAGCCTGCTAAGTTGAAAACTTGAAAGGGAAGCCTAGGCAAAATTTAAGGCAAAATAAAAAATCAATGAACTACGTGATGACCTGATCCTTTTACAAAGAGGGTACGTAGGCAACCATGCATTGGTTCGGTCACAATTTCCCAAAACCACCATTTGCCCATTAAACAAAATTTTCCAAAATTCAACCATTCCATTAAACTATGTCATTACACAAAATCCAAGAACCCAAACCATAAATCAAACCATTAAAAAAAAAAAAAAAAAAAAAACCAAACCTTAAAAACCCAAACCTTAAGTCAAACCATAAAAAACCAAACCCCAAGAACATGAACCTTAAACAGAATCCTTAACCTGCAAGTCCTAAATAATTCCTAAACATAAGATTTTCACATCAACTTTTAAAATAAACAAGTTAAAAGCCAAAAACAAGAAATTCATTTTGTTTTTAGTCTTTTCTCTTTTGGTTGATCATTGATTTCTTCTGTGCTAGGAACCTTGTCATCTTTGTCCCTTCTTTTAAATTCATAGTTATCATCATCATGTCTTTCCCGGTTGTCTCTGAGAAATTGCTTTCTCATAGCAACCATGTCAGCTTCCTTGTCAGCATTCTTGTCCACCAACCAATTAGAGTATTTTGTAGTCATCCTATGAAAGTGAACATTGACAAAAGACTGATCCACTCAGTTAGCCATCTCTAAGCTCAACAACATGTTCCTTATAGAAGTAGGATTTGTGTCCACATGAGTGAAAGGTCTTCTTCTTTTTCCATCAGGCATTTCTTGTTCATATTGGAATTGCCTTAAGAGTCTATCCACCTTATAGAAGGTGGCCCTCTGCAATCCAACAATGAAGATGTGATCCGATCCTGGAGATCACAATAGAAGGGGTGGGCACTTCCACCAATAATAGTTCTATCGAATTGAGGCACTAGACTTTTGTTTAAGAATTTCACCCAGTCACTCTCAGTTTGGCACTCAGTTTTGATGACAGTCCTACTAAGAAAACTACTAGAACCATAATTACTAGTTGTAGGCCTGGCAATCATATCCAGCTGCTCCATCAGCCATATCTGTAAAGTCAAGGGTCTCCTAAGAAAGATTTGAGATTCTCCACCATGAAATACAGCATCCAGTTCTAGAAGAGTTTCTGCTAAGATCAAAGAAACAGGATTATCACCATCCTTACTTTGACTCACAACACTTATGGTTCAAGCATCCATAAAACCGTCCCTTCCAGAGTAAAGCAAAAATTCTCCCACAAAGCATAGGGCCAAGCCAAAATTTTTCTGCATATTGTTGGTCACTCCATAGGTATGTTTGTTAATCAACCTTGAAATAATTGCATGAAGATTCACCATATGTCCTTCAATCATACTACTGGTAATGGAAGTAGGAAGATCGAGAGCATTAGACAAAGATTCCCTATGCTTGGGATCATAGGAAACTGCTATGGATTTTTTGCTTGGATCATAGCCTAGGATAGCGGGAAATTCTTCTATTGTGGGACAGATTTCAACAGTTTTAAATCGGAACATGTGATCTTCGGGATCCTAAAATTTCACAGCAGCACGAAGGAAATCCCACTTGATTTTGAAGTTCCTCAGAGCCTTAATTCCCTCTAGTTTGTAGGCTGTAAAATTGGTCTTGGTGCTGAAATCGAAGCTACGAACCCATTTGTTGATATCATGAATTGTTGAATGAGAAAAATTTTGATTGTTAGCCATGAATGACTTTTGCTTATGATTATTGTGTTTTGCTAACCTTGGTACAGAGATTTATCGCAGGAGAGATCATCAATATAAGCTACATCAATTCCTAATCAGGTTTTAAATAGGTTTTAAAGAGTTTGTAGCTGAGTAGGAAAGTGTTTCATGGTCACACACGAAGGAAATATTTTTCAAAAAACCTGAAAACGCGAAACACGCATTAGAAAAGTGTGAGGAGTTGGCCCGCCATGGCGTAAGCGTCATGGCGTGACCAAGTGCCATTCGGCACTCTAAAAGTGCCAAATAGCACTCCTCAAGTACCGAATGGCACTTAGGTTCGCCATTGTTCATTCATGCAATTTTATGCTTTTAGGCATTTTTTTTAGGACCATTAAACACTCAAAAAGATTTTTTCTTTTGGTTAAACTGGTGCATTCAGACATGCCTAACTTATTTGTTTTCAAAAATCATCACTTGCATCATTATTTTCAAAAATTGATCAAATCAAGATTATTCCAAGCTCATGAATATAACTCTCAAACTAGGGGCATTCGACCATGCGTCATTCATTTTCAAAAAAAAGGGGGAGACCACCATCATTATCTTTTTTTTAAAAAAAATCTATCATTGAGTTTTTAGGATTTCCAAAAATCATGCATTCATTTTAAACTAGGGGCATTTAGCTCCGCCTCATTCAAGTAAGTGCAAATTCCATCAGAACCAATCAAGATAAGTTTAAATTGGTACTACAAGACCTCATCAGGTGAATTCTAAACTTGTCTTAGTTAAAGTTTCTACATGATCGAAGGTCATTCCAAGGACAAAGAGCTAAACATGGAAATTAATACAAGATTGTCTAAAAAACACTTCCTTTTGTTTTGCAGGGAAAAGTAAAAATACAAATCAAACATCATTAGGACTCCGGATCCGCCTATGCGAAGACCTCCTCCACCCACCTCTAGAGGAGCCACCTTCAGTATTTCCCTCTTGACTTACATAGAATCGAGGATCCTACTGACGGTTCTCAAGTTCAAGGTTTCTGATCCTTTCCTCCAAAGTTCTTCTAGTGGAATCAGTCGCTTCCATTCGACTCACTTGAAAAGTCAGCAAAGTCAAGTGTTAGGTCCATTATCAATAAAAAGTCCAAGCAAAAGACACTCAAAAGCATTATTGCATACCCAGCTTGCCTCATTGATCACATATTGGGAAGACTGAGTACGAGCCAACAGTTGCAAGCCTTTGATCATTTGCATACTTTCCTCCACAAGATCAACGTCAACCTGAAGCACAAATCTACCAGATCATGAGCCAAGAAGAAATGAAGACAAGGAACTAAAAAATTCAAGAACACACCAGATCGGGCCAAGGGATGTTCGTAGTGTGGTCTGGCCTATCCAAAGGCGTGGAACTATATGTTCCATTAGGATTCATCACTTCATATTGCCATGCCAAAAAATGAGGATAAGTCTTCACGAAAGAAATAGAAGAGCTATCAACATGATGAGAGAGGGAATCTTTTCCTTTCCCTCTCCTTCTTCCTCTCCTTCAGAAGATGGAGCCTGAAAATCTAACATGCAAATGTTGTCACTAGGCAGAAATATGGAAAAGGAATATGCAAGATGAAAATTTGACTTCAGAAGGGAAAAGAAATACCGATATGCTGGCCAAGCAACCTTGCAGATGAGTTCGAATAAATTCAGAATAAGTCCTTAGTACCCCTGAAACAACAAGGCCAACACGAGCCCGAGCAATCTCTTCATTAGTCAAAAGGTCAGCCAACCGGATGGAGGGACAATGAGGAACCGGAATTGGTGTAGAAGGGTACACATGTTGAACTTGGGGCAACACTCGATCACCAAGATACCAATACCTCCCATGCCCACATTCAAACAATGCTTGATGGCTATTCCACTCCAAAGCCCACTCACACTCGTCATACTCCTCACATCCAACCCAAGGATCTAAAGACATCTGAAAAATCACAAAAGAATGCCAGAATGAGAAAAAGACCAAGCCATAATCAAACATGAAAGATCCCACACAAAAGAAAAGGACTCACATCATCAACAGTCAAATTGTCAATCACCATACGCCAAATTTCTAAAGAACGCCTGGAGGGCGTTGACAAACGGTATTTGGGAAACCATCTGAGAAATCTAGGAAAAATGTCATTAACCTCCCCTCGAATTTTAGGACCAACTCCAAAGTATTCATACATCCAAACCTAAAAAAATTTTCACAACACCATTACAACATAGCCGAAATAATTTTCCAAAACCTACACATAGCCAAAAATTCCAAACCTCACCTGCCACACGAATGGAGCACCACCCAAGCTTGAGAGACTCCACCTCGAAAATTGAGTCATGAAATGCAAAAGGGTAGCATAAGCCATACCGCCCCAGTCATAATTCTTGATTTGCTCAATGCTTTTCAAGCTCCATAAATAATGCAGATTCACTGTGCTGCCTAAATCTAGGCACAAGAAAGTCCAAATGAAAAGAAGCGTGAACATGTGGGTACCCTTTGCCACAGTATCACATTTTGCAATGTTCTCACATAGCCACATCAAAGGGACATTTTTACTTCTCATTTTGGAAGGCACTAGGCCTAGAAGTTTCTTAATTTCATTTGGCATAAGGGAGTCATTAACACAGATTTTTTCACCACCTAACCTCAAGCCAGTGATGACAGAAAAGTCGTAAGGTGTCAACATTACCTAACCAATGCCCGGAAAATGGAAAGTACATGTGGTGTCTCAGAAGCGCTCTAACAAGGCAAGGAGTAGCTGGAGGTCCTTATATTCATGAGTCTCCTGATTTAATAAAGTTTCAAAGAAAGTACCAAAGCCAACATCATTGATGATATTCCTGCTGTCAGGAGACAATGCTTCCCATATGCTCTTCAACATTTGGAGACTACCTCGACTCTTGAGGCTTTGCAACACAAAAATTTAGCTCATCATTCCATGCCAACAAAAAATCTCATTCCATACCAATAAAAATTTCCCATGACCAAAAAATCATATGCCTAAAAAATTTTGTCCCACCAAAAAAATCAATGTCCCATCAAAATTTTATCATGACCAACAACAAAAAAATTTTTGTGTCCAAAATCACAACCAAAAAAAAAAATTCCTACATGTCCATGACCATCAAAAATTCCTACATGTCCACGCACAACCAAAAATCCCAAGATGTCCAAAATCATAACCACAAAATTTTTCCATGATCTAACATCACATACCCAACAAAAATTTTTCCATAGCCAAAATTTCATGCTCATAAATTTATTCCATATCCACAAAAATTTTCCAGACCCACAAATTTATACATACTCATACCCATAAAATTTTGCCATGATTCATGAAATAAAATTTACACATGCCAACAACAATTTCCCACATATATCATGAATAAATTCATCCAAGCCTACAACACAAATTTTTCACCATGTCCATGCCCCCAAAATCCAAGCCAAAATTCATCCAACAGCATCACAAATTATCAGCATTACCAAAATTCCATAAGCCACCAACATTGTCCAAATTACACCATGACCAAAAAAAAAATGCAACAATTCAAAAATGCTCCAAAGCCAACATTACAACATGATCAATCATACAATGCCCCAAATTCCAACAAGATCATACAACAAAATGACAATGTCTCACCGTCAAACTTTCAATGAAGCATGAAACAACATTTTTCCAAACAAAGAAACCAAAGAAAAACTCACCTTGATGTCCATGTGAGAATATGGAGCATGGGTCTTGGGGTCTTGAAGGAGCCCCTCCTCATCATTCCATTCAAATGATGGATGATATTTCTTGCCATGAGAAGTGAGAAAAGAGGGTCCATTGGAAGAAAGTGACATTTTGATGCAATGAAAAGATGGGTTTGAAAATGGGTTTCACCAAAAATGGGTGTGTAGTAAAAGGGCTCAAGAACATAAGGATCTAAAAAAATATTGAGGGAGATGAGTAAAGGAAGGTTGAGTTAAAAAAAAAAAAAAATTTAATTTAATTTAATTTTCTTCTTCTAAAAAATAAAAAATCAAATCATGAAAAGAGAAGATTTATATCGATTTCCAAAAAAAAAAAGAGAGAAAAAATTCTTGGAGCGGATTTAGGATAAAAGATTCAAGTTCAAATTCCAAAATTTTCAAATCCCAAATCCCAAATTTTTAATTCAAAATTTTCATTCCCAAGTTTAAAATTATAATTTTCAAAATTTCAAGTTTCAATTTTCAAAGTTTCAAATTCAAAATTTACAGTTTCCAATTCCAAGCTTCAAGTTTCAAAAATAAAATATTTTTCAAGGAACTACAAAAATCAAAGTTTTCTTGATAAAAATGAAAAAAAATTCAAATCAAACAAATGAAAATCACACATCTCAAAAAAAAAAAAAAAAAAAAAAAAAAACAGTGGGACCGCAAAGCCTTCATCATTTAAAGCCTAATTTCAAATTTTGACTTTTTGTAGGCAACAGCAGGATCAAAGTAGAGAAGCCCTTTGATCGACATTTCAATAGTCCAGATCGAAGTAGAAAAGCCTTTTGATCAACATTCTAGCAAGTCTAGATTGAAGTAGAGAAGCCCTTTGATCGACATTTCAACAGTCCAGATTGAAGTAGAAGATTCGTTTTGATCGCCATTTCAACAGTCCAGATTGAAGTAGAAAAGCCCTTTGATCGACATTTTAACAACTCAGATCGAGATTGAAAAGCCCTTTAGTTACCTTTTATCAAGATCCGAGGTAGAAAAACCCCTTGGTTACCATCCACATTCAAGACTAAGATAGAAAAGCCTTTTGGTCACCTCAATTATCAAGAATCATTTCAAAGTTCATCAACTATCAACTAGGTCAAGAATTTTCATTTTTTTTCAAAAGGTAAAGCACTAGTTCCGTGTTCCAAAGTTTTAGGTTCGAGGGCTAGGTAATTTTTGAAAATTCAAAATCAATTAAATCATGGCCGCTAAAATCAGTGTCTTTGTTTTACATTGACCTTCGCTTTCCAAGCTCTGTCAATGAGGGGCATTCTATAGACACTCGATTTTGCACCCATGATTTAATCAAGGAGAATGACTAGAATGACCATCCATGTACCCAAAAATCATGATTGCATTACATGAATTAATTTGTTCATTGCATATTATAAAAATGATCTTGAGGTTCTAACGGTCGCGACGGTATACCCGGTTTCCAAATCGGATCGAAAGATATCGCTTGATCAAGTTTGCACAGTCAGCATGCAGTGTGTCTAGGTAGAGTCGACCACGCATGATTAATTTAAATTAATTCTGATTGGTTAAAAAATTAAAATTAATTAAAAATTTTGTGATTGGTTGATAGTTAGTGTCAAAAATAGGATTGCTTGCATGGGAATAAAGGGGATAGTTGGATAACAATAAAATTGTGGATAATCTAGACTTCATCAAGATTTATTTTAGAATATTTGTCTACAAGATAATTGTTGTTGAAAAGACCTAAATTATCCAAAAAAGAGTTAAAATTTTAGAATACGGATTAAAAAACACATCTAAGTGCAAGTCCTGGCTCAAGAAAACCTAAAAAAAGGAGTCCAAAACGCACTTGAACACGAAAGCGCAATTGGCATCCAAAAGTGCCATTCGGCACTTTCAAAGTGTCGAATGGCACACATTAGGGTTTGGGCCCGACGGTCTTCGGGTGACGTTAAAACACATCATTTTCGACTTTTTAGCAGAAGGACGTTCCTCGGTTCGTATTCTAATTGTCTAAGCTATTTTTTTTAGTCTCCCAGCCTCTATAAATAGAGACTGAATGTAAAAATTCAGCACACTTTTTCACGCTCCCAAATTTCTCATATTTCTAACTCCCCTTTCTGATATTCTCTCTCTTACGTTAAAGAGATTTTGGTGGCTTTAGTCTTAAAAATTTCTTTTTTGTAAGCAAGGATTTTTAGGTTTCAAAGACAATTGCATAAATTTTTTTGAACCCTAAAATATTCTCTCGAGAAAAAGAGTACGTCTATGCAAGTGGTAGCTTTTTTTTTTTTTTTTTACTTCTTTTATTTCGTTTAATTTTGTGATGCATGATTAAATATGTGTTTAGTTTGATTTTGTAATGCTCATCTCATATGTTGTCAATACTTTCTTTATTAGAATATGTTTATGATGCTTTTATTGTTAAGATTTTTTTTTTAATTAAAAAATCTGCTTGTTATCATATCTTTTCTTAATCAAAAAATTGATTTGCATCTTCATTAGATGCAAATCTGAATCTTTTCTTAATCAAAAAACTGATTTGCATATCTTCATTAGATGTGGATCTGAATTTTTCTCAATAAAAAAAAACTGATTTGCATCTTCATAAGATGTAGATCTGAATTTTTCTCAAATCAAAAATTGATTTGCATCTTCCTTAGATGTAGATCTGAATTTTTCTCAATCAAAAACTGGTTTGTATCTTCTTTAGATACAAATCTGAATTTTTCTTATTTAAAAAATTGATCTACATTTTCTTTAGATGTGGATCTAATTTTTTAGCATAGTAGATTTAGAAATAAAAAAGGGATCATGAATAGTTGTGTTTGTTTCGTGTAGTGCATGTACCATAGATTTATTTCATGAATACAGTCTTCTTCTCAAAAAATCTTTTTCTTATTTTTTTTTTTACACATATAAAAATAGATCTGATTTTTTTTTTTCAATATACAAATCTGATTTTGTTTTTTATTTTCATAAGACAGATCTGATTTTTCTTTCACCAAAAACCCAATTTTTTAGTTCTAAAAAATAGATCTGATATTTTTTTAAAACCAAAAGACTTTGATTTATTTAATAAACATAGATCTAAATTTTTCTCTACAAAAACTTTTCTTTCTACACAGAAAAGACATATCTCATTTTTCTAAACCAAAATCAATTTTTATCACAACAGAAATCTGAATTTTTAATAAAGAAGGGGATGCATTCATAAATAAACTTATGTGATTTAGTTTTGTTCATGTGTACAACATATCATTCATGTCATGCATAAAGGGGTACATTGGTCACAAGAGTCTAGAAGACTAGACTCTGTCTGGGCGGAATGGGTGCCTAACACCTTCTCATTTCATAACCTAGCCTTGGAATTTAGTGTCTTTGGATAGGTAGACCTAGTCTTTATCTTTGTTTTTTTTTTTTTTTTTGGGTAGATTGTATCAAGGACAAAAAGCCATGTAATTATTTGGTAGTTTATAACTAAGACCCAAAGCCATGTAATACTCAATTTATCAAACATGTATTCTTTTTATTCAATCAATGAGAATAGAACAATTCAATCATGTATTTTTTATTTAGTTTTTTTTCTTATTATTTTTTTGTAAAAAAAAAAAAAAGTGGCGACTCCACACCACTTACTAAAAAAGAAAGGTATCTTTCAAAGCACCCAAAAATCTCTTTTTTTGAGAGGCACTTTTGCGGTCTCTCACATACACACAAGTCCAATAAATCACATGACAATTTGAAGGTCATAAAATTAGGAAACAAAGATGAACTATATTATAGAAAGAGAAAAGAGAAACAATAGAGCGGCAGGTGAGTAGATATTTCTCCCCCTAGTAATTAATAGGTTTCGGTAAATACCATGGTCTCAATGTCTACATTGCCTTTATTAAGAATATTAATACGGGAAATGTTAACAGATACCCTAAAGACATTGGTTTATAATATATTATTAGAAATTTTTTCTGGGAAAAGAAAAAAGTAATTATTTTTTTGACAACTTTTTATATTTTCTGTAAAAGTAGTATAAAAAATTTTCTAATTAAAATGGTTAATTAACAAATACCATAAGGGAACCCATTAACTAGACTCTATTATTATAGATTCTTGCTTTGCACCTTGACTAAATCTCTAGAACTTTGGTAATTTGTTGGGTAATAGTAAACCTAAAATCATAGGAACTATTTGAGGGTTCTAAGAGAGAAAATTAACAAAACCAAGCTAGATATACATTTTAAAAAAAAAATTTGAAATTGAAAAAGAGAGAAGTATTGATGAAATTAAAGAATGAAGGATGAGATTTAGATATGTGTTTTGGAATGCTCATTAAGAAGGTGAATTAATTTTTGTTTTTTGAGTAGTTATTTGAAAAATGGAGGTATTTCAGCGAGTTTGTTAACTTAGGGGGGTATTTTAGTAATTTTACTATGTAATATTCCAAGAATCAAAAAGATTCGATCAAATCTACTCATTTCCAAAATATAAAAAGAGAAATAATTCAATTATAAAATTTAGAGGAGACTTGTGAATTAAGGAAAAGTTTTTTTTCAATAATTTTTTTTCTTTCTAATG
Source organism: Quercus gilva (assembly GCA_023621385.1). Classification (NCBI taxonomy): domain Eukaryota; kingdom Viridiplantae; phylum Streptophyta; class Magnoliopsida; order Fagales; family Fagaceae; genus Quercus; species Quercus gilva. The sequence goes on from CM042476.1 coordinate 28,694,428, forward strand.
TTTATCTCTATGAAAGTCTTTATTTGGTACAATCTCTAAAATAAGAAATAGGGTAAACAATCAATTAGCTACTAGTTTTATGAAATCTCTCTTCCCTATATAAAAAAAGGACTTGCAATTGAAGTAGGAATACCAAGCTTTCTCACATACAGAAACTAGAAATATTGCTCATCATAATTCATGAATGAAAGCAATGTCAACCTATCTTCCTGAGGAGTTGCTGGTGCATATACTATCATGGCTGCCCCCAAAATCTCTCATACAATTCAAGACTGTTTGCAAAACTTGGCTTTCTCTCATTGGGAACCCAGATTTTCACTCCAAAAATCTTATCAACCACTCGATTCTTAGCACCCCCCAAAACCAGCTCCTCCTTTTCAAAGGCATAGATAAATCCCGTATTCAAACAGAAGTTTGTTCATTTCTCTTTCATGAAAACCTTGAATGCGTGCCAACTCATACTCCTAGTCCTATATATCTACCTTATACTTGTGTCAAAATCGTTGCTTCTTGCAATGGTTTTCTCTGTCTTTACTATGACTTAGGCTTTGACATTATTATGTGGAATCCTTCCACATTAGATGTCAAGGCTACAAGCTTTGTCTCCCATTATCCCATTTGGTCTATCACAAGTGACCGTGTTGGGTTCGGTTTTGATGCTAGATCCAATGACTTTAAGTTGGTGAGAATTCTCACTTCTGAGTTATGGCTTCCAAATCAGGAGATAAAGCAGGAAGTTCAGGTGTATAGCTTAAACCGTGGTTCTTTGAAAGAGCTTTTTGTCGATCTACCATATGGCTTTTTAAATCAAAAGAAATCGACTCTTTATAGAGATGGTGTTTTTTATTGGTATGCAGATTCTGGTGGTCGCGACAATGTCCTCAATGACGAGATTGTTGCATTCAATATGAGAGAAGAGACTTTCCGCACGGCATTGGTGCCAAATGAATACCGCGTCGGGAACAATGGGAACTGTCGCCATAAGTGGTGGTGGTGGAGGCTGGTTACGGAGTTAAGACATTGCTTTGCTATGATATTCTTCCCTTCTAAAGAGCAAACAACATTCATTGATATATGGGTGCTGCTTGAATTTGGTGTTAACGAGTCTTGGATCAAACTCTTTAGCATTGGACCTACAATGGATTTGGGGCGTCCTTTGGGATTTTGGAGGAATGGTAATTTGTTCATGGAAAACAAAGAAGGGCACCTTGTACTATGGGATCCCTTCACTGGAAAGTCTAATAATCTTAAAATTGATAAGCCGAATAGATTTTTGGAAGTTTTTCAATACAAGCCAAGTAGAAGAGGTGATTACATAAATGGTGCATCTATGCATGTATTATGGCAAAGAAACGGATATAAAATAATCAGAAGGTATTGTATTTTATAACCTTAGTACTTTGAGTTTTGGTTATCTAGAGTTATTTGAGGCTCTTAATATTAATAATAACTTATATTGATTTTTTTTTTCAGATTTGATAGCAGAATAGTACCTTTGGGGCCTTCTCGAGGATGATTACTCTTTATCACTAGGTCAAGGCAACAATCAGTTTTTGATATAGGCGGTATTTGAAATCAAATTTCTTATTAAAAAAAAATTGTTAATGAAAGGAAAGCGAGAAGGAAGAACCATAAAGTAGGGAAGAGAACTTGGAAGGAAGTTCCTGATTGAATATCGAAGGAGAGGTTACATCCTTCGTATATCCAATTAGAACCCGATTCATTGTTCGGTCCGATGACAAGAAATTTAATCAACTGAGTTAACTAGCTAATATTTTAGTTGAAATTTCTATTATGGAAACATTTATATTTCAATGTTGTTGGTTTTTTAAGATGATTTTGATATTTCAAAGTTTTTGGTTAATAAAAGTCTAGTTTATTAATTCGCAATAATCCTAACTTTTTCTGGAGTTGTTGCCTATCGTATCTTAAACCACATACTTAATACTTTGGTTGTCGTTAATATTTAAAATGAGTTATTTTACAAAAAATATTTTCTATAAAACTATCTCAAATTTTTATGTTTGGTAGCAACTTTAACTAAGTTGGAAAACAATCTTGTCACGCCCCATACCCAAAAGGGTCCAAAGCAAAAGAAAAACATCTCAAAGGTACTTGTAGATTTATCATTTTTGACAATTCAATCCAAATAATTCATGTCAAGTACCGACATAAAAAATTATCATAATAATTTCATTTACAATACTCTCAAAGTCAACCAGAGCTTTATATAATAATTACAATGACCATTAGCTACAAAAGAATAGAGGTCTGAATAAATATAATTACATATCATTAACTTATCCCATCAGTGGAAATAAAGTCATAACCACTATTAGATACAAAAGAATAAGTCTAGCCTACTCTAAGATGTACATCTAAATATCTCAATCACAAAAGTCCAGCCTCCATCGGTAGTTGGTCTAACTACTACTAGCCACAAAAAAAAGAGCTGTCTTAAAACGATCATTGCCTAGTCTGAAAATTTTGTAAAAGAATGGGATGAGACAGAGCCTAATAAGTAGAATAATTAATAGGGGAAGAAGAAATGCAAGTTTCATGATGATGAATAGTTTACAAAGCATGTTATAATTTGAGAATTTCCAAATAATTTCTACAAAACCATTTCCAAAAATAATATGACAAGAATGATTATAATGATACGGCACAAAACTTCTCAAAATGTTGCGCATGAAACTACATACTATATTTTGTGAGCAATAACAATACAATTCCAAATCCAAGGCCACATGACAATGCCATCACATAGATGGGATTAATCTGTCGTCACAAAGACGAAACTCATCACTAACACACAACCGGAATTAAATATGCTGTCACAAAGACAAAACTCAATAACCATCACAAAGATGAGTGCTAAGATACCGATGTCACACAAACTATAGTATCTAGCTAGATACTCACCGGGTAATCACATGTTATAGCACATGGGTAGAACATAAAGAGCTCACAAATTACCTTTAATTCAAAATACATAATTCACTTCCAAGTAGTTTCATAAAATATTTGGATACCCAAGATATTCACAAGGTTCTCAAAGCCTTCAACTCATTTTTTGTCAAAAAGATTTTGTATTAACTTCCCAAATAGCATAGAACAAGATAAAGCATTTTTATATTTTGTAAATAATGCAATAAATCCATAAAATCCATTCTTAAGAATTTAATCAAAGATACTAGTCTTTTCCATACTAACAAATCATGCATTTCCCCATATACATTACAAAATATGATGCACTATTCATAAATAGTCATATATAATAGGGTCACAACACAATACTTTTTAAGAAAACATAGTTCCACAAATAATTTTTCAAAATGTGTTTAACCCAAAAACAACGTTTATGCAACATGGTAATTAGTTTCCGAAAATCCCATTAAAAAGTTACTTATCTCGCAACCTGCAAAAGCCTAATTTTCCAAGCTCCAAATGAATTTAGCTAAAACCTAAACAATACCAAGCAAACCTATCACAATAAGCATAAAACTTGACATTGCATCTAGCTATAAATTAGAGATTGCTAACTAAGCAATTAATTAGGCAAGCCTAGTATTTAACCTCACAAATAATGTATTCTACTTCCAAAGTTTCTCAACAAATTAATTCACAAGGCATAGGCTCCAATTTATAAAATTAACCCATTTAATATCATCTTCCTAATACTAAAAATCATAAGAATTTATGAGTAGCTTCCATAAGATTTACACAACATCATCAAGAGAAACATGAAACCAAAATCACAATATCCTCCAACACAAACCATTTAAATCTTTTACTAGCTCCAAATACACTCAATAAAAATTATATTCACCATCTATTTCACATTAAAAAGCCAAGACCCCCAAATTTTCACCACTTAGATAGCCACCATTGTAAAAACTATAAACCCACTCATTAAATAATTCCACCAAGACCAAACCCATATATGTAAACACATGTGTATCACTTCCAAAGCTCATAAATCACGTAAATATTATTATCAAAGCTTAGATTAAAAGAACCTCAAGTGAAAGTACCCACAAAAAGATTAGGAATTTTTACTTCAAATAATAGAGATGAGTGAGCCTTAGCTTTTCCCTATGGAGTTTTCCTATAAACCTTGTTGGAAAAATGATGGTGGAGGTGGTGGTGAAGTGTGTGTACTAGTGGGAGAGTGAGGGAGTGTGAAAGAGGAGTGTTGTGTGAAAAGAAAATAAAAGAGAGCAAAGTGAGAGGTAGAGAGATGGCCGGCCAAAGTGTGTGAGGGAGATATTTTGTAAGGATATGTGGTGGGGAACAAATGCATAGGTGGGGCACGTGCGACTCTATAAAGTCTAAACCGCTCTGTTTGTTTAGTTAGAAAGCCTTATATAAAGATAGTTTTCCAGATTTTCGGTATTTGGTAGTAAATAAAAATTTTGATCAAAGGAAAACCATATTTGATCAACAAAATAGTCTATAAAATATACAACTTATTTTTTAAAGATTGTTTTCCACTAAATTACTTAGGAAAACAAACTCTTATCACACCCTGTGTGAAACACTTCTTATAAATTATCTCCTTTTTCCTTGTGAAACTTAATCAAATCTCACGCTCAATCTTTGTCTCGCATGCAGTCACAATAAGCTTTCTTTTGCCTCTTTTTTCTACTTTTCTTAATCACTCTTTTCATGCCTACACTCTTTCTCTTCTCTTTAATTCCATTTGATTGATCTATTTTCTCTTGTTCTCATTGTCAGTCTCTCTTTGTCTTCTCTCACTCTTTGCTCCTCTCTCTGATCTCTCTTGCTCTATCTTTCCCCTCTGTATGATCGTTCACTCTCTAGATGGTGTCTGTCACATTGGGGATGAATAATGAGGAAGAATTTGAGGAAAACAAGGATTTTTGTTTGCATGTGAAAGATTACCAAGGATTTTTCAGTATTAAGAGGGCTATGCCTGGAACATTAGTTACGATTGGTGTAGACCCTAAAACAAGGGCCATAGCCATGTTTCTAAAACGCGACTATAGCCCCCTTTTGGTCTATAGCTGCGTTTTCTATTGCTATGTTTACACGCATGGCCTATTCACCGCGACTATAGGTCCAATAGGTCTGTAGCTGCGTTTTTTTTAAATGCAGCTATAGACCATGTTTGGGCTGCGTTTTAAAACCGCAACTATAGGTTTTTTATTATTAATATTTTTTATTATTTTTTATTTTCTAGGTTTTTTTTTTTCCCTGCAAAATAAAAATCAAACACAAATCCAGAAAATTCAAAATTAAACACAAACCCAGAAAATTCAAAATCAAACACAAACCTAAAAAATTCAAAATCAAACACAAACCCAGAAAATTCAAAATCAAACACAACATACTCACAATACAAACACAACGTGCTCCAAAATACAAGAACAGTGTTCTTAGAACACAAACCCATGAATCTCCTCTCATTCAATAAAACCAACCTAAATCTAACACTAAATCCATTCAAGGAACGAACACTAAATCCATTCAAGGAACGAACACAAAAGCACAAGCTCAGAAACACAAAAGAACAAGCTTAAGAACACAAACCCATTTAAACATAAGCACAATATTAGAAACACAATAGCACAAATTCAAGCACAGATCCAAAAAATTCAAAATCAAAACTCAAATCCAAATCAAAACATAGACACAAATATTGCTAGAATATCCATTTCATTCAAAATTTTTAGCATTTCCTCCATTTTCTTACTGACTAAACATAAAATAACAAAAAAAAAAAAAAAAAAAAACTAGATCTATAGACAAATCAGTGTGCTTGAGATGAAGAAAAAAAGAAAGAAAGAAAAAAGAGAAGTAGTTGCAAAGACACAAAGAAAAAAAAAGTTGTGCTGGGGTGAAGAAGGAAGAAAGAAAAAGGAAAAAAAAGGAAAAAAGAAAGAAAGAAAAACCTGGCGTGACTTGCAGAAGAAAGGAGCAAAAAAAGAATGAGCAAAGAAAGAAAAGATGAAAGTGGGGGTAGGTAATAATGGGGTAGGTGGGAAAGTAGGGATGCAGGTTATAATTATCATTTATTTATTTATTTTTTTGTGTTACCTATAGCCACATTTTTTGAATGCGGCTATAGACTTAACCTATAGCTGCGACGTGGCTATAGGCCATCATTTTAAAAATTTATTCAGCTAGACCTATAGCCAAATTTTTTGAACATGGCTATAGACTTAATCTATAGCCGCGTTTTAAAAATGCGGCTATAGGTTTGCTATAGCTGTGTTTTTTAAACGTGGCTATAGGTCAGCCTTTAAAAAAAATATTTATTATTTGGCTGGACCTATAGCCGTGTGTTTTGTGTTTTTAAACGCGGCTATAGGCCCTATCCAAAAAAAAATGTAGCTAAAAACACTTACAAACGCGGCTATAGATCAACTATAGCCGCGTTTTTTGTAAACGCGGCTATAGCCCGCGTTTGTTGTAGTGCATTTAGATTGAGTGGTTGCTAAATGTTTTTTTTAATTTTCAAATTTTTTGGAGTTCATTGAACTCCTAAACTCTAGGGTCTTAGTCACTTTATCATTTTCTAATAAAAAAAGCAGCAATTTTCTATTAAAATCACTGTCTATGAGGAAGATGAAGGTTAGAGTTCATGGATATTGGACAACTAATTTTGATAGTATCTACCTTCTCAAGAACTTAAATTTTATAAATTATTACAACATTAGAATGAAAACCCTCTTGTCAATATTAGTTGGAAAACCAAACTCATACTTGAATTTTCAATTTACATTTTTTTCGTTAATTGGTTCACACAATATATATGTTACACATGTTTTGAATTCTACAAGATATATTTAAAAAATAAAATAAAATGGTGGGTAGCAAACACTAGAAAACGTTTTCAAAGTCACTATCAAAGATAGGAAAATGAGACTGTTTTCTAGAAAATATTTCTTTAAAAAATTACTCATTTTTAGAAAACTAGAAGGTTGAAATAAACAGAGTAGTTCAAAAAAATCTCTAAAAAAGAAACTATAATTCTCATGTTGATTAAAGATAGTTTTCTTTTAACTCATTTTTCCATTGAAACAAATATGGCGTTTAGTCTTGCAAGATTTTTATTTGAATTATAGCCATGGTTACAAATCAAGAAAAAAAAAAAATTAAATTATTAAAAAATTAGAGTCGATCTAGAACTACACATTTAAGTCATGTACACCACACCCTAGGAGAGCTATCATGTGCATATTCTAGAGTAATGTGTCAAGGATATAAAGAATTGGGAAAACCACTTAACCTAAGAGGCTTAAGCAGTTTAGCCTATTGGTTTGGATCCAACTATATTATATTAACCACTCATTCTTATCATTTTTATTCAATGTGAGACTTCACTCACACTTGTATACCCAACTGTCTCTCCCTCATGTGAAAGTCTTTGCCTCTCTAGAAGCTTTGACTAAGTCCTACTAGCTCACCTTTACTTATGAGCTTTTCCTTCACAAGTGCATCATCCATGAGCTTCTTGTACACCATCCATAGAATCACATGCTAACCTCACACACTCATTCATGAGAACCTGGCCTACACTTCCATGTTCATGGGAAACTTGCACGGCACTATAATCTTAGCACCATTGACAATACTCCTTTATTAGGCCTTTTCTAATTTTCAAGGTTGTTTATGTTGGCCCTTTCGATTTGCTTTGCCCCTGCTAGGAAAAAGACCTTGAACACCTCGTCACCTTTGTCGCACACCAACCTAATAAAAATTGGGTGCATGTATTTTGAGCCCTTTCACAAATGGAGCAGAGATGGGTCCCTTTTTGAAACTGGAGAGAGGACGGTATATTGCACAAAGAAAGCCCATAAATCTTACACAAATAATTTTGGAAAAAAAAAAAAAAACCCATAAAAGGAGTGTTGCTAATGGTGCTAAATAATGGTGTGAAATGAGGTTCCCATAGACATGTATTAAGTTCTAAAGATTTAGGTTTTAATGTTTAGAATCATATATTATTTGTGTTGGCAAACTGAGAAGAAAACATTTCTAGTCTATGTGTTAGGCAATGCTTAAAGGTGTACGTTTCAAACTTCAAGTTCAGCTGACTGCAGATAAACGGAGTCACTTTCTGCCTTACTCGGTCGATCGAGAATTAGGTTTGACCAATAAAAAATTGCAGAAATTAGATTCTGCAAAAGTTTTATACAAGGCCCAAGCTCGCAAAAACGTTTAGGATTCCATTCCAACTTGTCCACATATAAAAGGGAAACTCTAGCTATGTTTTAGGGACTTTTGGAAGACTTGTGTGTTACTCTTTGTGAGATCTGAGAGGTTTTATACCTTCTAACTACACAAGAATCTACCAGAGCAAGATTTACAATCAAGCGGTGGTAGAACCTAGTTATTGCTACAAGATCATTACTGATGGTGATCTGAAACCTTTGAGTGGAATCTCAAGTCACAAGCAAGGGTGCTTGTGTTGCTGTAAATCTAAGAAGAGGAGTTTGTGGATTTGGAGTTTACACATGATCGTGTCAGTAAGTTACTACATGAGGTAGCAATAGATTTAGGGTTAAATCTTTTGTAAAAACTTCGATTCTCTTATAATAGATTTACTTTACCTTAAGGATAACTATGTCAATCCTCCCGGGATTTTTATCTTGAAACGGTTTATTTCATCGGTTTTCCTAAGTCATCATATTGTGGTGTTATTTACTTTTTTGCATTTGTGCATGGAATGATATGTGCTTGTTTAACCTAGATCTTAATAATAAATCTAATAATCAACTTGGTTAATTAATTAGGTTAAATAATCTGATTTAAGGGGTCTAAACGAACAAACAACATGGATGTGCAGAGTTCCCATGAATGAGTGTGCGAGGTTGACATTTTTCCATGGATGATATAGAAAAAGCCCATAAGACAAGGGGGAACAAGTAGGATTTGTTCTTGGTCCACAAATAGGTCTTGAAGCTCACAGAGAGGCAGTGACTCACACATGGAGAGGAAATTGTTGGGTATACACATGTTAGTGGGTGTGGTCCCACATAAATTTAGAGACACGGTGCAAAATTAGATTCTAATTTCAAATTCTAATTAAACTTTTTTTAAATTTTATCTATTGATATATGAGATGGGTAAGTTACACCTGGTTAGAGTTACACCTTTTTTATTCTATTGAATTTAAGTAGATTCAACAGTTAAAAAAAGACTCTCATTAATGTTAATATTCTATTTGATCTCATTTATTATCCCTTATTTAATACATTCCATACTTATTTCTAAACCCAAAAAAATTTATATGTCTGACTCTCTCTCCACTACACATCTCTCTCTCTCTTTTGCACGCTTCGCTTTGAATATCGATAAGAAAAACGAGTGATTAATATAATATAGTTAAGCTCATATTCATTGAGCTTAGATTTATTGAATTAAGTGTGTCTCTATATGTTATATTAACTATTCAAGGTATCTCCTTAATGTTTTATCTCACCAACAATATTATCCTTCTAAAGAGAAAACAACATGCTTATAGCCACTTGACCTTCATTGGACTTGGGATGTTCGTTGGGTTTTGAAGGAACAGTGAGTTGTTTATGGAGAGCGACGAGGGGCCGGCATGCAATTGTTGTTGTGGCCGGATCCTTTCACTGGAGAGAGCAAGAATGTTGAAGTTGATGGGCCGAATGGATCGTTGGAAGTTTTTCTGTACAAGCTAACTAGAAGAGGTGATTTCCCATGTTAATACTTCTATAGCACAGATCATGGTGATGAAATGGATTTAGAATTAATGATGGCAAGATATTGATATTTTTTACCCTATTGAGAAGTTTGGTATCGTAGAGATATTCTGCGACTTTAAATATTAATAACTTTAATTGAAATTCAGTTTTTTTTTTTTGGGCAAATAAAGGGTAGTATGTTTTATAGAGGAATATTGCGATTTCATAATAGAAAAGGTAGCATTTGGCGACATAACATGTTTTATAGAGGAATATTGCAAATACATTATCATTTTAAAACTAAAAGCAGATCATACCGCAAATGTTCTAAAAACATACTTTCAAGAGTTTCAGAATATCTCTAGATAATCCAACTTCGGAATATGCTAGGAGAATATATATCAATACCTTGTCATGAAAATAGTCAAATCAAATGTTTCCCTCTTTCCCTAACTGTTTATCAATCACACACACACACACACACAAAATAATTAAAAAGAAGAAGAAGAAGATAGAGATTGTGCAAAGTACTTTGAAGATTTTTGTCACACTGATGCTTGGTCTTGGATACCTTTAATTTGCTGTCAGCAAAATGATAGACTTTCATATAATTTTCCAATTTTTCAACAAATTTTATGGACAGTTTGGGCAAACTTTTTTGAATATTCACTTCATCTCTATAATATCTAAAAGTTAAAGCTTAACACTTTGTTGTTGATCCACTCTTTTTGAGCCACATTAGTATAGCATTTTGGTCTAATTTGGTTCATTTGGTCTACTTCATTCTATTTAGTCAATTCGGTCTACTAAGCTCTATTTTGGTCCAATTATGTCCATCTAGTTTATTTTGGTCCAGTTCAGTACACTTGCTCTAATCGGTACATTTTGGTCCATTCGGTCCATTTTGAGCTAATTGGGCTTTAAATTGATTCTTTCTGTAGGTTTCCTTTTCAGTTTTGGACTCAAAAAAAAAAAAAAATCCTTAAATTTTAGGTTGAAAAGTAATAAATTTTATTTTATTTGGGCCAAATTCTTTAGTTTTGGGTTAAAAAATACAAATAAAATAGGTATTAGAAATTTGAGATATGGACACTAAAAAGCAATAAAAATTATAAATATTGCCGTAAAATTTAAATTTTAAAATAATATCATTACACTTATATTTGAAAAAAAAAAAATCTACAATTCTAAACTTATATAATAATTAAACTTAATGTAAACATATTATATGTGTTCTATGGAATGAAGGTGTATATATATATATATATATATATTTTTTTTTTTAACTCTTGGATATTTTCAAATTAGTCAACTAATTATGGAATATTAAAAAAATCATTTTAGTAAGATCTTCTCCATTTATATAAAACACTATTATAATTATATAATTTAAATACTTTTATTAAATTGTGTTTTTCATATATATATATATATATCACTATTTATTATTGTTAAATGTAAAATATACTATATATTAAATTACATAAAACTTATAAAAATATAAAATACTTTTAAATAACACATACATTATTTAACATAAAAATTTTACATTATATACTCATAAAATAATAATATTATATTTTATCACACATCACCTTGCTTTACGACTGGTTTATTATTAAATGGAGAGCGTGATAGTTGGACAATTAATAACTCTTTCTCTCTTTTTTCCCTAAATTGGACACACAGTAACTTGGACATTAATTTGCAATACGTATCTCTATATGAATAGTTTACTACTATGGTAACTACCGTATACTTTTGGTGCGATAGTCACCCCACAAGTATAAGTGTCTGTGGGGTGTGGGGGGTAAGGGGTGGGATTCAAGTCCCCTGGAGGAAGTTCCACACACATATACATTTAGATTAGACTATAGTAGAATTTCTATATTGTATAAAAAAAAAAAGTTTACTACTATGGCCGTTAGATTGCTTAGCATAAACTCATTTGGCATGTTCTATGTAATATCCATGCTGGTTTCCATTTCATTCTAAAGAAGAGAAGAGTTTGAGCTTCATAGGTCTATAGCATCACAAAGAAGAGCACTTTTTTCATATAAACATCAATCTAGCACTCTAGACTCTAGAGGCCTAATACTATCCCTGATCCTTTTTTTCCAATCTATAATTGAGCTTTAAACCATAATTAAATATATTAGTGAATCCCCAAAATCATATTGGCAAAATATCATCACAAGCTAATACATTATATTCATTACATCAACATTATGGTTCTCTGAGTTTGAGCCATTTAGAAAGAGGTAAAGCATTCATGCTCAGATGAGTTCGAGTCATCACATGGAGAGTGGTTATGTCTACCTTCATATGTTGTTATCACCATTCGACAATCCTCTGATAATCGTTCAACCCTCTTCTTCACCCGACAGTTATTATGGGTACATCGGTAATAACTTCTGTGATTAGCCAAATTAACCAAAAAAATTACTTTCAATCTTGTCACTTTTGGAAGAAAAAAGAAAATATTTGAGAAGTATCGACTTGGTGCTATAGCACTTCAAATAATTCATGACAATGATGGTATAATTTTATTTTTTATCTACTACAAAACAAATATATACTGATCATGAACAAGGAAAAAAAAAAAAAAAACGAGTATAAGCGTGGGCAATCTAAAAAATAAAAGAAAATGTATGAGTAATTCTATCATCTTCTCGTTTATCATAAAAATATGAAGTTGTTTTACATTTATATTATCTAGATCAAATATAGTGAGAAGTTTTAGAAAATTCAAGATCCCCTTTATACAAACAATACAATCGTTAATTGTAATAATAATAATATAAATTATTATATACTATATCTAAAAAAACAAAGAAAGCTGCAAGGGATATGCATCTTCATCTCCAAGCTGAAATGGTCTTTTAGTAAAAGGAAACAAAAAAATCTCAAAGCCAAAATGGCTAATGCCTGTGAGTGCCATTTGGCTATGCATTTAGCTCAATCGAAATGAATATACATATAGATACATACATGTACACACACACACACATATATATATATATATCAATGAGGCCTCTAATACGTGACCAAATTTATAGAATGATTTGTCTCAGGTAGTCCTCCAATGCTCCAACCTATATATTTGATATCTCAGCTGTCTCATGCATGCATAGTTTTTCTTATCTTAGGATTACTAAGTACTGTATAGCGCTTATCTTAAAAGTCGTCACTTTCTAACATTCTTTTTTACCTCATTTTAGTTTCTCAAATACTAGAAAGAAAATCTATTATATATATATATATATATATCCCTTTCATTTCAAATAAATGTTCTAGTAAAAATAAAAATAAAAGAAGAAGAAGAAGAGATTCCAGCCTATACCAACATTCAGAGTCTCATTTTTGTTTGTAATGTTGTCAAAGTTATAAATTTCTTAGACCTTAGTCTTGTTGATTCTTGACATTCTAGCAAAATATTTTTTAGGTAAGCACCAAAGTTCTAGACAATATGGGCTCGTTAGGTATATGCGTTTAAAAATTGAAAATTGTTGTTTAAAAATATTTGTAGAAATACGTGTGAGTGAAAAAATGTATAGAAATACGTAAAATGTTATTTAAAAATTGAAAATGGTTTTTTGAAAACACAAACAAAACACCCCCTATACATCTCGAATGATCATTTAATTAAGCTTGCATCATCATCTATTCCGATGCAAAAAGATAGAGTTTACGTCAATTTTTTTACCATAGTTTGTTTGCATGTTAAATAGTTACAAATTATCATGCATTTCTTTGCTGAATATTTAGTTGATACCCATATGCCTTTAGTACTCTATTTCTTACTCAACCAAAAAGAAAATTTTATTGAACTTCTTTACACTCTAAACCATTGCATTAATCTTAAAAGTAAGAAATAATTTCCATGATGAACCTACTTGAGAGGCTAGCTGAAACTGGCCATGTTGATTTTAAGATATTTATTACATATGATAGGGAGTTATCACGGAATAATTACACTTTCAAAGTTTATTATTTCACTAATTCACTCATAATATTCATATAACAAAACACAGGCACTTTTGAAGTTCTTATTAAGCAATTCAGTGGGATCAATACTTAGAAACTATTAACTCTCAATTGAACACCAGGTCAAGGTCTTTTTGTTCTGAACTTACAAAAATAAATTCATACTATACCTAAATCTACACCTTACTCCCCCCAATCCAAAAAAAAAAAAACTATAAATTTAGTACGTTATCATTTTTTTTTCTTCATGTTGGAAGAACTTTCCTTGTTTATAACATTATTGCCATACATCGTTCAAGAGTCCAGCCTTCAGTATTTAGTGACAACCAACTTTCTTTAGATAGTAGTTCATTCCTTTTTCTTTTTCTTTTTTCTTTAAATTCTTGAACTCTTAAATTGAAAATAAGTTATCCTTCCAGTTAAATCAATACCATGTTCCTTCTAATCATGGAATTAATTGTTGCTTTAACTATTTTTCTTGCATATCCAAGCTATCCTATGTTATGTTGCCTGTTTCTTCTTGTATCACTTTACAAGTTTTACCAGGGAATGTTGTTATTATGCTATCTCTTTATGAATGTTCATCCTAATTACTATTCTTTCGTTTGAAATTCTCATTGTTTCTCCTGTTTGAAACTCTGTCTATCTAAGGATTCTCTGGTACATGTTATATGGGAAGATTAGGCACAGAGTTTCATATGCTTTTTTGAAACTATGGATAGTTAGTATTTAACTAATTTGCTAGGGCATGATTTTCTTTACTATTTAGAAGCAATTTTACTTTCGTGCTTTCAAAAAGATTACAAGTTTTGCTAGGTTCCACGAAGATAAGTCATACCTAAAAGTCCAAGGTAATTACTTCATATTTATTCAGAAAGCAAGGAGTAACCAAACAATAACCTTTTCAAAGCCCTAGCTTGTCCCATTGAAAGCATAGACTCATTGTTCATCATTTTGAACCTTGCATTCCTTAATAATATCTCTATTATTGTTCATCATTTCGATTTGAGAAATTAAAAAGAAAGCTATTAAAATGTGCTTTCTAAATTGATGGCATGATACCACCATCTCTTAAAAATTACCATAACCTTTAAGTGAAGTTTATAATATGTTTTTGTATTAGAATCTCATCCTATCTCCCTTGTGTGAGTTTGTTTCTAAAAAAAAATAATAAATAAATAAATAAATGAATTGATGACATGATATGATAAAATGTGTATATATATTGGAAAAGTTATTATATGTTCTTCAAACTTCTAAACCTTTCACATATACTTTTTTTTATATTTCAATTTAGCTAGTAACTCAGTGGTAATTTTAATGCAGATCATCATTAATCGTTATAGAAACTCATTATAAAACAGGGCCAACATTACAATTCTTCTACGGATTTTCTGATGGTTCAACTCTTCCTTTCCACAAAATTACCGATTTAATTTACACGCTTAATAGTGTTGTCATTTTGTCAATAAAGAAAAAATTATTATTTTTGAACTTTATTGAATGTTTTGAACCAATAATTACTCTAACATCTCCATAGATTCAATCTCTATCATATTTATAAGGAGAAAAAAAATTCCATGATTTAGGGTTTAAATGGTCACAAACAAGACCATGATCGAAACTGTTGCCACTAAGATCCCGGATGTAAGGTTCAAATGGCCAAAAAGATCAGCAGAACGAAAAATCAACAAAATCAGACAAGCATGCACACAAAAGTATTTTAAGGTCCATTTCAAAAAAATAAGAGAGAAGTCTTAAGGTTTGAAATCAATGGAGGTAAAATTCAATACCCTACGTAAACAATTTCAGTACTTTCCATATCACGATTTAATATGTTACAACATGCACATGAGCATCCTTAAGTTTAATATGTTATTTAAACCATTAAACTAAGATAAAACACAAGTGACAAAGTTCCTAACAGGTGCATATTTATTTTGAAAAGTTCCTAACAGATAAATACAAAAGCAGTATGATATGAAAGTGTGTCAGTTTTCAATCACTGAGTCACATAAGAGATGAAATTCCATATATATATATATATATATATATATATTTATCTAAACTATCAAATAAAATACATATATGAGGGTACATTCGTCATGTAACATATCCACTGACCTATACATTACCTTGTTCCATGAAAACCACAAAGTAGTTTTAGTCATCATGTCTTAGAAGGAATAGATGAATGATTGATATTATAAGATATATCTTTGTAAATAAGTTCTTGGTGATATATAAGAAATGATCTTTAGGGTAGCTTTTTCCCAGTTAAATCTCTCCCCTTCCTTGTATAGGTTGAACCAATGCCACACCAAAGATGCCATTAAGTTACACAAGGGCCAACATTTCAGATGCATATGAAATTGTTATATTGTGTTGCTTGTGTAAACAAATTCTAAGATGTAAAGTTATGCATCAACAAATTGAAAACAACACTCATTCCTATTCATGCTTGAACATGAGTAGGAGTCAGATGAACTAAGTTGTTGATACTCTGAAAAATTATAAGTTTGCGTATTTAGCTAGGATTATATACCTAATCAATATCACCTATCTTCTATTTAATTATCTCTTGTTTTGTTATTCATTTTTTTAAAAGAATAAAAACCTCAATGCTTATTCAACACTGAGAGCAAATGCCACCAGTCATTTTTTTATTGGGATATATATTGTCGGTAGCCATTGATGGAATATGTACATACAATACTTTCAAAACATCAGAGTATAGTCAATGCATCATATTTCAATTAGAGCTGATTTGGTTGGTGTGATAGAAATTATAGAATTTAATTAGGCTAGTTGAGATATTATCTCCATTTAGTTTTGAATATTGAATTAATTCATCAGTGTCTTTTTTTGTATTTTAGACAACCTATATGTGTTTTATGTAATCCAAAATAAAACCTCAATTCAAATACCTTAATGACTTCCTGTATTCAGAAAAAGGAAAAAAAGAAAAAAGTAGACATATATTGAACCTGCGTTAATGCTATTACCATAATACCGAAGCATCTTTTACAAGCAAATGATGATTAATTTAATATAAACCATTCTCTACTTCAAATATAACCAAGTAGATTAAACTAAATGAAATAATTTTTAATGATTTGTATTTAATTTTCCAAATATTAGTTGAATATTACAAAGTTGTTTTAACTTTTCCATGTCATACACTATCTAGAAACAAGCATTCATTATATTGTTGTTATGGCGTTTACACGTTATCCACATTATCTTGTAAGAAAGCATCTCTGTTTTGCTCATATGGCTCTTAAAATCTTGATATAATTTGAATGCATGTTAAGTGCAAAAAGCCAAAATAGTAAACATGCTGCTAATTAACACAAAATAGCTTAATGATTTCTCATACACAAATGTATGTGAAAATGAAAACAGTGGAAATAAAGAAGGATGTATATATTACCTTGGATGAAGGCTATTCTTGACAACTTTCTGACCATATTTCCTCCATTTGTAACCATCATCAAGGACATCAACATCACTCCTTGTTTGGAAACAGAACCTTGGCTCTCTAAGCTTCCTTCTCACCTTCACCTTGCTTTTATCTGAGGTTGAGCTCCTCCACCTGCCAAATTCCAAGTTCTCAAAATTGGCCATATATATATATATATATATATACATACTTCTATATCTTTCTTTTGGTTATTATTAGAGACAATATAACCAAAGAGAGAGAGGAGGAAGAATATATAAAGGTAAAATCCACTGATGGACTAGAGGATTTGGATATCAATGTGTATCAAGACTTTTATGTGTAGTAGTACTTGCTCCCTCACATCCACGAGAGGTGAGAGAAAGAGAGAATATAATGACATGCTGCTCAGAAAGCATATTGCAAAGAACAGAAGCAATCTCTTCCATATATGGCTAGATCTCCTTAGATTCTGTGGAGAAGATTAATAATTTCCTCCAGTTCTCTTATACGTGCATGTTTGTTATTTGGGTATTGAAATATGAGAGAGAGAGAGAGAGAGAGAGAGAGAGAGGGAGAAAGGGAGAGATCTAATACCCATATAAAGAAAAAGAAAATGAAGTTAGAGAGAAAGATACCATGAATTGTTGCCATCGCTAGCATTACCGGTACCGTTTTCATCATTGACAGCCTTGGGATCCATCGTTCCCACCTAAATTTTTCCATAAGAAAATTAGAGTACAAAAACATCAAGTACCAATTATTTATAAATAGAAACACAAATGACAAAACTACAAAAAGAAGCATAAAATAATCGAATCCCTCATTAAAAAACAATGCCAAAAAGCATGATATGAAATATAAAATTGTCAAGAATTAATTTTGCTTCACCCTTTTTCTTAAACAACACTCTAATAACCACCTGGTCGTTATTCCAAGAAGGTCTAGTGACAAGGTCGTTATGACCAAACCCCATGGTGGTGGGGTTAGTGTTTGATGTGCCACCTGTGGTGGCGGTGGTGGTGGTGTTTGTTGTGGCACCACCGCCGCTGAGTGGCTGAGACATCTGAGAAGATTGTGAGGGAGCTAAGAAGCTCAGGACCTGGTTATCTTCAAATTGTACAAACCCCATGTCGTTGATCGCTTGTGGAGTGGCTGAAAATGATACTTGCAGCTCGTAATTTGGAGCTCCTCTTTCTTCTTCCATTATTTTCATATACTACCAAGAGAAGGTTTTGCCTTTTTTTTCTTCCCCTTGTTGTAAATAGCTAGATTTGGTGCATGTTGTCCACACCCAACTGTTGGTATGTAGTAAAGGTGTCTTTTTGTGCTTCACAGTTCATACACGGTGTAGTTGTGTTGTGGTCAACTAGTAAACGCTAAATGGAATGTTTCTTGGAAATTATTCCATTCTATCTTCTTAAGGTTGTCTTGAGAGACTTCTCTCTCTCTCTCTGTCTCTCAGGGGCACAAGTACAGTACTAACGAGTAACGAGTTAATGAGTTATCACTTATCAAGGAATGTGTGATGGTGTACTAGAAAGGAATTAGGATATAGACATTTTAAATTTTTAATGGAAGTGAAGAAGTATGGTTTACGGCAAAAATATTCTATTTGACAATTTATTATGCTACTCTTCACAAATTGGAGAATAAAATGAAGACTTTTGTATGCATTTTCATAAACTTTAGGTTTAAATTTCTTTTGTTTAATATATATGTTTGTTTAAGATTTTGACTCATTCAATATTTAGGGAGTATGTCAGTATCTTTAGACATTTTGATAGAGTGATGTTAAAGTTATGATTACTACAAATTTTACTAAATAATTCTTATAAACTAATTTTTTCAACTTTAAAACTCAAAATAAGAAAGTAATTTAGATATTTTTTTTATTTAATATGATACCAAATACATTCGTTGTCAAACCAATTTGCATATCAATTTGTAATACATTTGCAATAAAATTAGCTCTAGCATCACTCTTTAACATATATATAACTAATTAAGTATATGCTAACATATTTAGAGCATATTTGATTTTGCTTTTGGAGTGGAAAACTCCTATAATAAGAGGATTAAAACTATTTTAGCTAAAATTATCAAGCCTTTGGTAATTTCATCAAAGAGTTTTAAGCAAGGAAGTCAATCTCGTATCAGAGATTGTAACGGTTTGACCAGTTGAACAATATATTTCAATATTGGTCAATATAGGTGTACCGTTTTGGGTTTGCCGTTATTTTTTATATTTATAAATATATATATATATATATATATGTATATTAATAATTATAAAAGTTTACTATAAAATATTACCTCATTTCAAAACAAATTATTTATGATTTTCAACTTTAGCATCAATTAAAAGAAAAAAATATATAAAAAATAGAAAACTTAATTGTTCATTGCATACTAAGAAAACAAATAATACTAATAAGTTAATACAAATAAGTTACCATTTTACCATTACAAAAATTCAAAAATTACAAAACACCAAAAAAAAAAAAAAAAAAAAAAAAGTTGTATTGGTTGGTACGCTCGATAATGTCCAAAATCGACCAGTATGGCCGGTTGATATTTAAAATGGTACAAAACAATGGTGTTTTGATACCAGTACACGTATAGGTACGATACATACCGGCAGATACAACCGGTACTAGTACAGTATCAACCACCTTGGTTTTAAAGATGTACCTAAAGCAATCTATCGTTTTCTTTAAAAAAAAAAAATGTACCTAAAGCTAAAATAACTTTAGGGTTAATGCTGAAATTTGGAGTTTTCATGTAAAATCTTTACAAATCACTGTTCATTCTTTGTGAATCCAAAACTTTACTTCATTATACATTGTAATTCACTAAAAAGTCAAAACACTAAAGAGCATTTTAATTAAAGTTCTACTTCATAAAAGACTTACTACTAAGTGCCCATTTTGCATTGATGTAAGAAGTAGATCTTTGCTTATAAAAATTTTGCGGTATAAATCTTAAACCGAAGAGGTCTTTAGTGTTATGAGTGTTCGGCAAATTATAATAAATAAAGCTTTAGAGTTTACAATTTATAAAGTACGAAAATTAAATTCAGAATGTTTTTCTCAAAAACTCCAAATTTTAACTTTAACGTTAAAGTTGTTTTCAGCTTCAAGAACCCAAATTATTTAGCGAAATTTCCAAACATTTGTCAACTTCTCCTAAAAACGTTTTAGGCATTTAAAGTACTTGAACACCCTTGAAAGCAGAACCAAATGGACCTAAAGCTCTCAGTTAAACCTTTGCTTTCTACGATAATGCCAAAAGAGACTAACATTTCATAATTTAAATCCTTGAGACTCCCCTTAATGAGAACCATTAATTAATAGATCATCTCTAGACTCAAACTAATTCACTTAAGAAAGTAAACCTGTAACTCTTACAGTTGCCCTGGACAAAACCCTTTTTAGAAAAAGTATATATAACACATGCTTATTTGATGAACTACTTTCATTTTGACCATTGTGCTTTTCTCATTCCTCTATACATCATATGTAAAGGTTCATAGTAGTGAAACACATATTTTGTAAGTGTATAGCAACACAGTTTTTTTTATCTTTTCCATGAAAAATGTTTGTCAGATCCCATAAGAGCGTGTTTGTCGTTAGGAATTCCACAAAGTCCACCTCTACCCATAAACGATATAATTCGATGGCATCATCATTGACTATATGGGTCTCAGGTGTTTCACAAGGTTCAAGGTTCACGGCCGCCCCAAGCCAAAAATATGTAGTTTTCATCAAATTCTAATTATATGGATGTGAACGGATTTGGCGTTTTACAATAATAATTTTAGAAAAGGAATTTGAATGTAGCAAAAAAAAAAAAAAAAAATTGAGGGTATAGATTTAAAAAAAGAAAAAGAAAATTTAAGTAAAAGTTGAGGAAATTTAAATCTATACCTCTCCCAGAAGATGAGAATAGAAATGCTATTAGTCTATGGATATTCAGTGTTGTTGTCTACTTCACCCTATACACACAGTAATTCAAATGTTGTCTCAGGGACGGACCTACTACATAGGGGCAGGGGAGGCCCATTGCCGCCCCACCCCCCCCCCCCCCCCCCCCCCCCCCCCCCCCCAAAAAAAAAAAAAAAAAGGGGCTAGTACCCCCCAAAAATATATATATATATATATATATAAGCTAGGAATATTGGTCAAAACATGGCTCTCATTTTAGAAGTTTCATTGAATTCAAGGTGAGTTATTCTCTCTTTTGTTGCGAGCTTGATGTTGTACCAATTATCTACTTGTCGTCTTTTACTCGTAATTTCATCTCTTTCACATGCCAGAGACTATAGAGTCCGTGAGGATAGTTTTAAGTTTGGGCTTCGGTAAGATTTTAAATCCATCTTTTAAATTTATTTCTTTTCCAACTTTTTTTTGTTCATTACTTTTGTTCATTATTATTATTTTTTTCAATCATAGACAACTTTCGAGACTTTAAAGAGCGTCAAGTTCCATTTTGATAAATGTGTTGAAATATTTAAAAAACACTTATTTTGTATGTTATACTTTGTCGACATTTTTATAATATCAAATATTTAAGAAAAACTTATTTTATATGTAGTATTTTGTTGAATATGAAATAGGTGTTAGTTTTTATTTTTATTAAAAAAAAATTTGTTTTAAGCTTTAGCCCTCCTAGGTTCAAATCTTGGTTCCATCCTTGGTTGTCTGTATATAGATTGCATACTAATTTATGTTATCACCAAAAAGGTCTATGTGTTAATATATTATGGGGTTCACTAATGTATGTCTTAGTAAACTATTTTTTTTTTAAAAAAATTATTAGTTTTTTTTACAAGTTTTTAAATTTTTATAAATAATTTTCTAAAATTGATAATTAATATGTATCTTAACCGGTTCCATATATTATATATAAAATATAGAATACCGACAAAATATACTACTATCAAATCTACTGGTACTGGAGGCTAAAAGTAATATCTATCACCTCCCATCAAAAAATATATATATATATATATATATCTATCACCTCCCTCTAATAGCAAGTAGAAGATAGGTTCAATAATGAAGCACAAATAAAGTAAGGAATATAGGATCAGACTTATATATATATATATATATATATATATATAATTATTTTGAATAATCATCTATTATCATTTTGTATTTTATTATGGTAAAGTTTGCACACTATATGTTATGTTTGTGGCAAGATCTCAAGTGACTCATTATATACATGTATTGTCAATTACGAAATTAATATCTTATCATAAAAAATAAATAAAAAATTACGAAATTAATATAGTTTTGTGGTATGGATCATTAATTTTTAAGATAATTTATTGTATTTTTAGGTAGATCTCTATTCAAATTTGAAATGACTTACTAATTACTACGATTATTTGATTATTTTAATAAAATGTTTTATTTCTTTTATATGCATTTTTAGATTTTTTTTTTTAAAATTTAATTGAGGAGGCATTTTTATTTCTTTTATATGTATTTGGCAGATGTTGACATTTTGGGATTTATTATAAAATAAAATGGCACTCATAAGAATTCTTCGTTTTTTTTCTTGATATTATGATAATAAAAATAAAAATAAACTCACTTTTAAAAAAATTTAAAATGTAAGAAAAATGTGAGAATTTAGTTCTTATAACGTGTCCTATATATAGAAGGCCTTTTGGAAAACAGTTAAGTTTTTTTTTTTTTTTTTTTTTTTTTTTTTTTTTTTTTTTTTTTTTTTTTTTTTTTTTTTTTTTTTTTTAACTTCACATTGATTATTTATAGAAGGCCTTTTAAGACATCAATTTATATAAATGTTCACGCACAGAATTTATTTTTGTCATGTTAAAAGGGCTGAGACTTCGTGACAAGGATAACATGATGACAAAATTGTTAATAGCCTAGAAGCTCAATTAGTACTTAAAAAATAAAAATTAAAAATTAAAAAAAATTAACAGAGATGTTTAGGTTCAACTCACCTCTCCTCCAATTATTTAATCATTACCATTAATAAATAAATAAATAAACCATATTGACAAAATTTAACTTTACATATTATGACTCCAAATCAATGAAAAATGGGCTATATCCAACAAAATACTGAGACCAGAAAAACCTCGAAATATTCGTCCCAAAAATGGGTTCGAAAATATTACCGTACTAAGAGCATTAGCATTGGTAAATGCTAATGCTACTCTATTTTACAATTCCAAAACCACACTTTATCATTATACCATCCAATTTTACAATACTTCATACATTCCAAACTTCTATTTCTCTCTATTACTCATTAAAATATTATTTTTTAACATTTTTTTATTATTTATTTCCAACTGATTTTTTTCCTGGGCTTTTTAATAGTCACACACACACACAGCCAGACACAGAGCAAACCCATTCAAACCCACACAGAGCCACACACAGAGCAAACTCATTCAAACCCACACATAGAGCCACACACACACAGCATCCCATCACCACACACACACATAGCCACACACACCAATCAAAAAAATCATCACCGGAACCCATTCAAGAAAAATCATCCCCAAAGCCACCGGAGCAAACCCATTCAAAAAAAATCATCACCGGAGCAAACCCATTCAAACCCATTGAAGAAAAATCATCCCCAAAGCCACCGGAGCAAACCCATTCAAAAAAAATTATCACCGGAGCCACAGACACCGGACCCAACTCACTTCAGCCACAACACCGGACCCAACCCACGACCCAAACACCGGAACCAACCATGACCCAAACACTGGATCCAACCACGACCCATAACCCATATAGGCACTGGTCACAGCCAAAAAAAAAAAAAAAAAAAAAACCCACAACCTCCAGTGACCCACGCCGAAAAAGAAGAAGAAAAGAAGCAACCACAGAACCACCGGATCGCAACCCACCAGACGCCAAAAACCACAACCACCAGTGACCCACACCGTCACCCATGCCCGAAAAAAAAAAAAAAAAAGCAACCAAGAACCGCCGGATCGCAACCCACCAAAAGAACTAAACCACTGTGATGTGTGATGGAGAATGGTGTTTGGGTCTGATGAAGAGAGGAGAGAGCAAATGAGAAACAAGAGGGAAGAGAGAGAATAGAGCTGAAATAATGAGAGAGGTGAGAGAAATTCCGGTCTTAAAAAGGAGTAAAAAATTATTTTTTTTTTAGAATACTGCTACAGTACAATTCTATTTGTAGAATTGTACTGTAGCAACTATTGCAAAAATTTTGCAATAGTTGAGTTTAGCATTGTCTGATGCAATGAATTTTAAGGCATAAAATGCCAAATTGGCCTTAGATATGGCATTAGCATTCTCCAATGCTAATGCTCTAAGAAGATCATAATTGTCATTTGTGTTGGCTTCTTTTAGACCTGCAAATAGGTTAAGAAGGATGGGTACAAGTATGACGCAATCGTGTATGGATCAAAATGGGTATGAATAAAAAACGAGTCATGTGATGATGACTTAGTCTCTGTTCAGTAAAGATTATTTTTGCTAATTTATTTTGCTATTTAGTTTATTTTTAGTATTATTTATAGATCTCACTGCACTTTTTAGTACTATTCATAGGTCTCACTACACTATTTCAACTAACTTTTATTTTTATTTGCTGTAATTTCAGCAAAATAAACGAATATCAAACAGACCTTTAGTGATAATGGTATTTTTTGTGATGTTTCAAGTTTCTTGTTTGAATCCCACCACTCTTCCCTACCATCTACCTATATAAAAATGAAAAATAAAACATTCATTAATAAAAGTTAAATAATATATAAATCTTTAACTTTATAGTCTGATAATTAATTTAATATTCCAATAAGTATACTGATTCTACAAGAGAGAAAACGAAAATTAGTGCAACTATCATATATCAAACATGAAAGAAAGTTGGTTTTGTTACAACAAGTGGGATAGAGGGATTCAAACTTAAGTTCTTCCCTTGGAACGAACCTGAAAATACCCTCGAGCCACTAGGCTCTATCTTGGTAAACTATGTAAATAAATAAACCTACTCAATATTATGGATACTAGAAATATTTATATTTGAAAATGGAAAGTTCAGTTGATCAATAGTATAATTATAACTATTTTCATTTATAATGTAGAAAATGGAATATAAATTTAGCATTCAAACAGAAATTGAAAATTAAAATTAAAATGTTTAAATGTTACCTTGGGACTTGACAAACAGGTTGGGTCAAGACTAGGCATATATGACCCAATCGAGATAAGTTAGAATCGGATATGGGTAAAAGATAGGTCGGATTAAAACATATTGCTTTTTCCATTACTCTAACCCTTTTTCGGGGTGGTTAACCAATTGAGGTCTGATTTTGTCAGTTCTTGCTTTCTTTCTCTTTTCTTTCTTATTATTTATTTATTTATTTATTTATTTTTGGGTTTTTTGAGAACCAGGCCTTGCTTCTTTATCTACGACAGTATGACTTTGCGTTAATGACCTCTAGACCAAAGTTCTGATATGTAAACTATAGAGCAAGGGTAAGGTCAATGGGCTGAAAAGATAAAATGAGGAAGTTAATTACAACAAACTGCTTTGTGATGAATAAAGAAGAGAAGAAAGAGCGTAAGTGTCAGATCAACTGGTATAAATAAAAGGTATTTTCATCTTTCACCTTCTATGAGAGTTAGAATGCATGAACACTTCATTTATTAGGATATTGTCGTACCCATGTGTATCTGTATCGTAATTGTATCTTATCTGTTGTATGCTAGTATCATGTTATAATTCTTCAAAAATTATTTATATCGCGTATCGTACTCATGTTCGTGTCAATACATCCTAGCATAATATTCTATTTTGTATTTGATGGTGCATTATGCCATTATGTATAAAAGTAAATGTCTTGGGGCATTAATTTCTTTGATAGTTGATTCGCTTATTTTTATTTTTTGGGACAGGTTGAGTTTATTTATAGGTCTTATCCTCCTCTTTTGTCCTTCTCAGATTCACCCCAAGAAGTAATCAAACCATCAAAAATATTCATTCATGTTTTACTTTATCCTGCAAATGAAGCAAAAGATTTCTTATAATAAACTAGAGTACCAAACTCAACTTACCAAACAACCCTAGCTAAATTGTGCTCGTTCATCATCAATAGTTTATATATCTTATAGCGCCTACTTTATTTTCAGCAACGGGTGTGCGTGTTTTAATTAAGTACTTTGAATAGTATACACTCAAAGAAATTTGGAGCTCATGCATAGGTAGTGCACTTGACCAAAACTTCCCTAATTAAGAAATTAAAGGAAACACACACTTGCACAAATAGTACACACACTCCTCAAATACAAAGGATTTATCTTGTTTTGAGGGAGTATGTGTACTGTGTGTATTAAGTGATGAGTAACTAGACCTTGCTGAAGTACCATAACTATTTTTTCAACTTTGCCACAACTGGTCCACATGACAACTTGTGAATGATAAAATCATGAGTAATGCTACAGGCATAAACTATTTTATAAAATGTTGGTGTAGCCAACCTCTTATTGGTTTTCATCTAAATCCACTATTAGTGCCACTTTTTCATTTATCAATAATCACTCATTACACCAGAAATTTGTCAATTTTTTTGTAAAATAGTTTATATTTCTATCATTATTCTGAAATTATAGACCCACAAGGATCCACCATTTATTTCCACCACTTAAATAAACCTGTCACATAGGTGTGTTGTGGCCAAAGTTATAGAAATAGTTGTGTTAAAAGACTTACTCTTACACATTTCCCTTAAAAGGAATATCAAAAAAAGTGACATGCTTATCCTATTCTTTATATTGTCCTGATCAAGGAAAACATGATTTGCTCATTTAATTAAGCAAGCATCATTGAGCTGAATTAGCTTCAGGACAGTGGGAAATACCGAATTAGTCATAAACGCTCTTTATCATTGGCCTAATTAAAAAGAGTTTATGTTAACTTCAAAATCATGAGAGAAGTACATCTCTGCTGCCATTGAAATAGCATTCATTTTCTTTCCCAGACAATGTAATTAACGGAAAGAGCAATATACCATAGTCATTAATTTTATAGTTTACAGTTATTACAAGTATTATATTTGAGAAAATCTAAGAACATAATTTTGCATAACTCTAAATGGTTGTTTATAACTGTTGGAGAAGTAATGGGTATATTGTAAGTGACTGTCTACTAGTCACAATCAAACCAATTCATCAAGTTGTGGCGAATGATGTTTTTATTGGCACCTGAAAAAGAATATGATAAAAGTTGTGGTTTTAGAATAACTCATTTATTATTATTTATTTTTTGAGAAACAACTCATTTATTATTTATTACTTATTTGTGTGTGTGCACATGCTTGTCATCCATAGTAAAGTCCAAAGGCCACAGAAAGAAGACCACAGAAAGAAAGAAAGAAAGAAAGGAAGAAGGGGCGAGGGGTGCTTTGCTTATAGGATGTGGAAGTCCAAAGAGCAATGAGTGGTGGCGGTACATCAAAACTTCCATCCATGTCAAAACATGTCTAGGCAGTTGAAAGAATGAAAAAAAAAATGATAAAGCCCCTCAAATCCTGCCAAATCAAATTCCAATAGATATGCTTATGTCCACTCAGACCACCCTTCCCTGCAAAAAGAGAAAAAACTATCATAACCCCCACACACACCACAACATTATCTTGGTACCCTTCTCTACTTCCACTCACTCTCACCTGTTATTTCATCCACAGTTTCCTCTCTCCCTCCCTATCCATGAAAAGACCCTCTCAACCCCTACCACAATACCAACAGGCAACAACATATAAAAAGTTAAAAACCCTTTCTTTCTCTTAAAATTCCCTTTTAAAAAAAAAAAAATTATTGGATAGTCTAGGAATATATTTTCTCTCACATAGAGGGGTGGGTACAGTAACCAATAACAACCCCACTCCTTTATCAGTATACAAATATTTTGTCAAAAAGGTTCTACACTTCTATTCCCACTAGCATTAACAAATACAACCTTGACTACTAATTCAAAAGGTTCTGCAGTGCTGCAGATTTACCAGTAAAAGAGCCAAAGCATATTAGGAAAAGGAAGTTAGCCTAGCTAGCTTAACTATTTGTGGTTTGGAACATACAATGTATTCAAACTCAACCGAATGGCGAGTATTCAATAATCTTCAATACTTTATTTATCAGCATTTACTAAAAGTTTACAAAAACTGCTTTTCACATAATTGCTTGCTCAAATTTTCAAGGCGTTATAATCACCATCGATGGCTAGTACAAGTAAAGCCCCCAGATGGCTAGTACTTATATACTTCTTGCTTAATTTTCTAACGTGGCATTTCATCATTTGAGTCTCATAAGTTTGTGATACATTGTTGTTGAATGAATATCAATATTGATATTATGGGGTTTTGCCAAAGATTAGTACTCACATTTGAAAGCGTCATTTTCATTTCATTTTCAAAAATTGTATGATACAAAGAACCTTACGTGGCTACTTGGTCGGTCAGAGCGTATTTTTCTTCTCTCTTTTCTCCCTTTGGAAGGGGAAGCAAGAAGAGATATAAAGTGGCCGCAAAGGTAGAAATATCAAATATATACAAGAGATTTATAATCATTTTTTTTTGCTACTGAAAGATCTTTCCTGATAAGGACCCGGCGTGTGTGTAGGCACTTTTAACGTATTAAGCAAAATGTTAGAAACTTAAAAAGTTAAAATACGCAAAGAAAAAAGAGAACACAGAAAAGAAAAGGAAAGAATTTCATACTCTCATCATCCAATAGATCATCTTGAATTTATCTAAAGATAATGTAGCAAGTACACTAGTTCATGCATTTTTATTAACACCATCTGCAGATTTTAAGATAATGCACTCGATCTAAGGAGGTTGTATTACATGTGAAACTTGAAAATGATACAATGAACAGAACCTGTGGTCGTTATAGACAGTAACTTTTTACTGTTGAGTTTTAATAATAGACCAAGAGCTACAAGACTCCTGGTTTCGTCCCTACTTAGAACTTGCACCGAAAAAGTCATTGTTCTTTTTTTATTTTGTTGGGGGGGGCGGGTTTGGCGCTGGGGGTGTTTGGGCCATGGACCTCTCAGACTTTTGTAAAAGATCTTTTTTAGTGGGTTCATTGTAAAACATCTTTAAGGATATTCCTTGATGTGTAAGAGATTTTAGTTCATGGGAATCAGAAGTTTGTGGAAAAAATTCACTTAGGAAGATTCCAAATATTCTGTGACTATTGAGGTAAGAAAGCAAGCAAAGCATTTGTAAATGCGACTATAAAGAGTCTAATAGTACAAAGATTTTGTACATAGATTGTCGTAATTGCTAATCCCTAGAATCTTTACAAGAATGGGTCCCAAGAGTAGTTTTTCCATTGAAAATGTTCTTTATTGGTGTTCCATTCGTTACTAAATTTATGTTTGATTATTCTGCTTGCTTTATTATTGTTTGTTCAAATTTGTGATTGATATATCTTGTGTATGGAATTCCTAATTAACTGGTTGAATTAATTTGTTTATTCTGTTGCATATATGAATTGAATAGAGCCTAAGAAAAATTTTCAAGTGATATCAAATCTTTTAGAACACATAGGGGTTAGGACAACCCAATGCAAGCCTGACCTTAACAATCCTATGCTTTCACCATGGCCAAGGGACAATTAGATAAGTAATGACGACCGAGAGCTCAAGCATAACAACTTTAGCATAAGAGACGAGCTTGACCATATGTGGCAACCTCAAGCCCAAAGAGCTGAGCACAATATCTGAAGACTGATATTTGTTTATGAGGGTCTACGGTTATGTCCCCATAACCTTACTTGTAATTAAGGTTGTCACGCCCCTCATAATAATAATATTAAAAAAAATGGCTAGGATGAAGGAAAGCATACCACACGAGTCTATATATATTGGAAATCAAAATTTGGGACATGTACTACACATTTCCATTCTCACTAGCAAATTTTGCCCACCAAAAAACCTCCTTTGACTTAGGCATCGGAGCTATTAGGCTGATGCTACTCCAAGTCCCTTTTTACTCTTGCAAGTATCTAATTGGTCTATAAACCATTTGACTGTTAATTCATTATCAATAAGTAAACAAGTTACATTGTTTATCAAACGCCCCTTACACCAAGGAACTTAGATGGAATCGCAACAAGGGCTTCAACAGGGCCCATCATGGTGAATCTTTGAAACATGACGAGCACCAAGTTGAGAAAAATAAATCTCAGTTTTGTCCTGACCAACTCGAGGATTGTTCAAGGAAGCTTCGATGATTAAGCCAATAAACCAGTGGGAGAATAAAAGAAATAAAAATGACTAAGTCTAAGCAGGTGAAGTTACATACCTTAATTTGCAAAATGGAGAAATATTTTTAGAGCATGAGTGTGTTGTGTTTGATGTGAAATTAACTTGAAAACGAGCAATAGACTTGCCGACTCAAGTTGATTAAGGGGACATGTGGCAGGGTAATAGTCCAATCTACCAGTGAATGAGACAGGTTTAGCGACTTTTTGTCATAATAATGTAGATGTGCAAGGAGCTAGGGTTTAATTATAAGAGGAAAAAAAAAAAAAAAAAAAAAAAAGGGAAACTAATGGGCACTACTTTTGAGAGTGACTGTCATGGTCGATTGATTAGAAGAAGGGATCTATAGGTTGATGGCCATGCCATATTGAGGTAGGTGGTTATTTTGGCCTAATGACTGAAGGAAGATATTTATGGTTGGTAGCCAGGTCGCCCAAGATGACTGTGTGTATAGCTCGGTCTTTTTAGGTAGCCCAGTTGAGGAATATTTTTAGAGCATGAGAGTGTTGTGTTTGATGTGAAATTAACTTAAAAACGAGCAATAGACTTGCCGACTCAAGTTGATTAAAGGGACATGTGGCAGGGTAATAGTCCAATCTAACAGTGAATGAGACAAGTTTAGCGACTTTTTGGCATAATAATGTAGATGTGCAAGGAGCTAAGGTTTAATTATAAGAGGAAAAAAAAATAAAAGGAAACTAATGGGCACTACTTTTGAGAGTGACTGTCATGGCCAATTGATTAGAAGAAGGGATCCATAGGTTGATGGTCATGCCATACTGAGGTAGGTGGCTATTTTGACCTAATGACTGAAGGAAGATATTTATGGTTGGTAGCCAGGTCGCCCAAGATGACTATCTGTATAGCTCGATCTTTTAGGTAGCCCAGTCTTCGATTTAGGGTACAATTTTCTCTTCACCTACCCCCCATAATTGGCATATCTTTGAATTTAAGTTTCCTATCACTTTAGCATTTGGCATTTTTTATTGGGAGGATTATTTGCTTGAAATGGAACAACTTGTATGAAGTTTGAAGCAAGTGTGCAAGAGAGGAACAAAGTACGTAGAGTGAAGGGATCAACAATTGGTTGAAGGACTAGTATACTGCAATGTGTAATTTGATCAAAATTTTGAATTAGATCGACCCCTAATATGTGTGTGTATATATATATATATATAAGTTCTGGTTAACGGGTGCCCTTAGAGCATTTGTTAATGGGTCATTTCAAAAAAGTTTTTATCACTTTTATGGAAATATAAAAAACTATTATAAAATCAATTACTTTTTTTCCCCATACAAAGTTTCTAAATACTTCCTAAACCAATACCCTTAGGATATTCGTTAGATTTTATCATATATAAATTATGATAGACTAATGTCATTAATATATTAAGTATAAAATATCTTTTAACCAAAAAAAAAAAAAACTCAAATATAGGACAAAAATTAGCTACAAAATTGGTTGTAACTTAAGATTATAATTTCCTTTAAAAAAAATAACATTACTACATATTTTAAAAATCTAACCGTTGAATTGCATGTTCTTTATACTCTTAATACACATATCGAATTTTGTGTCAATCGGACATTATTTACTATATAATCTATAAGCTTATATTTTAAATGTAATTTTAAAATACAAAAAAACTTGCAATTTAAACAATTTATTAATCACATAGTTATTGATCTTTAATTTTTAAGAAATTTTGCAAGCATGAATGATATAAAAGGAAAATGTAATTCAATTGTGAATTTGTTAAAATTCACCTTTAATAAAAACAATATTGAATAAGGTTGTAGATTTAGATTAAAACTAATTATGTAACTAAATTTTGTTCCCAAATATTATATATATATATATATATAGATAGATAGATAGATAGATGGAAAAACACAAATTTAGATGCGCAATAGGGATCATTGTAAATCACCAAGTAATGTGCAGAACCAATTTAATGAACTTTTTCTATGTCGAAGTAAATCAAATGCCGTATGGTGTGGTTCATGGATGTTCAATTGGATGTCCACCAACCAGGGCATAAGTGCCATGATTGTCGCGCAAATGGTAGAAATGCAGCTTTGATGACGAAACAAGTAAAATTGTATCATTTTGCTTTTGCAAGCAACAAGTTTATAAATCTTCACCTAACATTCACTAATCAAAATTGTATTTATTCTTTACCTAATTGATTGCTTCAATTTTTGTTGCTTTCAGAAGGAAGAACAATACAAATTATCATGAACACCAGCGCATAATAGTGATTAGTGACTACCCAATATGAAGAAATATAGGTCGATAAAGAACTAATTAAACTAAAATTTACAAATAATAGAGAATGATACTTTAGCAAATTAGACATGTTGGATTGAGTTTTGTCTAAGCAGTCCTGTTGTTGACATTAAGTAATAGTAATTAAATTACATGTATAATCTAAATTTGTTCTAGAATATTTTATCTTCCCACTACACTAGTCAAGCCTTTAGCTCAATAACAAAACATTTACTAGGTAACAGCTAAGCTGGTTGACATCCACCTCAGTACAATATTTTCTTATGGATATTAATAAGGTAATGAGTGGATAGCAAATAAGATAAGCTGCATTTGGGTTAAATTCTAGGAATCATCATGTATATGCAAAGTTGAGTACAGATATTAACTAGTCAAAGAAATAATTATTACTCTTGATGATAAATCATTGGTAAGAATTAGCAGATTTGGATGCCTAATTTTAAATTTATGAAACATCTTCCTAAGGGTTCAAAATTCAAATCCCATTGTTGCCTTATAAAATATGAGGGATTTGAACTCAGATTCTCCTCATAGAGAGAAATGGGCAATGCCTCTAAGATTATTATTATTATTTATTTATTTTATTTTTTTTGTATTAAGTTACATACGTTTGACATATCTGATGGATGTTTTGAACTCATAACATCATCCTCCAACTAGCATTTTCAAAGGGGAGGTGTCAATTGCGTTAGAACTAATTGTCGGCAAGTTTGTAATGACAATTAGCATTAGTTGTTATTCGCTGTTGAGTGGGGTTGTAAATAAGGTTTTGTTTTTTTGGATAGATACAATAACATTTCAACTTATGACGTCCCCTCTATGAGAATTGTTCTTTATTATCAAGCTAAAACGCCAATTGACTTTGGTAATTACGCGGGGTTAAAACCTAAATTTCTTATTCAATGATAAAAGACTTTACAATTAAACTAACTGGAAATCATGGGGTTGCAAATAAGTTAAAACAACAATTTTGGGGGGTTTTTGCAAAGAGATTAAATTCTGGATATGGTGTAAAACTCATGTGTTTACCCCTTTAATTCAATGTGGTCGATATCGTATCATACTGGCTGGTACAACTGGTATGTACCATACCGATACACGCACCGAGACCAAAATTCCAACGTTTCATACTAGTTTGAATACCGGTTATACTGGCCGTACTAGCCGATTTCGGCCGTTTCAGTTGGTACACAAAATATACATATATATATATATATATATTTAGTTTTGTAATTTTTGAATTTTTATAAGGCTATAATGATAACTTATTTAAATGTACTTATTAGTATTATTTGTTTTCTTAGTATGCAATAAACAATAAGCTTTTTTTTTTTTTTTTTCTTTTCTTTTAGTTGATGCCAAAGTCTAAAATAATGAATAATTTGTTTTGAATTGAGGTAATATTTTATGATAAACTTTTATTTTTATTATAATATATATATATATATATATATATAAAATAGTGGTAAACCCGAAACGATACACTGCTATTGACCAGTACCAAAATATATGGTTCCACTGTATTTTGGTACTGGTCAAACCGGAACAGCCTCCAGTATAAGATTGACTCCCTTGTTCCAATTTGAACATGTCATATCATCTTATCACATATTTAAGAATAAGTACAACCACACTCAATTAACTCTAATACCCATATATAAATCCAATCAAATTGGAAATTTATTAAGATGTTATTAGGTGTAGCAAGATGTATTGAATTTTAAGTAAAATGCTAATGTGTCAATCTCTTACTGAATGGTGTAAAATATGGGTTTTACACCACATTTTTATCAAATTCGAACTCTTTTGCAAATATCACCCTTGGATGTATTTACGATTTGAACGGTTAAATCAATGTACAATTTATTTGTTCACAATCGATTTTTGGTATATGTGGTGATTGAATCTCAAATCTATTATTCAACCATCAAAGATTTTACTAGTTAAGCTAACTGAAACCCACTTCTTTTTGTAAATTCATTTCTATATAAGGCGCATAACTGATTTTTTTTTTTTTTTTTTTTTTTGTCTTATGTAGTTCACCTATAATGATGCTTCACTTTAGCTTTTAGTTTAGACAACTTCGGACTCAATATTATAGGTCACCATCTTGTCTTTTTCTTTTTTCTTTTTTCTTTTTTTTTTTTCTTTTTTTAGAGTTAAATGAGTGTATAAAATCATTTAAACAATCTGGGTAATGTAAATATAAATAATACTTTCCCCTTTTATCAAAAAAAAAAAAAAAATCTGAGTAACGTAACAAAAATCGTGTGTGCTATGTGTGTGTGATGTGATTAATTTTGCTTAGATCTACCTAATACCCAAAATAATAATAATTCAAATTAAAAATGCATGGACAGAATTGAAAATCATGTGTCAAATTTGTAATAAATAAATAAAAAACCATAATTTCTCCCCACATGCAATATTATTGTTTAAAACTTCAAATTGATTTGATTGCATATATCTAAGCTGAGCCATTCAACCCTTACTTTTTTCAAACTTCATTATTATTTCAAACAAGCCATACTCGTTCAAAAAGTTAGTTGAATTATATATGTCCCATATATGCCTGTTGTATATTTGGAATTTCAATAATTCACATTAGTCAAGAGCCATGTAATTTAGTAACAGAACATATACTCTCTTTTATTAAGAAAATTAGGATTTGAATTCACGTTTTATATATATATATATATATATATATATTCCCTTCATTAACTATAGTTATTTGTAAAATGGAGCATTTGGGCGACTTCTTATTACATTGTAAGTTGGTGCTTAAGAAATTGAAGTTACAAAAAGCATGAAGCATAGTTTATTTAGATTGTTACCCAAAAAAGAAGTTTATTTACAAGTTTGAACAAGAATCTTAATAGATTGTATTGGGTATACACATATGAGTGAAAATTCCACATGAATGATAAATAAAGAATTTTTTTTAGGAAAATAAATAAAGACTTTGAAAAAAGTAATATAACATAATTGGGTCAAAACCTAAATTTAAATTTTGAATTAGCATTGTCCGTATATGCTATATTAAGGTCTTAACTTAATTTTTTTTACAAAATTTTATATTCCTAACAAGTGGTATAATAGGTAATCATGATGTAACAAGTTGTTGCCTCCCTAATAATTAATAGATTGAATTCAATGGCAATTGTTCACCAAAAATTTATTTTAACACCAGGTTTATATATGAGTAAGTCTTGCGTTAACTTGGGGGTAATTATACAATATTTTGAGAGATAAAAGTATTATATTTTTAGAGAATTGAATTATTTTCTATTAACTTGACACAAAGAACACAACATTACTTGACAATGGGCTTTTATAGGGAAATGATTTCTATAAACTCCGTTTATTTGTGTTTAATTATCAAGTTTCGGTTAGTCACATATGAAGTTGATATAAGTACTGCATAACTTGAACCAGAGAACTAACATATATGATACTAGCCTAACTTGATCAAACACAAATACAAAGTTTATAGCAATTATTTCAACTCTTCTAATTAGTGTTAGAGAAAACCACAAAGATTCAACTCAATGAATAAGACCTTTAGGACTCAGCAAGGATGTTGCTGTTAGTAAAGAATTAATGATATGTTATCAGCTCAACTAATCAAATCAAATTGCTGCGGAAAGTTCAGGACAAACATAAATCTGCTGGAAGGATGAATGTCATGAAAACCAATAAGAATTTATTATAGTAGAATTGAACTTCAACGAGTTTTTTTTTTACCATCTAATACTCACCTGCAGTCCTGTGATGTGGGACATTAATTAAAGCGTTCACAATCATTTTCCCTTGTTATAAGAGTCATATTTTATATGTAATTGGCTAATTTTTTGACAAAACGCATTTTATTTGTATTTGGTTAGATCTAAGTTGGGTTTAATACATTAAGAAATATGTTATTCAAATATATTAAGTGTTAATATTAAAGACATGAAGATTGATCCAAGAAACTAGTGAAAAAAACTGTTCTATTAAAGCTCAACACATAACTCGACAGATAGTTACTATCGAGACTAAATGGGAAGCTCTACACATATCTCAACACAAGCTCAATCGATTGAGATTTAAGATTTCATGATTTCCAGATCTAAAATTCGGCCGATGTTGTGTTATTTGTTTAGGGTTTCTTTTCTCACAAACCTAGATATATATAAAACTTAATTTTAAGAGCCGTCTTACACGAATATAGAGACCAAGAATTTAATTTTTTTCTGTGAGAAGCTACTGCGTTTGTACGACATAGAGTTTTGTAACCAAGTGCTTCCTGATCTTCATTGTTGATGAAATAATGAACTTTACAGCCAACAACAATCATTTAAATTGCTGAAGTTAGTCACGTACTAAGATTTGTGCAAAGGAATTAGTCATAGATTGGAGATTTGTGTATTAAAGGAAAGAAAACTACTACAAAATCAAGTCCAATTAGGTATTGTAGTGAAGGTTCAACTGTAGGTTGGTATTTTGGGATAGGTCAGGGTAGTGGTAATTAAGATTTCTCATTCTTGTAATCGCTTGATTATTGATTAGTGAATTCTTAGAAATTGTGACCTTAAATTCACCCGGTGGAGTTTTTGCCTTGCAAAAGGTTTTCCCCATTTCAATTTAATTTCCATTGCATTTAATTTATATAGTGATTTGTTAGTGCCTCCATGATTTACATGTAATTTAATCTAATTAATCAACTAGAGTAATTGAATTAATTAACCGGGGTCAATCTATTTTAACCTAACATCCCTTAATCATCATATGATTATAAGGACAATTTCTGCCATTTTGTGTAGTAATATTCATTGGAAAATATGAGATTCAATGTAATTTGACCTAATTAATAAACTTGGATAATTGAATTAATTAACCGTAATCAATCTATGATAGGCCAAACAGTATTGACCCATTGTAATTAACCAATTAATTTAACCAAGTTTATTAATGAAGTTAATTAACATGCAATTGCATGGCAGCACAAACAAATCAACAATAACCTAATAATGCAACGGAAAATAAATGACACGGTGATTTATTTATGAATGGAGAAAACCTTACGGCAAAAACCCCACCGGGTGATTTTCAGGTCACCACTCCCGAAACTCCACTATTATCACAACAAGCGGTTACAAATAAAGGAATCCCAAATACCTTACCAACCTACAATTGAACCCTTACCCCAATACCCAATTATACTTGTTTTGTAGTGATAGTTCCCACTTTTGATGCATGACTCCCAAGTACGTGACTAACTAGTTTACACGAATCCTAGTACGCGACTTTAATCACCAACTAGAAAGAAAGATTGGCTGCAAAGTTCTTCAGTTCATACACATGATGAAGATCAAGAAGATGCTCGGTCACAAAACCCAAAGGTGCACGTACACAGCAACTTCTTCAGAATAGATGAACTAGGGCAGAACTTTGTCTCTGGTCACAATTTGCTTGAACAAAGTTTACTCAATACTTGTGCAACTTGTGAACTCTTAGATGGCCCTAAAAACAATCTTTTTATATGTCTAGGGTTAGGAGAAAGAAAGCCCAAAGACACATTCACGGATCCCAAGAAATCAAATCAGAAATTCTGATTTTATAAACCTCGACAGATAGAGGCTATCGAGAAGCTGTCGAGCAGGTGTTGAGCTTACGGGCTTGAACAGCTTTACTAAAGCTCGATAGATGCAGCTGTCAAGCTTTAATGAATTTGCACTTTCAGTTTGTTTTCTTGAACAGACTTGAAGGTTTCAATACTTGATCATGAAACATGGTTTCTTGAAGTATTTTAACACATCCTAAATCTACCCAAATACAAGTAAAGTACGTTTTGTCAAATGATTAGCTAATTACATAAAAGTATGACATATGTTCTTAACATGTGAACCACATATGTCCTAACAATCTCCCCCTTTGGCAATTCGAGAAAAAGCACAACTAACAAATGATTATATGAGAGAAGTCATAAACCACTCAACTCATATTCACTTGTTTAATACAATAAAATCTATCCTAATATAAACTCTTGAAAAACTTTGCAAGAAGAGAGTTTATGGTAAGTAGACTTTGACAACCTGTATTTCTGAAACACTTTAAACAAAACTCATCAAGGCATCTTTATGTGAAACAGAAAGAATAGATTGCATAGAAGTAAAGAAACATGTATATAAAGAGAGAAAATAAACAATACATGTAAGAGGTAGGTGAAAGAAAAACATACATCCACATATAAAGAAGATAAGTATAATGTATGTAAAAGTGATCACAAGACTAAATATACAAGAATAATGTATCTATATAGGAAGGAAAAGAAAAGATACATCATATCAAAAAAAATACATCATATCCTCACTACATCCCTCAAGTATCAACACTCCCCCTATCAAAAATGTCCTATACTAACTCTCCCCTTAAGATGACTACTTTCATATCCCAAAATTACTCCCCCTTTTTGTCACGAGTGACAAGGGTAGAGTGTCAAGTAAACATCTCATCAATAGAGCTAGCATCTCCATTATCCTCATCTGAAATGTCATCATCATCACCATCATCATCAACTTCAAAATCAGAAGCCACTAAAGGAGGTGGTGAAGGAGTAGCCTCAGGAGCAAAACCACCCATGGTCGCCTGACGTCATGCAATACGACCAACACGAATATTCACCTGATACAACTCAATAGAGAGTGTATCAAGGCGAGCATCCATACGCTGCAACTGCGCCATGATGTCTCCAAGAGATACATTGCCCAAAGAAAAGGAAGGAGCAGATGTAGATGGAGCAGATCGAGAAGGTGTCGAACGAGATGGAGTCGAACCAAAAGGAGGAGCTGCTGACTCCTGTCGTGACCTAAACTGAGCCTTACTACGTTTTACGGTAGCGGCATCTATGGCACACATGACAGAGAAGTGATTAGAGGAGGGAAAATGAACAGAAAAATGGCATAGGATCCTCGTGATAGCAGAAGGAAAGATTAGCTTATCACGGGTAGCCATATCCCTAAACACATCTATGATGGAAAGAATGAAATGTGAAGAAAAATCTATAGTGAGGTGCTCCAATAAAGAAAGCAAAAATCGAGCACGAGGCTCTGTGATGGAGTTATAGTGAGAGAATGGGTGCAACACAAAAGTCATCACCATGTTCATGAATTTAGGACCTTTAGCAAAAGGCCGACATGGTGTAGACTGACGCTCACCCCAAACAGGTGGGTGCTTACAGAAAGCAGACATCATCCCGTCTTTGGACACAGTCCTCAGACGCTTACAACTGGGGTAATCAGAATGCTCTACCCTTAGAACTCGAAGCACATCCGCAACAAGCTGCGGTGTGACAGAAAAGCACGTACCTCGAACACGAGTGTGAAAGAGAAGTACTGAAGAATCAATCTCGTGCATGTTGGAGTAAAACTCCTGAATAAGCACGATAGGACAAGTGACTGGGACGTCATACAGTGATTCCTATCCCCTACTGTGAATGACATCGGGAAGATCAGTGTCGACGAAGTTCGCCAAAATGACTCGGCGTTCCGAATGAACACCTCGTCTAGAGAAGTTCTCCGAGTATGCTTTACGGGCATCCTCATCATGGAACCGAATGTTGGAAGGTGTAAGATCAGAAGAAGATGATGCCCTGGAACGAAGTGGGTTCTGAGATGGAGCAGACTTACATTTAGGTGCCATAAACACTACTAACGTAAACAGAATGAGAGAGAGGGAGAAAGAGACAATCAAAAAAGTCCTAAAGCATTTCAAATATATCCATATATATTGAAAAGAGAGCACGTATGCATGGGGAATGCATGAACATATGACATGCAAAAGGAATTTCATCATGGGCTCAGCCCAATCCAATCCTACCAGCACACAAACAGATTACACACATCTAAATGCATGAAAATACCATTATAATGCAAATGTGATGCAATGCATGAGATTTT
Source organism: Quercus gilva (assembly GCA_023621385.1). NCBI lineage: Eukaryota > Viridiplantae > Streptophyta > Magnoliopsida > Fagales > Fagaceae > Quercus > Quercus gilva. The sequence continues at coordinate 28,735,072 of CM042476.1, forward strand.
GAATACATTGAAATAAAAACCCATCCCAAAATTTTAACAAAAACTCATCAATTTTGAAAAATCCCAAACCTAAGTTTCAAAAATCATGAAATGCATGAAGAATGAAAAAAAAAAAAAAGAAAAAAAAAAAAGAAGAGATCATACCAAGTGATTTAAAGCAAAGAAACGCCGAAAATCACGTGGGTTAAAGGTTTGGAGTGAGAAAAGTGAGTTTGCGAGGTGAATGGGTGCGGACAGATCGAGAAAATGAGAACCGGATCGCACGAGGAGCTTAAATAGGTCTTCAGTAAATCTCGATAAATACAGGTGTCGAGACATCTGTCGAGGAGGTATCGAGAAAAATGGTCGTCGACAGATACAGGTGTCGAAGAGGTATCGAGGAATAAACACCAGAACCCAGAACAAAAACTCGATTGATCGACCAGGTATCGAAAAGGTATCGAGGAGACAGAAGATTTCTTGATCGATCCACCAGGTGTCAAGGAGGTGTCGGAATTGTGATAAGAAAAAGCTTGAGAAGCTCGATAGACAGCTAGGTATCGAGGAGATATCAAGGAGGTATCGAGCTTGCTTTTAAAAACAGTTTTTCGAGAAGAGAAAAACATAGACATGAATGCAACCCAACATGCAACTCAACCAATGATCCAATCAATATATTAAACTCTCAAGATCATCTCTCAACAGTAATTTTAAGTACATGGATCTCCAAAAACACACACACACTAAACAAGTCTAACCAATTTTATATTTCAAAAACAAGTCATGACAGTTTAGTGAGCATACATTAACACATGTAAAACCTTGTGATGGCCAAATCACATTGTACATGCACATGTATTAAAGGTAGCAAAGAATATTGCGTGTCGTGAGTGAAAAACATTGCAAGATTGCATAAGTGTACACATGTTATGACAATTTGAGATATGAGAAAATTATTTTAACTCACACGCAATCATAACTGTTTAATGGGGACTATCACCTTCGAGGTACATCCTATAACTCCCACATCTCCTAGAATACACGCTTGCAATCATATTTAAAGCATTTTTAATCTTTTTGCTTTTTATTTTCTTTGCATATTTTCTTATTAAGCATATCATGCATGGGCATATAAGAGATAGAAAAGAAATACCCAATGATATTTGACATTCCAATTTTGCTATGCCGAAGCACATAAATGTCATGGACATCACACTTTTGCTATGTCGAAGCATATAGATGTCTTTCATGATTGGCGGGCAACAGTGGTGAGATGGTTATTTATGCCTTTCTCTTAGGATTTTCTAATCCTACCTGTCAAAAAGAGTGATATTAGTGTTAAGTCCTAGAGATAACTTAATCTTACTCATCACAAACAAGAGCCACAAAGTTTACTTGCTTAGTTGTGCATAGAGATGCTTATCTAAGCTACAAATGATACAAAATTTAGAAAACTTTGTTTCAATGGCCATCCAAGGTACACAAGTACCAATGTACACAAAACACACTGTTTTTGTAGTTTTCTGATTTTTCAAATTTTTTTTTATTTTTATCTAAAAAAAAAAAAAAAAAAAAACAAAAACTGAAAACAAACAAACAAAAACATGTTATCAAAGCAAATCATAAAACTAGATACAAATGCATGAAGAAGAAGGAGGAGAGAAAGAAATCAATCCATAGCAGTTGTTTAAAGTGCAAACACCACTAATGAGCTTCTGTCCAAACTCATCCATGACAAGACACTTTCCTTTTGAGAATAGTACCATAAAGTCTTGATCACATATCTGACTTATGCTCCACAGGTTCACTCTTAAACCTTTTACATAAAGAACATTTGCAATGTCTGGCAATCCAGGTAGAGAGATGATTCATTTCCCTTTAATCTGTGACTTGCTCCCAACACCAAATGTGACATTTCCACCTTTCTTAGACTCGAACACCTTGAAGAGAGATTGGTCTCCAGTCATGTGTCTTGAGCAACCACTGTCAAGGTACCACAAACATGTGTCTATCACTTTAAATGCAGACTTTATCATAAAACACACTTCGTGCTTAGATGACAAATCAGTGGGAATGGTGCTTTCTCTCAACTGCCTTTTGTGAGCTAAGCCTTTAACTTTTACTCTTCTCAGATGAACTCCTTTGCACACTTTCATTCTGAGACAGTCTAGTTTCTTCTTAGCCAAACTGAGATCTTTTCCAATAGTCATCAACAAAAAAGAATTCAAATAACTTTTAGACTTGTATTTTCTGAGACACTCAAACAAATAGTGGTTAGAAAAACAAGATGTATTTGAAAACAAAGATCTCTTTAAGCCGATTACAACCATGACAACAGGGGTCAATGGATCAAACACAGCAAAGATTAAAACATAATCAGAGTGTGCCTGCTTTGATATCACTTGATAGGCCAAACACGTATTGACCCCTTGTGATTAATTAACCAATTAATTTAACCAAGTTTATTAATTAAGTTAATTAACATGCAATTGCATGGCAGCACAAACAAATCACCAATAACCTAATAATGCAGCGAAAAATAAATGACATAGTGATTTGTTTACGAATGGGAAAAACCTTACGGCAAAAACCCCACCGGGTGATTTTCAGGTCACCACTCCCGAAACTCCACTATTATCACAACAAGCGGTTACAAATAAAGGAATCCCAAATACCTTACCAACCTACAATTGAACCCTTACCCCAATACCCAATTATACTTGTTTTGTAGTGACAGTTCCCACTTTTGATGCACGGCTCCCAAGTATGTGACTAACTAGTTTGCGCGGATCCTAGTACTCGACTTCGATCACCAACTAGAAAGAAAGGTTGGCTGCAAAGTTCTTCAGTTCATACACATGATGAAGATCAAGAAGATGCTTGGTCACAAAACTCAAAGGTGCACATACACAACAACTTCTTCAGAATAGATGAACTAGGGCAGAACTGTCTCCGGTCACAATTTGCTTAAATAAAGTTTGCTCAATGCTTGTGCAACTTATGAACTCTTAGATGGTCCTAAAAACAATCTTTTTATATGTCTAGGGTTATGAGAAAAGAAGGCCCAAAGACACATTCACGGATCCCAAGAAATTAGATCAGAAATTCTGATTTTATAAACCTCGATAAATAGAAGCTATCGAGAAACTGTTGAGCAAGTGTCGAGCTTACGGGCTTGAACAGCTTTACTGAAGTTCGATAGATACAGCTGTCAAGCCAGCTGTTGAGCTTTAATGAATTTGCACTTTCAGCTTGTTTTCTTGAACAAACTTGAAGGCTTCAATACTTGATCTTAAAACATGGTTTCTTGAAGTATTTTAACACATCCTAAATCTACCAAAATACAAGTAAAATGCGTTCTGTCAAAGGATTAGCCAATTACATAAAAGTATGACATATGTTATTAACATGTGAACTACATATTTCCTAACAATCTATTTTAACCCAACTTCCCTTAATCATCATATGACCATAAGGACAATTTCTACCGTTTTGTATAGTCTTATTCATCGGAAAATATGAGGTTCCATGGTGTTTGGATACATGTCTGAGGTAAAAAAATAAATAAATAGATAAATAAAATAAAATAAACTAAAAAAAAAAAAACAAAAAACAAAAAACAAAAAACCAAAAACAAAACAAAAAAAAAAAAACAAAAAACAAAAAACAAAAAACAAAAACAATAAAAAAACAATAAAAATAAAAATAAAAATAAACTAAACTAAACTAAAATAAAGTTTTCTTTGGATGAAGACAAAAAAAAAAAAAAAAAAAAAAAAAAAAAAAAATTGATTCAACCCTGGAGTACATATAGGTCATTTTTAACAAGCTTGCACATATATAGAGTTAAAAACCAAGCTGGCAAAGCAAAGATGTATCTAACTTCTACTTATAGGTCTCCATAAGATGAATTACACTCTGAACTTGATATATGAAAAATCACAATAAATAGAACACATTTTTTTTTTTAATTTAAAAAAATCACTTGAATCCACAAAGAGAATTCATTATATCCACCCAAAAGGGGGAAAGTACAAAACCTCAATGAAAATGATATTAATCAAATTCAAAATTGTCTAGAGGCTAAAACCACAATATAAATAGTAAAGAAATCTTAGGATGCCCAAGAGATCCTTATGTTAGGTTTTAGGGGTTGACAAATTCCATGACTTGTGATCTTGTTTAAGTTGTAATGTTTGACCAAGTTGTAATGTTTGATCATAACATCAAGATCAAGTGTCCAAGATCTAGCTCAAAAGAATGCAGATTTTGTAATTTCAATTTCACTTCGATTATGTCTCAATTGATCAGTCGAAGAACACCTCTTGACTAGGTGTGTCCACCAATTAGTCCAGGTCGGATTTGTGCCTAATCCACACCCAACCCAATCAAATTGGGAGGAGACCTATCAAACTTTAAGGTTGTCCTAAGAGTCATAAATGTGGTTTGTGAAAGGATTTCAAGATAGAAGTGTTTAAAGCACCATGGAACTAATCTTAGGGTCATGTAAGTAAGCTATTAATTAGGTAAAGTCTAGGATCATTTTTGTCACTAATATATTTGTTTACAGTACTTTATTGCATATTGCTTTTATATTTGATGGCTTACATGCTCATGCTAATTAATTGGTAATAAATTAATTATATAATTGGTTGATTTATTAAGTTAATTAATTTTGCTTAAAATCAAGCAAGAGATCTCAAGTTAGTTTTCATTATCAGAAACCCTGGAAAACCCAATTAAAAAAATTAACAAACAATGCAAAATTGAAAAAATATATATATATATATATATATATAAAATCAAATTCTATTGACTCTAGGAAACATCGAGAAAAGACGTAATCTTATTTTTATTTTTTAATTGAAAATTTTAACAATAATAAAAATTATCATAAATAGAAATTTTTACTGAAAGGAAGCCTAGCTCCTTTTCAACATTAACATTTTTTGGAATATGAATCATTTTCCAAAAAAGTATTTTATAGAAAATTATCTCATTTTCTTATATTTTGTAACAACCTTAAAATGAGTTGGAAAACCATCTCTTGACTTCCTTTATTCAGCTTCACATGAGATAGAATTATTTTCCTTATTTAGCTTTACATGAGATAGAGTTGTTTTTCAAAATAATTGTGGAAAACAACTCTATCTCTTGCTAAGTTAAATATGGGAAGTTAAGATATAATTTTCCTTTGACCCATTTTTTTTTTTTTTTTTATATATTAACAAACATATGAAAAATAGGAAAACTGTTTTCACATAAAGTTTTCCATTGAAACAAATAGAGCATAAATGAAATAAATTTTTCAAAAAGTGGCATAAGTCATGGCTATAAGGCCGAGAGTTTTAATTCTAACGATGATTATTCTCTTTAGATCACTAAATTTCACATGATTCCATTGTTTTTTCTAATGATTTCAACTAATACTTTTCTACATTTCAAACTTCCAGTTCTACTTATTGACTTTTGATGATTTTTTTTGTTCAAAGAAGGGATGTGTTGTTTGCTCTACATCAAACCTTACATTCTGCTACTTCAAATTGCTTTCATGATTGTCCCTTCCCTTTTTCTTTTATCTCTACATAATTAATGTCAAAACTCTAAAGCATTAAGAATGGAAAAATACCTCCAACTCATCCCGACATCAACCAGTGGCAAACCATCACAAGGACCGAGGGGGGGGCCTTGGCCCCCCCAAAAGTTTTGAAAAAAATTAATGAATTTTTTTATTATGGAATTATCCTAAATAATTAAAAAAATAAATTAAAAGAACCTTATCATTTTGGCCCCCATACCCGATAATATACATATATATTTAAGAAAGTCTAAAAATAAACATAACGTTCATTTAAATAGAAGAATAATGCTAGAGATACAAACTATTTTATAAAAAATATTACAAACTACTAATGTGGTGAGTGGTTATTGGAAAACAAAAAATTGATATTAATGGTGGCCTTAAATGAAAACCAATAAGAGGTTGGTCACATCAACATTTTGTAAAAATATTATAAAATAGAATACAATCCAAAATCTTTTTTTTTTTTTTTCTTTTCAGTTCTTTCATTTTCCCACTGCTACTGTAGTTTTGTATTTACAACATAAAAGTAAAAGTTTTGTGTGACTAAACTAGATAAGATAAAGTGAAAGAGAAGCTTAAAGCTTCTGTAGGACCCTCACCCATGTACAATATTCCTATGTTACTTTACTTTTCATTTGCTTTCTTTTAATTTCTTTACTTTTTTTTTTTTCATTTTCTTTCTTTTTTATTTTCCTTAGAACATATTATTTGTTATTATGATAATCAATATATTATATACCATATGGCATTATAATTTATTAATGTACTTGATTAGTTTGATTAAAATATACCGTATATACTACTATATTTACATGTATTTACCACTTGAAAAAAAAAATTAACTTGTATTTAGTTGTTGTTTATAACACATATTGAGTTATGAAGTATTGTATATTACTATTTTAAATTTCATACATACACAAATTTTTATAAATGGCCTCCAAAAGTAAATTCTTGGCTCCACCACTAACATCGACTCCTACATGTCATATTCCTGCCATGTGCGAGTTTTTCCTACCCCAAAGAAGGATTGGGGTAGGGGCAAAGTACCCCTTATCCAACCATCCCCACTCCATTATCATTTCTATTTCTTCATCAAATACGCCTTTCGTGTTTTTTTTTTTTTTTTTTAATGAATAACTTTTGTTTTTGCACAAATTTACTATTTAACTTTTATTTCACAAGACTTTTGTATGTAGTCCTCAAAGAACTTGTCTCCGCCACTGACTCTAATGTCAATGTTTCACCCCATTAGCTCCTCTTATGCTGTCTTTGCTATTGAACTGTCAATTGTGCTACACGTGTGGATAACATTTCTGTTATTAGGAGCCACAGTCTTCCACTGTTAATTACCAAATTATTTCGTGGAATATTCTTATTGTCCTCTAAATCATTGACATGCAAACCCCAAATGCATGATGAAAATTCTGTGTCACATGATATTAGGTCATCTCTAGCAAAATAATGCGCTACAAACAATCAATACACTGGCATATCAAAGTTGAATACAATAAAGGGATTAGGATTAGTATTGAATAGAAATTAATCCAATGAGCTTTGATGATAATGAGATTACTAATAACAAGAACTTTCATGACAAAGGGTATAGGAACTAGTAAGGACAAAAAATTGTATGAGCACTAGTACTCAGCTGCCTCATTATTGGAGAGTCAAATTTGATTATTATTGTGGTAAATTTCTCAGATTCTAGCGGTCAGAAAATGCTAGATTTTCTTAATGATTATGAGTAATTGCACTATATAGCTAGCCAACCTCTATAGTACCTCTCTCCCCTAAGGAAAAGGATATGTTTGGAGTTGGATTCTATGGTGTAAGAAACCCCTAATTATATACTAAACAAAAATGCGCAGGCACAACCGCACAAGTGCTTGTGTGTATGTTGCATATGCATGTACCGGTGCTTTGGAATATTTGTGGAGGGAGAGAGAGAGAGAGAAAACATATGTTAATAAGTTGTTCCCATGATGACTAGCACAATGGAACAACATAGTTGTGCTATTGGAGCCTTGCAAAGTGAAAGGGTAATTAATTCTATTCCATAAATTGAAGCAACACCATGAAAATTACTACCAAACAATCCCTAAGCACTTCACAAGAAGGAAAAAGTAAGCTTACCTACGGATCCGACATCTTCATGATTTCTATATTCAAAGTTCAAAGGTGTCATAAATGATACTCTAAAAAACATCAATTTGAAGCAATAGAGAGAGAGAGAAAGAGAGAGAGAGAGAGGTGTCAGTGGCAGTACATATGCTGAATTCCATGCAGCAATAATGGCCTTTCAATCAATTTCTAAAGTCTTCTAAATCTAATGATGATAGAGTGAGGCATCAGATATTTGGTGGGTTCCACTTTGTCTCATAACCATGTCTCTATCTTTATTTTGTTTCAAAAGCGGCTTGAACCTTGAAGGGAACGTTCCAGCTAGGTTAAACTGAACAATCTTCACCAACTTACTTGTATTGCCTGAGAATTTTTAAGTTCTTATAACATAAAAAAATTTGTAGGTGTCAAACTTAGTATAGAATATCATACAATATATATACCCTTTGGTATATATTGAGACACAAGAAAAGGCATGTCCAGCACTCTCAAGGTGTGAGATTGGGTTCAACCCACTAAGGCAGAGTCTCCCTTTCTATGTAAAAGAAATAAATGTCCTATGATATAGATTTTGTGACACAAGAAAAGGAATGTCTAGTTCTCTCAAGATGTGAGTTAGCCTACTTAATTTTCTATGGAGAGAGAACTAAATGACCCTTTGATATTGTGTATATTTGTGATACAAGAAAAGGCCTCACCCGCATATTAACATAGCGAAAAGTGGAAAATAGTGTAGCGAAAAGTGGATAATAGTGCGCACTAGGCCCATTGCAGAAAGCAAAAAGCGATGAACCCCAGCCTTTTGTCAGGGACGGACCCAGGTGCAGGGCAAAGGGGGCCCGGGCCCCCCCTGGGTCCAAAAAAAAAAAATTTTTAGTATGTAAGATTTTAAAAAAATAGGTTTGGGCCCTTAGTTGTTAGCTTGGGCCCTCCTTGGTTTTTAGCTCAGGCCCCCCCAGCCAGCCAGCCCAAGAGTTTTCAAAAGCCCATGAAAACCTTAAAAAAAAAATTGTATAAATCTATTTATAATAATAATAATAATATAATATATAATAATGTGGTTTATATTAGAATATTAGATTATCTATTTATATCTGATAATAGTAGGAGGACAAATAATTTTTTAATTGTTTGATTTGATCTAATTGCACTTAAATAGTAATTTGCACCTCATTGTTCACACTTTTTTTTAACAAAAATTATTGTATAAATCTTCAAAATTTCATACCTATTAATCAATTTTTTTATCCTAAATGCTGAAACATTAGATGTAACTTCTTAGAAAAGCTCTAAAATGTAAAAAGGTAAGTTCAAACCTATTAACCTAAGCACAAATAATTTAGTACAGTGAAAAAAATGCAAGCACAAATTTACTTAAAGTTAGTTTGTGAAATAAAGTAATTTAATTTTGGCCATAATTTGGGCCAAATTAACTTGAGTTTTTTGCATTTCGAGCCAATGTAGGCTTAACCTATTAACACAATGTAGGCATAACTAACTTGCTCATCCTAAGAAAATTTCCTGGCTCCACCAGTGACTATATGAATGTGCGTTTGAATTTTTTTTTTTTCGCTTATCTCCGGCCCCCCCTAGCTTAAAATCCTGCGTCCGTCCCTGCTTTTGTGTGCCATAAAGCAGAAATATTGGCCCTTCGAATTGACTATAGAAGTAGAGCCAAGGAATGAAACTCGAACTAAAACTGCTAAAATGTTTTTAGCCTTGCAAAGTTTGGCAAAACTTAAGGATGTTCACTTTTAGAGCATTCGTATCAGTTTAGCTAAATCTTTCTGTCTATTGTACACTAAGAACCTACTTTTTTTATTTTACACTACCATTTTTTCAAAACATACACATCAGTTTATCAATTTTACAATATACTCTATTTTAAATAATATTATTTATTCTTTTATTATTATTATTATTTATTAATATCTCTATTTCATTTTTATTTCTTTCTCTTTCATACCGTATCACTCACAAATATCTCTCTCTCAAACACTCACAAGCATCACTCCCTTTCTCAGTCCTTCCTCAACTATCTTCCTCTCTCAAACACTCACTAACAACGGCAAATTCGACGGTAGAGCGGCAACAATGGCTCCGTTGGGTTTTTCATGTGGGTTTTCTATTGGGTTTGGTTTTGATTTTGATTTGGGATGGTTTTCTGGTGGGTTTAAATTGATTTTGAGTTGGGTTTCTCGATGAGTTTTGATTGATTTTGAGTTGGGTTTTCCGGTGGGTTTGGCTTGATTTTGAGTTGGGATTTCTAATTGTTTGTGTTGATTTTGGATCAACTTTGTGGTGGATTATCAACTGTTCAAGTGGCTTGTGTTGATGTTGGTTCGGTGGTGGTAGGTTGTGGTGGTGGTGGTGGACCGATGGTGCTGGATTTGTGGTTGGTGGTTATCCTCTGCTTCCTCCTTCTTCTTATGTTCTGTTGGGATGTTGTGAACGATGGGGAAGAAGTAGTCTGATAATGGAGAGAAAAAAATAACAATAAAGAATTATTATACACAATTGCAATAATCGTGTAAATATACACAGTTATTGTAACAAATGTGCAAATATGCACATTTTTACACCCACTGATGTGGGCAGTTTTGGAGGAAATTTGTGTAATTTTTGTCACTTTTTGTTTTTTGGAAGGACTAGTGTAGATGCTCTTAGAACCTGATGGGGTAGGGGCATGAGATAAAGCTTATTTTAGGATCAACTTGTACACCTGGGCCACTTATTAACGAGTTTGGAGACCCAAGCCCAAATCCGAAATCATCATACTAACCCAACACATCTAACTTAAAAAGTCTAACTTAATAAGTTTTGTAAATACAAAGGAAAAGTTAACGAATACTCCAAATAACATTAACTACGGAAATATTCTTAGAAAATTTTTATGAGAAAAGAAAAAGTAATTAATTCTTTTGATAACTTTTTTAATTTTCTATGAAAATGGTATTGGAACTTTTTTAAAATGGCTGATTAACAAGTGCCTTGAGGACATTAACTGGACTCAATACTAAATAAGACCTATTGACAGTAGACACAACACTTAATAAGGGTAAACTCATCAGTAACAATATCCTTATTGCTTTTGAGTGCCATCCGACCTTTCACAAATGAGGCATTCTTACAAAATGTTAAGTACTTCCCCAATTGCTGTTATCAGACACAACCAAAGGAACATCTGGGTTTTAGGCACAGGAGTTTTCAAACCCAGAGAAATGTGGGTGAATAGTCAGGTTCAAAGAATTTGACCCTCCTGCTAGAAGGTATGTAGAGTTGAGAGAAATGTCCCCATTGCTTGGACCTATCAAAAAAAAATTGTCCCATTGCTTGAAAAAGCCTAAGCTATCTTACCAATGACTCCAGTGGATAGAAAAATAGGTGTAGCTTGATTTAAGAATCCCCACCATGGATGAGTAGTCAAATAGGTCTTAGAGGGGACCAATTATCAAACCAAAACAGAAATGAGATTCCACTATTAACAACCTCAATCTATTAGCCAACACTAATCTACCCACTTTGCATGCTGACCAAGATTGAGAACCGGATCTCTCTTTAATTTTTTTGAGCTTATTCCGCTTTTAAAGTTTGGGCCCATGGACTTTCTTCATCATTTTGAAGTCTCCAATTTAGCTAGGCTAGGAGAACAATATTTTTGGGACAAGAATCCATAATCCTCCTTTCTTGGGCATGGTTAAGCAAATGGATCCTTTTCTTATCTATGCTTGAGCCCCCAAAAGAAAAATCCGTATTAAATTTGTCAAGTTGCTCAAAAATTCGAGTCCCAGCTCATGCAACTTTATGTTGTGGGCTGCTTCGATATTAGGCCCAAGCTGGCTTGTGGACGCAAGTAATGGTATGTTATGTTGTGCATTTTTGGTACTCTTGAGCTTACCCAAATTGTACCTTGAGTCATGCGGCGGTGATTACACACGCAAACTCACTGTTTTTTGGTTCCTCCAAAAAAAAAAAGTTGCTTAGTAATTTTTGCTGGCAGTATGCTCCCTACATGACATATAAACTAGCTGGATTCTCTTCCAACCAGTAACTCCGTCTTGAACCTTCTCTATAACAAAATCAAAATCATTCTAGCTAGAACTAGCATGTTTTAACGGGGAACCCAAATATTTTCTCAGAAAGGGCCTTGGCAACATCTAAGTATCCAAGAAATTTTCCTTTTCAAAGTATATACGATAATAAAGGATCCCCTATCTGATTCCAAGGTTGGACAGAAAACAATCTAGTTTGTTTCCATTAAATAGAAGAGACATGGAGGCATTAGAAATGCAGCTCCTGATTAGCTTGACTAGATCCTCGAAAAACTAGAAATGAGTAAGAACATCCTTGGCAAAGCTCCACTCAAGCCTATCATAGGCTTTTTCTAAGTCAATTTTAATGGGCATGGCTCCTATTCATTATAAGACCTCTTTGCCCTGAAACAAAGGTTATTTGGTAAGGGGGCACCAGGACACCATTTTGGATAGGAGAGATCTCATATGATTTTAATTGATCAGGAAGATCAATTTATAAATAGTATAACATTGACTGATCGGCCATAGATGACATTGAGATTCCTAACTAACTCTTTTGGGAGTTGAAGCCACAAGAATTGGATTATATATTGTTCAATGAAGCATAAAAGTGCTTCTTTTCTAACAACAATTAAATTCAACATAATTATATGTTTGAATTTAATTGGAGAACCTATTATATTGTACCTAAGGAACAGTATCTAATTTTTATCTTGTTACTAAATCACTCACTATGAGCCAATAATTTTGAAAGAAACCTCGTTCAGCTCGTCTGACCCAAAGATTCAAGTGGTTTCAGAGACACAGGGCTGAAACAATCTCTTGATTAAAAAAAGGGACCAAATAGGATGCTTCTACATCTCGAGCCAAACTACCTTTACTCCAATGGACCTAAGAGGAGTTCGGTTACTCTTCCTTTATGCAATAAGCAACACCATGTAATTTCTCAAGTATGTGCCATATTCTTGTACTGATAAAACTCGTTCGTAAGCCAATTTTCTATAATGCTAGGGGAAAAAATTATGAACAACGCATTTTTAGTGGCTTCATTAAAATGCTTCTCTCCTGATTTTCTTTTCTAAGAAATGTTACTTGTACCTTTTATGCATGAAGTAAATGATGGGTTATGTCTAGGGTGTCAATGGCTCTGCATAAATAGCAAAACGATTCTCCATTAGTGGAGTTTTGATAGGAGTTTTTCTTGTTTGTAGAATGCATTGGAATTATTTCGAGTGTAGTGGTTGCAGGGAAGTCTCCACATGGGAATATTGCCAATTGTTGAAATGAGATTTAGATTGAATCATAAGTACAGGTTTGAAAGGATGGGTGGTTTGGTGGTATCAGTAATATTTGTGATTTCTGTCCTCGGATCAATTTAGGAATTCATGATCCGTGATATTATATAGATGACATCATGTCAAAAGTCTTGTAACTCAATTGGCTCCTCCTAATGGGATGTTTCTAATAGAGATGTTCATAGTTCAACACCCCAAATGTAACTATCAGATTATCAAAAATTATATAGACACCATCATACCATCAATCTGTAGGTAGCAAGTAATACATTTTCATTTGTAGGCTGCTTTCAAAATTCTGTAAATACTAGGACAAACAATTTTTCCTAATTTTGTATGTGATAATTTTTAATAATACACACATTATAAAACCTCCATTCTGCTGAAAAAGTTCAAAGAAACTGAAAAGAATCACAACAATGATTAAATTTCTGTAAATATATTCCTTTATTTTAGAAGTTTGTTTCATAATAGTCAATGGAAAAAAAGTTATTTCATCACCATCCTTGTGGCAGTCCTACTTTTCTTTTCTCTCCAATTTTTACCTCATCTTAATGTAAATACCTTGTTTAGAGAACACTATTTGGGTAAATACAGGCCACCATAAAAGAGGAAAGTTTTTTTTTTTTTTTTTTGGGTGTGTTTTGGGGGTCAAGAAGTCCTGTATCTAATGGTAATTATATTCTATCAGGTATATATGGCCTACAAGAGAAGTCTACTATCAATATAATTGAAGACTTCTTAAGTTTTATGGCAGACAAGAAAACCACCATTAGAAAGATACCCTTCGGCCCAAACAATGCTGCATCATCAATAAAAATTTTAAAAATTGATTTAGCTATAATAGCCCTTTTCTTTAGTGTAGAAAGATATTTACCCAAGAAATTAAGGCCTTATTTGGATTTTGCAAAACTCAGTTAACACATAACCCAAAAACCGTGAGCCCCACATATATAAACATTGTTTGGCTGAGAATTGGGTGAGTTCACTCAGTTAACAAAACTGAGTTTTTGGAGAGGTGAGTTACCAAATTCGAAAACAAGAAAAGCTTGTTTTCAAGTTATGAAATATGAGTTTTGTGGCAATATTGTAATTTCATTCACTAAATGGGTCTCACCCACATGTTAAGTCACATCCGTGGCAGAGTAATATTGCCCAGCCAACGGCTACACCACTATTCATTTTAGCCTTTATTTCTTTTCCCTCATTTCTCTTAACCTTCTCTTGGACCCGTGTGTTTCTCTTAGCCTCCATTGTTGTTGTTTTTGAAAGGTGAGATTGCTCTTTGAAATCTCCATGATCCAGTGAGTGTGATCACTAATCTCTCTCTTCTTCTTCCACAAATCTTGGCCTTGCACGCCATTTCCCTTGGTGACAGCTCCTAGTACCAGATTCTGCTGTGACAAGCCGTGGGTGTATCTTTTTGGATCTATGAATGGGTCAGGTTTTTATTTTATTTTATCAACTGTAGCAAGTTTTTTCCGGCCATTCTATACTGCTTCAGACATAAGAGAATTTCTAACTATTTTTTTTTTTTTTTTAAATAATTTTTACTCTTTGGAATAGTTCTTTGTGATGTGGCTTTCATGGTGATCTTTGGTGAGAAGACCTCAATGGGTCCCACAGCTGTACATAAAACTGAGATTTTCAATTGAAATACCACTAAAAATTGAGAGCCAAACAAAAAAAATGAGAAGAGTATGGGAAATTTTGAGTTAGAGTTATAAGAATTAAGTAATGAGCTTGAGTGATGAGATTTGAGTGTTAAGATACGAGTGAGCTCTAAACCAAACAAGGCTTAATTTTCTAGCACGCAAATAGGTACATTTGATAAAGTTGTTAAACAACTTATTTTTAGTTTTTAAATAACATTACACATATTTCTATACACTTTCTCACTCACACGTATTTCAAAAAAATACAAACAACATTACTTATTTTCCTCTACCAAACAGGCCCTACTAGAGTGTTTGAAATCAGTTATTATAAGATATAGTGTTACCGTTTCAGAAACGACAGATAGAGCTTCTACCGTTGAATTTTGAGTTATCATTGGTGAGTTGTATACTTAAGAAAGCAGTCACCACTCAGCAAATACGCATCTACTTAAGAAAGCAGTCACATAGTCTGATAGTCTACATGCATTAGTATCACGCCATTTGGGTTGAAATAAAAAATAAAGGGAATTGATCATTCTAACGGGCAAAGAAAATTTCAAAATCCGAGCTTTTCTTGAACCGTAGAACTGCCAATGGTGTAACCCATTTCTTATGAAAATGTACTCTAGCCCAGAATGCTTTAGTTGTTTCTCAACCCAGGTTTGTTCGCAATCTTTTCCTGATCACAATATCTTTCTCTTCTAGCAATATAGCCAAAAAGAAAAAATATATATATATATATATATATATTTTTTTTTTTCTTGACAGGTGAATTTTTACCCACTTGAGTACTAAATGCTGCAATATATATATATATATATATATTGAATATTTACAGTATATCATGAATTATATAGTTGAAGTCATTGTGTCTTTCTCCCAGCACTCACGGCACTTTTGTTAGCATTGTGCCTATAATGAAAAAATATATATAATTCAAATTCATTGGTCAATTCTAGCATATGATATCGTAGATTCTCTGCATCCAAACTTGTCCATGCTTTGCTTCCCCTGTGATCATTAGCTCTTTAGAGTTTTTAGGCAGATAGTGCAATAGAAAGGAAAAGAATTCTTTCCATTGCTTTGAAACCACCCTTCCTATGGAAAAGGAAGGTACCATGTAAATGACATATGCATATTCCCTCTTATATCATATGGATTCCATTGGAGCGTATATATTGTCAGAGGGATTATGCAAATATCCAATGTACAAAATAATCATCGCTTCATGTGGCACACCACAAAAAAGCCGACGGTTTTCTCTCTACTATTATCTTGCTCATGCTTAAGCAAAATAAAAAACATAAAGAAACAGGGAGGAATAAAAAGAATCCCAACAAACAAACAATGAAACTTCTTAAGGGGGATGGGAAGGATGCTTAAGATTAGTATGAACTATACAAGGATAGGAAACACTTTCAATAGTGCTCCTCCAATCTTAGCTAGGCAACAGAAAATCATTCAAACAGGTACAACTAATACCATATACTGAAAGAAGCTCTAATTAGCACTCTAGGTGTACCTCTTTATTATATTACCAAAGAATGAAGCCCGAATCAAAATATAACATCACCATGATGATGTCCAGTAACACTCCTTCCACACCTGTTGAACCAACAATGCAGGGTGAGAAAAGATCATCAAGAAAAAAAAAATACACTAGTCTGGTGATAGCAAGTTTTTCTTCCAACAGAACATTAATGCTTTCCTGTGAACAAAAGCTTGGAAAAAACGCTATGATGCTCGTTTCAGGGAAAATGGAATATCCTTGGGGTTTTCATTTCTACTTCAAAGAGATGTAGCAGTAGAGATGTAGAGTAATAGCGTATTAACAAGACAAGCATACTTAATGGAAACTAGAGACAACAAGACAATCATATATATATGTACACAAATGAGATACTTAAGACCAAAATATATACATGTAAAAGGAGTGCATATATTTTCAGATGTCTATAACATTTCTATCACTTGATCAAGGCGTTGTCATGTGTGAACTCCTCCACAGAAGTTGTTGGTTTGATTCCTTTCTTTCCCTCTATTTATTTTTTATTTTTGTAAGTAGCTTTATTAAGAAAAGGATAAATATTATTTACACAGGATATAAACAAAAAGGTTTATTTAAGAATGAAAACCTAAAATCCTAAGGATCTACTGGACCTGGATACCTCCCAGATCAGATCATCTTGTAAGTATCCAGAGCAAGCTTCCTTTGATTGAGTTGAAACAGGAAGGCAGAGCCTTTTGGTCTACCTCCTCTCATAAATTTGATTTGAAAGGAGATTGAAGAATATTTTGTTAATCACTTTAAAGAGTTGTTTCCAACTTCAAATCCCCAATTCCCTAGTGATTTGGATAGTCTTATTTCTCCTTGTATTTCCCAAGTTGAAAAAGAGGAGATTGCTAGAATCCCCACTAGAGATGAGATTAGGAGTGCTGTTTTTGAGATGAATCCATTAAAAGCCACCGGGCCAGATGGCATGCCAGGTCTATTCTTTAGGCATTACTGGGGTTTCATGGGCAGCCAATTAGTGGAAGCAGTCCAAAGTTTTTTTAAGAGAAGGATGGATGCTTAAGGAGTTGAATCAAATGTACATTATTCTGATCCCCAAGGTGCAGGGAGCTTGTAACTTTGCTCAATTCAGACCAATAAGCATGTGTAATTTCAGCTACAAAGTAATCACAAAGATTTTGGGGCTAGATTAAGACCTCTACTGCATAAGCTGATTGATCTGGCTCAAGTTGCTTTTATCCCTAACAGAAATATTACAGAAAATGTAGTGTTGGCTCAGGAAGTTTTTAAGCACACAAATTAGAAGCAGCAGTACCTGGGAATCAAGTTAAACTTCCAAAAAGCATATGATAAAATGGAGTGGGCTTTCCTTGCAGCAGTGTTGAGTAATTTTGGATTTAGTCAGCAGGTAATAAAATTGATTCATTAGTGTATGTCAACTGTTAAGTTTTCTCTACTGTTAAATGGGGGCATTGGAGATAGTCTCTCCATCCAGAGGTCTAAGCTATGTTGCACGGACACTGACACGAACACGGACACGACACGGACACGGACACAGGGATACGGCAATTTTTAAAAAATAAGGACACGACACGGCGGGGACACGGCGGTTAAATAATTAATTAAATTTTATATTTAGGCATATTTTTTAATATTTTTAGACATAAAATACATTTATATCTAGAATTTAAATTATGTAAAAATTACAAATAAATAAATTAACACCCAAATTAATACAATAATATACATAAAATATTTATAATACAAATCAAAAATTTAAATAGGCTACGTTCAAATACTAATAATAACACTAAAATTAATAATCAAAATAATAATATATATATTTTTTTTTTTTGGTCCAATGGCATATTAATGACATCATGTCATTGATATATGGTGCTCAAAAGTTTAAATCTGAAATTGAAAGTTTGAAAGTAACTTTCACGTGGGTGGGCAGTTGACACACAAAACAAAGATGGTAATAAATAAAAAAGTATTATAAAAGTTTAAATGAAGAGAAGAAGACATAAGGCAGCTGGTTCTGCAAAGAAAAGGAAAACGAAAAAGAAGCAGAAGAAGAAGAAGAAGAGGGAGAGAGGAGGAGCTCGCCGATCGGAAGAGACAGGGCACGCCAGCACAGCGTCGACGTCTATGGAGTTCTTCGATCGGCCAGATCTAGCTCCGGCGAGGGACAGTGGGCAGCGGCAGCGGGCAGAGGGTGGAATCTGTGATTTTTTTTTTTTTTTTTTCACTGCTGGCGTGTCGGGGCATCGGATCCGCGTTGGCGCCGTGTCGGAGCCGTGTCGGAGAAGCGCAAAAAAAAAAAAAAAGGGACACCGCCGGACACCGGAATCTGGCGCGTCGTGGCCATTCTGGTGTCCGACACGTGTCGGACACCGACACGACGCCAAAAATGGCGTGTCCGTGCAACCTAGGGTCTAAGACAAAGTCTCCATCCAGAGGTCTAAGACAAAGTGATCCGCTATCTCCATATCTGTTTATAATGGGAAGTGAAGTTCTTGCAAGGTTGATTAATAGAGAAGTCAATAACAGGAAAATCAATGGGGTTAAAGTTTCATACTCAGCTCCAGAAATTTCAAAGTTGTTTTATGCAGATGATGTAATTCTTTTCAGCAAGACAAAAATAAGGGAGATTAATGCCTTAATGAATTGTATTAATACTTATTGTGCGTGTTCAGGACAAAGCATTAATTTGGAGAAGTCAGGAGTTTTTGCTTCAAAAGGGGTGCACCAACAATTCCTCCATCAGATTAAGCACCTTTGGGGGTTGAGGAAGCTCTCTCAGGGAGCTAAATATCTTGGAGTGCCTTTGTTTTTGTCAAGTAACAGGAAAAAAGATTTTTCCTACTTAAAGGAAAAAGGATAGTCTAGTATTGGGCGTTGG
This sequence comes from Quercus gilva, assembly GCA_023621385.1. Classification (NCBI taxonomy): domain Eukaryota; kingdom Viridiplantae; phylum Streptophyta; class Magnoliopsida; order Fagales; family Fagaceae; genus Quercus; species Quercus gilva. Next base: position 28,754,164 of record CM042476.1, read on the forward strand.
AAAAAAAGGGCCTATCTTAGTCAGGAAGGGCAATTCTTATTTCCTCAGTAGCTCAAGCAACCCAACATACTCTATGATGGTCTTCCAAATCCACAAAAGGATTTGTGACGAGATGGAGGCCCTGATAAGAAAATTCTGGAGGAATCCGAAGACTGAATCAGAGAACTTCTTTGCACCAAAAGCTTGGGCATCATTATGTTCCTCTAAGAAAGACAGGGGGCTGGGATTTAGATCACTCTTAGAGTTTAATCTAGCCCTGCTTGCAAAGTTTGTTTGGTGGATTTTGACAAATAAGGATTGTGTGTGTGTCCAAGTTTTAAGGGCAATATAAAGTTCGGAGAAATTGGCTTTGGGAAAATTCATCAAAAGGCAGCTCGTGGACTTGGAAAAGCACTGGAGCAGCAAAAATATTACTGCTGGGAAGTGCTTGTAAGGTAGTGCTGAATGGTGAAAATACTTTAGTTTGGGAGGATCTGTGGATTCCAGACCTTTAAGAGTATAAACCAAGACCGACATCTCAAGAGAGCAGTCAGGTATGTATGTTGGTTTCACATCTAATGAATCAATCTAAATCGGGTTGGGAGGTTGGTTTATTGAAAAATCTGTTTTATGGAGAATCTGTCAAGGCTTTTCTAATATTCTAAATATTCCCATCAGACCATGCAATCAAGAAGACAAGTGGGTGTGGACCAAAACCGTGAATGGCTCTTTCTCGGTAAGATCTGCGTAATGGGAAAGTATTAATCTAGAGGCATCAAGTAGGCCACCTCCAGTGTTTGGAAGGATATGGAAATCAAAGATTCATGAAAGACTTAAAATGATGCTTTGGAGAGTAGCTTTGGACATTCTTCCCACAAAAGAAAAACTGAGCAGGTTTGCAACAGAACCAGATTTATCTTCTTTGTGTGGTCACTTTCCTGAATCCTCACTACATATTTTTGTTGAATGTCACATATCTAGAGCCCTATGGTTTGGTAGCCCTTGGGGTTTTAGAATTGATAGATATCAGGTAAATTCAACAATGCAATTTGTGGAAATTTTTCTTGACCCTCCCGAGGAATGGGTTTCAGATGACCAAGAGAGAGTGAGACTTTTATTATATGGTGCCTTGTTTGTAGATTTTGTATGGAGATGCAGAAACAAATCCCCCCATGAGGATAGAGTCTTAGATTACTATAACCTTTGTACAGGTTTGAAGAAAATATATCTTGAGCATTGGCATGGCAGGTGATTCAGTGGTCTGGCTGGTATAGTCACCCTAGAGGCACTGTATCATGGTCCTCTCCAATTCAAGGATGGTTTAAAGTAAATGTTGAAGCAGCAGTGGGAATAATTGTTCTTTCATCACTGCTGTGGCAAGAGATTGTAGAGGGAGGTTGGTTTTTGCCCACCCAAAAAAGGTTAAAGTCACTCTCCCTCTCCAAGCAGAAGCTGAAGCTTTTAATTGGAAAACTCATCTGGCAGGAAGTTATAATTTTCCAACAGCTGTGATTGAAGGGGACTCAAAAAATTGCGTGAATGCTTTGAAGAATCCAGAAAAGTTAAGTTGCTGGAGACTTGAAGCTATTATGGCTGATACTGCTTTTAAGGCATCTCAAGCTCCAACCATTTTGTTTAAATGGGTACGAAGGGAAGCAAATAAAGCAGCCCATGCTCTTGCCAAGTAGTCCTTAAAGTCTTCTAGTGCAGGGTGTCTTGATGTTTTGTTTGTCCCTGATGTTGTTGTAAATATTATCAGGGAGGAACAGCTCCTCGATTGAGGGATTGCTTCCTTTTCGGTTTTGCTTGTCCTGCTGTTTGTGGTTTTAATAAAATTTTATTTCTAGCAAAAAAGAAAAAAGAAAAAAGAGAGAGCTAAAGGTTGAACAGTGGAATCTGTTGTGGTCTATCCCAGGGCACTCCTTTGTTGGTTGGATAGCTATCCTGAACAAGCTCCCAACAAAAGACAGAATGCTTCAATGGGGGCTTGCTGTGGACAGTATGTGTGTTTTTTGCAGGTCTAGTATTGAAGATAGAGACCACCTCTTTTTTCAATGCTCAATCACCAAGAGAATTTGGGATAACATCATGGGCCTTTGCTTAGTGTCAGATGCCAAGACTTACTGTAAGGAATTAGTAAACTGGGGTACTACTCAACTAAAAGGAAGGGTATTTAGAACCCTGCAATGTAAGTTAGCTTGGTGGGCTACTGTCTACCAGTTGTGTGAACAAAGAAATGTTTTTTACATGCGGGGAAGATCTATAGAAGAACAGCTCATTGGAATTATTAAAAAGAATGTTAAAGGAAGAATGAGAGTAATAAGTTCAACTGCAATTCAGTGTTCAATCAGAGTGCCTTTCTGCAGATGGGAGATCAATTATGCCCTGCCCCCCATTCCCTTCCTTGAAGTTGATTTTGGTTGAGTTAGAATTAACTGATACTATGTCTGTATATTAGTTGCGGTCTTGTTTGCCTAATATGGCTTATGTTAGGTGAGTATAGCCCACTGTGGTTTTGTGCTTAGATAAACATTGTTCTGTTGCTGTGTCACAGCTTTGGGTCTGCTGTATAGGTTATCTGCTGAATCTATAATATGCTGCTTTTGTATCATTTGATATTGAGGTGTTCAATAAAACTCTTACTGATTCATCAAACAAAAAAAAAAAACCAAGAAGATCTACAACTTTGAAAAGGAAGTAGTGATGTGATACTGCCAACAAAAAATATCCACCCATAAAAGGATCCTAGAAATAAAGAATTGGCAAAGCATAGAAATCTCAACACAATTGGGTGCACAATTATTACACTCCAAACAGTTTATTTGATAGGAGAGTTGCATTCCACTTTGTTTACTTCACTCTTAATGCTTGAAAAAAAAAAAAAAAAATCTATAGAAATATTTTCCTTGGTATAACTGCTTCTTGCTAAAACTAGGTTTTTCAACTCCCTTGAATTAGTCACCAACTCCCTCCCTTCCAAGGATTTCATATTCTAACTCTCATGACCCTTAACAAATTGAATATCAACTGAGTTGTACATGCTAGGCAGCAATTAAATCTATAACCCTGTGGCAGATACTTCAGAAGGAACCCTACCAACTGACAACAGATTTTATCTCCCATATGAATTAATAGGAAAGTACCATGGTCAAACAAGGAAAACTAAAAGAAGTTGAAGGCACTAACTATATATAAGCCACTAGGACTAGATAGCGTTCATCAAAATAATAAAAAACTCCTCCAAAGCCAAATAATGTTTTATGATCAACATAAAATATAAATTCCCAAGAAGATTATACAGAAATTTCATGTCCAAATTGTTCTACGCAAAATGATTTTTTTAAGCGAATCAATAGAAAGAATATGATTAGTGAAAAGGAATAGAAACAACTTGTGCCAATGATAATGCACGTTTGATTAATTGAGAACTCAATTTTACTTATCAAGTTATCAGGGCCCATGAGGATCCCTCACCTAAAAACCCAGATCCCAATTAAGAAAAAGGAAGTAACAAAAGTAAATTCAAGTGTCGCCCCATCTAGACAGTTTAACATTGTTGCACACAATGAAGTCATTCCTATTTCCTATATCTTGAACATAATCTTCCCAAGGCCAAAGCCAACGAATAACAAGCAATTACTTTATTTTCTTAGTTTTATTTAATTCAACTTCATGTCATCATTTAAATTATGAATGACCGAGTCTATAGTGTTTAAACCAATTTTTCAAATAACAAAATAAAATTCCACCAATTTGATTTTCTGCCTAACAACCTTTACATTACATATGAATGAATACCATCTAATATCATAATTTTTGATTGATCCACATCAAACCAGCTAATGTCAACAAAATGGCTCTTAAATAAAATTTAACACAATAATGTATTGACAACACTCAAAACCTATGTTTAGGACCACAATTTTATAAAAGATGGCAGCACAATTGAACCATACCTCATTGATTCACCTCCTCTTGGACCTCGCCACCATCTTCCTCACTTGTTTCCTCGTTTGTTTCCCAAAACTCAGTGTAGAGAGCAACTTGTAACGATCCCTTAAGCCCATCAAATGGAAAAATCTTGCCTGTGTTTGTAGAAGGATCATACAAGACCAGCTGCCCTTCTTTGTTCTCCATAAACATCCTTCCATACCCCCAAAATCCCAATGGCCTTTCCAAATCCAAAGAGGGTCCAATTCTAATAAGCTTAGTCCACGACTCCCTAACACCAAATTCAAACAAAACCCATATATCAAAACACAACATCTCCACCTCCTTCCCAAAAGGATAAACCAGCATAGCAATAGACCCGTTCAACGCAGTGAGAGTCGTCTCCCAACTGGAGTAAACCCCAATAACACTAGCGTCCGGAAATGACGTCGACTCGAATACCTCACTGGCAAAGTCGAAGCGAACAATCTTCTCATCCTCACTATTTTCTAATGGAAGCGGCGTCGCGCACCAGAAAAAGTTTCCATCCAAGTACATTGTGGCCCTCGACTGTGTATGAATCCCATAAGGCACGCGCGCAACCTGAGGATCCAGCTGCCTCCACGAACCACTGCTCACGCTATACACTTCCGCTTCTTGACTTATATGAAGCAAATTGCTCGCGGACCTGAACTGAACATTGAGAAGCCTCACGACCTTGAAGTCGTTGGATGTGGAATCGAATCCGAACCCAACACTGTGGAAGTAGACATTGACCATTTCGCGAGGGGTTATAGGAGGGAGAGGCTCGAGCACTGATGACGTGGTGGGGTCCCATAGGTAGATGTTGCTTGCGAAGCAGAGACAGAGGAGACCATCGGAAGAGGAACCGACAATGTCGAGGTTGAGACCGTGGTTTGGATGTGGGAGGTTATGGATGACTTCGGATGTGTATTCTGGATCGAGGTTGTCGTAGGATAGGAACGAGAATGTGTGCTTCGAGGTGTCGATTTTGTCTGTGGCTTTGACGAGGAAGAAGAGAGGGTTATTGGGGTCTTCGGATTTAGAGATGAGAGTGGAGTGGTTGATGAGGTTTCGAGAGATCAAATCTGGGGTTCCGATGAGAGAGAGCCAGGTTTTGGAGACGCACTTGAATCGGATTAGGGATTTTGGAGGAAGGCGTGAGAGTATGTTTATCACCACTTCCTCAGGGAGATAGGTTGACATTGTTTTTGTGATTCTGCTATTGCTCGTCAGCTGTTTGTGGAACTGTAAAAGAGAAATAGTATTGTAAAATCCGCAGCCGGAAAGCAAATGGAGTGACTTTGAGCTTATCGTCATGTTAAACTATAATTGATAAATAGGAAAAGGAAAATTCAATTTAGTCTCTCTACTTTACCATAGTTGTCTAATTGGTCCTTATTAAGGATAACCATGGGTTGGTCCGAGTTAGGTTTGTGCCCAGCCAGTAATGAAATATCACCAGATTTGGTGAGATCTTACCGAATTCTACTTGGGTCACTGATTAGATCAAGTTGCTTAGGTTTTAGAGGAAATAACATACACTCAACCAGATAAAAAGGCCAAAATGGGTAACTAGACATAACTATCCAACTTTATAGTTAGTTGGCCCGGTTTGCAAACTATATAATTTACTAGCATCTCGATTTTCTTAGACTCAATTTTGGCCTATAAATCGAGTCTCAAAGACTCGATTTTCATGGTCTCATCACGTCTAATTTGGCATTTTTTCCACATGGCGACCACATGGAAATCGAGTCTTTAAGACTCAATTTATAACCCTTATATATAAACTGAAAACACATCAGGAAAGAACCACCACAATATCAGAGAGGAACCCAGAGACAGAGAAAAAAAAAAACCAGAAACAGAAAGAGAGAGAAGATCGAGATTGAAGTGGGTGGCTTCAGATCGGCTTCAGACCACCGTGCATGACCTAGGTTTCGCGCAGCCCAGGCCCCGCGCGCGGCTCTTTCTCTCCCTCTGATCTGAGTCTCTAGGATCGCGCGGCTCTTTCTCTCCCTCTAATCTGAGTCTCTAGGATTGGGATTGTTGTGTTTAGGATTTCTTAAATTTGTTTTTGGGTAGTTTGACTTGTACATGAGACTTAGATTTTTTTGAATTTTTTTGGTTTATAAATTGAGCCTTAAAGGCTCGATTTTCATGTGGTCGCCACATGGAAAAAGTTGCCACATCAGACATGAAAATCGAGTCTATGAGAGTCGATTTATTGGCCAAAATCGAGTTTAAGAAAATCGAGATGTTAGTAAATTATATAGTTTGCAAACCAAGTCAACTAACTATATATGAAGTTGGATAGTTATGTCTAGTTACCCATTTTGGCCAGATAAAAATCATGTTTTGAAGGTGGAGACTTGCAATTAACTGCAACAACCACTAGATCAAACCAAGTATGGTTCGAGTTCAATTAGATCCTTCGGGTGGGTTAGGTTAGCTAGTCTCTTGGACACTCCCTCACTTGCTAAAAAATGAGTCAATTTTTACCTCATCCAAATCTATGAGCAAATGACATTATTTAAACATTTTTTAAGGAAATGATTTTTTTTTTTTTTTTTAAAGACTCCATTTAGTAGATCTTGTTGTGTAATGAGTACTATTTAGGATGGTTATTGTGGCAGGCCAAAATTGGATAAGTAAGATTTCAATCTTGCACAATTAATTTATAGAGATGAGATGTCAATCAACCTTGTTTTCCCTTTTTAACAGCTCTATGAAGTGATATTGGAATGTATGTTTAATATATATAAGCCAGACAAAAGTAAAAGAACTTATGTTTGGGATTAATACAACAATGTTCCTCAGTTTAGGCCAAGGTGTAGGTTAATATTTGTTCTTGAACTACAATGTTCTCACTCTCTCTTTTTTTAACTTTTTTTCTTGATACCCTATCTTGTATGGATCCCTTTACTTTATATAGTCATCTAGATTGCATCATGGCCTTCCACTTGGACGGCCAAGGCTTTTTCTTCAAAAACTTGTCCCATCAAGGCCCTCACTCTGTTGGGTTGTGAGCTGTGATGACACTATTCATGGGTCATTTTACTATTAATGTGGCCAACTAAGTGGGTGCAGATCATTGAATACAGAGGCAATGGATACTTTATTTTTACCCTTCCTTCACCCACTAAATGACAAACCTTCCTTCCTTTTCTCGATAATGTGTCTGGTGATCTTCATGGCCAGACCTCAACCCGGAATGTACCTGTATCCTCGGGTTTCTCGAGCACGTCGATCTTCTTGGGTTTTGTGATTGCGTTATCATGTTTGCTCCAAGGCTTCCTTGAAAAACCTTCCAAGGTGTGCCTCTTTTGTCTTGACCTCTTCTCGTTTATTCTTGTTAAGGACATATTTTGTGTAATTGGCTAATCCTTTGACAAAACGCACTTTACTTGTATTTAGGTAGATCTAGGATGTGTTTAATACTTCAAGAAATATGTTGTTCAAGTCTAGTATTAAAGCCATGAAGATTGGACCAAGAAATAAGTGAAGAAAAGTTGTTCACTAAAGCTAGACAGATAGCTCGATAGCTGCAGACAAATAGCTTGATAGATAGCTGTCTATCAAGGTTTAATAAGGCTCGACAGATACTATCTATCGAGGTATCTATCGAAAATTACGAAAATCAGTTTTCTAAATCTGATTTTCGGCCCATGCTTATGTAATTGTGTAGGGTTTCTTTTCTCACAACTCTAACATATATAAGGCTTATTTTAGAAGTCGTCACATAAGAGAATATAAGGAGAACATATGCAAAAGATGACCGAGACCTTATTCTCTCTGAAAGAAGCTACTACATCTTTTGTGCCTTAGGGTTTTGTAACTAAGTGTTTTTTGATCTTCATTGTTAATGAAGTGAAGAACTTTGTAGCCAACATTCTTCTTCCTCAAGTTGGTGAATGAGTCACATACTGGGATTCATGCAAAAGAGTTAGTCACGTATTGGGATTCGTGCATCAAAAGGGTGGCGTTTATGTATTAAAGAGTTCAGAGGTTCTGAAGCGGTAGAAGGTTTCTATTGTAAGTTCATCTACGGAGATTGTAGAGTCTAGAGACAAATGTTTTGTATTAGATCTGAAACTTCTCTTTATTATAATGGATTGCTTTTCAGGAAGGTTTCCCCCCAAGTTTTTTACTATGAAACTAGTTCGTTTTATTGATTTTCCTGGATCATCGTATCTTGTCTTATTTATTTTTCCGCTGTATGATTTTGACATAATATTGATATTTGTTTGTTTTAACAAGGTTTATTCATAATTAATCTAATTAAAAACTTGGGTTTAAAACTTGTTAATTCTATCAACCAAAGTCCAAATTTCCCAATAAGTGGTATCAAAGTGGGTACACTCTGATTGGATTAATTTCTTGAGTGTGATCCTTGACCCCCGTTGTCATGGATCGTGGACAATCTCTTTTGATTCCTCATTTATTTGATGACACTAATTATGCGTATTGGAAAGTTCGTATGAAAGTTTTTTTGTAGGCTCTAGCGAACAGGTATGGCAAGCTGTTGAAGTTGGGTTAGATTAAGCCAAAGGAAGTGCCAGTGGATTGGGATGATGCAACAATCATAGCGGCAAATTTCAACAATAGGGCCTTGAATGCTTTGTTTTGTGGAGTGACCAATGAAGAATTCAAGAAAATATCATCCACGGAAGTTGCCAAGGAAGCATGGACCATTCTTGAGACCATCTATGAAGGTACCCAAGTAGTAAAGACTGTTAAGCTTCAACAACTCACTAGTAATTTTGAAGAAATAAGGATGGAGGAGGATGAGACCTTTGATGAGTTCTATGCTAAACTCATGGATATTGTGAATTCTGCTTTCAATCTTGTAAAATCTATTACAGAATCCAAAATTGTTAGGAAAATTTTTAGGTCCCTACCTGAAAGATTCCATGCCAAGATCACTGCCATTGAAGAAGTGAAGGACATTGATCAAATTCCTTTGACTGAGCTTGTAGGGAATCAAACCTATACGATGAGATTAGGTTTAATGGGAAAATGTGGAAAGAGTAGAAACTTGGCTTTTAAGGGTATAGAGGAATAGATCGAGGACTTTGAAGATGAAGAAGAAAGTGAAGATGAAGATGAAGATGAGGATGAGGATCTAACCTTCATAACTGATGAGATTATCAAGCTTCTTCAATTTAGGAAAAATGATAAGGGCAAACCTCCTAGGAAATCTAAATCCTCAAGGAATGGCAAAAATGAGAAACCTCTCATCCAATGCCATGAGTGCAAAGGTTTTGGTCATATGAGGATAGAGTACCTAAACTACCTTATGAAAGAAAAGACTAAGGAGTCAAAAGATAAAGGGTTGGTTGCTACTTGGAGTGATACTGAGAATGACTCTTTTGATGAGTATGTGGATGAATGTAGTCACGTTATGGCCTTTGCTGCCTCAACCGATAAGGTGATTGTGGAAAGTGCTAATGACAGTGAGGATTCATCTAATGATGAAATACCCAAGAAAATGACCCTTCAAGAAGTCTATGATAAGCTATGCATTGAATTTATAAAATTTGAAAAGACTTCTCATCTTTATAGAAAAGAGCTTAATGAGGTAAAAACTGAAAAAGCTGATATGTTAGTCAAACTAGATGAGACTACAAGGTTAGTTGAGACTTTTGTTGTGGAGAACACCTCATTAGAAGAGAATGTCAAGAATCTTGAGGTTAAGCTTAGTCAAGCTAGAACTCAAATAAAGAGGATGTCTAGTGCAAAGCTTAATGAGGTCTTGAGTGCTTAAAAGCCTAGTTCTGATAAGACTGGCTTAAGATATGCTATCTCTTCCAGCCCCTCCTCTTCCACGGCTTTTGGATCAAGGACTGTCTTTGTGCCCCAATCTGAGAAATGTGACAAAGGTATGAAATCCAAAATTGATATGACTAATTCTAAATCCTTTGTTAGACATCATGTTTGTCACCATTGTGGTGTTTCTGGATATATTCGTCCTAATTGCTTTAAGTTGTATCCTCAAAAGCAAGTGTCTAAATGGTCACAGGTTTCCTCTCAAGGACCTATACCTTTATTTGGAGAGTTATTAAAAGTTTTGAGCTTTTTAACTCAATTTCAGGAGAATTCTAATTCTTCTCTGTCCTTTAGTAGACATACTAGAACACGTACCTTTTCATCTTCACGGCCAAAGACTCGTGCTATGTGAGTGGGAAAGGAGCCTAAGACTTAATTGTCTTTTCTATTTGTCCTCTACTTTAATTCTTTCTATCTAAAGTAGGTCTCTCTTTGCTTGATTTCTTATTTGTTTTTGGAATCATGCTTTCATGCATCTGCACCTCTTTATCATGCCTTCATGCATATGCATTTTTCTTTCATGATTTCATGTTGTTTGTCTGTTTTTGTTTGGTTGTTTAGTTTTTTATTATTTTTTTTTTAAAAAAAAAAAAAAAAAAAAAAAAGGAAAAATCAGAAAAATACAAAAACAGTATGTGTTTGTGTACATTGGTACTTGTGTACCTTAGATGGCCATTGAAACAAAGTCTTCTAAATTTTGTATCTTTTGTAACTTAAATGAGCATCTCTATACATAACTAAGCAAGTGAGCTTTATGGCTCGTGTTTGTGATGAGTAAGATTAAGTTATCTCTTGTACTTAACACTCGTATTACTCTTTTTGACGGAAAGGATTAGAAAATCCTAAGAAAAATGTATAAATAACCATTTCACCACTATTGTCTGCCAATCATGAATGACATTTGTGTGCTTTGGCATAGCAAAATTGGAATGTCAAATGTTTAACATAAATGGGTATTTTTTTTATATCTCTTATATGCCTATGCATGGTTTGCTTAAAAGAAAAATATGCAAAGAAAAATCAAAAGCAAAAAGATCAAAATGCTTTTAAATATGATTGCAAGCGTGCATTCTAGGAGATGTAGGAGTTATAAGATGTACCTCAAAGGTGATAGTCTCCATCAAACAGTTATGATTGTGTGTGAGTTAAAGCGATTTTCTCATGTCTCAAATCTTCATAACTAGTTGACACTTATGCAATCTTACGATGTTTTTCACACATAACACACAATATTCTTTGCTACTCTTGATACATGTGCAGGTATAATGTGATTTGGCCACCACAAAATTTACATGTGTTAATGTATGCTCACTAAACTGTTTTGACTTATTTTTTAAATATAAAATTGGTTAGACTTGTTTAGTGTGTGTATGTGTATTTTGGATCTAAATGCTTGACATTTTTCTTGTCGAGAGATGTTTTTAAAAGCTTAATTTATTGTTTGGATCCTTGGTTGAGTTACATGCTTGATTGCATTCATATCTGTGTTTTTCTCTTCTCGAAAAATTGTTTTAAAGCAATCTCGACAGCTCCTCGACACCTCTCGATACCTGGCTTATCTTTCAAGCCCTTTTGTTGCTATTTATCGCAATCTTGACACCTCTCGATAGCTAGGTGGATCGATCGAGAAAGTTTATGTTTCTTTAATAGCTTCTCGATAGCTGTTCGATCCATCGTGGTCTACTCGATAGTTGCTTAATACCTCTCGATCTATCGAGATTCTCTTGCATGCATTGTTTTTCACATGTGTTGCATCTTTCTATTATCTTGTCATCCATAGCATCTTGTTTGATTACATTTATGCATTTATATGGATTCTTTGTACCCCCTTGATCATCTTTGATCATCTTTATATTTCTCGAGTGAAGTTTTCTAGCTTCTTGTACCCTTTGTCAATCATGACAAAAAGGGGGAGAAATTGTGGAGAATATGTGATTTCTTTTTAATTCTATATGTTAGGGGGAGAAATACATGCCTTTGTAAGGGGGAGATGTGTTTCATCTTGTTAGGGGGAGTGCTTACCTCCTTCTTCTTGTACACCGCTCTTGTGACCATTTTTACATACATTGTGATTATCTTTGATATATATATATATATGATGATGTATGTCTTCTTCACCTACCTCTACATGTGTTGTTTATTTTTTATCTCTATACACATGTTTCTTATATCGTGTATGCAATTTATTATTTCTGTTTCACACAAAGATGCCTTGATAAGTTTTGTTTAAAGTGTTTCAGAAATATAGGTTGTCAAAGTCTACTTACCATAAACTCTCTTCTTGCAAAGTTTTTCAAGAGTTTGTGTTAGGATAGATTTTATTGTATTACAAGTGAATATAAGTTAAGTGATTTATGACTTCTCTCATATGTTTATTTGTTTATTATGGTTTTATCACGGATTACCAAAGGAGGAGATTGTTAAGGACATATTTTGTGTAATTGGCTAATCTTTTGACAAAACGTACTTTAATTATATTTGGGTAGATCTAGGATATGTTTAATACTTCAAGAAACATGTTGCTCAAGTCTAGTATTAAAGCCATGAAGATTGGACTAAGAAACAAGTGAAGAAAAGTTGTTCACTAAAGCTGGATAAATAACTTGATAGTTGCGGATAGATAGCTCGACAGCTGCTCGACAGATAACTATCTATCGAGGTTTAATGAGGCTTGACAGATACTATCTATCGAGGTATCTATCGAGAATTACGAAATCAGTTTTTCAAATCTAGTTTTCGGCCCATGCTTATGTATTTGTGTAGGGTTTCTTTTCTCACAACTTTAAACATATATAAGACTTATTTTAGAGGTTGTCACATAAGAGAATACAAGGAGAACATATGCAAAAGGTGACCGAGACCTTATTTTTTCTGAAAGAAGCTACTGTATCTTTTGTGCTTTAGGGTTTTGTAACCAAGTGCTTCTTGATCTTCATTGTTGATGAAGTGAAGAACTTTGCAGCCAACATTCTTCTTCCTCAAATTGGTGAGTGAGTCACGTACTGGAATTCGTGCAAAGGAGTTAGTCATGAAGCGATAGAAGGTTTCTACTGTAAGTTCATCTACAGAGATTGTAGAGTATAGTGACAAAACAAAAGTTTTGTACTAGATCTGAAACTTCTCTTTATTATAGTAGATTACTTTTCGGGAAGGTTTCCCTCCAAATTTTTTATTGTGAAACTACTTTGTTTCATTGGTTTTCCTAGGTCATCATATCTTGTCTTATTTATTTTTTCGTTGCATGATTTTGACAATTCTTGTTAATTCTATCAACCGGGGTCTAAATTTTCCAACAATTCTTGTCCACAATTTGCATGCTCTTGTTTTTGGTTTCTCGTCCTCCCACAGTTATATATATAAACATATTAATAAAAACTTATTTAAACGACTTCATTTAGATTTGGGCAAATAGACCAAATTGAATTAATTTGATAAAATGAGAGACTTAATTATTAAAAACTAAAATTTAAGGACCAATTTAATTAATAAATTAAATTGAATTTTAATCAATAAAATATTTGAATTTTATTCTTTATATTTAATTATTTGGAGAGAACTTAAAAAGAAAGAATCTTGAATTAATCTAAGGAGGCAAAAGAAAACAATAAATAATAAATTTATTGATGTATCAAAATTCTCTCTTTTAGAATAGATTATATTTAATAAGAATATTTTGTGAAAAAAGAAATTTATCAAAAAAATAATTTTATTTTTCTAACTTTTCACATAACCAAAAATAATATATTTTTTTCTATTTATTACCTTTTCTTAATTAGAAATTAAAATAATTTTTTGTATTTCATTTTTACTTACTTTATTCAACTTTTATTTTAGAACATATATGAAAATATGCTATTTGTTTTTTTTTTTTTGGGGGGGGGGGGGGGGGGGGCTCCAAGGATAGCCACCCCTACTGGACCATGCCGGAGGAACCTATGAGCCAAGCAGGCAGATCCCATGAAGGAAAACCTAGTACAGCTTGAAAGAAGGGTTTGAACGAGGGCCCTTAAATAGCCTGAGGAAGGTAACCGCCTAGGATGTGACCATCCCGAAATAAGCGAGAGGAGCCCCGCCCCTGGTTTCGAGAGTTCAAATCTGGGGTTCCGATGAGAGAACACCAAGTTTTGGAGATGCATTTGAATCGGATGAGGGATTTTGGGGTAGGCGTGAGAGTATCTTTATCACCACTTTCTCAGGGAGATAGGTTGACATTGTTTTGTGACTCTGCTATTACTTGTAAGCTGTTTGTGGAATTGTAAAGGAGAAATAAGTCTGCAGCCAGAGAGCAAATGAAGTGATTCTGAGCTTATCTGACTGGCTTAAAATTCCCCCCCCCAAAAAAAAGAAAAAAAAAAAAAAAAACCAAAACAAAACGTAAATTCAATTAAGGTTACGATTGTATATCACTTATTTTACTGAAAATACTGTAATAAAATAAATTTTAAATGAATTAATAGTGCTGTGGGGTTCATTTTTAATGAAAAAATTATTGAAAAAAAAAAGATTGTGGGTCCCGTGAACAGTACACCGAACCCACTGGTGTGACATAAAGCCACAGAAATACTCTGCAAAAAAAAAAAAAAAAAAGAAAGAAAGAAAACGCAGACGCAAACGCTGGGAGTTTCATCAATATCCAAACGTTACCTAAGTGTCCATTTGGCAACAACTTGTTTAGTTGAAACTGAAAACTTTTTGCTTAAAGTATTGTAGATAAACCTAAAAGGTAGTTGAAATAATACAGTAAATCCCATGAATAGTATCAAAAAATGTAATGGTGTTATGAATAATAGCAAAAATAAGCTAAATAGAAAAAAAAATTGTCTTTTAAGCCAATGCTACACAAACACTTAGTTTTTTTACTTTTATTATAATTGTCTAATTAGTCTTTATTAAGGGTCACTATCGGTCGGTTCGGGTTAGGTTTGTGCCCAACTAGTAATGGAATATCATCGGATCTAGTGAAATCTTACTGAATTCTACTTGGGTTGTTGATCAAATCGAGTTGCTCCGGTTTTCTAGGAGAGAACATGCACTCAACCCGATAAAATCAAATTTTAAAGGTGGAGACCTGCAGCTAACTGCAACTACCACTAGATCATATCAAGTATGGTTCGAGTTCAATTAGATCCTTTGGGTGGGTTGGGTCAGCTAGTCTCTTGGACACTCCCTCACTTGCTAAAATGAGTCAATTTTTACCTCATCCAAATCTATAAGCAAATGACATTATTTAAACATTTTTTAAGAAAAAGATTTTCTAATTTTTTTTTAAAAGGCTCATTTAATAGATCTTGTTGTGTAATGAGTACTATTTAGGATGGTTATTATGGCGGGTCAAAATTGGATAAGTAAGATTTCAACCTCGCACAATTAATTTATAGAGATGGGATGCCAATCAACCTTGTTTACCCTTTTTAACAACTCTATGAAGTGATATTGGAATGTATGTTTAATATATATAAGCCACGCAAAGTAAAGCAACTTATGTCTGGGATTAATACAACAATGCTCCTCTATTTAGGCCAAGGTGTAGGTTAATGCTTGTTCTTGAACTACAATGTTCTCACTCTCTCTCTTTTTTGCTTTTTTTTCTTGATCCCCTTTCTTGTAGGGATCCCTTTCCTTTATATAATCATCCAGATTGCATCTTGGCCTTCCACTTGGACGGCCAAGGCTTTTTCTTCATATACTTGTCCTATCAGGGCCTTACTAGAAAGTTTCTCTATTAGATTGTGAGCTGTGATGACACTATTCAAGGGTCATTCCACCATTAATGTGGCCAGTTAAGTGGGTGTCGAGTATTGAATGCGGAGGTGATAGATGCTTTATTTGTACCCTTCCTTCACCCACTCAACGACAAACCTTCATTCCTTTCCTCGATCATGTGTCTGTGGTCTTCATGGCCAGACCTCGGCCCTTCCAGGAATGTACCCGTATCCTTAGGCACACCGATCTTCTCGAGTTTTGTGATTGCGTTATCATGTTTGCTCTGAGGCTTCCTTGACAAAACCTTCCAAGGTGTGCCCTTTTGGTCTTGACCTCTTCCCGTTTATTCTTATCCTTGGTTTCCCATCCTCCCACAGTTATATATATTAATAAAAACCTATTTAAATGACTTTATTTTGATTTGGGCAAATAGACCAAATTGACTTAATTTGATAAAATAGAGACTCAATTATTAAAAACTAAATTTTAAGGACCAATTTAATTACTAGACTAAATTGAATTTTAATCAATAAAATATTTAAATTTTATTTCTTTATATTTAATTATTTGGAGAGAACTTAAAAAAGAAATAATCTTGATTAATCTAAGGAGGCAAAAGAAAACAATAAACAATAAATTTATTGACGTATCAAAATTCTCTCTTTTAGAACAGATTATATTTAATGAGAATATTTTGTGAAAAAAGAAATTTATCAAAAAAATAATTTTATTTTTCTAACTTTTCACATAACCAAAAATAATATTTTTTATTTATTACCTTTTCTTAATTAGTGATTTATTATTTTAATAAGAAATTAAAATGATTTTTTGTTTTTTCATTTTTACGTACTTTAGTCAACTTTTATTTTAGAACATAGATGAACATATGCTATTTATTGGGGGTTTGAGGACAGCCACCCCTACTAGACCATGCCCGAGGAACCTATGAGCCAAGTAGGTAGATCCCGCAAAGGAAAACTTGGTATAGCTTGAAAGAAGGGTTTGAACGAGGGCCCTTAAATAGCCCAAGGAAGGTAATCGCCTTGGATGTGATTGTCCCGAAATAAGCGAGAGGAGCCCCATCGCTGGCTTAGAGGCATGAGTTGAGGGATGCAATCATGGCTAGTATGGAAGGAGAGAGAGTGGGAAAACTTGTTAAGGAAGTAACCATTACCTTTGCATTGATTGCACTGCACCAACCAAGTTAGTAACATTAATGGCTGAATGACACCTTAATAGTTTCATAATAACCTGTAGTTCACTTAGAACTTCCTCCAAAGGTGGGATGAGACAAGTATCTGAGGGAAATCAAGCACTCTCTAGATGGAGGGTCAAGATGAAAGGGTAGCTACTATAAGAGGGGAGAGATTCTAGTGAATAGGGATCAGAATTTGGAGATTTGAGAGAGAAATAATTGGAACTTGTAACCCTGAAGTGTAACAAGCTCCTTTTGTTGAACAAGGAACATTAATACAATCATTTTACTTCCATCTTTCTTGTTAGTTTTATTTTCTTTCCATTTGGATTTTTTTCTCTGACTTTAGCCCTTTGGATTAGGAGCTCATGTGTTAGTCCACTATATCCATCTCTTCAAATTAATTGTAGTGGGCTTGTCCCCAAAGCCCACTTTTTTTCCTTTTGGGCCTTTGCGTTTGTTTTTGCCCCCACACACTATTAATTCTAAAGTAATTTTATTGAGGTTCTATTTCAAAAATTAGTTTTAGTTGCAAAATATTGTAGTCATACCAACTGTATTCATCTTTAGCCTTACACAACTTGAGTATCACATGAATTTGTTGAATTTTTCCATGTATGCATAATTGTAAAGACAAAGCTACGGAAGAACTAATTTGGATGTACTATTTTTTGAGAACTAAAATGTAACTTTTCAAATTTCGGAAAATAATATAAAACATTACCTAACATTTAAACCTTACATTTTTCACCTAGAGTATAAAACAACACATAGTATTTTGCTCACACAATTTTCACGTTCTAAATTGTATGTCTAGAATTTCATAAGTTATTTTTTAGATAAGTAATGAAAAATGATTTGTTTAGGTTACTTGATTAATGCATCTTTGCAATAAAGATGTAGTTTTTCACTATTTAAATTTGACTTGTATATAATAATAAATTATGAAAGAATGATTTTCATTGGTTCAAAATGAGTTCAAAGTGAGCATGAAAGTTTTTTTGAACTAAAAAATAATTAATTTAGATTGTAACCGAAGAAGATTAATGAAAACCAATTAAAATTTTAATTCTCATTGGTTCAGTTGAAAGACTTTTGTGATCGTGTACGTATTGGAAGATCATGAAAGATAAATGTAAAATTTCTAATTATAAAAATCAATTACTTATTTTTTAAAATAAAAATGTAAATTGATAATTTAGAAAACTAAAGTCAACATCAAACTCGATCTATATATGGTACAGGAATTCATATCAAATTATTGACACGGGTTCTTTACTTCTTCAATAAATTATTGCTAGTACCTCCTTCTATCTTCAAAATCACATAGTTCCATCAATTCTATCACCGGAACCATCATCAACTTCAAACCATAATGGTTTTCTCTCCATAAAAGTGGTAAATGATATAGCAGCATTTGGAGATGCTCTACCAAATTCTTGCAACCTTACAAACCTTTTATTCTCTGGGTTCTGACAAGTAATAGTCATCTTTTCCAATACCTTTCCGTTCTCAAGCAAATACTTAACCAATTGATCAGAAGCTCTTATCCTCCAAACAAAACTACTGATCTCCACTTTCTTGAGATGGTGAGTTAAACATGAGACATTATGTTCCAAAGTCTCCTGCAAAGATTCACACTCTTGATTGGTATATCTTAGATATCGATTTCTCGTTCTCTACATGTGAGTCAAAATGATAAAAGTTAGTTTATTTCACAATTATGATGAATATAAAGTACTTGAATCAATTACACACATATATAACAGTATTTTAAAGTAAAAAAATCTGATAATAATATCATAATTGATAATTCAACTAAATTTAAATAATTAGAAAATAATCAAAAGATCAAGCCAAATGGCAATTACAAATAAGAAGCAAGTAACAGTGAGCTTTTATACCTCAAGAATTTTTCTTTATTAATAAACTGCAATAATGCTAGTTTTTTTTTTTTTTTTTTTTTTTTTTTTTTTTTTTTTTTTTTTAATGTAGGAAACCTTTCTAAAGTATAAAAAATTTGGAATCTCTCTCTCTCTCATATTTTAGAAAGAAATCTTTAAATAATGAGTTTGTGGTGTACCTTTGCAGTAAAACCTCATTTTCTCTTCAGTGTATGTGTTTTTTTTTTTTTTTTTTTTTTTTTTTTTTTCTCAATATCACCATTCCCCAATAAACCCATAGTAATATTATTCTTCTTTCCATTATGACAAAAGTTTTTGTCTTGAAAATGACACAATGAACAAAATGTGCTTAAGAATGACAAGTAAAACAGATGTTTTTACATTTAAGAAAAGAATATATAAATAACCTTTATTTCAATATCACCATAACCCCAATAAATACTTAGTATATAACCTCAATCTTCTTTTGATTATAACAAAAGTTTTGTGCCTAAATATGACATGTGTAGAACATTTTTTTTTTTTTTTTTCATTTATAAATAACGACAGATAATGATTTTGATGACATTTTTCAATCCTAAACAATGATGGCAGGTCCTAATGTAAAAAAAAAAATAGGCAAAAATGAAAAATTGGCCCTCTAACTTTCACTCTTTTTCATTTAAGTCCTCTAACTTTTAGTTTTGTCAATTAAGTCCTCTAACTTTCAATTTTTGTCAATGCAAGATTCCGTTAAACTCCATAACTGGGCTGCTTAACTTTCAGTTTTTTTTTTCTTTTTTAAAATTTCAGAATTAAAAGAAAAAAAAATCTGTAAAAAAAAAAAAAAAAACCTTTTAAGGGGAACAACGACGTTGTTCCCCTTACCTGAAATCAAAACCGAGGAATCACTCGGTTTTTTAGAAGGGGAACACATTTAAGGGGAACATGTTTTTGAAAATTTTTTTAAGCATCTTTATTACTTTTGTTGTTGGGGAGGTGGGTTCATCAAATTGTAGATCCCACCAGATTGTAGCAATAGAGAGATTGAAAGCTTTTTGGATCACGTGGTGATGCAGTCTGATGCCATTCACTTGCAATATGGTGTGATCCTCGATTTCAATTTTTTTCTTTTAATTCCGAAAACGAAAAAAAAAAAAAAAAAAAAAAAAAAAAAAAAAAAAAAAGACTGAAAGTTAACGACAGCTCTAACTGGGGGGTTTAACAGGATCTTGCATTGACAAAAATTGAAAGTTAGAGGACTGAATTTACAAAACTGAAAGTTAGAGGATTGAAATGAAAAAGAGTAAAAGTTAGAGGGCTAGTTTTGCATTTTTGCCTAAAAAATATATACAATAATTACTTGAATATATATCCTTTTATAACTGAGTGTAAGATATTGTCATTTACCTTATCAAAATCGATGCGAAGTGCTTCTAAGATTGGTGAGTAGCTGAGCAACTAGAGTAGCCCTGTCATGTTGCGTTGAGTCAGTACTATGCTCAAAGTCAAGGACTTCAATCTAAGGAATGTAGGAGGAAGGCGTCCTTCTTTATAAGTCAAATGAGATAGGTGCTGAAAATAGATCAAAGAAACAAGGACTTATGAGTACGCATATCAATTACGGTTATATCAACAATGCTATGCTAGAGTCATGTTCCCAAGGAGAAGGACATAGTACCCTCCATATCTAGTTGTAGACAACAAGTAAAAATATTTGCAAGATATATATAATCTTCAATAGATTGAAATTTTGCAAGTGATGACAAAGTTATTGATGGCAGATAGAGAATATAGTGTAAGTCGTATATAAAACTATTAAATATTAGCTATGATATATTCTATGTTGAATATGCTTGAATAGATGCAAAAGAGGGAAGCATAAAATAAGAACATAAGAACACGTACACTAGGGTTACGTGGTTCAGCCTTACGGCCTATGTCCACGGAGCACACTGTTGTATATATAGGTATATACAAGGATAGGTTGTAATAATGATGTTTAAGTTTGGAGAATACTGTTTCATAAAGTGAAAATTCAAGTTATGGAATTTTCTAAGTGAAAATTCGAAATATAGCATTTTCGATCAGTCGAAGCTTTGGCTCGATCAATCAAAATGGTAAAGAAAAAATCTTGGAGTTTCTGCCTGGTTCGATCGCTATTCGATTCCTATTTGATCGATCGAAAAGAGCATTCGATCAATTGAAAGGACCTCTTGACCGATTGAAACACAAAAACTGAATTTTCTGCAGAATTTTTCTGATGAATGTTTGGAAATGTTGAAGAGGTTTCAAGCCTTGTGAGCGGTTTTATGAAACATTTTAACTCTCTATATGTACCTTTTGATGAAATATAACTCTATGGGTATAAATAGAGGCTTATGTTCACTTGAAAAATAGTAAGTTAGAGAGAAGCACAAGAAATCCTATGATCATTCTTTAGAATTGCTATCTGTAGAACCCAAAATCTTGGTTGTATTCTATGGACAAATTTGCGATAACCCTTTAGCAACAATAGTGTAGGGGGCAAATATTGTCTAAGGAAAACAATATTGTGCCTCCAAGTTATCTTTTTTCTATTTGTTTTTTGTGTTAAGCTCGTTCTTCCATTATTACTTTGTATAATATCCCCAAAAATCTTAGACAATATTTCCTATGATGGAAGGAACAAGTGATGTTTCAGCGTTGAAGATGTTGAATCATGAGTTGGTGAAATTGGATCACTTTGATGGAACCAATTTCTCTCAATGGAAAGACAAGATGAAATTCCTACTTACTGCACTCAAACTCTTCTATGTCTTGGACCCAAATTTGATGTCTTTTCCTATTGCGAGTGATGAAGACACTGATGAGATAAAGGTGCAAATAAAGAAACGAGAGGAAGATGAACTGATTTGTAGATGACACATTCTCAATACTCTTTCTGATCATCTCTATGATCTCTATACATCAATGAAGTCACCGAAGGAGATTTGGAATGCTTTGGAGGCAAAGTACAAAACTGAGAAAATAGGTACGAATAAGTTTATTATTCAAAAGTATTTTGATTATAAAATGCTTGATAATATCTCAGTTTTGGATCAAGTACATGAGTTATAGATTTTGGTCAATAAACTCCATGATTTGTCAATCAATATTCCTGAATCATTCCAAGTGGGTGCAATCATTGCGAAACTCCCACCAAGTTGGAATAATTTTAGGAAGAAGTTTCTGCATATGTCCGAAGATATCACTTTAGAACAATTCAGACAACATCTTCTAATTGAAGAGGAAAGTCTGGTTAGAGATGTGACTAACACCGATTCTAAAGTGAATGTAAACAATATGATCAATGTTCAAAGTGTGAGTTTGAGTAAGACCAATAAGTACTTGAAAGTGAACAAAAGTGGGAGTGGCTTCAAGAAGAACACCTTCAATAATCCCAACAAGGACAAGAAGAACTAGGCTTGTTTCCATTATGGGAAGAAATGCCATTACATTCGCGAATGTAAACTCTTAAAGAATAAGAAAAAGGATGAAGAACGCAATGCCATTTAAACGAATGTCATTAAGGACATTGTTGCTATGGTGAGTGGCATACATATTGATATGATCACTGAAGTTCATATGGTTGTGATTGCAAATCAATTTGATTAGTGGTTCGATTTGGGTGCAACGGTGCATGTGTGCAACAACAAAGAGCAATTCAGGACTTATGACGAGTCTTCCATAGAACAACAAGTGCTGATGGGCAACCACAATAAAGCAAAGGTTCTTGGAAAGGGATGTGAAAATGAGTTTCGACAAGATGCTGGCCTTGACCAATGTTTTTCATGTACCTGATATCAAGAAGAATCTTGTGTCTGCCAATTTGTTATGTAAGAGTGGTGTAAAAGCTGTAATTGAATCGAACAAGTTAATCTTGTCCAAGAATGGAATATTTGTAGGAAATGGATATGCTACTGATGACATGTACAAATTAAGTATTATTAATAAAGAAGTTTCTAGTTGTGCTTATTCTTCATATTTGTGGCATGCTAGATTAAGACATTTAAATTTCAAATACTTGAAGTTTATGTCAAAGCATGGTA
This sequence comes from Quercus gilva, assembly GCA_023621385.1. Lineage (NCBI taxonomy): Eukaryota > Viridiplantae > Streptophyta > Magnoliopsida > Fagales > Fagaceae > Quercus > Quercus gilva. Next base: position 28,776,777 of record CM042476.1, read on the forward strand.
TGATTTCATATAAGCATGATGATGAAAAGAAATGTGAAATTTGTATTCAAGCAAAGATGACAAAGAAACCTTTTTCTAAGTTGGATAGAAATTCTATTATGCTTGAACTTGTACATTCCGATGTATGTGAATTGAATGGTGTATTAAGTAGAGGAGGTAAAAGATACTTCATTACATTCATTGATGATTTCTCTAGATTTACATATGTGTATTTAATGAGAAATAAAGATGAATCCTTTGACATGTTCAAACGTTATAAAACTGAAGTAGAAAATCAAAAGGATAGGAAAATAAAGATCCTACGAAGTGATAGAGGTGATGAATATTTTTCTAATGATTTTTTTTATGTTTTGTGAGGAACATGGTATAATACACCAAAGTTCAGCCCCTAATACACCCCAACAAAATGGTTTGGCTGAAAGAAAAAATAGGACTCTTGTAGATATGGTAAATGCCATGATCTTAAGTGCAGAGCTCTCATTTAATATACGGGGAGAGACATTGCTTACAGCATGTCATGTGCACAATAGAGTACCTTCCAAGAAGATTAAAGTATCTCTATATAAGTTATGAAATGGAAGGAAACCAAACCTTGATATTATTAAAGTGTGGGGGTATTTAGCCTTTTATAGAGTGGTTGATCCAAAAAGAACAAAGTTAGGACCAAGAGCTATAAAAAGTGTATTTGTAGGTTATGTTGAAAATTCAAAAGCATATAGATTATTAGACTTAAGCTCTAATACAGTGGTGGAATCAAGAGATGTTGAATTTATTGAGGATAAATTTAGTAAAGATTCCAAGGATGCTTTGATACCTACTCAAACACAACAAGGTGACCCTAATCCTGATAATACTTTGGGTGGTACTAAGAAGATTGAAAGTGGTTCACCAAGTGAACAAAGAAAGAGTCAAAGGATAAGAAAAGTAAAGGATTTTGGTCCAGACTTCATTTCTTATCAAGCTCAATTGTTTCTTGTTGAAGGAAATAGACAAGTGGTCCTAAATAAAATACCCATTGTGTTTAACACAGAGGATGATCCTAAATCATATGAGGAAGCTATGGCTTCTAAAGATTCAGCTTTCTGGAAAGAAGTTGTGAATAATGAGATGGACTCAATATTATCCAATAATACTTGGGTCCTAGTGGATCTACCTACTAGTTCAAAAATTGGTTGTAAATGGGTATTTAGAAGAAAATATAATACTAATGGATCAATACAAACCTTTAAAGCAAGGTTAGTGGCAAAAGTAAAGGATTTTGGTCCAGACTTCATTTCTTATCAAGCTCAATTGTTTCTTGTTGAAGGAAATAGACAAGTGGTCCTAAATAAAATACCCATTGTGTTTAACACAGAGGATGATCCTAAATCATATGAGGAAGCTATGGCTTCTAAAGATTCAGCTTTCTGGAAAGAAGTTGTGAATAATGAGATGGACTCAATATTATCCAATAATACTTGGGTCCTAGTGGATCTACCTACTAGTTCAAAAATTGGTTGTAAATGGGTATTTAGAAGAAAATATAATACTAATGGATCAATACAAACCTTTAAAGCAAGGTTAGTGGCAAAAGGCTTTAAACAAAGGGAAGGAGTAGACTATTTTGATACCTATGCACCGGTGGCTAGGATCACGTCTATTCGTGTGTTGTTAGCTCTTGCATCCATATACAAGTTGATTGTACATCAAATGGATGTTAAGACAGCTTTCCTAAATAGTGATCTTGACGAGAAAATTTACATGGAACAACCTGAGGGTTTTGTACTTCCTAGAAATGAAATGAAAGTTTGCAAGTTAGTCAAGTCTTTGTATAGCTTGAAACAAGCTCCAAAACAATGGCATGAGAAGTTTGACTCAGCAATTTTGTCAGATGGCTTTATGCACAATAGTTCCGACAAATGTATATATTCCAAATGTGGATGATATGCTCATATTTGGTACAAATATGAAAGGTGTATGTGAAACTAAAAAATATCTTTCTTTTGTGTTTCAAATGAAAGATTTAAATGAAGTAGATACTATTTTGGGAATCAAAATTAAAAGACATAGTGAAGGATTTTCATTGTGTCAATCTCATTATGTTGAGAAAATGCTTCAAAGATTTGAACATCTTAATATAAAGGAAGCAAATGCACCTTTCGATCGGAGCATAAAATTGGGTGAAAAAACTGGAAGAGAAATTGCACAACTCGAGTATGTTAAAGCTATTGGTAGTATGATGTATGCTATGCATTGTACAAGACCAGTCATATCGTTTTCAGTGGGCAAACTTTCTAGATTTACAAGTAATCCAAGTGTGGATCACTAGAAAGCAATTGGTAGAGTTTTTGGTTATTTAAAGAAAACCATAAGTTTGGGACTCTTTTATTTTAAATTTCTAGCTGTGTTAGAAGGTTATTCGGATGATAGTTGGATTACTAGTGTGAGTGATAACAAATCCACGTTTGGTTGGATATTCACTCTTGGTGGGGGTGCCATCTCTTAGGCATCAAAGAAACAAACGTGTATTTCTCATTCCACCATGGAATCAGAATTTATAGCCTTGGCGGCAGCAAGCAAGGATGTAAAATGGCTAAGAAATATGTTGTTAGACATAGAATTGTGGTCATAACCAATACCAGCCATTTCGGTGTACTGCGATAGTAAAGCCACCTTGGGCAAAGCATACATTAAAATGTATAATGGTAAGTCTAGACATATAGGTCTAAGACTTGATTACATAAGACAATTAATAGAATCTGGTACCATTTCAATTGTCTATGTAAGGTCAAATAATAATTTGGCAGACCCTTTAACCAAAGCATTGTCTCAAGATATGGTTGGGGTAACATTCATTGGAATGAGACTAAAACCATTCTTTTAAGAGAATCACCAATAGTGGGAACCCAACCTCGAATTGATTTAATCTAAAGAGGTTTAAAGGGTAACAAGCTATTGATATGTGGTTAATAAGAGCACTAATTTTTGTGTCTCATTCAGGATGGATTAGTGTAAACTGTAATGATGAAATTGAGGATGAGTTTTACACTCTTAATGAAGTTCATAAAGTATAAATGTCTGTGTAACAGGGACATAAGAAGGAACTTCATCTTTGTGAACATAGAAGTGGTGCCGCTTCTTGCAAGAGTAAAGGGTTTTCTCTTGTAAATGTTCACTAAACCGAAAAGAGCACAAGACCATAATAGTGCTAACAACAATGAATTTCTAAATGTGTTGTGGATGTTCTCATGTGTGTGTTGTTTCCAATTTCAACACATAAGAGTTTTGATTTAAGCACCAAGCCACCATTAACTTTGTTGATTTCTTGAGCAATTACACTAAGGGGAGGTTTAATTTGAAAAACACCTTCCATTATGCATGATAGAGTATCAATCAAGTGAGACATATATTATTACAACCTAGCAGGAGATTGTTGTATATATAGGTGTATACAAGGATATGTTTTAATAATGATGTTTGAGTTTGGAGAATATTGTTTTATAAAGTTAAAATTCAAGTTTTGGAATTTTCTAAGTGAAAATTCGAAATATAGCATTTTCGATCGGTCAAAACTTTGGCTCGATCTATTGAAATGGTAAAGAAAAAATCCTGGAGTTTTTGCCTGGTTTAATAGCTATTCGATTCCTGTTCGATTGATCGAAAAGAGCATTCGATCAATCGTTCGATCAATCGAAGGACCTCTCAATCAATCGAAACACGAAAACTGAATTTTCTACAGAATTTTTCTGATGATTATTCAGAAAGGTTGAAGAGGTTTCAAGCCTTGTGAATGGTTTTATGAAACATTTTAACTCTCCATACGTGCTTTTTGATGAAATATAACCATATGGGTATAAATAGAGGCTTATGTTAGAGAGAAACACAAGAAATCTTGTGGTCATTCTCCAGAATTGTTGTCTGTAGAACCCAACATCTTGGTTGTATCTTGGAGACAAATTTGTGATAACCCTTTAACAACAATAATGTGGGGGGCAAATATTGTCTAAGGAAAATAATATTGTGCCTCCAAGTTATCTTTTTTCTATTTGTCTTTTGTGTTAAGCTTGTTCTTCTATTATTACTTTATATAATATCCCCAACACACACAAGTAGAATTATGCTTGAACCTATGCTAATGAGCTAATATATCTCCAACAAAAACAAATTAAAATGCAGAACTGATTGTAATATACCTACAAGAAGTGGCTGGACAAATATAGAACTTCAACATTATACAAAGCATTGACTAAAGACAACATAAGACAACCGTCCTCTTCATATTTAACTCTATTGGTGAAGTGAGTTAAAGCTTTGTTCAATGATGATAAATTCTGTAAAGAGTATCCTTTCAAAGTAGGACCACGATAAGATAAGCACGAAAGATTTGGTGTAGAAATCTTGAGCTCGCCTCAAAATGAATGCTTATGGGCGGTGTTCAAGAACTTTAGATTCTTAAGATTAGCAGCTTTGATGTCAATAACATCGAATGGTCGACAACGCATATAGCAGTTTTTCAACAAGAAGTTTTCAAGGTGTGGACAACATAAAATGAACTTTTCAGTTTCACCAAAAGTTCACCCACATAATTCTGAGTTTTCAAGATGTAGGGTTCTCACCATGGCTAAACTCTTTGAATCAAGATAACTTATGCTTGAGTCAACCAATGTCAAGTTTATTTCAAGGAAAGACCTACAATTAGCGAAACAACTCAACAATTCAAATGCCTTTCCATTCTCAAAAGACTTAAAGCTAATGATATCAAGATCAAGCACGATGACCCCACAATTCTTGACCACCAAGAGTAGTGGTTTAAGCACATGTTTACGAATTCCATGACACGAGAAATGGAAACATTTAATATCGAACCCATCTCGAAAACTTAGCACCGACTATGCGAATCTGATGAACCTGTCTTTTGATTCAGATGGGGTTTGGTCGAAATTCAAGTAAGGCATCGATTTCCAAACGCGTCTCCATCTTCTTGACAACCGGCTTAGTAGTATGACGTCTCTGGTTTCAAGGAAGGAGAGGATATAGTGAAGAATATCTTGTGGCAAATTGCTGAGTCTGTCATCGACATTAACCATATGGGTGGTGGTGTTTGAAATATTCTTTGTTGTCCTTGTTTTCTTGGGTTTAGACTCCATTGGTGAGGGATGTCACAGTTGTTTTTGAGAGAAAAAGATTCGAAGGGAGAGAAAGTAGCTGCGATCGGATTAAATTTGCTATAGAGATATCTTTGTTTATAGCCTAATGCTTTGGGAAGCATTAAATAGAAAAGTTCTTAATAAGTTATAAGTCATCTAGGTTCTAACTGAACGCGGATGACTTATTTATATAATAATCTATATAATAACTAATAGCTGAAACGTTTGACTTTTTATTGACCACGTCTCATTGCGCCACGTTGCTACATAAATTAATGCCACGTCTACCATTAAAAACATCATCGGTTGTGTCTTTTTGGGATCTTAACTTACGGTTTAGTTCAGTTTTGTTTCAAAACACCTTTTAAGTTTTAACTATAAATAACACAAAGAGCTCTCAAACGGATTCTATTCTACAAAAAAAATAGAACCACCACATCAAAAAAAAAAAAAAAAAACACAAAACCATGAAACGCCGAGATAGAGATAGCAATTTGATTTTGAGGGTCCTTCACCATTCTCTTTGATTTTCGAGTTGTGGCCTACTTGCTCTCAAACATTAATCTCCTCCGCCCATAAACACCGCCTCTGATGGGTTCCTACTCTTTCTTTGATAAAAAAAACTTCCTCCACCCATAAACAACACCTCCGATGGGTTCCCATTCTTTCTCTGATTTATTTAAAAAAAAAAAAAACAAATCTAAAAGGTAAATTAGATTTGTTATACATTTTCAAAGATTCTGATGTGAGGAAGTTTTTTTTGATAGAAATTAGGGCTTCGAAAATAGGATTCTGATGTGACTTATTAAATGTTTTTGTTTATATATATATATATATATATTTTTTTTTTTTAATTCGTCTCTTTGGATTTAAATCATTTAGTTTCTTTGCAGAGATAAAGTGAAATTTTTCACAATGTAGAGACTCTAATTTCATCATAGCAAAGGTATTAATTTCTTTTTCTAATATTCTCTTCAATTATGGTTTGTTGTCAATTTAGGAATTTTAGTTCATACCCTTTTTCCTCTTTATTTATTGATATGAGGGAAAACCCTTAGAAGATGAAATCCTATCTAAGTATTAATGGTTAGTGATCTTTTAAACTTAATCATGTCACTTTAATTTTCAAGTTTTGTTTTCCCTTTTATTTGTTCTGTTATTCGTAAGGGGGAGTGAAATTGAGGAATTCTGTTGGTTTGATCTACTTTTGGTTTTTTGGGTTGCTATGGTTGGCCTTTGGTTCAACGCCCTTAAAAAGGGGTTTTTAGCAAATTTTTAATTGTGTAGTTTCGGTATTTGATGTCCTCCACCATAAGAATTCTTAGTTTATGCTCTATTTGTATTAATATGAGACCTTTATTATTATTATTATTATTATTATTATTATTATTATTATTATTATTATTATTATTATTATTTGGATTTAATTAAAGTTTCTAGGTTATCTCAAGCTTTGGTTTCATGTTTAGTCTCTATTTATTTTGTATTTTAGTTTGATTTGAATCTTCTTTAAGAGTAGCATTTAGATTTTTGAGGGTTTTGTTTGATTCTTTGTTTGGTTGCAGACCCCAGCTTCTTTTCCAATGTCCTCCTTCAGTAACCCATGGATTATTTTTTGCTTTCTATTATGCACAGCGAAAGACCAAATCTATATAGTTTAGAAGCTGTTTGCAAATTCCAGCAATAGCAAAGTGAAAAGGTAGAGCTGTTTAAGATAGAAATTATGAGAAAATTTTACTAATGATAGAAGATTTTTTGCTGCGATTATTTAATGCAAATTGTTGGTATGGGTTGCAGGGATAAGAAAGCTATGAGTAATGGACACAGACATGAGTTATTAAAACACTAAATAGTTGTATCTTTTCGGTGGTTTGCTTATTTAGTTTCAGTGGGTAACTACTTATTATTGTTTATATACACTGTTTACTTTTTGTTTCCTTCTTTCCATTTTTCCGTTTTCTATTTTTTTTCCCCCTCTGCGAGAACAAATCCAGCAAAGGTTGTGGACACAAAATAGAGTACCCTTGACGCTACTGCTATTGGTAATTCTTTTCTTCACAATCATGCTATTGTTTTCTGTTTTCAATTTTAATTTTTATAATAACAAACATTTATAACTAAGGCATTGAAATATTTTGTGCACACCATGTGTTTGAGAAAATGCCTGGCTTACTCTTGCATTAGTTTGTAGCCACTTTATGGTTTGTGCATCTTGGTTTTAATTGCTACTGGTTATTGACTACTTTTTGTTATGTATCAGTCATAAGTTATGATGATACGAAAAATATTCTGTTTGTACCCAATGACCGGAAAATAATATGTTTGGCCAAGTCATTGCTGTCTACATTAAAGGATGAAGACACTCTTAGATGTCAGTTCTGCTAAATAGACAATGTACTTAATCAGTAGATTTGATTTCAATTGCCAGATTTTCAATTGATATAGAGATAATGGAAGGATGGATTGTTGTTCTTTTCAAATTTTTTATTATAAAAGCCTTATGGTCAAAGTGCAATTTGTTAACGTTACTTCAACTTTCAAGCATTCAAATTTAGATAGGTGCTTGGTAGAACTTTGTTTCTAAGGTATTTAATTCAATGCACTGAACAATCTTTTTTCTTCTTTTCTTTTTCAAAATAATGCAGTAGCTTGGTATTCATACTGAAGTTTTCAATGCTTTGTTCTTTGCTCTCTTTTTATTTTGAAAAAGTTTTTCCTGGGCTGAATGAGTTGTCTACTCTATTAAGGTTACAACTGAGACATTATATAGCACTTACATCCATTCATATGATTAACTTCTATGTTTGACTATATCGTTGTGGCAATTGAGGAATCAAAAGACTTGAAGTCAGTGACCATTAACTAGCTCATGGGATCATTACAAGCCCATGAAGAAATGCTTAATAAGAAGAAGCAAGAACCTTTGGAGCAAGTCCTACATGCAAAGCTCACCTTGAATGAGAAAGGGTGGTGTGAAAGTAGCCAAAGAGGTCGAGGACGTGGACGTGGTAGAGAGAGAAGACCTGAAGGAAAGGATGGTCAAAACTCTCCCAATTATGAAGAGAGGGGTCAAAGTTCACAATCCACAAGAGATTGTGGAAAAGGAAATTTCTCAAGACCATATAGAGGAAGGTATGATAAGTCTAATATTAAATGTTATAATTGTCAAAAATATGGGCATTATGTTTCTAAATGTAAAAATGTCGCTAACATTGTTGAGGAGAAAGCTAACTATGTTGAAGATAAGAATGAAGAAGTGGAGCAGACTTTATTGTTGGCATACGAAGGAGAAGACAGAGAAAAAAAATTGTGCGTGGTATCTTGACTCTGGTGCTAGCAACCATATGTGTGGGAATAAATGGATGTTTATGGAGATTGATGAATTGGTGGAGGGGAATGTTACCTTTGGTGACTCATCCAAAGTTTCAATGAAGGGGACAAGTAAAATTCTTATCTATTTAAAGAATGGAGATCATCAATTTATTTCTGATGTATATTATGTGTCTAGCATGAAAACTAATATTTTGAGTATGGGACAACTCCTTGAGAAATACTATGATATCTAGTTGAAAGATCGTAGTTGCTTAATAAGGGATCATCAAAATAATGTGATTGCTAACATGCCTATGAAAAGAAATAGAATGTTCTAGTTAAATAGTCAAAATGACATTATTAGATGTTTGAAGGCTTGCTTTAAAGATTCTTCTTGGCTTTGGCATCTAAGATTTGGGCACTTCAATTTTGGAGGACTAGAAATGTTGGCAAAGAGGAAGACGGTGAGAGGATTGCCTTCCATTAAGCATTCTAACTAGTTTTGTGAAGGATGTCTCCTTGGCAAGCAATCAAGGAAGTTCTTTCCAAAAGAAGCTAGTACAAGAGCAACCAAGCCATTGCAACTTGTTCATACTAATGTATGTGGACCTATCAAGCCATCATCACTTGGTAAAAGTAACTACTTTCTTCTCTTTATTGATGATTTTAGTAGAAAAACAAGGGTTTATTTTTTGAAGCAAAAATCTAAAGCATTTGTTGCATTTATGAAATTTAGGGCATTTGTAGAAAAGTAGAGTGACCATGAAATTAAGGCCTTAAGATCTGATAGAGGAGGAGAATTCACATTAAATGAATTCAAAGAATTTTGTAAAGCAAATGGGATTCACTGCCCTCTAACAATTCCAAGGTCACCACAATAGAATAGTGTAGCAGAAAGAAAGAATCGTTCAATTCTTAATATGGCCAGAAGCATGTTGAAGAGCAAGAAAATGCCTAAAGAATTTTTGACTAAAGCAATAGATTGTGCAATCTATTTGTCCAATCGTTGCCCCACAAGAAGTGTACAACGAAAACCCCACAACAAGCTTGGAGTAAGATGAAGCTTACAATTTCCCATCATTGTGTGTTTGGGAGCAATGCATATGCACATGTATTAGATCAAGAGAGGTCTAAGCTAGATGATAAAAGCAAGAAGTATGTGTTCATCGGCTATGATCCAAGCTCTAAGGGTTATAAGCTCTATAATCCGAGTATTAGAAAAGTCATTGTTAGTCGAGATGTGGAATTCAACGAAGAAGGCACATGGGATTGGAGCACCAAAGAAGAGAAGTATGATTTATTTCCTCTATTTGAAGAAGAAAAGCAAGGGAATGAAATTCACGAAGAGCCTATCACTCCACTTCCATCACCAACAGCATCATCTCCCATTCATGAAAGTCCATCATCATCATCTTTACTAGAAGGAAGTTCTAGTGAAAGACCAATAGCAATGAGAAGTCTCCTGGATCTTTATGATTCAACAGAGATTATAGATGATGTAACATTTTTTTATCTGTTTACTGATTGTGAACCTACAAGATTTGAAGAAGTGGTGTGAGACAAAAAAAAAAAAAAAAAATGGAGAAATGCTACAGACAAAGAGATCAAGGCAATAAAGAAGAATGATACATGGGAGCTTGCAACTCTTCCAACTAGAAAGAAGACAATTGGTGTAAAATGGGTGTACAAGTTGAAAAAGAATGCAAAAGGAGAGGTAGAGAGATACAAAGCAAGATTGGTGGTGAAAGGCTATAGTCAACAGCAAGGTATTGATTATGATGGGGTATATGCCCCAGTTGCTTGTTTAAAAATTATACAATTGCAAATTTCTTTAGCAGCTTAGAATCAATGGAGAATTTTCCAAATGGATGTAAAATCCGTATTTTTGAATGGCTACCTTGAGGAAGAACTTTACATTGAGCAGCCTATAGGCTATGTTGTAGAGGGGTAGGAAGATAAAATTTTGAAGTTGAAGAAAGCTTTATATGGCCTGAAACAGGCACCAAGAGCTTGGAATAGTAGAATTGACAAATATTTCCAGGTTAATGGGTTTTCTAAATGCCCACATGAACATGCGCTTTATTGTAAGGTGCATAAAAATGAAAATATCATAATTGTTTGTCTGTATGCAGATGATTTGATTTTTACAAGCAACAATCCAAGTATGTTTAAGGACTTCAAGAAAGAAATGACTAAGAAGTTTGAAATGATAGATATTGGACTTATGGCCTATTATCTTGGCATTGAAGTGAAGTAGATGGAGGATGAGATTTTTATTTCCCAAGAAGGTTGTGCAAAGGATATTCTTGAGAAGTTTGAGATGTTAAATTCCAATCCAGTTAGCACCCCTGTAGAATGTGGAGTGAAGTTGTCAAAGCATGACGATGAAGAGAAGGTTAATCCAATATTCTTCAAGAGTTTGGTTGGAAGTCTCAGGTATCTAACATGCATAAGACCAGACATTCTTTTTGGCATTGGTATAGTTAGTCATTACATGGAAGAACTAACAATAACTCATTTGAAGACTACTAAGAGAATTCTTCGCTATTTAAAATGTACATTGGATTATGGATTGTTGTATTCACCCTCTAAAGATTTTAAACTTGTTGGCTACAATGATGGTGATTGGGCTGGAGACACAGATGATAGAAAGGGTACTACTAGTTTTGTATTCTATATGGGTGATACTGAATTTACATGGACATCCAAAAAGCAGCCAATCGTGACGCTTTCCATTTGTGAAGCTGAGTACGTTGCTGCTACCTCCATTGTTTGTCATGAAATTTGGCTTAGAAGTTTGTTGAAGGAGTTGCAGATGTTTCAAGATAAAGATACAAAGATATTTGTGGACAAGAAGTCAGCATTAGCTCTTGCAAAGAATCTAGTCTTTCATGACCGAAGCAAACACATTGACACAAGGTATCATTTTATTTGAGAATGTGTTGCAAGAAAGGAAGTTCATCTTGAGTTTGTGAAGTCACATGATCAGGTTGTAGATATACTCACTAAACCACTTAAGTATGACACATTCAACAAGCTATGAGCCTTACTCGGAGTAATCAAGAAAACAAGTTTAAGGGGGAATGTTAGAAGTTAAATTTTTTTTAATTAACCTTTCATAAATAAGTGTGAGTTTCATAAGTCAATGTAGTGGGAGGTTTATAGAAGTTATGTGTGAGATTTATGAATGTAAGAGTTAGAAAAATAAATGTAGTGGGAGTTAGAGGTTGGATGGTGTGCTATATAAACTCATTCATCCATCAAGTTCTAAGCAAGAGTTGAAGAGAAATACAAAACTATAAAGAGTTTTAACTCTTCCCTCCTCTCCACTCTCTCTCCCTTTATCTAATTTGTGAGTGTGAATCTCTTCTATACACTAAGTAGTGTGTGAGTGTTTGTGAGAGTAAGTGAAGAAATGGCCATCAGTATTTTGTTTTATTTCCAACAAATACAACCAAATTAGACATTTAAAATTCCCTCAAAATAGATTGATGATAATTGTTACGACTTTGGCACGACTAGTAATGGAAGCAAGATTTGCTAGACTCTTATTACTTTGTATGGGGAGCATGTTTTGTCCTTAGGCAATCTAATTTTTTGCCCAAAATGTGGTGGGATGTGTTTTGTTCTTCCAGATGGTCTGGACCCCTATACCTTTTACAATCTCATTTACTCAGAAAAAAAACAAAAAAGCAGAAGAAGATTAGTAGTGTTAGCATATGGCTAGACTATATCTATTTGAATAAACATTATTAATTTTGAAAGCGTTTATGTAACAAACATGTGCAAAAAATCAATTAAAGACAGGGAAGGGAAAATAAGTAAATAACATTCTGGATCTTTCTAAAAAGCAATGGACTACCAATCTTTTAGCTTCATCAATAAATTTGAAACTGTTATCGAAATACTATTTATTATATAATTTGAAAATGTGACTAATTTTTATGTGCAAAATATCTGATTACGGAAATATAAAAACGTTAATGAGAATATAACGAAGAAGTTAAGACGTCATCTCATTTTCCTTATTTTATACCATTTGAAAAAATTAATAAAAATTTTTACGCTTTATAAGATATATTTTATATACACAGACAAAAATAAAAGTAGAAATTGCGCCCTCTTTCTTGATTGGTTCCTTCCCAGAACCCGAGCACCTATATAATACTCACTCATTTTAGCTATTAAGAAAATGGATTCTATTAATTGTTGGATGCCTTAGAGACATTTGTTAGCAAATCATTTTAAAAAAGTTTTAATGAGCAAAGAAAAAAAAAAAACTTAATTTTCAGACAATTTTTTCCATTTCCTATAAAAGTAGTATCAACATTTTTCTAAAATAATTCGCAACAAATGCCCTAAGAATACTTTTTAACTAGAACCAAATTTGTTTAAAAAAAATGAACCAAAATTTGTTTTAGTCTTTTTACTTTACTTTTGGTCAATTAAGTTTTCTAAGTTTCAAGTTCATTCAATTATAGTTTCTACACCAAATTTTGAGTGTCCAATTTTTTTGTTCAAAATTTTAAAATTAATTTTTTTTTCAAAATTTTAAAATAATTATTAAAAATTATTTACAAAAATATTTTTTTTTAAAAAAAATTCAGGAAAATTGATAGAATAAACTTAAGCCTTAGAGTCCTTAATGGAAGAAAAATATTTTGTGCCTGTGATTAGACTCTGTTTTCTTTTTTATTTTGGCTTTAGTAAAATAATTTTTAAAAGATAGAGATAATGTTGTAATTTTTAGGATCTTTTAAATTTTTTTATTTTGGATTTAGTGATAATAGTTTGAAATCCTATATCTTAGTGTACGCTTTTAGACCCCTTAAAACACAAGTTGTTTAACCTAGTTATTTAGCCAAGTGAATAACTTAGGTAAATTATTCAGTTCTAGGTTAACATAAGTAAATCATATCATTGAAACAGTACATAAAATAAATAACACAACGATATGATAACCTAGGAAAACCAAACCGGTAAAAAACCTAGGGAGGATTTAACCTAGCTATCCTCAAGGTAAAACAGATCCACTATGAAAGAATTGAAGTTTTACAATAGCGACTTAAACCATTAACATCCCATTGCTACCTCGAGTAGAAAACTTATTATCACAACCGTGTGACAGCTCCAAGTCCACGGACTACTTTTTTCTTGAATTCACAGCAACCACAAGTACTCCCACTTGTGTTTTCTTTAAGCTCTTTATGCAGCAACTGAAATGATCACCAAGCTCTCGACATTAATCTTGATTCTTGATAACCTTAAGTATGTATGAATGCAAACACCTCTAGATCTCACAAGAGATTCATACACACAGCATAAATAACAACTTTAGAGAGCTTTTGGGTAAAAAACCCTAGATCTATAAAAAAGGCACAAGATGCACTCTAATCTCTCTAAAAAACTTATAAAAACATTCTTAGGGTTTCCTTTATATACTAGGAGTATTTTACTTGAAACCCAATATGTTTAGTAGAGTTTAGGCTGAATTGGAATTCTGCAGAAAAATAAACTGTACATGGTTCGATCAATCGAGTCTAATTTTTGATCGATCGAGCCTTGCAAATTTAGTCCAATAAATTCTGCAATCACTCGATTCCAATTTTACAAATAAACACACTTTGAGCAGCCTAATTCTAGACTCTAAGTTTAGAACATGGTTTGTCAATATTACACATTGAAGTTCTAATACATTAGTACCTAATTCCTTAGAACCTAACACTTAGGAACTTTTAAAAAAATAATAAAGTACTCTTCTAACCAGTTTGTGTTTTTTAAATTTAAAATTATTTAACTAAAAGATAGGGGTACCCTAGAGAGTTTAAAATTTTGTGTGAGGATATTTTAGTACTCAAAATGATAAAATTCAAATAGAGAATTCTATTATTAATAGTACGTATAAAACTATGAAATAATATTAACAAAATGATAACCAGCATTTTAAATTTAACCTAGCTAGAAAGACATAATCATGATATGGACTGTGCGGGACAATGCTTGCTTAGCCCAAATACTTAAAAATAAATTTTATATCTTATTATTATGGATCATAATTATCATTAAAATTATATTATATAAAATTTATTTAAAAAGACAATTTGACATATTTAATATATATTTTTATAAATAGTGAATTTTTACATTTTTGTTGTAGTGATGTTTATGTAATATAGATCACAAACAAAAATTAGGTAAAGAAATAAAAGAAAATAATAAAGGAGTAATTGAAACCTCCTGATATAATTTAATTTACATAAATTTTCACACTTTTTGTTAGCAAAGTTAGAAAAAAAATTTAAGAAAACAACAATAGTTAGATTAGTGTATGTTTGGTGTTAGGACATATGTGGAACATGTTATGAACACATGTCATTTAGAATTGGCTTATCATTTGATAAAACACACTTTACTTATATTTGGGTAGATCTAGGATATGTTTAATACTTCAAGGAACAAGAGTTCAAGTCCAAGTATTGAAACCATGCAAATCTGTCCAAGAATCAAGTGAAAAAAGTGTTGTTCATTAAAGTTTGACAGATAACTCGACAGATGTATCTATCAAGATTTAAAATGTGAAGTTCGACAGATAGCTCAACGGCTACATCTATCGAGAATTACGAAATCAGTTTTTTAGATATGCTTTTCACGCATATCTAAGCTATGTGTTTAGGTTTTCTTTTCTCACAATCCTAGACATATATAAGGATTATTTTAAGGACCGTCTCACTGGATGAAACTTGATGCAAAGGTTTTATTTATGCATATTGTGACAGGAGACAATTTGCCCTAGTTCATCTCTCTCTTGAAGAAGCTGCTGCGTTTGTACGCCGTAGGGTTTTGTAAACATGGAGCTTCTTGATCTTCATTGTGTGGATAATTAAAGAACTTTGTAGCCAACATCCTTCTCAAGTTGTTGTGTTAGTCACGTACTGGGATTCATGCATTGATTGGTTAGTCATGTACTTGGAGTCGTGCATTGAAATGAGAGATTATCATTACATTACAAGTCCAATTGTGTATTGGGGTAAGGGTTCAACTGTAGTTTGGTATAAGGTACTAAGATTCCTTTACTTGTAACCGCTTGTTTTGATAATAGTGAATTCTCGGAAGTGGTGACCTTAAATTCACCTAGTAGGGTTTTGCCTCGGAAGTTTTTTCCATTCGTAAGCAAATCACCGTGTCAAATTTATTCTCTGCTGCATTTAGTTATTTGGTGATTTGTTTATACTACCACGTGTATTGCATGTTAAATGATTTAATTAATTCACTTGGTTAATTTACCCAAGGGATCAATACATTCTTGGCCTATCATTTGGGAACAACTTATCTAGTTTTTTTATTTTTTATTTTATTTTAAGAATAATAAGTTGATTGATTTTTTGTTGAAAGTACAGTAGCAAAAAAAAAAAAAAGTAGAGTGAGACCTGCAATGAGCAACATGTACTTGGCATTTTGGGAAAAAACCATAGCGTGAGACCCACATTCAGTTAATTGAATTGACTTTTAGCCCAAATACATAATAGTAGGACTTGAAAAAAAATAAGCTACCAAAAAAAAAAAAAAAACTCATCTATTGTCGGATCCACATGGGACTTGCAAACAATAGGATTTAAAAAAATAAAATAAAATAAAATAAAAAAGCTAAAAGTTGGTTTACAATGTAATTCCAAATGCACACAAAGTAGAAACAAACTCACAAAATATGGGTGTTTGAATCAAAAGAATTATCATTTACTTTGATAATTGTATGCAACAACAAAACGATGGTCTTTAGGTGGCAATCTAGACAATCAAGGGTATCTAGATTTCTTCGAGTATCTGACTATTTCCATAGGTATGTGCTATTCCCTCCCCCCCCCCCCCCCCCCCCAATTCCCATGCACACCAGGTTATTACAAGGTGGAAGGAATCCCTTAAGGGTGGTGGTGCGGACACGAGATACAAGCCCCCAATTACACGCACGTATAGGAGAAAGAAGATGGCCCAACCTGTGGCCTTATGGCTAGGGCCTATTAGTCATTGGGCTTGAGTTTCAGCAAGCCCAAACATTTAATAATTAGGGTTTCTTTAGGGTTTCTTTATGTTAGTTATTTAAACACTTTTTGGGATTATTGTAAGACAGTTTTGATGATTATTAAAAAAAAACGTGTGTTTTCTTTCACTGGTGCCGACTCCAGTTTTGCTTGGTGCTGACTCCAAGCAACCCTTAGATGCTGACTCCTAGGGTTTTATCTTTTATTCTATTGTTTTTGTGGTTGTCCTACGTCAGTTTTGGTATCAGAGCCAGGTTCCGATCCATTCAATACAACCGTAGACAACCACTTGAAAGCAAAACCATCAAAAGTGCAAACCAGCCAAGGATGACATTACCTTTCAAGTATTTGCCCCATGAGATTTTGAACAAGCCCAAGCCAGCCCCTGCAATCCGTGTATACCCCGCAGCCCCTCATGAGTTTTTCACCCCCAAGCCAGCAGAGAAGCCAGCGATGCCTCCCAAGCCGGTAGCCAACATCCGTGCCCGTCTCTAATCACAGAACCCACACCCGCAATCCCAAAAAAAAAAAAAAAAAAAAAAAAAAAAAAAAAAAAAAAAAAAGAGGAAGAAACAAAGCAACCCATGCAAACCCATTAGCCACCAGCCGCTAGAACCCACAAATTAACACTCACCGCCGCAAGACCCAGCCGCCGAAACCCATTGTTGACCCGCCGCTGCTGAGATCGAAGATCAGCTGCCATTGCTGAGACCGACGAGCTGCTGCCACTGCCGAGATCAGAGACAAGCAGCCACCCGCCGCTGTCTGCGCCTCCTTCGCGCCGCCACCAAGCGTCAGTCCCCTCGCCGGCAGAAGACTTCTCATCACAGAGGAATTTTTTTTTCTTTTCCAGTTTGAGTCCGTGTTTTTTCTCTTTAGTTTCAACTTTCTATAATTCCTTTTCAGTCCGTAGCTTATTTCAAGCTTTTAAAGTCCGTGTACTGTTTTTTTATTTTATTTTATTATTATTTCTTAAAATAAAAAAAAATAAAAATAAAAAAAAAAAGAGAAAAAGAAAAGAAAAGTAGGAAGGAAAGATAATGTGTTGCTACCAGCCCATTTAAGTATGGGCCTTATATTACTCTTCACAGATTCACTTTGTCCACTTTGAACCAGTCAATTGAGGAGCCCAGCACGTGACTATCCAGAACTTGGCCACTGATAGGGGTACAATTCTCACTCTCTTTTTGGTGGATTCAATTTTGTCTCATTGAAGAATAATATCTTTATATTTTTTATGTGCATGTCCCACCATACCCCGCTGGCCTACCCATTGTGCTCCAGTTAGCTATTTTATTGTTTGTGATCTCTTTCAGTACCCATTCTAAATTCAAAAAAAAAAAAAAAAAATCAATTTCTTTGAAATATCTGATTCTCATTATTAATTGTAGAGCTTATTGGAAATTGACTTTTATTTGGGCTATCTTTCAATATTGAGAATACTGTCACTACTTGACTGCGATTTATTCCTGTGCTTTATTGATCTAATCCCTACATGCACTCTTGCTTGACCTTAATTTTACATTGAGAATTGGTTACTTGAGCTTTTGTGAATCTCAATTGCAGTCATAAATATAGTGTGCATGCATCTACGTAGTGGTCGCATCATGTCAAACTCTGAACATCAATCCACTTCTGAGTCTAGGACCTCCTTAGAGCAAACCATAGATGAACTAGCAAGAAATGTCCAAAATTTAATGGATAGGGTTGGACAAATTGAAGCATCTCAACGGGAGACCATTAACCATGAAGGAGATAACATGCTTAGGCAACATAACTTCGGTTACTTTAATAGGGCTCCAAACTTTGAACCTGATCACTATAATCACAATGGCCCTAGGGATTTTGATGATAGGATGTTTAAAGACAAGATAGATGCACCCACCTTTGATGGCTGCCTAGACCCATGGGTTTTCACTGATTGGTTGCGTCAAATGGAGAAATTCTTTGACTATTACCATTGGGCTGAAAACAAGAAAGTGAGGTATGCTAGGATGAAGTTAGTTGGAAGAGCTGACCTTTTTTGGGAAGACTTTGAGGAAACCCTTAGACGACGACGTGAGCCCCCCATTACTGATTGGCTTGAGATGAAGAATGCACTCTCGAAGAATTATCTTCCGTCAACTTATAGGAGCTCCCTTCTTGAGGAATGGGATCGCCTAAGGCAAGGCAATACTCCTGTGGCTGAATATATAGAGAAGTTCAAGGAGTTCAAGAGACGAATTCAAATAGTCGAGGAAGAGGTTGTTACACTCAATAGGTTCAAGAAAGGTTTAAATGCTAGCCTACTAGGAGAGATTATCACCCGAGGAGTCACTACCTTAGGAGAAGCATATGAGCTTGCTAGGAATTGTGAGTTAGCATCCAAATCTATCTTTTGGCGACGTTCTGAGCCCCGGAGTGTTCCCACCAACCCTCAACCTTTTGGTAGTAGACCTAGACTTGCCTTACCCCCTAAGGTCAACCCCAATAGTACCCCAATAGAAAAAGAGGATAAAGGAAAAGGTGTGGTCAATGAGCCTTCAAGATTAGGCTCTCGCCTCCAATGCTTCAAATGCAATGGGGTTGGACACATCGCAGCTAGGTGTCCCTCTAGGGCCCTTGTCATTCAAGAAGGTGATGAAAAGGTTGAAGATATTGAGGAACTAGTGTATGACCCAAATGTTGAAGGAACCCAAGATGTTGAGGCAGAATGGGAAGATGATCCTAGCTATCTTGCATGCATTAGAGCCATTTCTCCCCAAGTTGATGACTTTAAGGACCTTGTTGTCCCTAGGCTGAATGTGGTAAGGTGTGCTTTGACAGAACAGAGAGACACTGATGATTGGCGAAGAAGTGCCATCTTCCAAACTTACACTAAGTGTGGAGATAAAACTTGCAAGGTTATTATAGATAGTGGGAGTTGCATTAATGCGGTGTCCTCTAACGTTGTTTCCCGCCTAGGCTTGAAATTGACTCCTCACCCTAACCCATATAAAGTTTCTTGGGTGGATACTTCCTCTATAGCCATCAAAGAAAGATGTGTTGTCCCACTTCAATTCCTCACCTATAAGGCTGAAATATGGTGTGATGTAATTCCCATGGATGTAGGGCATATCATCTTAGGTAGACCTTGGCTTTATGATTTGGATGTCACCCTCTATGGGCGATCCAATTCTTGCTCATTTATGTTTGAAGGTAAGAAGATTGTGCTTAATCCTTTAAAACCTAAGCCAATCGACATGAGCAAGAAGAAAGAAGCTCCAAAGGGGAAAGACCTGAACATCATAAGCCCTAAGGCATTCGAAAAGGTAGCAGTTCAAGAATCTATTGTATTTGTCTTAGTTGCTAGGGAAGTTCATGGAGAGGCCTGTGAGGAGCAACCTGAAGAAGTGAAATTAGTGCTCCAGGAATTTAAGGATGTTTTCCCTGAGGAACTCCCCGATCATTTACCACCCATGCGTGACATACAACACGCCATAGATTTTGTGCCTGGAGCGACCCTACCTAATTTGCCTCACTATAGGATGAGCCCTGCAGAGCATGCCGAGTTGCAAAGGCAAGTAGAAGAACTACTTAGGAAGGGTTTTGTTCGTGAAAGCATGAGCCCTTGTGCAGTCCCTGCACTCTTGACCCCAAAGAAAGATGGGACTTGGAGGATGTGTGTTGATAGTCGTGCCATCAACAAGATCACTGTGAAATATCGTTTTCCTATCCCTCGGTTGGATGACATGTTGGATATGATGGCTGGAGCAATGATCTTCTCTAAGATAGACTTGAAAAGCGGCTATCATCAAATTAGGGTTCGTTCTGGTGATGAGTGGAAGACTGCCTTCAAGACGAAGGATGGTTTATATGAGTGGATGGTCATGCCTTTTGGATTGTCCAATGCTCCTAGTACCTTTATGAGAGTGATGACTCAAGTGCTCAAGCCTTTTATGAGGAAATTCTTGGTTGTGTACTTTGATGACATCCTTATCTATAGTAAGTCTAGGGAGCAACACTTAGACCACCTAACTCAAGTTTGTACTACCCTTAGGAAGGAGAGTTTATATGGCAACCTCAAGAAGTGCTCTTTCGTCACCGATAAAGTCGTCTTCTTAGGTTTCATAGTATCCTCTGAGGGAGTTTCTGCTGACCCCCAAAAGGTTCAAGCAATTGTGGAGTGGCCTGAGCCCAAGAATATCCATGAAATTCGAAGTTTTCATGGGCTCGCTTCCTTTTACCGCCGATTCATCAAGGGGTTTAGTACCATTATGTCCCCCATCACTGACTGCATGAAGCAAGGGGAGTTTGTTTGGACTAAAGCTGCTACTAAGGCTTTCCATGAGGTAAAGCAAAAGATGACTGAGGCACCTGTCATGCGTCTCCCTGATTTTACCAAGCCTTTTGAAGTGGAATGTGATGCCTCAGGTATTGGTATAGGAGGAGTACTTAGTCAAGAGCGCCACCCGATTGCTTATTTTAGTGAGAAATTGAATGACGCTAAGCAAAAGTACTCCACATATGACAAAGAGTTTTATGCCATTATTCGAGCTCTTTGGCATTGGCGCCATTACCTATTGTCCCGAGAGTTTGTTATCTACTCTGATCATGAGGCTTTGCGCTATCTTCATTCTCAAAAGAAACTGAATTTTAGGCATGGTAGTTGGGTTGAGTTTCTGCAACGCTATTACTTTGTGGTGAAACATAGGGCGGGAGTTGAGAATAAGGCCGCTGATGCACTAAGTCGAAGGGTGTCTTTGCTATCTGTCATGAGTGTTAAGGTTACTGGGTTTGAGCGACTTAAGGATGAATATGAGTCATGCCCAGATTTTGGGGAGCTCTACGTTAGCCTAAGTAATGCCCCACGACCAATCTTGGATGATTATACCCTTCGAGATGGTTACTTGTTTAAAGCCAACCAATTATGTATCCCTCGGTCTTCAGTACGAGATTTCCTAGTTTGGGAGATACATGCAGGAGGCCTTGCAGGTCATTTTGGCCGAGACAAAACAATTGAGGAAGTGGAACGTCAATTCTATTGGCCTGGTCTTAAGAGGGGTGTTGCCAAGATAGTTGGTCAGTGTCGTACCTGTCAACTGGCCAAACATCGCAAGCAAAACACTGGCCTGTACACGCCTCTGCCTGTGCCAGACCGCCCGTGGCAGGATGTGAGTATGGACTTTGTGTTAGGTTTGCCCCGCACCTTTAGGAAGCATGATTCCATCCTAGTAGTTGTTGATCGCTTCTCTAAGATGGCTCATTTCCTACCCTGTTCAAAGACCTCTGATGCTTCTAAGATCGCAAAGCTCTACTTTGATGAGATTGTCAAACTATATGGTCTTCCCAAAACCATAGTGTCTGATAGGGATGTTCGCTTCATGAGTTATTTTTGGAAGACCTTGTGGCATTTAGTGGGCACTAAATTGAAATTTTCCACTGCATTTCATCCTCAAACTGATGGTCAAACTGAGGTGGTTAATCGTAGTCTAGGCAATCTCCTTCGGTGTTTAGTGGGTGAAGCCAATAGAAATTGGGATTCAATTCTTCCTGTAGCTCAACTTGCATATAATAGTTCTGTCAATAGATCTATAGGCGCTAGTCCTTTTGAGGTTGTGCATGGATATACACCTAGGAAGCCCTTAGATCTTTTGCCCATGTCCCCACATGTTAGGGTGTCTGAGTCTGCTGAGGCATTTGCACGACATATTCATGATTTGCATAATGAGATTCGCAAAAAAATTCAGGCAAGTAATTCTCAATATAAAATTCATGCTGACACTCATCGGCGTCATGCAGAATTTCAGGTAGGGGATTATGTCATGATTCGGATTCGACCTGAACGGTTTCCCTCTGGGACCGTTAAAAAATTGCAGGCTCGTAGTGCCGGACCATTCAAGGTATTGAAACGAATGGGCCCAAATGCATATGTCATTGACCTACGTCATGATTATGGTATTAGCTCCTCCTTTAATATTGAGGATCTCGTTGCTTATAAAAGCCCTACAGCTATTCCTGATGCCCCTTTTGATGAATCTTTGCCTAATCCTATTGATGCCACTATTCCCACCCCTCTACCCTTAAATTTACCTTATGCACATAAAGAATCTATTGATGCTATTTTAGATGAGCAGATTGTTTTTACCAAGGATGGAGGAGTTCACCGTTTCCTAGTCCGATGGCAAGGGCGACCAGATTCTGATTGCACTTGGATTACTCGAGATGAGCTACAGCGACTGGATCCTGACTTGTTGGAGTATTATCAGAGCTCTTCAGATTTCCACTCGACGGGGTCGAGTTCTTCTCACCCGGGGGGAGTTGGTGCGGACACGAGATACAAGCCCCCAATTACACGCACGTATAGGAGAAAGAAGATGGCCTAACCTGTGGCCTTATGGCTAGGGCCTATTAGTCATTGGGCTTGAGTTTCAGCAAGCCCAAACATTTAATAATTAGGGTTTCTTTAGGGTTTCTTTATGTTAGTTATTTAAACACTTTTTGGGATTATTGTAAGACAGTTTTGATGATTATTAAAAAAAAACGTGTGTTTTCTTTCACTGGTGCCGACTCCAGTTTTGCTTGGTGTTGACTCCAAGCAACCCTTAGGTGCTGACTCCTAGGGTTTTATCTTTTATTCTATTGTTTTTGTGGTTGTCCTACGTCAGGTGGCCTCAAGATGGGGGTAAAAGGTTTTGAACCCAAAATCTTATGGTTACAGATATCATGAGGTATTATGAACCACTAAGTCAACCCTTTGAGGGAGATTTGAGATTGACAGATCAATGCCTACTAAGTGAGAGTGCAATATAAAAGAGGTGGAGGAAGATCACCCTTATCGAACTTAGAGAAAGAAAAGTTTGAAAGTAGTGAAGAGAAGAAACCGAAAAAGTGAGAACCAAATGGAAAAATATTTTAGTGTGAAAAAATGTGAAACAAACAAAACCAAAACCAAAAAAAAAGGGGGGGATTTTTTTTCAAAATTTTCAACAACATACTAGAGATTGTTTTGGTTTGATCCAAAGAACAAAATATTTAAATATTGGTCAATACTAGTGAACTTATTATGGGTAACCACTATATATACATGTGTGTGGTTATGTTTTTCCTTTTTTTTTTTTTTTTTTTGGTCTAAATTTTACTAGGATATCTAACCTTTTTAATGAATATTTTAGTGTTTTTGAGCAGGAGTGGATTTTTACAAATTCCTTTTTCAAATCATGATTTTTTTTTTTTTTTTTTTTTTTTTAAGTTTCTTAATGGCTAGCAATAAGGTGTATAACAAATGTATAACGGAGTTAACCTTAAGTGGATAAATTAATATTTTTAAACCACGATAGAGAATGCCGAAGCAATCTTCTTCTAGTTGCAGGGCAAAATCCAGCAATCAATTGCTGGCTCAGAATAACTAGTCCAACAATAAGTTCAATTTTTTCGTAACATAATGAGGAAAAATAACCCAAATCACAAATAAAAAATAAACTAAATTGGAAAACTTACTTTCTAAGTTTTTCTAGAATTCATTTCAGTTCTCTAACTATACTTTCGTTCATTTCAGTCCTCTAAGTTTCAGATTTATTCAATTAAAGCATTTCTGACAATTTTTGTTAAAAGTTTTTGAAAAAAAAAAATCTGGAAAATACTTTCCAATCATTAATTGAATTTTTTTTATTTTTTAATTTTTTTAAAAAAATTTAAAAATGAAAAGTTAACAATAACTTATAACAAAAGTTGATAAAAAAACCTTAATTAAATAAACTTGAAAATTAGAGGACTGAAATGAATTTCAGTGAAACATAAAGGGTGAGTTTTGTATTTTAGCCTAAAAAAATGTAATTTGGCCCTTTATTATTATTATTATTATTATTATTATGGACTTTAGTAAACAACTTTTTTTTTTTTTAAAGAACTTCATCAAACAATT
This sequence comes from Quercus gilva, assembly GCA_023621385.1. Lineage (NCBI taxonomy): Eukaryota > Viridiplantae > Streptophyta > Magnoliopsida > Fagales > Fagaceae > Quercus > Quercus gilva. The sequence continues at coordinate 28,801,133 of CM042476.1, forward strand.
TAACCATCAATTGACACATGGTGTTACATGGTATTGTTGGGAAAATATTATGAAGTGAATAAAAAATTAACTTCAAATGTAACCACTTGAAAATAATTTTAAAGTAGTGAAAATCCTAAAGTCTCACATAGGAAATGAAAGATGTTTGGTTCTAAGTACTTAGGAACTAATGTATTAGAACTCTAATGTGTATTGTTGGCAAATCATGATTAAAACATGTTGTTTAGTCTTGTTTAGACTTGCTCAAAGTTGTATCTTTTATGTAAAGTTGGAATCAAGTGGCTACAGAAGTATTAGTGCATTTCGGTCTGACTCGATCGATCGAAGCATAGGCTTGATCAATCGAATCTCGGGCAAAATGGGTTTTTCTACAGAATTCTAACTCAGCCCTATCTCATTAAAACGTTTAGAGTTTTATGTTTTTGCCCTAGGTATATAAGGCAAACCTTAGCCACGTTTTTATGTTTCTCATATTGCTGTTTGTGTGAATCTCTTGTGAGATATGAGAGGAGCTTTCCTTCACATGAACTTAGGATTATCAAGGAGGAGATTTCTTTAAGAACTTGATGATCATTCAGTTACTGCCATAAGAGCTTAAAGATACACAAGCAAGTGTGCTTGTACTTGTTGGAGAATCCAAGAAAGAATGAGTCTGTGGTCTTGGAGCTTGTACGTGGTCGTGTCAGTAAGTTTCTACTGGTGGGTAGCAATAGGATGTTAGTGGTCTAAGTCGCTATTATAAAACTTCGATTCTTTCTATAGTGGATTCAAGTTTACCTTGAGAATAGTTAGGTTAAATCCTTCTTAGGTTTTTTACCGGTTTGTTTTTCTTGGGTCATCATATCTTTGTGTTCTTTATATTCCGCATTTTACATTGATATGATTATATGACTGTATTAACCTAGATTTGTTTAATTTGGACTAAGTAAAAACTTGACTTGTTAACTAGATTAATCCAATTTTGTTTTAAGGGGTCTAAAAAACAAACAAGTGATATTAAAGCAGGTAGCTCTTTTGATTTAGATCTTTTGATCTAAGAGTTGATCCTTGATCCCTGTTGTCATGGATAATTTTAAGTGTCTTACTGTTTTTGATTGTGATGATTTGAATAAAAATGACACTGTTGTTTTTATTGATTTTATTGATGCCTGTAAAACTCTCCGTAAGGAATTATTGAAATCTATGAAAATTTCTAAGAAATTCAAGGAAGAGTTAAAATTGGCTAATCTTGAAAAAGAGGAATTGATTGTTAGATTAGATGAATCTAATAAAAAGAATGAATTTTTGAGAAATCAAATTTCTTCTTAAGATGAAAAGATGAAAAGCTTGGAACAAGAGTTAGTTGAATCTAAAGTTAAAATTAAAAATTTGACTAGTACCAAGCTTGCTAATGATAACAGAAGTGTTTCTGTTTTTCTTAAGGCTAAAGCTGAAAAAGTTTATATCCCTCATTTCAAGAGGAATAATAAAGAAAATGCTTATTTTGCTAGGTTAGACAAAAGTAAAAGTTCTGATGTTGATGCTGAAGTTTCTAAATCTAAGTCTAAATCTACTATTAGAGAGCATAGTAAATTTGTTTTTGTGCCTACCTGTCACCTTTGTGGTGGTGTTGGTCATATTAGACCAAAATGTTCTTTGTTGAGGCAAAAACCAAAATCTAAGACTAGATTTACTGTTAGAAATACTGATGCTCATAAATTTGTTCCTGTTTGTCACTTTTGTGGTGTCTTCGGTCACATTCGTTCTAATTATCATAAATTGAAATTTAAACATTTTGTATTTTAGTCTAGGATATGTGATGATATTTCTCCTACCATAAGTCCATATAAATTATTTCATATTCTTTTGAAAAATTTGAGCTTGTTGGCTTGTGAAAGGAATTTGCAGGATTTTAGTCTTTCTCAGAAGATTGGTGTAATCCCTCAAATACACTATGCTTCACATGGATTTTCACCTACAAAGCCGAAGACTTGTGCTATATGGGTGAGAAAAGATTCTCTAAGATGAGTGTTACTGACTTGTCCCTGTTTTAATTCTTTCAATTGTTTGTGGACATGTTTTGTTTCTGTTTTTAGTTGTTTTTCTTTTTAGTTTTTTTTATTAAAAAAAATTCAAAAACATTGAAAATTTTCAAAAAGACAAAAATATTTTATTTTGTGTCTAGTTTTATTTTTCTTGAGGATTAAATGAATTATGATATCTCTCTCTTGATTTAGAACATGCTTGCCATTGTGGAGAAACTTGAATAGTATATGTTATGTAAGTACTAAGCTATTTCTAATTTTGTGTGAGTATGTACTAAGTTGTACATGTACTTATGGGTTAATTAAGAAATTGATATTTATTGTTTATGTACCCTCTAAAGCTTAGTTAAGCACTATCATGTATAGCTTTGCATTGTTCATTTAGCATAATGTGTGCTTTTTGTTCTTGGTCATAAATTTTTAAAACCAAAAAGATTTTTGTGTTTTGTATTACATATCATAGATTTGTAATCATGGTTGTCCATATTTTTTTTTACATAACATGTTTATGTACCTTATTTAGTTTTGATGAGCTTATTTATTGCACTTTACTAGTTTGAGCTTTGTAGTGCATATTGTGTTGGAAGATGTTTATAGTTTTTGATCACTTTGTCTTGATCTTGAAGTCATATGCCTTTGATTGTCGGACTTGATCTTTTTGAGAAAGGCATAAATAACCATCCCACCACTATTTACTAGCCAATCATGAACACCTTAGTGCATATTGTAAGATTTTGTGTTCGAGAAAGTGTAGCATATGCACAAAAAGAATAGAAAGTGTAGTCTTGGATTAAATGCTAAAATTGGTGTGTACATTATTGGGTTTTAATAACTTCACAATCAAATAAAATTGGTGTGTACATTATCCCAGCTATTTTTAATAAGTTTCTGATTAAATAAAATTGGTGTATACATTATGAGGCAAATCAAGAAACTTACATGATTGCAAGCTTGTTTTCTAGGAGATGTGGGAGTTATATGATGTAACTCTTTAGGTGATAGTTTCTTTTAAATTCTATGTGATGAATTTTGTAGACTTTGTGTTTAATTTTTATTCACATATCACCTCACATGTATCACAAGTTTTTACTAGTTGCACACACTACACAAATTGCTCTTTACTAAACTTGGTATATTGTATTGTGTGATCTTGTTGTGGCCATCAAAGATTAAAAGTTCCTTGATTTTGTTGCAAAGTGTGTTCAGTTTTTAAGTTTTTGACCAAATTTTTTTTCATACATCATTTGTGTTTCGGATTCACATGCATTGTATTGATTTCTGTATCCATCTTGTAATTTTGCAGTCATATCTCTCATTGTTTACACACATAACATGCATACACTTTGCTAAATTGGGTACTCAACTTGATTTAAAAATTGATTGATTAATTTTTGAGTTATATACTTTTTAGTATATGCTATTTTTATGTGTGAACTGCAAAAATATTTTTCTTAAGAGATATGATGGATAATCAATGTACAAATATTTTCTCTATTCATGCAATTGTTTATGGATCACATAGTGTCAAGTTTGCATTTATTGAAAGAGAGAATATTTTTTTCATGTGTATCCTCACCTTATCAACTTAGTTTTTAAGTTTGGTTTGTGTGTTTTTAAGTTTGGTTTGTGTGTTTTTATTTTCCTCACCTCTTAAATTTTCCCCAAAACTATTTTTCCCAAAACTTCTTGTGTTTTTCCTATTTTTATAGGGGGAGAAGCTTGTTTTTAACCTTTGTTGTTCAAAGGGGGAGTTGTCTCTATTTTCTAAAGAGTTGAATTATTTTGTGTTCCCTTCATTCTCTATTTCCTCTTGTTCTCTATTAAGTTGTTACTCTTTATTTGAGTTATTTTTGTCAATATGTGATAAAAATGGGGAGATTTAGATGAAATCCATATTGAGAATATGTGTGGAAAATACAAAAATGTTCTGTTTAGGGGGAGTTAACATTGTTTTTGTTGTACCTAACTTAGGGAGAGAATTAGTTTACATATTTATTGATTTACTGTTTTTCTGTCACACGTGCGTTTATGCGTTTGTTGAGTATTTCAGGAAATATACAAGTTGATTCAATTGAGCTACTGTCTACACTTACAACTGATGGATAGTAGTTATGATTGGATTTGTTGTAATGAGCAATTTGTTTTGTAAAGGGCTTTTACTTTGTAAACTTTGAGCTTTTAATTTGTGTTTTATCATGAATTGCCCAAGGGGGAGTAAGTACTTAGGAACTAATGTATTAGAACTCTAATGTGTTTTGTTGGCAAACCATGATCAAAACATGTTGTTTTGTCTTGTTTAGACTTGCTCAAAGTTGTGTCTTTTATGTAAAGTTGGAATCTAGTGGCTGCAGAAGTATTAGTGCATTTCGGCCTGGCTCGATCGATCGAAACTTAGGCTCAATCAATCGAATCTCAAGCAGAATGCGTTTTTCTGCAGAATTCCAACTCAACCCTATCTCATTAAAACTTTTAGGGTTTTATGTTTTTGCCTTAGATATATAAGGCAAACCTTAGCCACGTTTTTGTGTTGTTTAGATTGCTGTTTATGTGAATCTCTTGTGAGATTTGAGAGGAATTTTCCTTCACATAAACTTAGGATTATCAAGGAGGAGATTTCTTCAAGAACTTGATGATCATTTAGTTGCTGCCATAGGAGCTTAAAGATACATAAGCGGGTGTGCTTGTACTTGCTGGAGAATTCAAAAAAGAAGGAGTCCGTAGTCTCGGAGCTTGCACGTGGTCGTATCAGTAAGTTTCTACTAGTGGGTAGCAATAAGATATTAGTGGTCTAAGTTGCTATTGTAAAATTTCGATTCTTTCTATAGTAGATTCAAGTTTACCTTGAGAATAGCTAGGTTAAATCCTCCCCAGGTTTTTTACTGGTTTGGTTGTCCTAGGTCATCATATTTTTGTGTTCTTTATATTCTGCACTTTACATTAATATGATTATATGATTGTGTTAACCTAAATTTGTTTAATTTGGACTAAGTAATAACTTGGCTTGTTAACTAGATTAATCCAATTGTGTTTTAAGGGGTCTAAAAAATAAACAAAAGAGATGCTTCTATAAAAAATAAATAAATGAAAGAGATAATATATGAGTTTATATGCTTATGGGTTAGATATTGGGTTGGCTTAGGCATGTGTGGGCTAAGCCCTCTTGTCCAAATAATAATGTATTTTTATTTTATTTTTGAATCAGTAAGTTTGCGCACATCAGTTAATAACTTTGACTGAGAAAATTTTCCAAATAAAATATTTTTGTGCATACATTGCATAGAGTCAAAAGAGAGGAAAAGAGTTCGTTGAACACGGATATTGTAGAAATTCTTTTCTATGTTGTTGATTATTTTATCCTAAGAAGCAAACATCCATAAGTCTCTAGGTACCATTGAATGTGTGAGGGACGAAATTTGTTTTAAAAAGATTGTGTCAAACTAAAGACTTGATGATTAGTTCTGCATCATTCATTCTTTACGTATTTGGTGTGTGAGTTATTTAATTATTTTACAAAATTTGTATTATATACAAATTTTTTTATTATTTTTGCTTATTGAATATATTTGTGGTCTTGTTTGATGTTTAGATCGGTACTTAATTCCATTCCATTCCTTTTTTTTTTTTTTTTGGTCAGGGGTCTTGTAGCTGAATTGGTACCTCTCCATGCACAAAGTGCATGGGAGTTTAGAGGGAAAATGGTTCGAGTTGTAGAGTTAGTAGCATGTTGTAATTATTTTTAAAATTTTTTTTTTTTTTGAAGTATATCCAACAGGTACCGAATAGAAAAATGGCCCCACATATTTTTTGTTTATTACGGGTTCCGTTTGTTTATTTGGATTAAGCAGCGCGAGGAATTTGTCGTAAAAACTGACGAACTGATTCAGCAAAAAAAAGAAAAAAAACTGGCGAACTGATAAGTACAAAATCTAAAACTAAGACTATTTTGTGGCGCATTTGCCTAAAAATAATTTGAATTAATGCATAATAAATTGATTAAATGAGCCTTTGCACGCCAACAGCCCATGTGATGCTTATAGAGTTGCGAACCCCTTTTTAAACCACGATAGAGAATGCCGAAGTGATTTTCTTCTACTTGTAGGGCAAAATCTAGCAAACAATTGCTGGCTCTGAATAACTAGTCCAACAATAAGTTTAATTGTTCCGTAACATAAAGAGGGCAAAATAACCCAATTGACAAATAAAAAATAAACAAAAATACAAAACTTACTCTCTAAGTTTTTCTAGAATTTATTTCAATCATCTAACTATACTTTCGTTCATTTCAGTACTCTAAGTTTCAGATTTATTCAATTAAAGCATTTTCGACAATTTTTTTTAAAATTTTTTGAAAAAGAAAATCTGAAAAATATTTTTCAATCATTAATTGAATTTTTTTAATTTAAATTTTTAAAAAAAAATTTAAAAATGAAAAGGTAACAACAACATATAACAAAAGTTGACCCAAAAAAAAAAAAAAAAAAAAAAAAAAAAAAAAACCTTAATTGAATAAACTTGAAAATTAGATGACTGAAATTAAACTAAAAACAAAGTTAGATGACTAAAATGAATTTTGGTGAAACATAAAGGGTGGGTTTTGTATTTTAGCCTAAAAAATTGTAATTAGGTCCTTTTTTATTATTATTACGGACTTTAGTAAACAAATCTTTTTTTTTAAAAAAAAGAACTTCATCAAACAATTTAACCATCAATTGACACATGGTGTTACATGGTATTGTTAGAAAAATATTATGAAGTGTGTTGGGTTAAGATAACTTGACCCCGGTTAATGAATTCAATTATCTAAATTGATTAATTAGGTTCAATTGCATGTGAATAGTGAAGGCATCAACAAATAACCAAATAAATTAAGTGCAGCGAAAAATAAATTAGACACAGTGATTTGTTGACAAATAGGAAAATCTTCTCGCAAGGTAAAAATCTCACTGGGTGATTTTAAGGTCACCATTCCCAAGAATCCACTAATCAACAATCAAGTGGTTACAAGTATAAAGAATCTTACCAACTACTCTAGCCTATCTGGAAATACCAACCTACAGTTGAACCTTCGCTCCAATACTCAATTGGACTTAATCTTGTAGTAGCCTTCTTTCCCTTGATGCACAAATCTACAATTTGTGACTAACCCTTTGCACAAATCCCAGTACGTGACTGACTCTAGCAACTTGAATGATATTGTTGGCTGCAAAGTTCTTCACTTTATCAACAATGAAAATCTGAAAACACTTGGTTACAAAATCATATAGCGTACAAATGCAATAACTTCTCACAGAGAAAATAAGTCTCTTGGTCTTTGTATCCGTGTGTGACGATTTTTAAATTAAGTTTTATATATGTCTAAGGTTGTGAGAAAAGAAATTCTAAACAAATTCATAAGCCTAAGCTGAAATTCAGATCTGAAAAACTAAAAATCGTAGATCTTAAGAGATCAAGCTTCTGTCGAGCTATCTATCGAGCTGCCCATTAAGTCTCGATAGCAGGCATCTATCAAGCTATTTGTCGAGACTTCATGATTAATGACTTTTCTTCCCTTGTTTCTTAGACCAATCTTCATGGCTTTCAATACAAACACTTGATATGCTTTGAACAACATATTTCTTGATGTATTAAACCTATCTTAGATCTACCAAATTACAAGTAAAATGTAATTTTTGTCAAAGGATTAACTAATTACATAAAATATGACCCTAAAAAAGTGAATAGGAAATTAACTTCAAATGTAACCACTTGAAAATAATTTTAAAGTGGTGAAAATCCTAGTCCTACATAGGAAATGAAAGTGATGCTTCTAAAAAAAAAAAAAAAATGAAAGAGATAATATACGAGTTTATTTGCTTATGGGTTGTATATTAGGTTGGCTTAAGCATGTGGGAGCTAGGCCTTCTTGTCCAAATAATAATGTATTTTTATTTTATTTTTGAATCGGTAAGTCTATGCATATCGGTAAATAACTTTGACCGAGAAACTTTTCCAAAGAAAATATTTTTGTGCATATATTGCATAGAGTCAAAGAGAGAAAAAGAGTTCGCTGAACATGGAAATTGTAATGCTTTTTCTCCATGTTGTTGATCATTTTACCTTAGGAAGCAAACGTCCATGAGTCTCTAAGCACTATTAAATGTGTGAGGGACGAAATTTGTTTTAAAGAGATTGTGTCAAACTAAAGACTTGATGATTAGTTCTGCATCATTGACTCTTTACGGACTTGATGTGTAAGTTATTTAATTATTTTACAAAATTTGTCTTACATACAGAATTTATTTATTGTTTTTGCTTATTGAATATATTTGAGTTCTTGTTTGACTTCTAGATTGGCACGTTGTTCTTGTTTATATAAATCACAAAAATAATTTTTTTTTTAAATACATCCAACAGGTACCGTATAGAAAAATGACCCCACATATAGTTTGTTTATTACGTTTTCCGTTTGTTTATTTAGATTAAGCAGCACGAGGAATTTGTCGGAAAAACTGACGAACTGTGATGAGTAAAAAATCAAAAACTAAGGCTATTTTACGGCGCATTTGCCTAAAAATAATATGAATTAATGCATAATAATTGATTAAATGAGCCTTTGCACGCTGACAGCCCATGTGATGCTTATGGAGTTACGAACCCCTTTTTCAACAAGAAGAAAGAAACAAGATTAGAGTCATCATAAATGGTCAAACATCTTGACGTTATGCCCAAAAATATTTGTTTGTTTATGATTTCCAAAAAAAAACTTGCAAGCACTCTTAGCAGAACCTGTCTGTAATAATTTATGAAAAATGTTAACGAGTGTCCTTAGAATACTGGTTAAAAATTTTGTTAAAGAAAGTTTTTATGAGAAAAAAAAAAAAAAAACAATTAATGTTTTGACACTTTTTTTCATTTCCCATAAAAGTGATGTTAAAACTTTCTTAAAATAAATTCTTAACGAGTACCCTAATGGAAATGCTACGAGTGCCTTTAGTGTATTGTTTAATAATCCATTTAAAGAAAGTTTTTACGAGGAAAGAAAGAAAAACAATTAATATTTTGACAGCTTTTTTCATTTCCCATAAAAGTGATGTCAAAACTTTCTTAAAATGAATTGTTAACCAATACCCTAAAGACACTTGTTAGCATGACCCATTTATTAATCACTCTGCCTAAGCATATTCCTCACACAAATGGGAGCAACAAGCTAAATTCAAGGAAATTGTTGATTATTTTTGGCATGGTATTAATCTTGTCCAATATTTTCACAGATATATGTAAACAACTTTCTTAAAGGATGATCATTAGTTAAAAAAATTGGGGGGAATTAAAAGAAAAAGAAAAACTCTAGTGAAAAAGAAAGTAATGATAGGGTCCTTTGATGAAACTCTAGTTAATTGTATAATAGATGAAATGGAGAGAACTTTGATGTAATTTTTTTTCTATTCTCTTTTATTTTTTTAAAGCATTATTATCTATAACGATAAATATCCCCCATTAACCAATTCTTTTATGCAATATTTGTTTTTGTTTACAACACATCTTACAACTTTTTTATACAATTTAGAGTTTAGGATAATGATAATTTCTCTTAAATTATATATGTGTGTATGTTTTGAGTTTATCTTAATTAAGTCTCTTAATTATTGTATCAATACCATAATTTGGTCCATAAATAAAAATTCTTGGCTTCGCCCGACTTAAAACAAAAACTCAAGAACACTAATTAATATATATCAAATGTCAAGAAAATATATATTTTTTTATTAGAAAAAAGAAGAATAAATCTAACATATGTAGTGAGGATATTAAGGGCCTATTAGGTTTGAATTTTTCAAGTGGTTTAAAAAAATATATATAAATAAGAGGAATAATATGTCTACAACATTTTTACAACAAATTCTAAGTGACAAATTATTACTGGTTGTTATTATTGGGGCAAAAAAGTAATCTTTGTGTTAGTTTCAAATTTAAACCAATAACAATTAACCACATATGATTTGTTGTAAAAATATTGTAAAATTGTTATAGACGTAGCATCTCTCTGTAAATAACACCATGATTTATACCTTTCTTGGTTAACCCAAAAAACAAAAACAAAAAAGATAATTTTTAACGTGAAAATTCCATAAAATTTATAACTAAAGATACATAGAGGGAAAAAAAAACATCAAAAAGCAAAATCAAACAGACCCATGCACATTTGTACATAGATATAGCAACTGTCCCACAACAGTTTTATGGCCTAATAATACAGAATCGGAACATGCTAGACGTCTTCTGAACTTTATTTTTGATAGAACTGATGGAAATTCAAACTTTGACATCTTCTGCAATTTTGGAAATCTCACTTCCACATCTTCTGCATGAGTTATCATCAGAATTCTCCCTTGTACATTTGCAACACAGATTCTCCTGCTCTTCCTTTGCTTTGGACTTGACCATATAAAGCAAAACTCGTAGCACAAAAGGCAAAGCAGCTGCTATGAGGATGTACCGAAATCTAAAAGAATAATCAGCTGGCGTGACAGCAAATATGGCCGATGCGTAAGTTCCAAGCATTGAAGCTGTGGCAACCAATACTTCTAAATGAAAAGGGAAGTTATATGTGAGAGACATAATGACAAGAACCGAAGTGGAAAGTGCCACAGTGTTACAGATCAAGAAAACATAGAAGTTGGCTTCTCGAGACGCATAAATGGCCGTCCCTGCAACATGTCCTTTAAGTGTTCCATTCCTTTCAATAGTATCTTGCCAAACTCCGCCGGGAGGGTTAACCCCAGATTGAAAAGTCACTGCTGCAATTAGAGTTGCAACTATCAAGAGAATGTTTCGGACATCGCCTGCCTGGTCCTTCTTTGGGTTATATGCGAAGTCTATAAACCAGCTCTTGCTTCTCTTAAGTTTATCAAGTTGAAAGCAGCTAGCCATTAATTTTTCTCAAGCAATAACAATGTATCACTGATTGTGTTGTGTCCTAGACTTATCTATATATAATAGAATGAAAGTTATATGTTTGTCTGTCTTACTATCCGATAGTGCACTTCTCTTTTTCTTGGGCCCAAATGTTTGGTACATTGTCAAAAGGCGCACACTGTATGCTGGTATACGTGTTTCACGTGGGCTGCATGTCCACGTGATTAAAAAAATTTTACCCTACCACTCAAAAGTTTATTGCATAATGTTATTAACTGTACGGTAACATTAGAAATCTAAAAAAAAAAAAGAGTTGATTTACTTTCTATGATAGAAAATAAAAAAGAGAAAGAAAGACTTGTTTACAAGCAAATTAACCTGCAATACATCATTTTTATACCTCTGTTGTTTCGTTATATTGAGAATGTAGATGTTTTTTTTTTTTTTTTTTTTTTTTTTACTCCTTTTATTTTCTTTTTCGTATCTCATTAAGTTGAAAATTTTCTCTTTATTTAACAAGCAAACCTGCAATACATCATTGTTACATTTATCAGCTGCCAAAAATAAGTGGAGTTACATCCTTGTTTGGTAAAAATTACTAAATTAGTGTACATAATTCACAGGGACCACTAAATTTGACTCACAAAAAGTAAAGACAAACAAGTGGGCTATTAAATAATAGTCACTGGACGAGTTCAGTTCCTCTTAATTTTATTTTCATTCAGCCTAGTATAAACCCTATACAATCTTTCCCAAATGCTCTACACTACACACATTTTTCTTCTCTATTAGCTGACGGCCACACAGACTGCTTAATATGTCAGTGACTACCTCGAAGTACAAAAAGACCAATTAGAGCACAAGATTCGATAAAAAGAGTGATAGATATTACCACATGGAGTGATCTACTTAAATTTAAAATTCTCCCTTTCAAACACAAAGAACAAGCAGAACATAAACTGGAAAGGGTGGTGTTTATAAAGGTATCAAGTCCGCAAGAGAACATAAACTGAAAATCAGCCTTTGGAGATCACCATAATGCTAGAAGATATCTAGTCCTTAAGTAGTGCTTTTGATAGTCGCAGTTTTAAATGGATTAGGAGAAATACCAATGATATGGCTTGCGCTTGATGTAAACGGAATATGATAAACAATTTTTCTAAGTTGTATAATGGAGATTACATAGTAATACAACCAAATTAGATACTGAAAAATCCCTCATAATAAACAATTAAAAAAGTTGTGGGCTTGTGACTAACCTGTTGGGGGAGGAGGGATGGGGAAAAAGCAAAAAATGGTGAAAGTATTTAAGCAAACTTGAAAGAAACTGGAGCAAATGGAGTAGTGAGGGGGTCAATCAATTTAATTTAGAGCATTAACCACTACAAAAAAACACAGCTCTAGGTCCGGTCAAATAAAATTTCTTTGAGGGTCACCTATAGCTGTGTTTTTTAAAAACGCAACTATAGTTGACATTTAGCCGCGTTTTTAAACGCAGCTACAGGTAATCTATAGCCGCATTTTCTAAAAACGTGACTGTAGGTCCAGCCAAATAATTTTAAGGACCTATAGCCGTGTTTTTCTTCAGCTTCACACGTGCCCCCCCTTTCCCACCTACATCCCCACCTACCCCCACTTTCTTCTTTTCTTTCTTCTCTCTTTCTTTCTTTTTACTTTTCTCATTCTTCACTCACTCCACCCCACCATAACTCTCCAAGTTCTTTTTTTTTTTTTTTTTTTCACATCTGGGTAACTCTTTTTTTTTTCCTTTTTCTTTCTTCCTTCTTCACATCTGGGTAACTCTTTTTTTTTTTTTTTTTTTTTTTTTCTTTCTTTCATTTTTTCTTCATCTCAAGCACACTGATTTGTCAATAGATCTAGTTTTTTTTTTTTTTTTTTTTTTGTTTATTTATGTTTAGTTAGTAAGAAAATGGAGGAGATGTTGAAAATTTTGAATGAAGTGGATATTCTAGCAATATTTGATTTTGAATTTTTTGGATTTGTGCTTGAATTTGTGGTATTGTGTTGCTGATATTGTGATTATGTTTAAATGGGTTTGTGTTCTTATATTTTGGAGCACGTTGTGTATGATTTTGAATTTTCTGGGTGTGTTTGTATTGTGAGTATGTTGTGTTTGATTTTTAATTTTCTGGGGTTGTGTTTGATTTTGAATTTTCTAGGTGTGTTTGTATTGTGAGTATGTTGTGTTTGATTTTGAATTTTTTGGATTTGTGTTTAATTTTGAATTTTTTTAATTTGAATTTTGAATTTTCTAGGAAAAGAAAAACCAAGAAATATATATATATATATATATATTTTTTAAAAACCTATAGTCGCGGTTTTAAAAACGTAGCTATAGGTCCGCAGCCTATACCCACAGTTATAAACGCAGCTCAAAGCAGGTCTATAGCCGCATTTTTTAAAAACGTAGCTATAGGCCCGAAGCCTATAGCCGTGGTTAAAAAATGCGGCTATAGGCCTATTGCTGCGTTGTTTAGGCCGCGTTTGTAAACGTGGCTATAGACCTCTTTTTTGTAGTGATTCACATTCGCTTTCTACAAAATATCCTATTTTACTATCTCAAAAGCTACTTTATCTATTATACCCTACAATTTTGTAATACACTAACATCTTGTAAACACCTCATTTTGTACCCAGTTAATAAACTTTAGTCCCTGGTCCCAATGATAAGCTTTACATGTCTACAAAAGGTAATTGAAGTTATTTTGATAGCTTGGAATTAATTACAACTCAAAAGTGCTCAAATGGCTTTGAAAACAATGCTGAAAAATGACCTTTGCTCCACACAGAACTTTTGAGTGAGGTTTCTTTCCATGGAAAGTAGAAATCATAGGCTTTAATTTGAACACAAATTTTGCCTAATTTGGACTTAAATTGAGTGAGTTATGACCGTTTGAAATTGGGTCATCAAAGTTGTCAAAATTAGGGTTTCTGGGGATGCATGAGTGCATAAGGAGCATGCATGCATATGCAAGCCGCTTTCTAGAGGCCCAAAACTTCATGTTTAGGGCCCAAAGCCTCCCTCTTTGATGGGGCTCAGCTTCTATACCCTTTGGAACGTCCAAAACCCTAAAAATAAGCTTGAAAACCCTAGTTTAAACATATAAATACATCCTTATGCCTCCAAACTCAAACCCTAGCAAGAGAGAGTTTATTTTTGCCTCCATCTTCTCTAAAAAATCTATTTCATCTTCTCTAAACTCACACACAGACCTGAGCACATTTTTTAATCATAAAAAAACTCTCTTTAATTAGTTTTAAGGCAGAAACTTGTTCTCAATTGGATTTCTTAAAACCTTTTCAAAACTAATCTTGTTTTTTAGTTGTGATTCCCTATAAACTATTGAAATCTTCTATTTACCTTGATTATCTCATTGAATCTTGGTGTGTAGGCACTGGTGGGCCGATTTTCATAAGCAAGGTGAGTCTCTCTTCATGTCTTTTCCTTAATTTGGATTGTTTTTGTGTTCTTGTTATCCTTAATTTTATTTATGTGTTATATTTTCTTGGAAATATGATTTGATCTGTTTGGGATCATTTGTTGTGTCTCATCATGTTTTGATTAATGAGTTGAATGATTGGACATATTGATGAACATGTTTAGATGTGTTAAATGTTGCTCCTATTTGTTGTTGGATCCAATGCATGTTTAAGAATAGATTTTGTTTTGTTTATCTTTATTTTTCTTGATCTTTGATATCTTTATTGCTAGTTTAGGTTGTTTGGTTATATATTAGAAGCATGCTAGGTTTTGTTTGATTATTGTTTGTTGCCTACTTTAAAATTGTGTTTTTGGGTGGTATGCGTGTGCGTACTCATGTATGCGTACGCAATCTCGTGCCCAGAAACCCAGATTTAGGGTTCTTGCTATTTTTTTGTTTTAGTTAGTTTTACTCACATGTTTAGGTCTAGGATTAGTAGAATAACACGTTTTACATGCTTTGATTGTTGAATTGATAATTAAGGTTTATATCTAGGTTGAATCACATAAACATGCATATGAACATGAACATGCATTGATGCATAAGTACTATGGTGCTACGAGGTAAGTGAGGTAAGTCATGCATGGGAATAAAAGTCATCACCACTATTAGATACAAAAGAGTAAGTCAAGCCTACTCTAGGATGTATATCATCTAAAGATCACCATCACAAAAGTCCAGCCTCCATTAGTAGTTAGTCTAACTACTGCTAGCCCCAAAAACATGTCTGAAAATTATCATTGCCAACTCTAAATTTTTTTGAAAAAGAATGGGATGAGATAGAGTCTAGTAAGTAACATAAATAGTGGAGGTGAGGGGAAATGCAAGTTTCATGATGATGAATAGTTTACAAAACATGAATATTAAATAATGAAATACAGCTTCTCAAAATAAATACCATGAAACTATATAATATGATCTGTGAGCACTAAAAATATAATTCCAAAGCCATAAAATCTAATATAAGGCAAATTATCAAAAAGATAACACACTACCACATAGACCGCAATGGGAATCCACCTATTCACAACTGGCATGATATTGTCTTCTCTGGTATGTTGTCTATTGGCTCCATGAGTAGCAACCTCACCCATACCCTCAAGGTTTTGTCTCTCCCACCACTGGTAGCAGGGAGAACATGTCAAATAAGACCTCTTTTGCATGTGATCTTTTGACCCATGGATAGCAGCCTCACCCACACACAATCAAAGAACCTCTCCCCCCCCCCCCCCAATGGGCACTGAGGAAGAATGCAACATTCAAAGCGAAAGGGCACTGACCTAGATCTGATTCCGTTGTCACAAAGACTTGGAAATCAAATCGGGTGATCACCGGAAAATCACACATGGCATAGAGTTAAAACGACATATAGCTCACATGTTACATTTACTTTCAAATACATAGTTTATATCTCGGTAGTTTTAGAAAAACCTTAGATAACCCAAAACTTTCACAAAGTTTGTAAGGTTTCCTAATTCATTCATTGTAAACAAGATTTTCTATCAATTTCCCAAATAATACAAGACAAAATAAGCACCTTTAAATTTTCCAATATGCCATAAAATTCCTGAATTCCTTATCGAAGATTAAATCAAAGATGCTCATATTTTCCATGTCAACAATTCATGCAATTTCCCCATATGGATTACAAAATATGATTCACTTTGCGTATATAATCATATATATTAGGGTCACAAAACAACACTTTTTAAGAAAACATAGTTCCACATAAAAAATTTTCCAAAATGTGTTTGACTCAAAAAAAACATTTATGCAACATGGTTATTTTCCAAAAAAAATCCATTAAAAAGCTACTTACCTTGTAACCCGAAAAAGCCTAATTCTCCAAGCTCCAAAGGAGATTAGCTAGAACCTAAACAATATCAAGCAAACCTATCACAATAAGCATAAAGCTTGAAATTGTATCTAGCTACAAATTAGGAATTGCCAAATAAGCAAATAATTAGGCAAGCCTAGTATTTAACCTCACAAATAATGTATTCCACTTCCAAAGTTTCTCAACAAATTAATTCACAAGGCATAGGCTCCCATTTATAGTCATAAATCATTCAAGGTATTATCTCTAACATCAAAACCTCAACACTTAATAAGTAGTTCCCATAAGATTTATATAATATCATCAAGTGACCAATAACACCAAAATCATAATATTCTCCAAAACAAACAATTTGAATCTTTAACTAGCTCCAAATAATCAGTAAAAATTATATTCACCATCTATTTTACATTAAAAAGCCAAAACCCCCAAATCTTCACCACTTAGATAGCCACCATTGTAAAAACTATAAACCCACTCATCAAATAAATCTACCAAAACAAAACCCATACATATAAACACATGAATATCACTTCCAAATCTCATAAATAACATGGGTATCATTATCAAAGCTTAGATAAAGAAAGCCTTTAGCAAAAGCATATTAACACACCAAAAGATTAGAAATTTTTACCTTAGATAAAAGGGATGAAGATGCTTAGTGGTTCTTAAGGATTTTCCAATGATCTTGCTGGAAAAATGATGGTGGAGATGGTGGTGAGGAGTGGGAACCAATGGGAGAGTGTGGGGGGAGAGAGAGGAGTGTTTGTGAGAAAAAAAGAAAGAAAAAAAAATGAGATGTTATGAGATGAGTGGTGGGGTAGGTGGGGCACGTGGGATCCAAATAAAATTTGAACTTGCATTTTTTTTTTCAAAAGCTGGGATGTTACATTCTTCCCCTTTTATAAAAATCTCTTCTCAAAATTTTACGTACCTTGATCCTTAAAAAGGTTTGGGTATCTTAACAACATATCATCCTCACACTCCTGAAATGCCTCTTTCTCCGGGTGATTCATCCAAAGCACCTTTACCCAAGATATGGTTCTATTGCATAGCACTTGTTCCTTACGATAATCTTTACTGGAATTTCTTTATACGACAAATCATCTCCAACTTGAAGAGGCTCATGCATCTCATCACATCATAGACCCTAACATTCATCTAATCATGGCATAACATATCATCTCAAACAAGGCAGCAACATGTATCATCAAATCAAGGCAGTAACATGTATCATCAAATCAAGGCATGGATATAGGCAGCAAGCACATCATGTTATCATTAAAAGCATTTCATACACATATTCATCAAATAATGGTAAAGCTTATAAAACAAACACATGCATGTACATATGAATGCATTACCTCATTTATCTTATAGCAACTCAGCACCAATGGCATTTGTGCATGAACATGTGAATTCATGTTCATAGCATCAAAATAAAGAAAACACAAGATAAACCCTAATTCTAACATGTGAAAAGAAAACAAGCAAACAAACATGTGAAATAGAGACTTAAAACCAAGAATACATGAAGAGGGATCCAAAACAGAAGTATACATGTGAAAGCAGAAGCAAAAACAGATAAAATAAAATTAGGGTTTCTAGGCTAGTTCATGCACATGCATGAACAACCCTGCTTGCGCATAATCAAGCCTATGTGCACAGGCAAGATTATACGCATGAGTTTCTACCCAGAAACCCTAAAAACACAACAAACAAGGCAAAACTCTTAAACACAAATTCTAGCAACCTAACATGCTTTTAAAACATACAAATTCAAACCTAAGCTACATAAGCATACTAAAACATATAACAACAAGAAAATATAGTAAATAGAAAGATTAAAGCATAAAAAAGAAAAGAAAAGGAAAAGAAAAGTTTAAACTAGATACCTAAAATAAAAGCTCTTCAAATTTGATTTTTTACCGTTCCCCTCAGTCAAATCTATTCACAATCAATAAAAAGAGTGATTTGTAATATTAAACTCAAAGATCAAGGCCAGAAAAGGCACTAATCAAAAGAAAATTGACTTGAGGATGTTTTGTGAACTCCCTCTTTGATTCACTGTTTCTACTTAATCTTAGTGTTTTCCCTTAGGGTTTCTATGTGTTTTTAAAATATACCATGTAAGGCTACTTATAGTGTGAAAATAAGGGTTTGGAACGACTCCCAGACGATATGGGATTCATTCCAAACCTTAACATTAATGCAGAAAACTTGCCTTGTTTAGTTTCTGGAATTTGCTATGCATGTGTAGGATCGTGCCTACGTGAGCATGTAGAAAGCTGCGTGCGAAGGCCAATTCTTGTGTGTGCATAGCGACAGTTTCCTTGGCCTCACTTTTTCAAAAATAGATTTATTTGCTCATTAAAATTTATATTTTTCATTTTAACATTTCTTAAGTCAATTTAACATCTGATTGGGCCCTAAACCAACTTCAGATCTTAGAATTTAGCATCATTGGGGAATGGGGGCCCGAGTCTAAGGGGTACAAAATGCGGTGTCTACATAGGGCAATTCTATATGCAACTTCGCCCACCCTTTCCAAGACCTCAAAAGGTCCTACATACCTAGGGCTTAACTTACCCTTTTTGCCATATCTCAATACTCCTTTCATAGGTGCAACTCGTAGGAAAACTTTATTTGCAATTTCAAGTTCTAAAGCCTTCCTTTTAATGTCATAATAGCTCTTCTGTCTACTTTGGGCTGCTCACAGTCTATCATGAATCAGATTTACCTTTTCACAAGTCCTCTGAATAATTATTGGCCCAAGATTTTTTGTTCTCCAACCTCATCTCAACAAATTGGAGATTTGCACTTTCTCCCATACAAAGCCTCATAAAGTGCCGCTCTAATACTTGAATGGTATCTATTATTATAAGCAAACTCCACCAAAGGTAACTTACTAGCCCAACTCCCCTTAACACCCAAGACACATGCTCTCAACATATCTTCTAGAGTTTGAATAGTACTTTCAAACAATCTATTTGTCTAAGGGTGGAAAGCTATACTAAAATCCAATAGTAATTTTCTCCCACTTCCACTGGGGAATAGGGAGTGGTTGCAGCAAACCTAAGGGTCATTGGTACAACACCTTAACTTGCTGACAAGTCAAGCATTGCTCTACAAAGTCGGCAATCTCTCTTTTCATATTATTCCACCAAAAGTTTTCATGAAGATCATGGTACATCTTTATACTACCCGGATATATTGTATATGGGGAATAGTACGCTTCCTCTAGAATCTCCTTTTTAATCAATGGATCATTTGACACACAAAGTCTACTCCCAAATCTCAAAACACCATCCTTAGAGATAGAAAATTTAGATTTCTTTCCACTACGCACCTCATCCGTGATTTTCTTTAAATGTGAGTTATTGGCTTATGCCAATTTAATTCTTTCTACCAAAGTTGGTTGAACACTCGAACTAGCCAAGTATGCCTCAAAATGGTCCATAACAATCTCAATCTCCATCCTTTCAAGATAAAGAATAATTTCCCTTTGAGTGGTTAGCAAAGCTGCTGAAAAACTTGAAGGCTTTCTGCTAAGAGCATCAGTAACAATATTAGCCTCACCAGGATGATAGTTAATAGAGCAATCATAATCCTTAACCAGTTCCAGCCATCTCCGTTGCCTTATATTTAACTTTTTCTAGATAAATAAATACTTTAAACTTTTATGATCAGTGAAAATTTCTCATCTTTTCCCATACAAATAATGTCTCCAAATTTTCAAAGTAGAAACAACTGTAGTCAACTCCAAGTCATAAGTGGGTAATTTTTCTTATAATATTTCAATTAACGAGAGGCATAGGCTACAACCTTCCCATTTTGCATCAACACACAACCAAGTCCCTTATGAGAAGCATCATTATATATGACAAAAGCCCTTGTACCTGAAGGGATAGTTAACACTAGAACTGTGACCAATCTCTACTTTAGCTCTTAGAAGCTTTTCTCACACTCTTCCTTCCACTCGAATTTAACCTTCTTCCGAGTTAACGGTGTCAAAGGAGCTGCAATGCAGGAAAATCCATCTACAAATACCCTATAGTAACCAGCAAAGCCCAAGAAACTTCTAACCTCACTTACATTTGTAGACCTATCCCAATTTACCATAACTTCTATCTTATTAGGATCAACTGTAATTCCATCCTTAGAGATCACATGATCGAAGAAAACTACTTGATTCAATCAAAATTCACACATCTTTAGTTTAGCATACAACTCCTCTTCTCTTAGAATCTATAAAACAATCCTCAAGTGTTCTTCATGCTTTTCTTGGCTCTTAGAATAAATCAAAATATCATTAAAGAACACAATAATTGTCACGCCCCAAACCCAAAAGGGTCCAAAGCATGAGAAAAACATGTCAAAGGTACCTGTAGATTTTTCCTTTTTGACAATTCAATCCAAATAATTCATATCAAGTATCAACATCAAGAATTATCATAATAATTTCATTAACAATATTCCCAAAGTAAGTCAAAGCTCTATGCAATAATTACAAGGACCATTGGCCACAAAAGAATGGAGGTTTGAATAAATACAGTTACATATCATTAACTTGTCCCATCAGTGCAAATAAAAGTCATAACCACTATAATATACAAAAGAATGAGTCAAGCCTACTCTAGGATATACATCATCTGAATATCTCAATCACAAAAGTCTAGCCTCCATCAGTAGTTAGTTTAACTACTGCTAGCCTCAAAAACATGTTTGCAAATGATCATTGCCTGTTCTGAAAATTTTGGTAAAAGAATGGGATGAGATAGAGCACAGTAAGTAGCATAATTAATGGGGGTGGGGGAAATGCAAGTTTCAAGATAATGATACAAAAGAATGAGTTAAGCCTACTCTAAGATATACATCATTTGAATATCTCCATCACAAAAGTCCAGCCTCCATCAGTAGTTAGTCTAACTACTGCTAGCCTTAAAAACATATCCGCAAATGATCATTGCCTACTCTGAAAATTTTGGTAAAAGAATGGGATGAGATAGAGCACAGTAAGTAGCATAATTAATGGGGGTGGGGGAAATGCAAGTTTCATGATAATGAGCATTTTACAAAACATGCTATAATTTGGGAATTTCCATTTAATTTATGAAAAATCAATTTCATTAACAACCTAACCAGAATGATAGAAATAATATAGCACCAAGCTTCCCAAAATAACTATGAAACTATATTTTATTCACTATGCGCCATAAAAATATCCAATACTATTTCAAAACCAAAAACCTCACCCAAGGTGCCATAAAGACGGAAATGTCACCAAGACATCATACCACCACAGACAGGTTAGAACCCAAACACACTAGCATGATATGTACCTCTTTTGACATGTGGTCTATCGGTCCTGCCTAGTCTCACCCACACCCTCAAGGATTTACCTATCCCCCTATGGCAACGGGGGATAACGCGCCATGTAGTACCTCTTTTGCATGTGGTCTCTTAGCCCTACCTAGCCTCACCCACACACTCAAGGATTTACCTCTTTCCCCCGTGGGCAGTAGGGAATGATGCACCACACAGTAACCCTTTTGCATGTGGTCTTTTGGCTCTATAGGCAGCAGCCTCACCCACACACTCAAGGATTTACTTGTGTCATGCAAAGTGGGAGCCTCCGACCTAGCTTGTCATCACAAAGACGGGGTAATCACACGTCACAAAGACGTTATCACAAAGACGTCATCACAAAGACATGGCAATCACTAACATCATAGCAAAACGGCAAATCCACATCAAAAGCTCACAAGTTAAATGTATTCAAAATATATAGTTTGCTTCCAAGTAATTTCATAAGATATTTCAATAACCAAATATCCACAATATTTTCAAAGTCCTCAAAACCATTTCTTGTCAAAAATGTTTTGCATCAACTTTCCCAATTATCAAAGCATCTTTAAATTTTCCAATATACCATAAAATCCATGAATTCCATTCTCAAGAATTTAATCAAAGATGCTAGTCTTTTCCATGCTAACAAATCATGCATTTCTCCATATGCAATAAGAAATATGATGCACTTTCAATACCTCATGCATTTTCCATAAATGATTAACAAATAGAACAAATAGTAAATTTTAGGAAAACCATGAATAATGTTCCAAAATGGTTTTAACCATAAAACAATTGAGTGCAATAATGATTCATTTTCAAAAATCCCATCAAAAGTCACTTACCTTGCAACCCGCAAAAATATTAATTCTCCAAGCTCCAAAGGTGATTAGCTAGAATCTAAACAATACCAAGCAAACCTATCATGATAAGCATAAAGCTTGACATTGTGTCTAGCTATGAATTAGAGATTACTAACTAAGCAATTAATTAGACAAGCCTAAGTATTTAACCTCATAAATAATGTATTCTATTTCCAAAGTTTCTCAACAATTTAATTTAAAAGGCATAGACTCCAATTTATAGACTTAAATCATTCAAGGTATTTTCCTTAACATCAAAACCTCAACACTTTATAAGTGGGTCCTACAAGATTTACACCACATCAACAAGAGACCCACGATACCAAAAATCACAATATCCTCCAAGACTAACAATTTAAATCTTTAACTAGCTCCAAATAAACAATAAAAATTATATTCACCATCTATTTCACATTAAAAAACCAAAACCCCTAAATCTTCACCACTTAGATAGCCACCATTGTAAAAACTATAAACTCACTCATCAAATAATTCCACCAACCAAAACCCATATATATATATATATAAACACATGAATATCACTTCCAAAACTCATAAATCACATGGGTATCATTATCAAAGTTTAGATAAAGAAAACCTCTAGCAAAAGTATATAAACCCACCAAAAAGATTAGAAATTTTACCTCAAATAAAAGAGATAAAGATGCCTTAGAGATTTCTAAAGAGTTTTTTGGTGATCTTGCTGGAAAAAAATGGTGGAGGTGCTAGAGGATGAGCACCGGTGAGAGAGTGAGAGAGAGAGATAGAGAGGAGTGTGGATGTGAGCGTGTTTGCAATTGTGTTTGAGAGTGAAATAAAAGAAATGAAGCACTCGGCCAAGAGGTAGAGATATTTTGCAAGATGTGTGGTTGGGAGTTAAGGGAGTAGGTGGGGCACATGGGTCTCAACAAAATTGACCATAAACTCTTTTATCTTTTGGAAGCTAGGGCGTTACATTCTTCCCCTCTTAAAAAATTTCGTCCTCAAAATTATGCAAAGTAAACTTAGGTTTCTCTCCACTATGCATCTTATCCATGATTTTCATCAACTATGAGTCACTACCTTACAACAATTTCATTTTTCCTTATTAAGGCTAGTTGAATTGTCAAACTAGTCATGTAGGCCTCAGAATGGCTTATACAACCTCAACTCCCCACCTTCTAAATCAATAGTGATTTACCTCTAAGTGCTACACAAAGCATCTGAAGAACTTGAGGACTTTCTACTAAGTGCACCAACAATGACATAGCCTTACAGAGATGATAGTTAATAGAGCAATCATAGTTCTTAAATCTCTTCAAGCAAACTCTTTTGTCTCATATTTAGTTCATTCTAGTTACAAGACTACTCTAAACTTTTATGATCCATGAAAATATCTCATCTTTCTCAAACGAATAATGTCCCTAAAATTGAAAAGCAAACACAACTATAGCCAACTCCAAGTCATGTGGAGAAATCTTTCTCATAATTTGTATATCCTACTAAGATCCAATGTAATTTCATCCTTAGAGATCACATAACCTAACAACCCTACTTAATTCAACCAAAAATTCACACTTTGTTAGTTTAGCAAACAATCTAGGGGCAACCCAGGTAGATCTTCAGGAAAAACATCCAAAAATTCCTGCACAATGGGAATGTCTTCTATCTCCAATTTTTTGCTTTGTAAATCCACCACACTAGCAAGGAATCCTTGGCATCCCTTTCTAAGCAAGTAGTTTGCTTGTATGCATGATATCACATGAGGCATAAAAGGCAAACATTAAGCTTTAAATAGAAATTCTAATTCACCTGGAGGCCTAAACACCACCTATTTCTCAAAACAATGCACACTAGCATGGTCAGAAGCCAACCAATCCATGCCCAAAATGACATCAAAATCATGCATATCTAGTAACACCAAGTCATCCAATAACTTTCTACCCTCAATACAAAGAATACAAGGCTTAAGCACAAGATTAGTCATTAAAGTGTCACCAACAGGGGTAGAAATCGATAACTCAAAATCAAGTAGTTCAGGGCTCTCAATGACTTTTCCATCTTCAACAACCAATTCTCTGCTGCCATTGGGTCAGGCTTCCCATTAAAAGTTGGAGGGTTTTGCTTATGGAACTCCCCAAAATAACAATACTCCTTCCTACCTTCACCACCCTGGACTGCTCTAGCAATCCTAGTGATAGGCCAAGAATGTATTGACCATTTATGGTAAATTAACCAATTAATTAATTAAGTCAATTAACATGGAATATGCGTGGTAGCACAAACAAATCACCAACTAAGTTAAATGCAGCGGAAAATAAATTTGACACGGTTATTTGTTTACGAATGGGGAAAACTTCCAAGACAAAAACCCTACTAGGTGAATTTAAGGTCACCACTACCAAGAATCCACTATTATCAGAATAAGCGGTTACAAGTAAAGGAATCCCAGTACCTTATACCAACTTATAGGATTGTTGGAGTTTATGCCCTAAAATCCAATTTATTGGCATGTCATAAATAATTAAATTGTTTAATTATATGAGACTATTTATGAACTAATAGGACATTATCTTAGTCCATGAGATGCATAGTATGTGATTTATGTGATTTAGTCACAGAAGATATAAATCACAAGTTTTTTGTAAACTCAGAATTTTAGTTCGTAGTCGATGATAAAATTGGGCATTTCATCTGCGAAGACTATAACATATCAACTAAGATGATTTGTCTTGATTATGGAAGATGAGACTTCTAGTTGATATGTTGATATGCTTTAAGAGTTAAGACATATTGAACTAGACCGCTGTGAAATTTATTATTCTTCTAATGACTGTCAAATGAATAATAAATCTCATAACTTCTATTTACATCAACTCTAAATCCTGAGAGAATAATGGACTTGATAATAAGATGTAGGTTGCTTTGATATATCAGGAGTGAGATCTACAAGTTACAGTCAAAACCTCAGTATGTTGGGTGGTCGCATTTAATGTTGATGGAACATATATTCTCAAGATGGAATTCATAATACCTTAATGGAGATATAAAATATTCCCTTGAGATAAGTTTAATGGGTTTGGTTATTCAGAGTGTTGGGTCCAACCACTTTAGTAAGGAGTTACCAAAATATATATTTATGAAATTGGATTTCATAAATATATGATGAATAACATAAAGGATTAAACCGGGTACTCAAGAATTAAGATGTAGTAATCTTTAAAATGGCAGTCAACATTCATAACTTTGTATTACTATGAATATTTAAATGAAGGGGTTGTATGTATAATAAAGTCTTGGGATATAATTTATTAATAAGGCCTAGAGTGCAATTATATTCTTATTGTGGTATTGAATATAATTAATGGTAACTTTGGACTTGTCAAGAGTTGACAGAAAAGCCCATGGCCCATTGAAGCTAGAGTCTGATTTGTTCCCTTTGGTCCCATCTCAAGCTACAAAATAAAGCCCAATTGGGTAGGCCCAAAAGGGTAATCCAATTAGATAATCAGTTTTTATTTAATAAGAGTTATTAAATAAAAATACTACCAGAGTAGTTGAAAACGTGCGTATGATGAAAAGAAAAGAAAATCAATTTTTCTCCACAATGAGAAAAAGAAGTATTTTTCTTTGAGAATCTATGTACAAAACGACTGATTGAGAGACCATACATCTTGGGCACTATGTGGAATTGAGATGAAGATTAAAGGTATTCTCAAGTTTTGGTTTTGAATTTCACTGCATCAAGATACGCTTCCTATTCTTTGTTCTAGAATTCAAGGTTACATGTTATCTCTCATGAATGAAGTAGATCCGTGATTGTTGCTTCCGCTGTGTGTTTTGTATGAGATGCAAAATTAGATTTTCCAACAAGTTGAACCCTTAAACCAATACACAATTGGACTTGTAATGTAGCGATAATCTCTCTTTTCAATGCACGGCTCCAAGTACGTGACTAACTAATCGATGTATGGATCCAAGTATGTGACTAACACACCAACTTGAGAAGGATGTTGGCTATAAAGTTCTTCAGTTCATCTAGACTATGAAGATCAAGAAACTCCTTGGTCACAAAAACCTACGGTGTACAAACGTAGCAGCTTCTTCAAGAGAAAGATGAACTAGGGTATATATCTGCGGTCACAATGTGCTTGCATAAAACTTTTGCATCCAGTGAGACGGCTCTTAAAATAATCCTTATATATGTCTAGAGTTGTGAGAAAAGAAAACCTAAACAAATAGCTTGGATATGCGTGAAAAATAGTTCTGAAAAACTGATTTTCGTAATACTCGATAGATACAACTGTCGAGCTTATCTGTCGAGCTTCACCTTTTAAATCTCGATAGATACATCTGTCAACCTATTTGTCGAGTTTTAAAGAATAGCACTTCTTCACTTGATTCTTTGAAAAATTTGCATGGCTTCAATACTTGGACTTGAACTCTTGTTCCTTGAAGTATTAAACACATCCTAAATCTACCCAATTACAAGTAAAGTGCATTTTGTCAAAGGATTAGCCAATTCTAAATGACATATGTTCTTAACGTGTTCCACATATGTCCTAACACCTAACATATA
Organism: Quercus gilva; assembly: GCA_023621385.1. Taxonomy (NCBI): domain Eukaryota; kingdom Viridiplantae; phylum Streptophyta; class Magnoliopsida; order Fagales; family Fagaceae; genus Quercus; species Quercus gilva. The sequence goes on from CM042476.1 coordinate 28,828,162, forward strand.
TCCTCTCTGCCACCTCATCAATCTTACCATTATTAGGAGTGATAGATCTCTCACGCTCTTGAAGTTGCCAAGGGCCATGTTTTGGAGCTGCAACCTCATCTACATGCCTTTCTTTACATGCTTTATTTCTAGGGGGTATAGTGTACAAAGATACTTATACCTATACCCAAAAAACAAAGCAAGTAAATCACAAGGCAACATAGAAGGTTAACATAGACAAGCTAGATAAGAATGAAGGAATAGCATGTGGAAGCTAAAAACAAATGAACTTAATAAAGAATTCATCAAACCCTAATGCTTTGACTTAAATCCAAATCAATTCCTATTTTCAAAGTCTACAAAATCATAACCTAAGCTCTGATACCATAACTGTCACGCCCCAAACCCAAAATTGTCGAAAGCATGAGAAATACATCCCAAAGATAGATACATCTGTCGACCTATCTGTCGAGTTTTAAAGAACAGCACTTCTTCACTTGATTCTTTGACAAATTTGCATGGCTTCAATACTTGGACTTAAACTCTTGTTCCTTGAAGTATTAAATACATCCTAAATCTATCAAATTACAAGTAAAGTGCGTTTTGTCAAAGGATTAGCCAATTCTAAATGACATATGTTCTTAACGTGTTCCACATATGTCCTAACACCTAACATATATCCTCTCTGCCACCTCATCAATCTTACCATTATTAGGAGTGACAGATCTCTCACGCTCTTGGCGTTGCCAAGGGCCATGTTTTGGAGCTGCAACCTCATCTACATGCCTTTGTTTACATGCTTTCTTTCTAGGGGGTATAGTGTACAAAGGTACTTATACCTATACCCAAAAAACAAAGCAAGTAAATCACAAGGCAACATAGAAGGTTAACATAGACAAGCTAGATAAGAATGAAGGAATAGCATGTGGAAGCTAAAAACAAATGAACTTAATAAAGAATTCATCAAACCCTAATGCTCTGACTTAAATCGAAATCAATTCCTATTTTCAAAGTCTACAAAATCATAACCTAAGCTCTGATACCATAACTGTCACGCCCCAAACCCAAAATTGTCGAAAGCATGAGAAATACATCCCAAAGATACCTGTAGATTTTTCCTTTTTGATAATTCAATCCAAACAATTCATACCAAGTACCAACATGAAAAATTTTCATAATAATTTCATTAAAGATACTCCAAAGTAAGTCAAAACTCCATGTAATAATTACAAGGATAATTGGCCATAAAAGAATGGAGGTCTAAATAAATACAGTTACATATCATTAACTTGTCTCATCATTGGAAATAAAGTCATAGCCACTATAATATACAAAAGAATAAGTCAAGCCTCCTCTAGGATGTACATCATCTAAAGATCACTATCACAAAAGTCCAGCCTCCATTGGTAGTTAGTCTACCTACTGCTAGCCACAAAAACATGTCTTAAACGATCATTGCCTACTTTGAAAAATTTTGTAAAAGAATGGGATGAGATAGATCCTAGTAAGTAGCATAAATAATGAGGGTGGGGGAAACACAAGTTTGATGATGATGAACAGTTTACAAAACATGTTTTAGTTTGGGAAATTTCTAACTGAAAACTGCAAGATCATTTTCAATAATAATATGACAAGAATGGTTAAATAATGAAATACAGCTTCACAAAATAAATACCATGAAACTATATACTATGATTTGTGAGCACTAACAATATAACTCCAAAGCCATAAAATCTAATATAAGGCAGATTATCACAAAGATAACACACTACCACATAGATCGGTCAAGGGATCCATCTATTCACAATTGGCATGATATTGTCCTCTCTGGTATGTAGTCTCTTGGCCCCATGGGTAGTAGCCTCACCCATACCCTCAAGGTTTTGTCCCTCTCCCCATGGGCAGCAGGGAGAACGCGTCAAATATGACCTCTTTTGCATGTGGTTTTTTAGCCTCATGGGCAGCAGCCTCACCCACACATAATCAAGGAATCTCTTCCCCCCATGGGCAAAAGGGAAGAACTTGTCATCTAAAATGAAAGGGCACTAACCTAGATTTGATTCCGTTGTCACAAAGACTATGGAAATCAAATCGGGTGATCACTAGAAAACCACACATGGCATAGAGTTAAAACGACATAAAACTCACAGGTTACATTTATTTTGTCTTGTTTTAGTAGTTTCAGAAAAACCTTAAATAACCCAAAACTTTCACAAAGTTTGTAAGGTTTCCAAATTCATTCCTTGTCAACAAGATTTTCTATCAATTTCTCAAATAATACAAGACAAAATAGGCACCTTTAAATTTTCTAATATACCATAAAATCCATGAATTCCTTATCGAAGATTAAATCAAAGATACTCATATTTTCCATGTCAACAATCCATGCAAATTCCCCATATGAATTATCAACTATGATGCACTTTTCATATATAATCATATATATTAGGGTCACAACAACACTTTTTAAGAAAACATAGTTTCATAAACAATTTTCCAAAATGTATTTGACCCAAAAATAACGTTTATGCAACATGGTTATTTTCCCAAAAAAACCCCATTAAAAGGCTACTTACCTTGCAACCCACAAAAGCCTAATTCTCCAACCTCCAAAGGAGATTAGCTAGAACCTAAATAATATCAAGCAAACCTATCACAATAAGCATAAATCTTGAAATTGTATCTAGCTAAAATTAGGAATTGCCAAATAAGCGCATAATTAGGCAAGCCTAGTATTTAACCTCACAAATAATGTATTCCACTTCCAAAGTTTCTCAACTAATTAATTCACAAGGCATAGGCTCCCATTTATAGTCATAAATCATTCAAGGTATTATCTCTAACATAAAAACCTCAACACTTAATAAGTAGTTCCCACAAGATTTATATAATATCATCAAGAGATTCATGACACCAAAATCGTAATATTCTCCAAAACAAACAATTTGAATCTTTAACTAGCTTCAAATAATCAATAAAAATTATATTCACCATCTATTTCACATTAAAAAGCCAAAACCCCCAAATTTTCACCACTTAGATAGCCACCATTATAAAAACTGTAAACCCACTCATCAAATAAATCCACCAAGACAAAACCCAAACATATAAACACATGAATATCACTTCCAAAGCTCATAAATCACATGGGCATCATTATCAAAGCTTAGATAAAGAAAGCCTCTAGCAAAAGCCTCTAGCAAAAGCATATAAACCCACCAAAAGATTAGAAATTTTTACTTCAAATAAAAGGGATAAAAATGCTTAGAGGTTCTTAAGTATTTTCCAGTGATCTTGTCGGAAAAATGATGGTGGAGATGGTGGTGTGGAGTGGGTACCATTGGGAGAGTGTGAGGGAGTGAAAGGAGTGTTTGTGTGTTTGTGAGAAAAAAGAAAGAAAGAAAACAAATGAGAGGAAGAGAGATGGCCAGTCAAGAGGAAAAGAGATACTATAAGATGAGTGGTGGGGAATTAAGTGGGTAGGTGGGGTATGTGGGATTCAAATAAAATCTGACCTTACATATATATATATATATATAACGGGATGTTACATAGGAAATTTGAAACATGTCAGGTTCGACCGATCGATATGCGTTTTTGCAAAATTTAATTAAAGTCCATCAGCCCATTAAGTGATTAGGGTTTTAGATCTAATTCTCCAAGTATTTAAAGGAAGCCCGAAGGCACGTCTTAAAGGTTTTTTAGAAAGAGAATATTGCATCTTGTGCCTTGTATTGTAGATCTTGGATTTCTGTACCCAAAGCTCTATATAAAATCTTCTACCATAAATATTCTTTGAAGAAACTCAAGATCCGGTGTTGTAGAAATTGTTGCCATCACTAGTCATCAAAGGTGCTAGAGATCTAAACCTTCAACGGTGGTCTTGGAGTCACAAACAGGAGGGTTTGTGTGCAACAAATTCAGAATTGAAGAGTTCGTGGATGCAAAACTGTGTGTGGTCACGTGAGTACGAAGTGGTAGCAAGATATGATTTATTATTGTTCTGTTACGTATGATATGATTTATTATTGTTTAACCTAGATTTACATAATTTACTTAAATAACAATTTGGCTATTATATCAAGTTAAACAAATTGTATTTTCTAGGGGTCTAAAAACTAACAGTTTTGTTTGTATATATTAATTGATATTGAAAAGGAAAAATAAAGGTGATACTATACATTTTAAAATATAAATTATATAAAATTATTTATGGGTGATACAAGACATGATCAAAGGGATTTGTTGGGTGGTTAGGGAGGGTTGTGATTTTTTTTTTTTTTTTTGGATTATAAATGTGAATGGATAATATATATATATAAATATATATGTATGTATGTATGTATGTATATATGTAATTTGAATAGTGATAGAGTATTGAGGATGTTGTATGTCAATAAAAAAAAACATAGATAGCTAAATTAGAAAAAGTGGAGTTTTTTAGAATTAGTTTAGTTAAAAATCTGAAAGTGTGAAATATAAATTTATTAATCACCCTGCGTAAGCATATTCCTCACAAAAACAAAAAAAAAAAAAACAAAAAAAACAAAAAAAAAATTATGCTCGTTTAATTTAAAAGTCTATTTTAGTAATTTAACTTTCAGCAAAAAATATATATATATATATATATTTAGTAATTTAACTTGACTTTGTCAATTATACACACCTGTTGTAGACCAAATAGTTTGGCTTGGCCTGCAAGCAGGTGAGCTCCTCCGTTGGATTATCTGCGACTCCAGCAGCAACTAAAGTGCCTAAAACGTAGAGAGAATTCCTGAAAGGTTTGGTCCATCAATTCATAACCCCTTATAATCGTATCCTTATTGATTGGTTGAATTGAAGAGTCAGGAGTGCACACACATGATTCAAATTAAGTTAGGATTTGCCTTCCCAACCTGTCCAGCGAAACAACTTTTTATTTGTTTATTTATCGGTTTTCTCTCTCCTACCCTCTTGCTTTATGTTACCCTCTCTGTGTGTCTCTCTTCTCATACCCAACTACCGCCACCCCCTCCCCCTCTCTCTTTCGTCTCTCTCTGCTCATCTTGTTCAAGTTTATAGCTTTGCCATAGCAAAAGAGAGTGAACTGTAAAAACCTCACTGATAGGAGAATAAACTCTCAATGTCTCAGATTAGGAAGAGCCACTTTAGCTAGATCGAAGCCTTCGACTATTATCTTCGTGAACCACGCGCCAAAAGCAAGGCTAAGATCCAAGACTTGGATCTTTCATCTCACTTTCTCCTCCTGCGCGATATTAGAAATGATGAGACTGTTATTTGTGATGTGTGTGAAGAGAGTTTGATGGACAACCCCTATCGTTGCAAAGACTGCAATTTCAACGTGGATGTTCTATGTGCGAAGCTGCAACCAGAGATTCTGTTAACGTGTATAGTTGTGGACTTTAGGCCCAAATAGATTACTTGTATAGCACACTCTTGTACTACACTTTTACTTGTACTACACTCAAATGCCTCCTATATAAAGGCACTCGTGTATATTCTTTTATTGAGAAATACAATACAATTATTCAGTATTTCTAACATGGTATTAGAGTCACTGCTCTGACCTTTTCTTAGCAGTCTTGTCTTTATTAGTGTGACTCCATTCTCAATATCGCTTCCGCCGTCACAACAGCTACCTCAACCTTTCGCCATAGAACTTCCAACGCCTTTCAGCCGTCATCCTTGGGTTCTGGACCTGCAGCCGCCATCGTTGAGGAGTCCTGCACCACAGACCACTGCACTTATTGTCTTCGTCGTGCATCTTGCTCCGATAAATATTTTTTTGGTACCACAATGATGGTCTCTCCCCGATCTACTCAATCGTGGAAACCTCATCATCATCGGAGCTCGCACGCGCTCTCACGCGCCACAACAAGATTTTGCACCCAAGCTCACGCGCTCCACGCGCCGTCAGAGTTCGCCACGCGCCTCCATGTGCCAGAAGTATTCTCCACGCGCCTCACGCGCCAAATCTCACCTGCAGACGTCAGCCCTAGGTGACGTCATTTGCTGACATCATCGTCTAGGTTGCTGCTGACGTCATCGCCCAGTCAGCCTGCTGATGTCATCTGTTGACTTTGACGTGGGTTGACCGTTGACTTTTCGCAGTTCAGGTGCTTCTTATCCAATTTTTCGCGTAGATTTCATTTTTGCAGTCCATTTTTGCATATTTTGCTTTTAAATGAAGAATAAGGACAAGTTTGCTTCCTTTTGCAACAATCGTCGCCGACAATCCAACAAATGTTTTTGCAATTTTTGCAAACGTTTTGGCCATAATATTGAGACTTGCTATCAGCGCAATAAATAAGCTGTTTCCACTTCTGCTGCTACAGTTGCTAACACTGAGAGTGTCCAACCCATGGCTCCTGTCTCTGCACAGTCTCAGTCTTCTGGATCCACTTTCTCCATTTCCAGAGATGACCTTATAAATATCATCGCCAATGTCATTCGTATGGTTGGTAATGCATCTTATTCCTCTTCTCTCTCAGCTTTATCTGGTATGTCTCCTACCTCTTAGCTTATGAATTCTGCTTGTTGCAATCACATGACACCTCACTTGTCTTTATTTTCTGACCTTAAACCTGCACCGCACCTTCTTAATATTCACACAAAAAATGGTTCCACAATGTCTGGTCATAATATAGGTTCAGTTTCGACCTCCAACCTCTCAGTTCCTAGAGTCTTTAATGTTCCTAACCTTTCTTATAATTTGTTTTCTATGGGACAATTAGCTGAGTTGGGTTATTGCATTATCTTTGATTATTCTGGTTGCATTGTGTAGGATCCGAGGACAGGATAGGAGCTTGGACCGGTCCCAGAGTTGAGCGTATGTTTCCCGTGGACAACCTTCGTCTTCTACTTGTTGCTCCTACAGTTTCTTCAATTCCTTCCCTTGCACTTTGGCATGCTCGACTTGGTCATGCATCTTCCTCTTGGGTATAACAATTGGATTTTAGAGGTTTGTTAGGTTCAGTGTCTACAGAAAATTTTGATTGTGTTTCATGTCAGTTAGGAAAACAACCAGCTTTGCCTTTCAATACTAGTGAATCAATATCCACTGATATTTTTGACCTCATTCATTCTGATGTTTGGGAGCCTTCCTCTGTCTCTAGTATTGGTGGATCTCGATATTTTGTTCTCTTTGTTGATGATTACTTTCGCTATAGCTGGATTTTTAATATGAAACATTGTTCTAAATTATTAGAAGTATATTCTAATTTTGCAAAAAATGGTTGAAACTCAGTTTTCCAAACGCATCAAAATTTTTCGATCTGATAATGCTCTTAAGTATACTCAATATGCTTTCCAAGCTGTTTTGCATTCCTATGGCATTGTTCATCAACTAACTTGTCCAGGTACCTCTTAGCAAAATGGTAGAGCCGAACGAAAACTTCGTCATGTCCTTGACACTGTTCGTGCTCTCCTTCTCTCTGCCAAAGTTCCTGCTCCTTTTTGGGGCAAAGCTACTCTTCATGTTGTTTATGCTATTAATTGCATTCCAAGTCCTGTCATCCAAAATCAAACTCCAAATGAGCACCTTTTTGGGTCACCTCCAGATTATCACCACCTTCGTTCCTTTGGTTCTACTTGTTTCATTCTTCTTCAGCCACATGAGCATAAGAAACTTGAGCCTCGGTCAAGGCTTTGTTGTTTTCTTAGCTATGGCGAAACTCAAAAGGGGTATCGGTGTTATGATCATGTCTCTCATCGTCTTCGTATCTTCCGCAATGTTGTCTTTTAGGAACATCGCCTCTTTGTCGAGCTCTCTCACTTCCATGCCTCCCTATCTTCTTCCTCTGTCTTAGATCTTTTTTCAGATGAGGCACATATTCCTTCTGTAGCTGCTCCTGATCCTCCTATAGTTACTCCAGATTCTCCTGTAGACTTCTCTGTCTCTGTCCAACCACTAGATATCACTGATCCCTTTCCTAGTTCACCCTTTAATGAATAGGTGGAAGATGAACAGGTCAAAGACGAACTACCTAACCTTGAGCTTGGGTCCCCTGCTCTTGCTCTGCCTGAAGATCATGCACAAGACATTCCACCTCCACCTCGTCACTCAACTCGAGTAAGATCCATTCATGCATATTTACTTGACTATCATTGTTACACTGCCCTTGCCACACTGCACGAGTCTCATACCTATCGTGAGGCTTCCACTGACCCTTTATGGCAGATTGCAATGAAAGAGGAACTTGATGCATTATCTAAAAGCCATACTTGGGACTTGGTGACTCTCCCCCCTGGGAAATCTGTGGTTGGTTGTAAGTGGATCTACAAGATTAAAACTTGCTCTGATGGGTCCATAGAGCGCTACAAAGCTCGTCTTATTGTAAAAGGCTTTACACAAGAGTATATGATTGATTTTGAAGAGACATTTGCTCCAGTTGCACATATCTCATCTGTTCGAGCCCTCTTAGTTGTTACTGCTGCCAGTAAATGGGACACTTTTCAGATAGATGTCAAAAATGCATTCCTTAATGGGGATTTAGGTGAAGAAGTTTATATGCAACCTCCTCCTGGTCTCTCTATTGAATCAAACAAGGTTTGTCACCTTTGACGAGCATTTTATGGCCTTAAACAAGCTCCACGAGCTTGGTTTGCCAAATTCAGCTCTACCATCTCTCGCTTGGGTTATATGACTAGTCATTATGATTCTGCCTTATTTCTTCATCGCACCAACAAAAGCACTATTTTACTTCTCCTATATGTGGATGATATGATCATAACTGGTGATGACCTTAGTGGCATTCAAGAACTCAAGGATTTTCTCAGTCAGTAGTTTAAGATGAAAGTTCTTGGACATCTCAGTTACTTCTTGGGTCTTGAAATCACTCATTCTACAAATGGACTTTATATTTCTCAAGCCAAGTATGCTTCTAAACTCTTGTCTCGAGCTGGACTCACTGATAGCAAGACTGTTGACACTCCAGTTAAGCTTAATGTGCATCTGACTCCTTCAGGGGGGAAACCACTGCCTAATCCCTCTCTTTATAGATGCTTGGTTGGCAGCCTAGTTTATCTCACTGTTACTCATCCATACATTTCCTATGCTGTTCACTAGGTGAGCCAGTATCTGTCTGCTCCACGATCGACTCACTATGCTGCTGTTCTGTGCATTCTTCAATACCTGAAAGGCACTCTCTTCCATGATCTTTTCTACTCTGTTCAGTCTCCTCTTATTCTCTGTGCATTTTCTGATGCTGATTGAGCAGGAGATCCCACTAATCGTAGGTCCACCACTGGTTATTGTTTTCTTCTTGGTTCTTCTCTGATTTCTTGGCGAAGTAAGAAACAAACTCATGTGGCCCGCTCTAGTACTGAAGCAGAATATCGTGCCCTTATTGATATCACATCTGAGCCCCTTTGGCTACGATGGCTTCTTAAAGACGTAGGTGTGTCTACATCCTCTGCTACTCCTCTTTATTGTGACAACCAGAGTGCCATTCATATTGCTCACAATGATGTCTTCCATGAACGAACTAAACACATCGAGATCGATTATCATTTTATCCGTTATCATCTTGTATATGGTGCTCTCAAGCTGATCTCAGTTTCCTCTAAAGATCAACTTGCGGATATCTTCACCAAGTCACATCCTAAGGGACGCCTTTGTACTTTGGTTGACAACCTCAAGTTGATCTCACATCCACCTTGAGTTTGAGGGGGACTGTTAATGTGTATAGTTGTGGGCTTTAGGCCGAAATAGATTACTTGTATAGCACACTCTTGTACTACACTTTTACTTGTACTGCACTCATATGCCTCCTATATAAAAGCACTCGTGTATATTCTTTCATTGAGAAATAGAATACAATTATTCAGTATTTCTAACAGATTCAATTATTAATTCATCCAAACCACCCTCTCACGCTACTGCAGTTTAGTGAAACTCAAATTGAATTTCACTTTTTTTGCGATTTCTGTAACAATAGATGTCATAGCGACAAGAGACGAACCTTCCGTTAAGCGTTGTAATTTCAAGATCGATCTTGATTGTGCTCGAATGCTTCTTAACTCTAAGCACATTCAACATGTCATCCACGAGCATCGGTTGATAGTTAAATGGGTAGAAAGAAAGGATAGAAAGCACTGTGAGCGTGCAGAGGAGTGTGTGATGGCGAGGCCTATTGTTGCAACCGATGTTATTTCTTCCTTCACAAATCATGTGCCGAGTATCCTACAGAAATCCAACTATACTTCCAGTCAGAACATCCTCTTACGCTGCACTCTGGTACAACCAAAGAGAGGGAACGTTGCGATTTCTGTAACCTTATATGCCAATCCTTAACATTCTGCTGTGACTTATGCAATTTCAAGATTCATTTTAGATGCGCTCGCATGCTCAACAGATGCAATGAATGTGATGCCCCCAGCAAATACGTTAGAAATTCCACCTACCGCCACTCCCTGTCCCTCAGCAACACAAATATGAACGATGTTTCCAAGCACATTCAAAACGCCTGGATCCACAACCATCCATTCTCAATCGTTTACCATAGTCATAAATCTACATATCATTGTTGTACCGCATGCGGTCAACATTGCAATGGGCCTACTTACGTTTGCTTCCTATGCAGGTTCAGCCTTCATGAGTCCTGTTTGGAGCAACTACAAAGAGTCTATCAAAATTCCTTCCATAAGCATCCACAGGTAATCATTGAGAAAAGCTTATATAATTTTGCTATTTGCTCTGCTTGCGGTGAACCTTGCTTGGACCCAATCTATATTTGTTTGACATGCATGTTTTATTTCCACGAATTATGTCTTGCGCTGCCACAAGAGATTCAACATTTCTCTCACCCATGCCCTCTAACTCTTGGACAAGAGATTATTAAGTTTACATGCAGAGCCTGTGAAAAAAGTCACACCCAGTTCGCCTTCCATTGTGGAAAATGTCGCTTCTACCTTGATGTTGAATGTGCTCAAAATTACTATCACCAACATCCCTTGATCCTTAATAACAAGGAACTGAATCATGATGTAATCTTTTGCTTTCGATGCAGTCAAGTCATATCTGGTGAAATATACGGTTGCATGCAATGCGATTTCTCTCCACAGATCATGTGCAGCAATATCACAAGGGCCACAACAAGTCAAACACCCTTTTCACCCAAATCACCTTCTCACTCTGTGTTATGATAGTAACGTGTGGTGCAGTGTCTCAATTTTAAAATCCTCTGATGAGATGGGGGAAGTCAAATATTTAAGGCACAAGCATTTCGCTGCGATCCAAAGTTATAAGCGTTGTGCTGTATGTGAGAAAAACAGTTATGGTCCATTCTATAATTGCATTAGTTGCAAATTCTTCGTCCATCAAAATTGTCTTGAACCTGCAAAAGAGGTGCAACATCCTTTTCATTTGCATGATCTTCCAATTAGTGTCTTGAGCAAAACTCATATTATACCAAAATTTTCTTGTGATGCTTGTCACAATAGTTGTTCTGGTTTTTCATATCAATGTCATGAGTGCAAAAGAGGAAAAAATTTTGAGATGGATGTTTACTGTGCTTCATTAAAGCCCTCAATAAATTATAAAGATCACGAGCACTTTCTTACTTTCTTCGAGAAAATGGGTGATGACCCTCAGTGTGAAGTTTGCAAATCTAGCTATCGTGATGCCTCCTATTTACGATGTGTGAAATGCGACTTCACTGTCCATCTACTGTGTGTTCCACTGCCCTATACCATTGAGCATAAATGCCACATACACCCCCTTCACCTTGTAGATTTTTTTGTGGAAGACGATTCCGCCTGTGAGAACATTAGAGACCCACGGGAGGGATTTTTTTAAAAAATAACTATAAAACCCAAACTATATTATAAGTTAGGCAACGTTTGAAACTAATTTGGTTTCTAACAATTCGAGTCCAGAGGACTCGATTTTGGGGAGCTGTGATGTCCACGTAGGCTTGGAAATCGAGTTCATTGGACTCGATTTCTCTACATGGAAATCGAGTCTAATGGACTCGGTTTTCGTTCAAGGAAATTGAGCCCAAAGTACTCGGTTTTCGTTCATGGAACTCGAGTCTACTGGAATCGATTTAGTCTCTTCCCACTGCAGCACTTGACGTTCCTCCTTTGTCCTGTGAATGGTTGAGTCTACCTAAAGACACAGCAACAACGAGGACTCCACACAACTAGCTCTTTAGTTAAGCCACAACACAAACAAGAAAACTAGAATAGAAACCAAAATCCAACCACAAGATTTAATTTAAAATTTAGAAACAAAAAATACAAATGAAGGAAGGAGTAGAAAATTGAAATTTGGTATGCTCTGTTTTGTGGAGAGTAAAACAGAGCGTGTGAGTGTTGTGGTCTCTTCCTTGGGGATTTCATGCATGCTGTCCAAACTAGTAGTATTGTATTCTATAATCTCAGGCTAAACTAAAGCTCTACCCTCGTCTCTATTGATATTGCCATGGATTTTATGCAAGTCCGTATCAAAGCGTTGGTTGTCTTTAATCTCTATGTGTTGAACGAAGAAAACTGAGTACTTTGGGCTCGATTTCGATGAACTGAAAACCGAGTCCGTTGGACTCGATTTCCATGTACAGAAACTGAGTCCATTAGACTCGATTTCCATGTATAGAAACCGAGTCCAATGAACTCGATTTTCAGGCCTACGTGGACATCTCGACTCCCCAAAATCGAGTCCTCTGGACTCGAATTGTTAGAAACCAAATTAGTTTCAAACGTTGCCTACTTATAATATAGTTTGGGTTTTATAGTTATTTTTAAAAAAAATCCCCCACGGGAGTGTGTTTATCACTGTGCAAGATGTGGTGTAACATCCCATTAAGTAAAAAAAAAAAAAAAAAAAAAAGAAGGTGTAAGTCAGATTTTTGAGTTCATGAGTGCCTCCCAACTACTCCACCTACCCCACCCATTTCCCACCACTCATTTCATTCATCTTATCTCCTCTTTGGCCGGCTCACTTAATTTCTTTTTTTTCTTTTTTTTTTTTTCATTTTCTCTCAACACAACACAAACATTTCTCTCATACTCCCTCATCCTCTCCCATGGTACCTACTCCAAATCAACGTCTCCACCATTATTTTTCCAGCAAGATCACTGAAAAAATTTTGAGAACCCATAAGTACCTTCACATTCTTTTTACGTCCTTTTTTTGAGGTAAAGTTTCTAATATTTTTGGTGGCTTTTACACTTTTGCTTGAGGTTATTTTTTTTTATCTAAGCTTTAATAATAATGCCCATGTGATTTTTGAGCATTGGAAGTGATATTTATGTGTTTATATATATGGATTTTGTATTGGTGGAATTATTTAATGAGTGGGTATATGGTTTGTGCTAATAATGACTACTTAAGATTTATTTATGGTGAAAAATTTAGGGGTTTTGAGTTATAAAATATGATGGTTGGTAAATATAAGTTTTTCATTGCCATTGGGTTTATTTGGAGTTAGTTGAAGTACTAAATTTCTTATCTTGGAGGATATTTTGATTTTGTTTTCATGGGTCTCTTAATGATGTAGTGTAAATTTTATGGAAGCTAGTCCTAATGTTGGAGATGATATTAAATGGGATAATTTTGTTGATGAGGTTAAATATTAGGCTTGCCTAATTAAATGCTTGTTTGGCAATTCCCAAATTGTAGCTAGATACAATTTTAAACTTTATGTTTGTTGTGTTCAGTTTGCTTGATATTGTTGAGGTTCTAGCTAATCTCCTTTGGAGCTTGGAGAATTAGGCTTTTTGCGGGTTGCAAGGTAAGTAGTTTTTAATGAGATTTTTGAAAAATAAACATGTTGCATAAATGATGTTTTTGGGTTAGACACACTTTTGGAAACTACCTATGGAAATTATATTTTCCTAAAACTATTGTGTCATAACCTTAATATATATATATATATATATATATATATGATTATATATGAAAATGCATCATATTTGGTATTGCATTTGGGGAAATGCATGAATTATTGACATAGAAAAAATGAGCATATTTTATTTAATATTTGATAAGAAAATCATGGATTTTATGGTGTATTGGAAAATTAAAGATGCTGATCTTGTCTTAGTACTTGGGAAATTGATAGAAAATCTTTTTGACAAGAATGAAGTTGAAAACCTTACAAACTTTGTAGATGTTAGATTATTTAAGGTTTTTCTGAAATTACCTAGATATGAACTATGTGCTTCAAAATAATGCAACCTATGAGCTTATGTGGTTTAACACCATGCCGTGTGTGATATTCTAGTGATCACCCGATATGGTTTCCGTAGTCTTTGTGACAATGAAATCAAATCCAGGTCAGTGTCTTTTTACTTTGGATGACTCGTTCTTTCCTGCTGCCCATGGGGGGAAGAGGTTCCTTGATTGTGTGTGGGTGAGACTGCTACCCATGGGGCCAAGAGACCACATGCAAGAGAGGTCCTATTTGACGCGCTCTCTACTGCCCATGAGGGGAGAGAAAAACATTGAGGGAATGAGTGAGGTTGCTGTCCATGGAGCCAAGAGTCTGCATACTAGAGAGGACAATATCATGCCAGTTGTGAATGGGTGGATCCCCTAACCGGTCTATGTGGTACTGTGGTATATTTGTGATAAATTACTTTATGTTAGATTTTATGACTTTGGAATTATATTGTTGGTGCTCATAGATTATAATATATAATTTCAAGGTATTTACTTTGAGAAACTTTGTGTTTCATTATTTAATCATTCTTGTCATATTATTATTATTGAAGATGAAACTTGCATTTCCTCCACCCCCATTAATTATGCTACTTATTGGGCATTAGCTCATCTCACTCTCTAACAGTTTTTCAAATTTATTAGCTATACCTTGGGTATGAAGCTTACATCATTGGTGATGATTGGAGTGCTATGTTAAATTTGGAGACTTTTGCTGTAAATGGTTGATGACTTAATCTTGCTAAGTTCAATGATGCCTTAATTAATTATATTGGAGGTTGGTCGCTTGAAGTTTGTTAGCTTTTGGTGTGGTAGACCTAGACTCGATGTTAAGGACCTTATTCTTGATAAGATTGTCACTTTGTGTAATTTAATCAAAGTTTTGTAATATATTCATGTATTATGTGAAGGCACATGATTTTTAGTTATTGTTTGTAAGTGTATTATAGAGCTCTGACTTGTAATGTGGAGATTTTAGTATGGTTTTATATTGTTATCCTGTGGAAAAGAAAGGAAAATAAAGATTTCCTATAGTTTGATTTGCCAAAAAGGAAAAAATCTACAGGTGCCCTTGAAATTTATTTCTCATGCTTTGAACCCTTTTGGGTTCGGAACGTGACATGTGGCAACTATGTGGCACATGTCAATTGCATGATTGATAAGGTATGCCCCAATTCACTATCTTATAATTGAAGTCCTGTATAGCTAAAAAAAATATATTAATAGTACTTTAAGCTATATTATTAAGAAATATAATTTGTGTAGAATTTATTTGTTTATAATTATTATGATTTATATGCTTACAAAATATAAAAATATGTTAATCAATTTGGGCTATATCATTTTAAATGGTTGAAATTTGTGTCAAACTAATACAACATATTTATTAAATGGGTTAAAATGTCCCATGCTTCTTTTTTTTCTTTTTTTTTTTCTTTTTTTTTCTTTATTTGAGAAACAAAATGTCCTATGCTTCTCTGTTTGTATCAATCTGACACAAATAATTTATTAAGCCTGTTATGTAGATCATGTTTGTCAAAATAAAAATGCCGTGTCAGAGTTAAGTGATTTTGTCATGATTATTAAATATATCAAGTCAAAGTTGAGTTTTGTAATAGAATACCCATACTTTAACATAACACAAATACAACCTGAAAATGCAAATTACCACAAAATCTGCCATTGAAGTGTGAGGAAAAAATCCATCCTAGAATCTAACATATCGAAGGATAAACAAGACAAAAAAATTTCCTATTTTTTTAAGTTAGAAAAAGGATGGATTTGAATCAAAGACCTACTTTAAGGTACTCAAGAACACCACAATTTCTATAGAGGACAATAAATATTTATTAATTGAGTAATGATAGAGATACTATAAAATTTATCATATAAACTTTATAAATTGATTCTTTAGCTTTTAAACCCAATACAAAAAGGATTAATTAATTTATTTACTATGTTGTTGATGTGATATCAATAATATTTATTGTTATACTAATTTGTAAATTTTTTTTACTAAAATTTATAATAGTTTTAATATTATCCACGATGTTCTCATACATTAGGGTGTCTAAAATCTAGTTTATTACGCAAATCATAAATAGAATCAAAGCCAAAACCAAGAGTTTTTATTTGAGGGCCCAAGACTAAATGATCATATTGATTCACAAAAGTTGTGGGAGAGAGAGAGAGAGAGAGAGAGAGAGAGAGAGATCCACTCATCATTGAACTAATGAATTTTCATATATCAAATTCTAGATTTGTCTTTCTAAATGTCAAATACAAATACAATTTTGTTAATTTTGCCATGTCTAAGAGATTCTTCAAATAAGATTAATGGAACCATGTATTGGAATATGAGGATTTATGTTGTAATCTGGAATTGGATGTGTTTGTCATACCAAATTCTACCTGTATCTGGTTGTTTGAGTATGTTAGTATGAAATACTAGATATTTATAATGTATAAAGGTTATCAATTGATTTAATAAATAAAAGGTGAAAAATAATAAACCATAAGATAAATGAAAAAAAGGAGAAGAATTTTGTATCTATCAAGAATTTAAAACCATTTCACCTTATTTTCAAATAAGAATTCTCTTTGTTAGGAAAGAGAGAGAATGTTGAGGAGATAACACATATGGGATGAAAGCTCGCTTGTCTAATTTGTTAGGTTAAAATGAATTGACCCCTTGCAATTAATTAATTAATTAGATCAAATTTCTTGCAATAGTGTGGCAGCATAAACAAATCACCAAATTATTTAAATGCAGCGAAAAATAAATTTGACACAGGTGATTTGTTTACAAATGGGAAAACCACCGAGGCAAAACCCCATTGGGTGATTTTAAGGTCACCACTTCCAAGAATCCACTATTATCAATCACAAGCAGTTACAAGTATAAGAAATCTTACCAAACCCTTTGGCCTATCTCGAAATACTAACCTACAGTTGAACCCTTACCCCAAATTGGACTTGTATTGTAACGGCAATCCTTTCGTTCGATGCACGTATCTCAGTACGTGACTAACCAATGATGTATGGATCCCAATATGTGACTAATTTCAGTAACTTGAAGAGGTTGTTGGCTGCAAAGTTCTTCAGCTCATCAACAATGAAGATTAGGAAGCGCTTTGGCCACAAAACCCTTGGCGTAAAGAAGAAGTAGCTTCTTCAAAGAGAATAATGAAATAGGTTGTTGTTTGCATGTGCGATGGCCTTTTAAAATAATCCTTATATATGTCTAGGGTTGTGAGAAAAGAAACCCTATACAAATAACAAGCATGGGCCGAAAATCAGATCTAGAATTTCTGATTTCGTAAGTCTCGACAAAAACAGCTTGTGTCGAATTTCTATCAAGTTTCAACTTTGAATCTCGATAGAAGTCTTTTTGTCGAGATTGCTGTCGAGCTTTAATGAACAGTACTTCTTCACTTGTTTCTTGGTCAAATATTCATAGTTTTAACACTTGACTTGAGCAACAAGTTTCTTGAAGTCTTAAACCCATCCCACACCTACCCAATTACAAGTAAAGTGCATTTTGTTAAAGGATTAGCCAATTACATAAAACATGTCCCTAACAATCTCCCCATTTGGCAATCTGTGACAAAACTACAACAAACAAATGAATCATGAGTGAAGTCTTAAAACACTAAACTCATAACCACTTGTTGGATTACAAAACAACTCTAACCCTAACATAAACTCTTGAAAAACTTTGCAAGCAAAGAGTTCGTGGCACGGTAGAATTTTACAACTTGTCTTTCTGAAATACTTAAACAAAACTCATTAAGGCATCATGTGTGAAACAGAAGTAAGGATTGTGTACATAAAGAAACATGTGTATAAAGAGAGAAAAGAAACAACACATGTAGAGGTAGGTAAGGAAAAACATACACTATCATCATATATATGAAAATAAAGTACAATGTATGCAATAAAATGGTCACAAGACTGGTATACAAGAGGCTAATGTAAATAGAGAAAAAAAGAAAGAAAATACATAAAGTCCTCACTACATCTCTCAATACTATATACACTCCCCCTATCAAAAATGTCCTATACTAACTCTCCCTCTAAGTACAAGACCACTCTCAGACCCAAAACTACTTCCCCTTTTTTCAAGGTTTATGAAAATCAGTTTTTCAAAGCTGATTTCACTCCAATCTGTGAATAGATGTTTGAGCTTTCTTTTCTCACAACCCTAAACATATATAAGGATTATTTTAAGGGCCGTCACAGCTGATGCAACTCAATACAAAAGTTTTTCACAAACATATTGTGAACTGGAGACATATGCCCTAGTTCATCTTTCTATTCAAGAAGCTACTGTGTTTGTACATCGTAGGGTTTTGTAACCAAGAAGTTTCGTGATCTTCATCGTGTTGATGAACTGAAAAACTTTGCAGCCAACATCCTTCTCAAGTTGGTGAGTAAGTCGCGTACTGGGATCTGCGCATCAAATTAGTTAGTCACATACTGGGAGCCGTGCATTAAAATGAGAGATTGTCACTACAGAACAAGTCCAATTGGGTATTGGTGTAAGGGTTCAACTGTAGGTTGGTATAAAGTATTGGGATTCCTTTACTTATAACCACTTGTTGTGATAATAGTGAATTCTCGGGAGTGGTGACCTTAAAATCATCCAGTGAGGTTTTTGCCGTGTAGGTTTTCCCCATTCGTAAACAAATCACCATGTCAATTTATTTTCCGCTGCATTTTAACTTAGTTGGTGATTTGTTTGTGCTACCATGCTTATTGCATGCAAATTGAATTAACTAATTAACTTGGCTAATTTATCACAAGGGGTCAATACATTTTTGGCCTATCAACAACAACAACAACAACAACAACAACAAAAAAAAAAGGAAAGAAAAAGAAGAAGATATGTTTGAAGTTTAGAGGTTAAATCCATATTTAATATTAACTAAATACAAAAAAATATAATAAGTTTGTAAACTGTAATAACCTTAATTTAAAAAATATCCACTAAAATTTAAATAATTTTCAAAAATATTACACGAGTTAGAAGAAAAAGGAGATAATATAATTAATATGTCAAGTACGTGGCATAATTGCTAAATAAACACATAATTTCAAATTTATAGAAAAATATATCTTCTATTTTGAGGGAAGACTAATTACAATAAAATTTTGCAATAGAACTATAAATATATTAATTACAATAAAAATTAAAAATATTTACTTCTATTTTTTTTTTAAAGCTACAAATATTACAGTAGAAACTATGGCTACTATCAATATTTAGAATATATATCTCTCCTCCCTCCACTAATTCTCTCTCCTTGTGTGCCGCAAGATTTTCTAAATTTCGACAACTGTGTTGCCGAATTTCCAAGGTTCTCTTTTCACTATGCCTCGAATTTTCAAGTGCACAATTGCACCTTTTTTTTTTTTTTTTTTTGAACATCAATAATATCAGTTTCTAGTAACATTGTTTAAGTTTTTTGGAAATATTTGTGAGTAAAAAAGTGTTATGGAAATACATGTTGTGTTATTTAAACAACAAAAACTGTTATTTAAATACCCCTACCAAACACCCCCTTAATCGCCTACCCTCTTAAAATAATACAACATTAATTATCCATCACTAATCCACCTCTCAAAATAATACAACATTAATGACACAAAAACCACTTCCAATAAGTCCTCTACTCCCATTGTTTTATTTTATGTACTTCATAAACCATAATTCAGTTTAAAGATCCAACTTTTCTCTTTGTATTTTGAAGAATGGAGGAACCGAAGAATACTATGTCCTGGGAAATAGTAGAACATGCAGTCTTTGATGATTTGATATCTCTCTCTCTCTCTCTCTCTCTCTCTCTCTCTCTCTCTCTCTCTCTCTCTCTCTCTCCCCTTGCCTAAATCATAGTTGTGGCTGTGCTCCTACGGCCAAAATGGACTTCTACCACTGTTCTTGGAAATATATATGAATATACCACTATTTCAAAAATATGTAGAGATTTACCATTTTTTGGTACTTGAGTTTGGGGAAATCGAGTTCTGAATGATACTCAAGTTTCATGAACTTGAGTTTTTTGAAAAAATAACCGAAAATTTTTTGATGGAACTTAAGTTCCATGAACTCGAGTATCATTTAAAATTTTCAAAAATTTTCAATGGTACCATTGAGAACTCGAGTACCATTGAGAACTTGAATTCCATGAACTCAAGTATCAAAAAAGTGGTACATTGCTATTTATTTCCGAAATAGTGGTAGATTTCTATATATTTCGCCTAAAGGTGCTACAGTGCTATTTTCGCCGTGCTCCTACCGTATCAAATCTAAGAAAAATGTAGCATTTTTTGCAGAAAAATTCCACTATTTTAGCCCCTCTTGGAATATTCTGCAAAACTGGTTTAACAAGACCGGTTCCAAGGTTTCACGGTGAACTGGTGGTTAACGAATTTTTTTTTTTTTTTTTTGGATTAATTTCTTATTCTTGCGAATGTATACACTAGATGGGTGGGTCTCATATTGTGAGAGGGCGGATGCATGCACCAGATACATAGTGTACTTTCTCTCTCTTCGTTCTCCATACGGTAAAAGAAAAGGGGTTAAAAGTTAGAACAAATAAACATTGAAGGTTATTATGAACATAACTAATCTTTGAAGTCTAGTCAGCAAAATATCAAATCTTATCGCCAACTAAAATAATTATATATTTTTTATTTATCCTCTTTCCTTAGCCGTTGTCTTGACTTTGCATGTCTATATTGTTCATTGCCTTGGTCTTAATTTCCTGTAGTTTAGCAGGTGTTACTTTCACTTAGTGGAAGGTGTGGAAATGTGGAATAGAGAAGTGTGGATAGACAAAAGGTTGATAAGCTATGATGATGCCGAAAAAATCACCAGTGAGCCACACAATTCCCACGCGCTCGAATATAAACCTACACAACAAAAAGAAGAGAAAACCTTGTGAAGAGCACCGGTGTGGTGCTGGCCGAATACCCTCCGAAGGTTAAGTTAGAAAGATTCTCACAACTCTAGAGTGCTAGAGAGGGTAAATTATGCATACCTCGATTTGTGAGGGTATTGGGGCTTTTATAGTAGTCGAAAGTTGACCTTTTTTACTTGGAGTCGAAGTATTTCCTTTTAGAAATCCTCTTGAGGAGTCCCAAGCGTGATAGACAAGTCATATTCCTTATAAAGAGGATTTCCATCGATGCACGCAGCTTCTAAAACCCTAATTGCGCTAGGACTCTAATTACCCCTAGAATCTAGGGGGTGTGCCGCAAGTATTCCCATATAGGGATTCTGTTTGACATGTGGCCAGCAAATCCGTTCTCACCGAATCTTGCACCTAATGGGCCCGTCCATCAACATTGCTTGGATCCGTCAGCTTATTTTCTCCTCTTCAGTTGCCCCCTTCACCCTATGGGTCCGTGATCTCGGAGTGAAAGGACCCGTGGGGTGATGGTTCGATTTAGATCTTGAGAGACTTGTTAGTCTTTGACAGGCTAGCCTGAAATTATTTATGGCGTAGGGGACCTAAATTTTGACCAAGGCACTTTTGGGTGACATGGTCCATTTGTCCTCTTGTAGGTAAGAAGACTTAGAATTTTCACCAAGGCATTCGCGGGTGACTTGGTTTGTCCTTCCACCCGTAGGTAGTAGGACTTAAAATTTGTACAAAGGCACTTGAGTGACTTGGTCCGTCCTTCCACCCGTAGGTAGAAGGACATAAATTTTGAATGAGAATCAAGTGCCGTTAGCATCCTTGATCGTCGGTATCCTTGGTTGTCGATCCATCCCATTGGGATGAGGATTAGGTGTCCGTCGGCTTCCTTTTTGTAGTGTTTAACCCTCTGAGGTCATTTTGAAGTATTGTCATTTGTCTTATGCTTATCTGTAGTATTGGGCATCGTTCTGCACGGTAAGCCATTGATACACTGCCCCCCGAGACGCGTGATGGAACTTTCAACCTTTGGGACACGTTGTAGTCCTTTATTAGCGTCCCATTCTTAAGGCAGCTTATCCGTTTACTTTGGATCATAGACTTGCCGATGTGACTGAGTGTTACCTCATCATCAAAGTTTTTTATTTTATATATATATATATATATATTTGTTAATTGTTTGTGCGTCCATTTTTTTTTTTTTTTTTTTTTTATGGACATGCATGCATCTGTCCACTTTTTTTTTTTTTTTTTTTGGGTGTCCATCCACCTTTTTGTGGACATGCATGCCTCCATCCACTTTTTTGTGGACATGCATGGCTCCGTCCTCCTTTCTTTCCTCTTTCTTTTTTTTTTTTTTTTTTTTTTTTTTGGTGGGGGGTACATCCATTTTTTTGAGGACATGCATGCCTCCGTCCTCCTTCTTTCTTTTCTTTTTTTTTTTTTTTTTTTTCTTTTCTTTTTTTTTTTTTTTTATGGACGTCCATTTTTTTTTTTTTTTTTTAAATGTGGACCTTCGTCCACTTTCTTTATGGACGGATGCATGTTGCATCCGTCCATATTTTTGTTGTTGTGGACGTCCGTCCACTTTTATGGACGTCCATTTTTTTTTTTTTTTTAATGTGGACCTTCGTCCATTTTTTTTTTTTTTTTTTTTTTTTTGGTGTCCGTCCACCTTTTTGTGGACATGCATGCCTCCGTCCACTTTTTTGTGGACATGCATGGCTCCGTCCTCCTTTTTTTTTTTTGGTGGGGGGTACATCCATTTTTTTGAGGACATGCATCCGTCCATATTTTTGTTGTTGTGGACGTCCGTCCACTTTTATGGACGTCCATTTTTTTTTTTTTTTTTTAATGTGGACCTCCGTCCATTTTTTTAATGGACGGATGCATGTTGCATCCGTCCATATTTTTGTTGTTGTGGACGTCCGTCCACTTTTATGGACGTCCATTTTTTTTTTTTTTTTTTTTAATGTGGACCTCCGTCCATTTTTTTTATGGACGGATGCATGTTGCACCTGTCCATATTTTTGTAGTTGTGGACGTCCGTCCACTTTTATGGACGTCCATTTTTTTTTTTTTTTTTTTTTTTTAATGTGGACCTCCGTCCACTTTCTTTATGGACGGATGCATGCATCCGTCCATTTTTTGTTGTGGACGTCCATGCATCCGTCCATTTTTTGGTGGACGTCCATTCTTTTTGTCCGTCCACTTTGGTCATGGACTTCATATTATTATTTTATTTTGTCCATCCACTTTGGTCATGGACTTGCTGTTGATACCAAGTGTGACCTTGTCACCTTGTTGGTCATCCACTTTGAGGTCGTGGACTTCTTGAGGTGACTAAGAGTTACCTCGTCATCTTGTGGGTCGTCCACTCGGGGTAGTGGACTTGTTAAGGTGACTAAGTTTTTCCTCGTCACCTTGATGGTCGTCCACTTGGGGTCGTGGACTTGTTGAGGTGACTAAGTTTTACCTCGTCACCTTGATAGTCGTCCATTTGGGGTCGTGCGTCACCTTGATGGTCGTCCACTTGGGGTTGTGGACATGTTGAGGTGACTAAGTTTTACCTCGTCACCTTGATGGTCGTCCACTTGGGGTCGTGGACATGTTGAGGTGACTAAGAGTTACTTCGTCACCTTGTGGGTCGTCGCCTTGTGGGTCGTCCACTTGGGGTAGTGGACATGTTAAGGTGACTAAGTTTTACCTCGTCACCTTGATGGTCGTCCACTTGGGGTCATGGACTTGTTAAGGTGACTAAGTGTTACCTCGTCACCTTGATGGTCGTCTACTTGAGGTTGTGGACTTTGTTGAGGTGACTAAGTTTTACCTCGTCACCTTGATGGTCGTCCACTTGGGGTCGTGGACTTGTTGAGGTGACTAAGTGTTACCTCGTCATCTTGATGGTCGTCCACTTGGGGTCTTGGACTTGTTGAGGTGACTAAGTTTTATCTCGTCACCTTGATGGTCATCCACTCGGGGTCGTGGACTTGTTAAGGTGACTAAGTTTTATCTCGTCACCTTGATAGTCGTCCACTTGGGGTCGTGGACTTTGTTGAGATGACTAAGTTTTATCTCGTCACCTTGATCGTCGTCCACTTGGGGTCGTGGACTTTGTTGAGGTGACTAAATTTTACCTTGTCACCTTGATGGTCGTCCACTTGGGGTCGTGGACTTGTTGAGGTGACTAAGTGTTACCTCGTCACCTTGATGGTCGTCCACTTGAGGTTGTGGACTTTGTTGAGGTGACTAAGTTTTACCTCGTCACCTTGATGGTCGTCCACTTGGGGTCGTGGACTTGTTGAGGTGACTAAGTGTTACCTCATCATCTTGATTGTCGTCCACTTGGGGTCATGGACTTGTTGAGGTGACTAAGTGTTACCTCGTCACCTTGATGGTCGTCCACTTGAGGTTGTGGACTTTGTTGAGGTGACTAAGTTTTTACCTCGTCACCTTGATGGTCGTCCACTTGGGGTCGTGGACTTTGTTTATATCCGTCCATTTTTTGGACTTAGTTTAATCAAGTAGGAAGAACACAAGCGTGTCTGACTATTTCTCTTATTGAAAGAAAACCATGTAGAACAAAAAAGGTACCTGCCCCCTTGGGCTTAAAAAGGCACTTGTAGAAAGAATCGTTTGAAGAAAAAACTAGCGATAGCAAAACTAAATAATAGCAAAAATTGTTCATAGTAAAAAACTAATAAAAACTTAGTAATAAACTGGAAACTGGGGGGGCGGGGGGCGTCGATGCTCTTCATGTCGTCTCTACTAGTGGTATCTCCGTAGGTGCTCCGTGTTCCATGGTTGCTGCGGCTTTTGCCCGTCCAGCGTCTTGAAGTGGTAAGTTCCCTTCCATCTCCATCATAGCAATATAGCACTCTCGTGCGGCCAGCTGATTTCCTCGTAGCTCTCCCACCCCGTGCTCCGTAGGAAATTTGATCATTAGGTGGTATGTTGACGTTACCGCCTTCCATGAGTTGAGGGTGGGTCGTCCGATGATGGCATTGTAAGCAGATGAGCAGTCGACCACAAGGAAAGTCATCTCCTTTGTGATCCGTTGAGGATAATCACCTATTGTTACCGAAAGCGTGACCGCGCCTAATGGGAATACCCTCGTACCTCCAAAGCCAATCAGCGAAGCATTTGTCGGTATTAACCGTTCTCTATCAATCCTCATCTGCTGGAACGCCGGGTAGTATAAGATGTCCGCTGAGCTACCATTGTCGATTAGCACTCGGTGCATGTTGAAGTCTCCCACTTGTAAGGTGATAACAAGCGCGTCTTCATGAGGGTGGTGAAGACGTCAGGTATCCTCTTCTGAGAATCCTATGATCGGGCTTCCCATCCGTGCTATTCTTGGTACGGAGCCCGTTAGCTGGACGTTATGAACCATCCTGAGGTATGTTTTTCTGGCCTTTTTGGACGACCCTATAGTTGTCGTGCCCCCTGTGATCATTCTTATATCCCCTATAGGTGGTCTGGGGTGCTCATTATCTCGGTGGGGTGGCTGCTCTTGATGTTGATGATCCGTCCTTTCCTTGCTGACGAACTTCTGCAACTTTCCCTGTCTAATGAGGGCTTCAATCTGCTGTTTCAGGTCATAGCAGTCAGCTGTGTCATGTCCGTGATCGCGATGGAAGCGACAGTACCTATCTCTGGACCGTTTGTTGGGATCTCCCTTAAGCTTTCCAGGGAAAGTTAATGTCCCCTCATCCTTGATTTGCATGAGGACTTGGTCGATAGGGGCGATCAGTGGAGTGAAGCTTATGAATCTCCCCGTAGGGGGCTCGGAGCGCCTATCATCCCTTCGCTCTTCGATTCTTGCCGTCTTCCGCCCTCTTTCCTCTCGGGCATCTTCCTGCCTTTCTCTCTTCTTAGGCTTTTCCTCGCGAGCTAGTAGAGCGTCTTCGGCATTCATATATTTTGTGGCCCTGTAGAGCACGTCCGGCATAGTTTTCGGGTCATTTTTATATAGTGAAAACAAAAACTTACCCTTCCTCAGCCCATTCGTAAATGCTGCTACGAGTATTTTATCGTCGGCCTCGTCGATTGAGAGTGCTTCCTTATTAAAGCGGGCTATGTAAGATCTGAGTGTTTCATCTTCTCGTTGCTTGATACTCATCAAGCATGCTGTGGACTTCTTGTATCGGTGTCCTCCAATAAAGTGCGACGTGAATTGGGCGCTCAGTTCTTTGAAAGTGCTGATGGAATTAGGCGTCAGCCTGCTGAACCAAATTCTCGCTGGGCCCTTCAGTGTTGTAGGGAAGGCCCTACACATGATCTCGTCCGCTACTCCTTGAAGATGCATTAAGGTCTTGAAGGTCTCTAGATGATCCAATGGATCCTTCATCCCGTCGTAACTGTCTATATGCGGCATGCGAAACTTATGGGGTAGGGGAAAGGAGTTGATCGCCGTGGTGAAAGGCGAGTCGGTGCGGTTGACTAAGTCGTCAAGGTCACTGGACACTCGTCCTTTGAGCGCATTCATCATAACCTCCATCTGCTCCTTCATCGCTTGCATCTCTGCGACAATATGTGGCGGAGTTGCATCTGTGAGGGATGGCATGTTTAAATCTTGCCTCTCTAGTCTGCTTGGGGCGTGGCTACCCTCAGGTTTCTCCTTGTTTTTTCTTGCAGCGCTGGTCCCTTCTTGATCTTCTTGTTGGTCATTCGGTGCTACATTCTTCTGGCGCAACTGTTCTTCTAAGTCGTGGTTTTGTTTGGTGAGACGTTCCACGGCGGCAGCGAGAGTTCAAACTTGTCTCTCGAGGGCAGTTGTGGGTGGTTCCTCTCCTTGAACGTCGTTGGTGGTTGCCATTGAGCGTGTGAGTACCATGCAACTCTTTTGTCCGGGAAGCGATAATATGGCTTACGAATCGCGTAAAGTTTCCCACAGACGGCGCCAACTGATGATGCCGAAAAAATCACCAGTGAGCCACACAATTCCCACACGCTCGAATATAAACCTACACAACAAAAAGAAGAGAAAACCTTGCGAAGAGCACCGGTGTGGTGCCGGCCAAATACCCTCCGAAGGTTAAGTTAGAAAGATTCTCACAACTCTAGAGTGCTAGAGAGGGTAAATTATGCGTACCTCGATTTGTGAGGGTATTGGGACTTTTATAGTAGTCGAAAGTTGACCTTTTTTACTTGGAGTCGAAGTCTTTCCTTTTAGAAATCCTCTTGAGGAGTCCCAAACGTGATGGACAAGTCATATTCCTTATAAAGAGGATTTCCATCGATGCACGCAGTTTCTAGAACCCTAATTGCGCTAGGACTCTAATTACCCCTAGAATCTAGGGGGTGTGCCGCAAGTATTCCCATATAGGGATTCTGTCTGACATGTGGCCAGCAAATCCGTTCTCAGCGAATCTTGCACCTAATGGGCCCATCCATCAACATTGCTTGGATCCGTCAGCTTATTTTCTCCTCTTCAAGCTATTAAAAAGAGGCTTAACCTTAGAATACATATTTAGCTATTCTAATGAAGATGACAAAAAGGAATTCGTGGGGTTTGAAGCAGCAGTCGGTGATTTGATTAGAGAGATAATGTCTAGAGCCGAGTTTAGGAATATGGAAGATATTCTAGAAAATTCATATTCAGACGAGATATTCATAGTGCTCTTAATGTGTGTCAATTTTTATGGAAGAGAATTGCAAATGAAGATTGAGCAATATACAGCATCTGTCCAGGACTACATTTACGAGTTGGAGAATGCCAAGCTTTACGTGAGAAATCCAGGAATGACATTTTGGGATTTGAAGTCTGAAGTTATAAAGGTGGGGGGCTACAAGGTCTCTCGAAACTTTGCCCCAATTTTAGAGAGCTTATTTGAAAAATACGGGGATATAAGTGCCAACTCCTCTTTAAATCCAAGGACAAAGACGCGTTTCATCAACATATTTGGTGGAGTCGCACACAGCATGTGCAACACAGAGGTCACTACGGATTTACTTTTCAACTGGTGGATGAACTTTAAGCTTGTGCAGCACGCCGGATTCAATATTCAGTTTGCCTTTGATAATTTGTATAAACTTGCACAATCCTGGTTTTGTCTTCATCGTGAATTTCTAACTAATGAGACCCTTCTCGATTATCATGTCCAGATTCGCAGTCTAAAAACTAAGTTTGAGGAACTCAAAGTCAAACAGAAGCAATGTGTAGCATCTACAAAAAGAAAATCACTACCAGAGAAAGAGCGTTTGATTGCTGACATTGAGCTGATTTCGAACACACCAAGGCCATGTTTTCTGTGATATCAAAAGCTGGATGAGTGGAGTGTGATAGTGATACTCAGTTCATTTATGTAGTCTCCCGGCTTCTTCCTGGGAATTTATTTAGGCCTTTGTTCATGGTCCTTTCTTTTGATGTTGTGACGTTCTTGCTTTTCTTTCCCCGAGTTAAATTGTTATGAGAACTATTTGCAGTTAAATACTTCATGTATTTATTCATCAATGGGTAGAATTTGAGACAAATTATCATTTGGTTCTCGTTAATTTTTTCCTTCAAAAAATTTATGGGCTTTGGTCGTCCTTTGGGATCTTTTTCTCAAAATTCCTTTCTTCTATTTGATCTAGTGAAGTGCACGGCTTCTATTTTACCAGAAGCTTCCCTTATCACAACAGCATACATGTTATATTTATATAGAGCCAAGGACAATGAAACGTTTCCTTAACATATTCTGTATAGTTGCACACGTGTGCAATGCAGAGGTCATTCCAAATTTACTTTTCAATTGGTGGAAGAACTTCAAGATTTTGCAGCATGGCTGGTTCAATTTTCAGTTTGCATTTGATAATTTGTATAGACTCGCACAATTGTGGATTCGTCTTCAGCATGAATTTAGAAAAGATAAAAACCTTTACAATTATCAGCTCAAGATTCATAATGTAACGGCTGACTTGGAGGAACACAAAATTAAACAGAAGCTGTAGCATCTACATAAAAAAAACAATAATAAAAAAATAAATCTCAGAAGGAATGCTTTTTTTTTTTTTTTTTTTTGGGATAGGACCAGAAGGAATGCTTGATTGTTGACATTGAGCTGATTTCAAACACACCAAGGACGTCTTTTCTGTGATATCGAAGTTGGATGCGTTGAGAGTGATAGTGTTAGCGAGTTTGTTTATGTAGTCTCCAGTTTTCTTCTTGAGAGTCTGACTTTGTTTGTGCCTTCGTGGTCCTTTTGATCTGATGTTGTTGATCTTGCTTCTCTTAATTTGTTATGAGAACTATATGCGTTTAACTAAAAAGACCTATTATTTCAAGCAAATATATGAATGTTAAGGAAATCTATTTTACAAATCTATGACCTACATGACACCAAAACTATCACTGATCATCGATCTAGGATAATATAAGAGAGACATAGTCACTGAGAGTGAGCAATTTTCAGAGGAATGAAAAATGAGGAAAAAAGAAACAGAGGGGAAGAGAGAGGTTGTGAAAGGTTGAATACAGAGGGAGAGAAAAAAGAGAGAATAAAATAGTCATTTGCATTGTTGCAAAATTGTTATGCACAATTATGCACCCACTATGTGCGTAGTTTTTAGGCAAAAATATGTAAATCTGACATCTTTTTTTATTATATACTCACTTATGTGAATACTCCTATGATTCTGTACTTTTTTTTTTTTTTTTACCTACAAAAAGAACTTTATAAATAATGATAATAATAAAAACTTGAGAATTTTTTTTTTTTATCTTCCTTTTAGTACAAATAAAAGAATCAAGAAATGAAAAATACCAAAATATACCAGCTAAATAAGAAATAAATTTTATCTTTAAAAAAAAAAAAAAAAAATCTATCTAGCTTTAGTGCTAACAAAATAAAAACCAGTATTTAAAATTTTGTTAAGAAAGTCATAATCATGATGTGTGTGGTGTGAGACGATATTTGTTCAGCTCAAATAATTAAAAAAATAAAAATAAAGGAGTTCTGTAAAGACAATAATATCTTATTATGGAACATTATTTTCACTAAAAACATATTATAAATATTTTATTTAAAAATAAACTTTGTCAAATTTAATATGTATTTTTATAAATAGAGAATATTTACTTATTTTTTTTTAGTGAAGTTTATGCAATATAGATTAAAGAAGACATCAATAAAACTTCAAAAATTATGTTACCGTTATATATGTGTGTATGTATTTATTTATTTTATGGATTGTGTTTGTTGTCTAAAATTTTAGTGGGATATATGACTCTTTAATTGAGAAGTACAGTGTTCTTGAATCTTGAGTTTAAGCACAAACAACCTACACAATTTTAAAAATTTCCTTTTCATATTTTGATTTTTATTTTTTATTTTTTAATGATAGTAATAAGGCACGTAACGGTTCTATAATGAAATTAACTTTTTTTTCTTTTTTTTAGAAACAGTACTTGCATTGCATTAATCAACTTGCTGGTAAATCAGTAATTACAAGATTATCAATGTCAAAATGAACAAATTCCATCCAAACTAAAAGCGAAATGAAAACTTTGCTCTTTTAAGTAAGGTATGTGTTATAGCATTGCCTTCCCTATATGAATGAAAACATATATATATATATATATATTGTAAAGTTGTGATTTCCAACTAGCCTTTGTTGGCTTTAATTCTGTGCCAAATTTAATTCTAATTTCTTCAATCATTTCCCTGTATTTATGTGGGTTTATTTGTAAGGGATGAGTGTGAGAGATTGGTGAAGAATCAAGCTTCAAAGATGGATCAGTGCAGTTCGCGACTAGCTCACGAGAAAGGTAACCCGCGAAAGACCACATGTGAAGCACATAACTGAAAATTGAAGAGTCACGCCAGACTGTCAAGTTTGCGAGTACTTCGCAAGAAAGGCCATCTCACAAGGTACCTGTGAAACATTCTGTTTGGCAAAAATATAAAGTGCTTTACCAAATTCTTTACCCACACTATAAATGCCCTCATTACCCATGAAATGTAAGGAGTGTTTTTCAAAGAGAAAACCCTAGCAAAAACACTTGAGAGTATGAGATTGTTATACCCACAATCATCTACACATTTTCTCTTAGTTTTCCTCTACTCCTACCTCTCCATCTCTGCATCCTTGAAAGGTTCTTAGCCCAAATACTTACCACACCCAATCTGAGTGTTGAGTCAAGTTTTTGTGCTGTTCAGAAGCATTGAAAGGAGCCATTAAATGGTGGATGCAATCGGGCGGTATTGCAGGATCTGAAAAGCTAGTGAAGACAAGACTCTGAGAAGTCCGTTGGTCGCAGAAGTTTGGAGGGCTCAAGTACATTGGGTAGACTAGGCTTGGAAGGTTTTTTTGTTATTTGTGTACTCCAACTTATTTATTAGTGGATTGATTTCAACTTGGAGGGTCACGGAGAGGTTTTTCGCCGAGTTCTTCGGTTTCCTCTTCGATAACATGTCTTGGTTTTATCTTGTGTTTGCATCTCTCTTCCCTTACTCTTTCATGTGATATGTATTATATCGAATGAAAAAAGTACCATATCGTAGGTACATATTGATCATGTTCATGAATCATATGACACATAAATGTGTATCATATGAATTATATGTTATCATATTTATCATACATATCGGATGATACATAGACATGTGAGTTTAAACTAGGTTTTTGTTAAAATTTGTGCTTTGACTAAAGTACATCAAGGGCTGAGGTTTCAATTTTGAACTTTGATAGACCTTACATTCCTTGATATACATCTTGAGCTTGATTTTCATCCTTTTACAATAGAAATCCTGCTTGGCTTTGTGCAAGGACTTAAGGTAACTAAAATGACGAGCCAAAATTGGTTTTGAAAGATGAATTAAGACCAAGGTACACTTTGCCTTGTAGAGTAGGAGAACATTTTGTAGCATAATCCCTTTCAAGTTATTGCCAAGCTACTGCTGAACGTAGAAGAAGGGAAAATGGGCTTGCCAAGGGCCTCATAGCTTAATTGGCACATTTTAGTGTTTCCAATGAAGACGTCCAGGGTTCAAATCACACCACTCCCATTGTACCTATCGAATTTATCAAAGAAAATGGGCTTTGAGCCTTTGACTGGCCCTAATGGACCCTGCATCCAGCAATTCCTTATCTATCTTTTCTATTTCAATTTATTGATAGTAATTGTACCTATAAGGCTTTTCACAAATATGTTAAGTGCCATTCTTCAAGGTGATTTAATGCTTATGTCCCCTGGATAGTGGCAACCCCAAAGGAGTGTCAAAGAATTGGCAATATCATCCAACAGCCTGTTAATCTCTTCCAACTGTTGTTTCTAACCCGCTTGTACCCATTACAGTAATCTGCAACACAATTGCCTTCCTTGTTAAAGACTTAAAGAACTTATCTCCATCATGCTGAGGGGAATTGGGGAATTTCAGACCTTGTAATAGAACCTGGTTTCCTATATGCAGGAACTTCATTGTCAATTGCTTGAAGTCTCATTGGATAATGCCAAGAGTGCTAAGTCATTGTTTGCCTAGCACTACCACACATCCTTCTAACGGAGGCAAATTCAATTCAACCATGTATAAATGGCCTTGCATTATGACTTAAACATCAACACAAGCTCCCTTTGTCATGATCACAGTCATATTAGCCAACTTAACTTCAGGCCCTTTCTTGGATGTTACTGACAGCCTCAATGCTTCCAAGATTGATGACTCTAGGAAGTTATGAGTGCTACCAATGTCAATGAGGATAATAGCCCACTGGCCTTTAATCTTTTCTAACATTCTCTTGGTACTTGAAGATGGGTTTCCAATTAATGCATATAATTTGATTTCAATTGCATCCACTACTACCTCTTGCTCAGCAGTGGTAACTGCGGTCTCTACTAGTTATGCATCAATAATTTCCTCAAGGTGAAACCCTTGCAAATGTTTTGAGTGATTTTGTAGCCCTTCCATTATTTATGTCCAGGCTGCCACTTCTCATCACAATGATAACAGAGCCCTTTCTTCCTTCTTTCATCCATTTGAGCTGGAGGGATCGTGTGGACAAGAAGTTTAGGCTTAAGTTGGTCCAATCTTGTACAACCTTAAATGATCCTAAGATGGAAGGCCTACTTGAATCTTGAGAATTTTTGAAAGTTCTCCAACCAGTTAAGACTTAAGAGGTACTCTTGAATTTTCGCTAATCCAAAGCAGCAGTAAGATTTAGTGGGTTTAGCATTCTCACAAGAAGTCTAATCTCATCCTTTAATCCAATGGGAAAACAACTTGTGCTTTTCTGACAGCCCCTTAATCCTATTTGATAGTGCTTCAAATTGCCCATTAAAAGCTGGTCTCCCTAAGCCTTGTAAGGGCTTCCATTGGATCATCATAGGCTGTACTTCCAAAGCTTATTTGCAATGCCCTAACAAAGGCCTCCTAAGTCCCAACTGGTGAATAGGCCTTATTCTTTAGCATCTTGAAACCATGCAAGAGCCTCCCTATCCATATGGAAAGACTGTTGTGACTGTTTCCTTATAGTGGATTTCTAACATGATTGGATCCCCAAAATAGTTTTTAAAATTGAAGAGGTTCTTCATTGGTTTTCCATTTCTTTACTAAAATCTTTGTGCTGATTGTTTACTACTTTAGATTCAGTATTTGATATTTGTGATGAATATAATAATATTTACTTATGAGCGGAAAATCTAGTTAAATTGTGCAATAAATTCATTAATTTCATTGCATTAATTGCTTGGGGCCTAAATCAGAGTTTTTCAAGGGGAATTAGAGCTTTTAGAACATATAGATCTCAAAATAAGATTTTTCACAACAGACACTCAAGCAACCATGCCCTAGGCCTATCCAGTTTGACACAGGCACCATGGGCTTTTTGGTGTGTTCTTGCTTAGGATGTAGATAACTCAATAGCAATAAGAAGAAATTGGAAAGAATGGTTAAAACAAATAAAACATAGATGATTAGTATAACAAGAGAACCGGTCACTTGAGTCTAGTCCCCAAAAAGCACAGTTCTATTACTTATTTCATCGTCTTGCTTTACCTTAATATGTTGTCTTTGTACACCAATTCATTGACTTGGCTTAATTTTACCAGGTGTTACTTTCGCTAAGCGGGAGGCTTGGTGATGTGGAGTTGAGAATTGTGGATAGGGACAATATTGTTGAGAAGATATCAGAAAAAGGCTTGACCTTGAAAGAAAAA
The DNA here is from genome assembly GCA_023621385.1 of Quercus gilva. Lineage (NCBI taxonomy): Eukaryota > Viridiplantae > Streptophyta > Magnoliopsida > Fagales > Fagaceae > Quercus > Quercus gilva. Next base: position 28,862,363 of record CM042476.1, read on the forward strand.
ATTAACTCTTTTAATGAAGATGAGAAAAGGGAATTCGAAGATGCAGAAGCTGCTATTGTAAATTTGGTTGGAGAGATAATGTCTAAAGCTGACTCTGGGAATAGGGATAGTATTCTTGAAGATTTGGTAAATTCAGATGAGGCATTCATACAGATGTCTAAAGCTGACTCTGGGAATAGGGATAGTATTCTTCAAGATTTGGTAAATTCAGATGAGATATTCATACTGATTTTAAAGAATCTTGAAGATTTAGTACATTCAGATGAGGATATTTTGAATGTGACATTTTCGGAATTGGAATCAGAAGTTGTAGAAGTCAGGGACTGCATGGTCTCTCGGAACTGTGCCCCTATTCTAGAGTCCTTATTTGACAAATACAGGGATATTAGTAAATGCTCCACTTCAAATCCAAGGACAAAGTTGTGTGTCCTTAACATTGTTGGTGGGGTTGCACAAAGCACGTGCAACACCAAAGTAAAGGACATCACTGCTAATTTACCTTTCATTTGGTGGAAAAACTTTAAACTTGCGCAGCATGTTGGGTTCAACGTTCAGTTTGCCTTTGACCATTTGTACAGACTTGCGCAAGCACAGTTTCGTACGAAGCGTGAATTTGAAGCTGACCCGAACCTTTTAAATTCTCAAATCAAGATTGAGGACCTACCAACTGAATTGGAGGTACTCAAAGATAAACAAAAGCAGCTTATTATACGATCTAAAAAAAGAAGATCAATGATAGAGAAGGATCGCTTGACTCAGGACATGGAATCAAGGTTGAAGACTGCAGGGATGGGTTTGCTATGATATCCAAGTTGGATGAGGATTTTGTAAAAGCATTAGCAGGTTCTTTTCTGGAATCTTCAGTTTTCTTTTTGAGATTTTATTTGCAGTTTTGTGGTCCTTCTTGTTGGTCTTGCTGGTCCTTGTTGATCTTGCTTTTCTTTCTTCAAGGTAAATTTGCATTGAGAAATATTTGCAATTATTAAATGTCTTATGTGTTTGTTCATGAATAGCTAGATCTTGAGACTATAGTATCATATAGTTCTTAAAAATTGCTTCCTGCGAAATGATTATGGGATTTTGTTGTCCTTTTGGATCCCTATTCGAAATTCCTTCTCCATTATTTTCACATACTGTGGTAAATAATTTCTTGTGCTCTTAGGACGAGTTGTACAAAAATTTTAAAATCTATCAGAGCTCTTAAATCAAAAGAAATATCTATTAGTATACGAGGTTGTGAGACACAACCACAATGGTTAGAAGTTGCTTGCTCTGATTCATTAAATTCTCCTGGTTATCATTTAAAAAAAAAAAAAAAAAAACATAATCATATGGAGTATATTACTGTCCACAAGCTTTGAAATTTGAAAATTTATTCACTCACTTTGTCTATATTCTATATGCCAAATCCTTTACACGACATTACTCTACCTACCAGTGTTATCTATTCATAACCCATAAGAATGATCCTATTATTGGTTGTAACCAATCGGCCTAATTGCTTTAAGAATATTCGCTAATCATCAATGAATAAAAAACTTCTAAATTTTGTTGCTAGGAGTCTTGTAGCTCAAGCTAAATGGCTATTTCTTGTGTTTCTAATGGAAACCTCTAAGGTTCAAATACCTACTCCCCTAGCTAGTATAACTTTCCCGACCCCAAACCCCCCCCCCCCCCCCTCCCCCTCTTTCTTTTTGTACTTTTTTCTTGGGGAAAATGGGCTTTTGCCCCTTTTTTTTTTTTTTTTTTTTTTTTTTTTTTTTTTAAATTCTAGCACAATGTCCCTATTTTGAAACTATTAAGCACTGTGTCTCTGTTTTCAATGCTCAATCACCAAGAGAATTTGGGATAACATCATAGGCCTTTGCTTAGTGTTAGATGCCAAGACATATAGGAAGGAATTAGTAAACTGGGATACTACTCAACTAAAAGGAAGGGTGTTTAGAAACATGCGATGTAAGTTAGCTTGGTGGGCGTCTACCAATTGTGGGAACAAAGAAATGTTTTTTACATGAGGGGAAGATCTATATTGAAGAACAGCTCATTGGAATTATTAAAAAGAATGTTAAAGGAAGAATGAAGAGCAATAAGTTCAATGTTTGGAACATGGTACCAGCATGTCTTATGTTGTTAACTTGGAAATAATGCAATGCCCGAACATTTGAGGACACTGAAAGAACTGTGGACCTGTTGAAGTCTTTACTAACTATGACTTTGTTTGAGTGGTCTCGTATTTGGAGTTTTATGCATTGTACTTCTTTGCTTGATTTCATTAATTCTATTAGCTTTTCCCTTATGATCTATTTGTATCCCTTTTTTTGTAGTGATTTTACTATCGTAAACTCATTGTACTTTTCTTATTAATAAAGGTTTTATTACCTATCCAAAAAAGGAAAAAAAAAAAAAAAAAGCTCAACTGTAATTCAGTGTTGAACAGAGTGCCTTTCTGCAGATGGGAGTTCAATTATGACCTACCCCCCATTCCCTGCCTTGAAGTTATTTTGGTTGAGTTAGAATTAACTGATTCTGCGTCTGTAAATTAGTTGCGGTCTTGTTTGCCTAATCTGGCTTATGTTAGGTGAGTATAGCCTACTGTAGTTTTGTGCTTAGATAAACATTGTTCTGTTGCTGTGTCGCAGCTTTGGCTCTGCAGTATAGGTTATCTACTGAATTTATAATATGTTGCTCATTTGTTCTTGAGGTGTTCAATAAAACTCTTACGGATACATCAAAACAAAACAAAACCAAGAAGATCTACAACTTTGAAAAGGACGTAGTGATGTGATACTGCCAACAGAAAATATCCACCCATAAAAGGATCCTAGAAATAAAGAATTGGCAAAGCATAGAAATCTCAACACAATTGGGTGTACAATTATTACACTCTAAACAGTTTATTTGATAGGAGAGTTGCATTCCACTTTGTTTACTTCACTCTTAATGCTTGAAAAAAAAAATTAATTCTATAGAATTATTTTCCTTGGTATAACTGCTTCTTGCTAAAACTAGGTTTTTCAACTCCCTTGCATTAGTCACCAACTCCCTCCCTTCCAAGGATTTCATATTTTAACTCCCATGACCCTAAACAAATTGAATATCAACTGAGTTGTACATGCTAGGCAGCAATTAAATCTATAGCCCTGTGGCAGATACCTCAGAAAGAACCCTACCAACTGACAACAGATTTTATCTCCCATATGAATTAATAGGTAAGTACCATGGTCAAACAAGGAAAACTAAAAGAAGTTGAAGGCACTAACTATATATAAGCCACTAGTACTAGATAGCGTCCATCAAAATAATCAAAAACTCCTTCAAAGCCAAATAATGTTTTATGATCAATATAAAATATAAATTCCCAAGAAGATCATACAGAAATTTCATGTCCAAATTGTTCAACACAAAATGATTTTTTTAAGCCAATCAATAGAAAGAATATGATTAGTGAAAAGGAATAGAAACAACTTGTGCCAATGATAACACATGTTTGATTAATTGAGAACTCAATTTTACTAATCAAGTTATCAGGGCCCATGAGGATGAGTGAGGATTCCTCACCTGTAAACCCAGATCCCAATTAAGAAATAGGAAGTAACAAAAGTAAATTCAAGCGTCACCCATCTAGACAGTTTAACATTGTTGCACACAATGAAGTCATTCCTATTTCCTATATCTTGAACATAATCTTCCCAAGGCCAAAGCCAACGAATAACAAGCAATTACTTTATTTTCTTAGTTTTATTTAATTCAACTTCATGTCATCATTTATATTATGAACGACTGAGTCTATAGTGTTTAAACCAATTTTTTAAATGAAAAAAAAAAAAAAAAATTCCACCAATTTGATTTCAGCCTAATAACCTTTACATTACATATGAATGAATGCCATCTAATATCATAATTTTTTATTGATCCACATCAAACCAGCTAATGTCAACAAAATGGCTCTTAAATAAAATTTAACACAATAATGTATTGATTACACTCAAAACTAATGTTTACGACCACAATTTTATAAAAGATGGCAGCACAATTGAACCATACCTCATTGATTCACCTCCTCTTGGACCTCACCACCGTCTTCCTCGCTTGTTTCCTCGTTTGTTTCCCAAAACTCAGCGTAGAGAGCAACTTGTAACGATCCCTTAAGCCCATCAAATGGAAAAATCTTGCCTGTGTTTGTAGAAGGATCATACAAGACCAGCTGCCCTTCTTTGTTCTCCATAAACATCCTTCCATACCCCCAAAATCCCAATGGCCTTTCCAAATCCAAAGAGGGTCCAATTCTAATAAGCTTAGTCCACGACTCCCTAACACCAAATTCAAACAAAACCCATATATCAAAACACAACATCTCCACCTCCTTCCCAAAAGGATAAACCAGCATAGCAATAGACCCGTTCAACGCAGTGAGAGTCGTCTCCCAACTGGAGTAAACCCCAATAACACTAGCGTCCGGAAATGACGTCGACTCGAATACCTCACTGGCAAAGTCGAAGCAAAAAATCTTCTCGTCCTCATTATAATCTAACGGAAGCGGCGTCGCGCACCAGAAAAAGTCCCCATCCAAGTACACTGTGGCCCTCGACGATCCAGCTGCCTCCACGAACCACTGCTCACGCTATACACTTCCGCTTCTTGACTTATATGAAGCAAATTGCTCGCGGACCTGAACTGAACATTGAGAAGCCTCACAACCTTGAAGTCATTGGATGTGGAATCGAATCCGAACCCAACACTGTGGAAATAGACATTGACCATTTCGCGAGGGGTTATAGGAGGGAGAGGCTCGAGCCCTGATGACGTGGTGGGGTCCCAGAGGCAGATGGTGCTTGCGAAACAGAGACAGAAGAGACCATCGGAGGAGGAACCGACGATGTCGAGGTTGAGACCGTGGTGTATTCTGGATCGAGGTTGTCGTAGGATAGGAACGAGAATGTGTGCTTCGAGGTGTCGATTTTGCCTGTGGCTTTGACGAGGGGAATCTGGGTAAGTAACACTAATTCTCTAACTATGTAGTTAGTTGGCCCAATTTTGTAACTATATCACTTAGTAGCATCTCGAGACTCAGAGGCTCGATTTTCAGACTACAAATCGAGTCTTTGAAACTCAGTTTTGATGATCTGAGTTGGCAAAGAGTACATGTGGAACTCGAGTCTTAGAGACTCGAGTTCCACGTGGACGGCACGTAGGCTCCTTACAAATCGAGTCTTAGAGACTCGGTTTGCTGAAAGCGAAACCGAGTCTCTAAGACTCGATTTTTGAATAAGCCTATCCTCCTGAAATGCTCAAGTCTGGTCATGTCTCACTGGTACCTTCACTGTTGCTTCTCATGTTTTGTCTCACTGGCACTGGCACGTCTCACTGGCACCTTCACATGGCACCTTTACTATTGCTTCTCATGTTTTGTAATACTGGCTTCACTGGCACCTTCACTGTTGCTAGTCATGTCTCATTTTGTTTTGTAATAAAAAAGTAATCCTCTCACGTTTTGGAATGAAAAAGCAGCCCTCCTCTCAGCAAAAATTCAGTAGTCTTCTCTCTACATTGGTCTTCTCTCAGAACTAAAAAACACATCACATATACACTACTCCTCTATCAAATCTCATACACATTCAGTAGCAAAGCAGAACATTGCTCCTCTCTTAACTTTCACACAAGCTCAACATTCATTGTAGTCTCATTCTCATACAATCCCAACTGTACATTTGCACATCCTCATGTCAGGTAAGGGTCTCCTCACTCTTTAGTTGGTTGTTTAGTGTATATAATTGCTTTAGAAAGTGTTGGTTGGATTGAATTTTTCATGATATGAAAATTGATGATGTCAAGGAATCAGTGGGCTAAAATTTCCGGGCGCTGATGATCTACAAACGAAATCCTGAAAGTAGTAAACAAGAAGTCAGAGGAGACCGGTGGGGACCGGCCAAAAGTCCTCCGATGATCAAGTCAGTGAGTTTGTTTTTCTTAATATAAGGAAAAATTCTCTATTTAAAATTTCTCCAGTTACCTTCTATGTCTCCACGGAAGAGCCTTTATATAGTTTTTCATGAGGCCGTTATTTCTCCGAGCGTTGTGTAGTTTGAAGGATTGTGAGATAACCTCCATAACTGCCTTGGAGGTTATTTTATGTAGATTTGTTGATTAAAACCGTTTTCTGAAGAAGAAACGGTTTTTAATAGAAAAATTATATGTAAAGGATCATTCAGGAATATTCATCCTTTCCATTACTTGGACGAGAGAATCATTGGACGGTTCAAGCCTTGGACGAGCTCGTCCGTCTGTACAAACTCACGGACGAGCTTATAATGAATGGGCTTACTTTCCTATGGACGAGCTCTATGGACGAGTTCCACAGTTGGTTTTATGGTGACACCATCAAAAATGATAAAATATTTGTTTGTATTAAATATTTATATTTGTTTCCTAATATATATATATATATATATTTATATTTATATTTATATTTATATATATAAATATATTTGGTTGTTTAGTGTATATAATTGCTTTAGAAAGTGTTGGTTGGATTGAATTTTTCATGATATGAAAATGATAAAATATTTGTTTGTATTAAATATTTATATTCGTTTCCTAATATATATATATATATATATATTTATATTTATATTTATATTTATATTTATATATATAAATATATTTGGTTGTTTAGTGTATATAATTGCTTTAGAAAGTGTTGGTTGGATTGAATTTTTCATGATATGAAAATGATAAAATATTTGTTTGTATTAAATATTTATATTTGTTTGTATTAAATATTTATATTCATTTCCTAATATATATATATATATATATGTATATAAATATATATATATTTAAATAGCCAATATATATATATATTAGAGAAATACACGAATCCACCGACTAATAATCCATCCACGTAGAAATGGAGTTCAGACATGCACGAAGAGAAATATGGAGATAGATTTTTTGTTAAAAGATGATGAAACTATCAAAATATGACAAGTTGATGATTTTTTGTTCATAGCGTTTTCACCATCTATATATAATGAATTTTGCAGTGAAATTATTTCATTGAAAAGTAGGCATATAGGACTTCAAAATGAATATAATTTGATTCAATTTGGATTTTAAATAAGTGAAATGCGACTGTTCGAAATTGGCACAACTATATTATTTTCAAGATTTTCACTTGAGTAAAATGTTCTTGTTCACTATGCAAATTTTTAGGTTGTGAATTCTCATTTGTAGAAAATCTAAACAACCTATACAAGGTACAATAACAACAACTTTTTGGTGAGAAGGGGCAGTCACGAAATGAAGATCTTGAAGCCTTTCTCTTACCTAAAATAGAAACAAAAAATAATTTAAAAAAAAAAAAAAAGAAAAACTCATTTATGTGCTGTGATCCAAAAAAACAAGTTATTAGAATTCTTGACAACACCTTAAGCCTTAAACCTTTAGTAGTTGAATCTCTAGAGCTGTTTTCCTTTGAAGAGTTTTAAAATTTGTAATGGGGGTGAGTTTTGTCTTTAGTTTTTTTATTTGTTTGAGTCCGAAATGATAATGATTAAGTGTGTTTGTATGTGATGTGGGGTGAGTATATGCAATTGTTACACTTTTAGAAGTTGTAATTTGTGTAGTTTGAGTAGATAGAAAAGGTTTTGTAATTGATGTTAAATGCATTAGATAAAGTATGTCACTAACATGTTATACTTGACTCTCTAATAGGTTCACAATCCCTAAAGAACATTGATATAAATGTATACTTTGGTGGACCCCTTGACAATCCTGAAGGGATTGACGGATTCCCATTTAGAGGGGAGGGTATCGAATGCTACTACATAATGATACGTCGTAAGTTGAAGACGTTGATAGATTTGAAGAGGAAAATAATGGACGAATTGAATTTGAACCCTGCTTGGTATGACATCAAGATTACTTATCGTTACCCACAAGAAGTCCTTCACGAACGGATAAATTAAGGGTATATGGCTATCAAAGAAGATAAACATGTAAAGATGATGTTTAATAGGATCCAAAAAATGCCCCAAGTAAATGCTGCTGAGTTGTATGTAAGTTTGGAGCCTCTTGCAGACAACACTACTAAGGTGGTGCAACAAACAACTACGGCTTTACAATTTACAGCCCTAGATGATGGATGCACTACAATGGGAGGTTATATGCTCCCATCTCAAGATCATGTTGCCAATACTGGTGGAACCCTCTATCCTCAAGAGACACATTTAGAGGAGGAAGACGAAAACGAAGAGGAGGAAGACGAAAACGAAGGGGAGGAAGCGAATGATGGTGAAAATATTGATGGTGTGGATGAGTACGAAGAGAGGATTGAGCGAGGCGACTTTGAGAACGATGTGGTTGACCACGAAGTCGTTCCCAATTTTGAAGAGGAAAATATGGAGTGCCATGATGAAGATGATGCAAACAATGATATTGGTGTCCAGCATACTACAAATACGACCACTAGCTACAGACCTCCTGCTGACTCATTCTACGCAAATACTTAGAAAAATATGGTTGATCCGTCACGTCTTCAGATACCATTTGTTTGTACTTGGGAAGATGGGATATATTTTTGTAAAGGGGTGACTTTTGCAAATGAAGAGGCGGTGAAGAGTGCATTGACAATATACGCAACAAATGATAATAGAAATTTTATAATCCGGAGGTCGACCAAAACTAAATTGTGCGCCGCATGTGTTGACGACAACTGCAAGTGGTACATTGGAGCATTCATGAAGGGTAAACTTAATGGTCTATGGATGGACACGTCTTATGTAGGTCCACACACTTGTATACCCTTTGGCCTGCGAGGAGACGGTAAAATGATGGATTCTAATTTTGTTGCAACAAAAATTGTGGGAAAATTGCGACAAAATCACACTGCTCGTATTGATGAGCTCTGGGAGATCATACGTACTAAGTATAATCATGAGTTTTCTTACTATAAAGTATGGGACGCAAAACAAAAGGCAATTGCTAAGATATTTGGGGATTGGGAGGAGTCTTACCAAAGGTTGCGAAAGTTGTTATTGGCATTCTTGGATCAGGATTCGGGTACCAAGTACTACTATCACACCATACCTAGGCCATTAGAAGGTACTGCGTTACTGCACTATATATATTGGGCATTCGCTCCATGCATTGCTGCATTCCAATATTGCAAGCCGGTGATTAGTATTGATGGGACTCATTTGTATGGTAAATACAAAGGGGTATTGATGATTGCAATGGCAACTGATGCTAACCAAAAGGTTTTACGTCTCGCATTTGCTGTTGTGGACAAGGAGTCAAGGGCTAGTTGGGGATGGTTTTTAGAGTGTCTCAGGACTTCGATAAAGCATGTCATACCTGCCGAGGGCATTTGCATTATTTCTGATCGACATAAAGGTATCAAATGTGCCATTCGAGAGTGGCCTAGAGGTCAGGACGGAAGAGAACGGGTATTTCACCGATATTGCCTTTGACATGTTGCTAGCAACTTCAACACACACTTTGATGACCCGACTCTAAAGGCATTGGCCTTGAAAGCTGGATATACGACTCATGAAGCTAAATTTGAGTCCATAATGCAAACCATTAAGGAGGCCGAGATTAATTTACTGAGGGGTGTAGACCCTAATGCTCGCGATGTTGCACGCTATATGCCATACACATATCTAACGAGTGAGGATTTGGACAAATGGACCCAGTCACATGATGGTGGAAGACGTTACGGGGCAATGACAACCAATATCTCTGAGTGCTTTAACGAGGTACTTAAAGGTACCCGCGGTTTGCCCATTGCTGCAATGGTTGAGTTCACTTGGGCCAAACTTGTTGCATATTTCCACGATCGACGTGAAAAACTTACTTCTGAACTCTCTCGAGGTAAGATGTAAAGTGATTATGCAATGGAGATCTATAACAAAAATGAGCTGAAAACCGCAGGTCACACTCTGAGACATTTTAATCATGAAACTGGTGTATATCAAGTGGTTACCCAGTACAACGACCATAGAGGTGGAGGAGGAAACCACAGTCATGAAGTTCGCGTATTTGCTAGGACATGTGGTTGTGGAAAGTGGCAAAACTTAAAGATCCCTTGCTCACTTGCAATTAAAGTTCTTCACGGTCTGCACCTCGATGCGACCAGCTATATTCACCCATGTTATAGTTTAAGCAACGCGATTCATACATATTCACATGATTTTGTGGTGCCAAAGTCAAAGTCCTTGCGGAGTGATGTGAGAGGACCATGGTGGGTGCCTGACCCACAGCTGTTGCGGGCCAAAGGTCGTCCTGTGAAGTCAAGATTAAGGAATGAAATGGATAGGGTACAGCGAGAACGGGGAAGCCGGAGGGAAGATCCAGACTTAAGGGAGACTCAGCCGAGGCAGCGATGCAGAGTGTGTCATCAAGAGGGGCATAACCGCAGAAGCTGTCCCAATTCTCCTGGGGCTTCGACAAGTGGTAGTGCTATAAACTAGGCAAGTGCCCTCACTGATTTTATATAATATGCTAAGAATTTCATTTGGTTTTTGTTCTTTGCATTTGGAAACTAACGACCGTATTTTAATGTTTGTCAGGCGAGCGGAGACTAGATTTTGGAATGGCATTGTACGTGGGACTTGTGGTTATCTTTTGTATGGACAAGTGATAGGCGACTATGTAGAGCTGTTGTATCAATATGGACAACTGCTAGGTGACTATGTAGAACTTATCTATATCAGTATGGACAAGTGCTAGGCGACTATGTAGACTATGTTGTATTGACTTAGTTCTTGTTTTGTTTATTGCTGAATGTTGTTGTAATTGAACTATTTGCTATCCATTGTACTCGTTACACCTGGTAATGCTGTATACATCTTCAAGTGAGGATGGTACATGCATTTCTTTTGAAAATATTCCACTTATTTAAATTGCAGACATTCTAATTTCTAATATATTAGTAAGTTGTAACAGTAATGGAGTACATTACATGGGGAATGAGATTAAGTTCCCATTGAATTCTATCATTGCACTCGTTACAGTAGTTATGTTGTGCAACGTTTGCCTATATGGCCGACGATGATAATACTTTGGCAAGTTCAATGATAGCTAGTGTTGGTGCAAATACAAAGATGATGGAGATAATACAAAGAGAAACTGAATAATACTACTGAATTTTATTACTTTAAAGAGAGAAATTACACAACACTATTTGGACTGAGGCGCGGCACTCGCTCTCTTTAAGGAGATTTAAGCCCTTGGTTGGTTAAACTTTGTAACCGGTGCAGACCTTCTCTGACTTGTCTCCCCCAGGATACAACAGCCCAACAAGTGTCGTATGGCTAGAACAGCTTTTGCACAAAGTGTTCAAGCCCAAAGCTCCACCAGAAGAACACCTTTCTCTGCCAAGAATCTCTCTATTTTTTTAGTGAGTATTGTAGTAGCTTGGTTTGAGTCTGAATGAGTCTATTTATAGGCTCAATGGGCCTCACGAAATTACTACCCAATTTATTCAGATTAATTAGGTCCATTATTCTGATTTAGTGGGTGTTACAAGATTAATTGCTGGATATTAATCTGATGGGCTGGAGTTACACAATTAATGGTCTGATAAGGAGTTTCTGAAGAATGAAAAGGCCCAAACGGATAGTCCATTAAGTGGGTTAATGGCTCTTTATTTTCATAATAAAAATGGAGTATTAATTCGGGCCATTTACTCACCAACGGATATGGAAATTACTCTGAATGGGCTGTCAAGTAGGAGGATCCAAGAGGCTGATTCATTTCCAATTTTGATACCTCCACTCTTCACCTCTCCCTTGCGCACGTATCTAGCCCAATATCTGAGTCAATACATTTTAGCCCATTAATCACCACAATTAAAAAGAATAAAAAAGTCTCTCTCCTTTTCAATGTGGGATTAAACATTTTCACTAACTCCTCATCTCCCATATTTACTCCCATATCTTTTCATTTATGTTATTACATTTATTCATTTTTTATTTATTTAATATTAAAATGCTCCAACAATCCCCCACTCATTTTAATATTAAATTTTTAGTTAAAGAGAGATTACCAAGCAAAGATGGGTCACTATGCATCATGAAGGTGTGCTCTGCATTGAACCTTCACTTAGTAAAACAGCGATCTCAACTCCAGAGTCGTAGTGGTCTCCGACTTGAACTAGGACTGCTTTAGGGAAATTAAGTGTCACTGTTTACACATAACAACCCAGGTGTTGACATGAGCTTTTATAGCTAGCACTTTACGGCCATGTGCTGATCCCGGTTTCATGAGTGTATTTGAGACTAAGTCTAAATCTCATAGGGAGCGGCCCCACCCCCACACTCACATAGGTGAAATTTGTCAAGGGTGCTCCTGTAATTCTAACACCCCACTCATACGAGCTACAAATTTCATTAAGAGTTTTTTAACTCATCCTCTCCTCATTACAGGATAAATGCACTTACATCATAGGGATGAACAATTAAAAAATTATTTACAAAATAAATAATTAAAAATAAATAATTGTGCATTTCTTACGACCATCATATGATTCGTTTTCCCATTGAACCCAATTCTCAGGATCTCTGGTCCTTGGGTTGGGTATCCTCATACATGGCTCATGATTCTATGGACTTTAGTCCCATCCCCCTCGATGTATTCCAGACTCTATCTTTTGCCAAGGCCTTGGTAAATGGATCTGCAAGATTATCATTAGATTTAATATAATCCACAGTTATGATGCCACTACTCAAATAAGATCGCACGGTACTGTGCTTTCTTCTTATAGGTCTGGATTTACCATTATAGTAACGGTTTTTAACTCTACCAATTGCGGCAGTGCTATCACAATGAATTAATATAGGTGGAATTGGCTTTTCCCACAGTGGAATTTCATATAACAAATCTCTAAGCCAATTTGCCTCTTCACTAGCTGAAGCTAATGCTATTAATTCAGCTTCCATCGTTGAATTAGCAATTATTATTTGCTTTTTAGATTTCCAACAAATAGCACCACTACCTAAGGTAAAAATATAACCAGTGGTAGAGAGAGAATCACCTGACAAAGTATTCCAATCGACATCACTAAAACCTTCAATTACAGCAGGGTACTTTTTATAAAATAAGTCGTAGCTTTTGGTACCAATTAAATATCTCATGACTCGCTCAATAGCTAGCCAATGATCTTTACTAGGCTTGCTAGTAAATCTGCTAAGCACTCCTACTGCATATGCAATGTCAGGTCTAGTACAATCAGTAGCATAACGCAAACTACCAATGATACTAGCATAATCCTTTTGATTAAAAATCTCATCATCATTATTCACAGGAAATAAACGAACACTAGAATCAAAAGGAGTAGCTACACTTTTGTGATCATGAAAATTATATTTTCTCAATATTTTCTCAACATAATGTGATTGATCAAGATATATTCCATCACATGTTTTTGTAATTTTCATGCCCAAAATAAAATTAGCCTCACCAAGATCTTTCATATCAAAATGGCTTTTAAGCATATTTTTTGTCTCACTTATAACATGCATATTTGAGCCAAAAATTAACATATCATCCACATAGAGGCTAATAATAACATGTAAATTATTCCATGATTTAGAATAAATACATTTATTACATTCATTTGATTTATATCCATTTTCAATCATGCAGGAATCAAACTTTTCATGCCACTGCTTAGGTGCTTGTTTTAAGCCATATAGGGATTTAGTTAGCTTACATACCTTGCTTTCTTGTCCAGGCTCTACAAAGCCTTCAGGTTGATCCATGTAAATCTCTTCCTCTAGGTCCCCATTTAGAAAAGCAGTTTTTACATCCATTTGATGAATTTTCAAATCAAAAATTGCAGCAATAGCAATTAACAATCTAATAGATGTAATTCTTGTTACCGGAGAAAAAGTATCAAAGAAATCAAGATCAGCTTTTTGTTTAAAGCCTTTTGCAACAAGTCTAGCTTTAAACTTATCTATTGATCCATCCGGTTTCAACTTTTTTCTAAGGACCCATTTACAACCTATGGTCTTACAACCCGGTGGAAGATCTACTAATTTCCAAGTTCTATTAGAAATTAGAGATTCCATCTCATCATTTACAGCCTCTTTCCAAAATATAGCATCAGGTGATGATAAAGCCTCTTTTAAATTTTGGGGATTTTCCTCAATGTTAAAAACATAATAATCAGGACCAAAATCCTTTTCAACTCTAGCTCTTTTACTCCTTCTAGGTTCCATTTCAAAATTTTCTTGATTTTGTAAATGTGAAGTAGAAGAACTAGGTTGTGACACAATATTTTCTACACCCCCACTATTTTTTAATTTAAAAGGAAATTTTTCTTCATGAAAAATTGCATCACCAGATTCAAAAATTATTTTGTTTTCAAGATCAAAAAATCTATAGGCTGTACTATTAATTGCATAACCAAGAAAAGCACAGGTAGTAGCTCTAATTCCCAATTTAGGCATTTTAGGGTCAGTAAGCCTTACATAAGCAAGACAACCCCATACTCTCAAATACCCCAAATTTGGCTTATGTCCTTTCCACATCTCAAAAGGTGTGGTGTGTGACTTTTTATGTGGCACCCTATTCAAAACATGACATGCAGTTAAAATAGCTTCACCCCAAAAATGTAAAGGTGCACCAGATTCAATTAACATGGCATTTGTTAACTCAATTAAAGTTCTATTTTTTCTTTCAGCCACACCATTAGAAGCGGGTGAATATGGTGCAGTAGTTTCATGGATAATTCCCAAAGACTGAACAAATGAGTTGAATGCACTTGATTCATACTCACGGCCTCTATCACTTCTTATTCTTTTTATTTTTCTACCGAATTGATTTTCAACTTCTTTTAAAAAATCTTGAAATTTTTCAAAAGCATCACTTTTATTTTTCAACAAATAGATAGTTGTATATTTTGAGAAATCATCAATAAAAGTGATAATATATCTATTTCCTCCACGAGTTAAAATTCCCTCAAATTCACATAAATCGGAGTGAATTAACTCAAGCAATTCGGTATTTCTTACAACATTTTTATGAGGCCTTTTTGTAATCTTAGCTTGACTACAAGTTTCACATTTTTCAAAATCTTTTGACAGTCTTGGAATTAATCCTAAACTACTCATGATTCCCACATATCTACTATTTATATGACACAAACGAGCATGCCAAAAATTAATAGAAGAAAGCATATAAACTGAACTGGTAGATGCTTTATTATTCTCAACATTCAATTTAAACATTCCATCACAAGCATAACTCTTGCCCACAAATAATCCCTTTCTAGTGATTACATAATTATCAGATTCCATAGTTTGCTTGAAGCCAGCCTTGTTAAGCAAAAAACTTGACATCAAATTCTTCCTCATGGACGGAGTGTAAAGAACATCTTTCAATGTTAGCACGCGTCCAGAAGTGAATTTCAATTCAACCTCACCACTCCCAAGAACCTTGGTTTTGCTAGAGTCACCAAGCATAACAGTTTTTTCTTCTTCAAAAGGAGTGTACAATTTGAACCAATTTTTGTCATAGCAGACGTGCCTATTAGCACCAGAATCTGCCCACCACCCTTCAACATATTGCACCATATTGATGTCTGTAATCATAGCCACTAAAGGCTCTTCGGTTACGTTAGCCTGCGGGACAGATTCACGTTTCCGAAATTTGCAAAATCGAGCAATATGCCCACTCTTGCCACAGACAAAACAGGATCTATTAAATTGATCTTGTGAAGGGGGTCCTTGGTTCTTATTGTAATTTTTATTCGGGTTTCCCCTTCCTTGAGGTCTATTATTATTTTTAAAGGCTCTCTTTTTAGGCTTCAATTGACTATTTCTAGGAAAATGATTTTTGGGCATATTATTATTATTAGCTGAAATAAGGTTTACCTTTGTGGTGGAATTACCATTGCTCTCTTGTGTCATGAGTGCATCTTGTCCTCTAGCCTCCTCCTCCACACGGATGCGTGTGATCAAAGTCTCCAAGGATGTCTCCTTTTGTTTGTGCCGCAAAGTCTTTTGGAACTCCCTCCAAGATTGTGGTAGTTTGTCAATTATGCCAGCTACCACTAAGTTGTCCCCAATCTTTATGCCTTCGGATCTCAATTCTGCCACAATCATTTGGAAGTCTTGTGCTTGATCCACTACCGATTTTCCATCCACCATTTGATAACGGAAAAATTTGCTAGCAGCATACTTCTTTGCACCTGCCTCCTCGGTATCATACTTGCTTTGTAAAGCTTTCCAAATTTTCTTAGCAGAATTGTAAGTTGTATCATAATAATCATAGAAATGATCAGCAAGACAATTCAATAGATAAGAGCGACAGTTATACTCATCTTTTGTATACTTATCTATTTTTTCTTGATGGAGAATATATTCTTCATCACTCATTTCATCGGTAGGAACTTTGGATGGATTCTTTTCAGTAAGGATGTAGGAGACTTTGAGAAGACTCAAGTAGAAGAGGACCTTTCCTTTCCACCTTTTGAAGTGGGCTCCCTTAAAGCGAAAGGGCTTGTTAAGATCTCCAACAGGCTCATTTGGTTTCTCTTGTGTGGGCTCCATGTGATTTGAATCTCCTTAAAATTGTTGGTGCAAATACAAAGATGATGGAGATAATACAAAGAGAAACTGAATAATACTACTGAATTTTATTACTTTAAAGAGAGAAATTACACAACACTATTTGGACTGAGGCGCGGCACTCGCTCTCTTTAAGGAGATTCAAGCCCTTGGTTGGTTAAACTTTGTAACCGGTGCAGACCTTCTCTGACTTGTCTCCCCCAGGATACAACAGCCCAACAAGTGTCGTATGGCTAGAACAGCTTCTGCACAAAGTGTTCAAGCCCAAAGCTCCACCAGAAGAACACCTTTCTCTGCCAAGAATCTCTCTATTTTTTTAGTGAGTATTGTAGTAGCTTGGATTGAGTCTGAATGAGTCTATTTATAGGCTCAATGGGCCTCACGAAATTACTACCCAATTTATTCAGATTAATTAGGTCCATTATTCTGATTTAGTGGGTGTTACAAGATTAATTGCTGGATATTAATCTGATGGGCTGGAGTTACACAATTAATGGTCTGATAAGGAGTTTCTGAAGAATGAAAAGGCCCAAACGGATAGTCCATTAAGTGGGTTAATGGCTCTTTATTTTCATAATAAAAATGGAGTATTAATTCGGGCCATTTACTCACCAACGGATATGGAAATTACTCTGAATGGGCTGTCAAGTAGGAGGATCCAAGAGGCTGATTCATTTCCAATTTTGATACATCCACTCTTCACCTCTCCCTTGTGCACGTATCTAGCCCAATATCTGAGTCAATACATTTTAGCCCATTAATCACCACAATTAAAAAGAATAAAAAAGTCTCTCTCCTTTTCAATGTGGGATTAAACATTTTCACTAACTCCTCATCTCCCATATTTACTCCCATATCTTTTCATTTATGTTATTACATTTATTCATTTTTTATTTATTTAATATTAAAATGCTCCAACAGCTAGTAATGTGTTTTGTGTGCCTCATGCAGTGCTTAAATCTGTCCACTCTGTAGGTCATAGGGCAATTGTAATGCCCATAAACAATAACTAGTGTAATCCAGTTTCTTTTATATCTCATGTACTCTCCCTTTGACTTATGGTAGCAAAATAATATAGATATATATATATATATATTATGCTCGTGGGGGAAGAGAAAAAAAGGTTTCTAGTTTGTGTTGTGGATTGGTTTAATGCAGGTGGGGGAAGGAAAACAAAAAACAAAAAAAAAAAATCTCCCAGTTGAAATCGAGTCTAAAAGACTCGATTTCTATCTCACGTACTCTCCCTTTGACTTGTGGTAGCAAAATAATATAGATATATATATATATATATTATGCTCGTGGGGGAAGAGAAAAAAAAAGTTTCTAGTTTGTGTTGTGGATTGGTTTAATGCAAGTGGGGGAAGGAAAACAAAAAACAAAAAACAAAAAAAATTTCCCAGTTGAAATCGAGTCTAAAAGACTCGATTTCTATGTTGGTGGCATAATGGTGAATTGTAATGCCCAATAAAATCATTTCAAAACAGATAAAAAAAAAAAAAAAAAATTCCCAATGGAAATCGAGTCTAAAAGACTCGATTTCTATGTTGGTGGCATAATGGTCCAAAGTAGATGCCAATAAAAATTCCCAGTGGAAATTGAGTCTAAAAGACTCGATTTCCATTGGGCATATTTTCAGTGACATTTAGGTGGCTGGAAAGTTGGCATGCGGTGCTCATTCCCTAACATCTAATAATCATGGGTGACAATATTATATCATATTATTGTTCAGTATAATATGATACAATTCAACAGTAGCTTATGGTTGTGTTGAATTATATAAATTAAGACTATGCTTCATCAGGTTATGAACCAAAGCACGTTCAAGCCATCTGTTGCATCTACTGCACTGTTTCCATTCAATCAATCCTCAAAAACAACCTCTTCTGAAGTTTAGTTCCATAAGTTTTTGTATACTGAATTTCGAGCTGAATCCTTGAATATCTAGTTTCATTGGCCTTGAAGCATCATCTTCGCATTTTTTTTTTATGTTAAGCAGTTGTGGACACTTGGATTAAACAATGGGAGAAAAAGTGAACCATATATCAAATTAAAAAAACTGACTAACCCCCCTTTGTAAGATAAACAATCTGATTTGAAAGGGAGTGAGAAGAAATGCAACAAGATATATTAATTATGTGATCCGCCAAATATAAAACATCCAGTCCTCTCCCTAGCCAACATCAGCAAACACTAGAAATAACTTTAAGAACCCACAAATGAAAAAGGGTGCAGCACTGGAAAATCGAATTTTACAGATAGAAGTACCTAGTTGCTGCTAAATTAACCAAAATTGTTCAACTGCTAACTTTAAGATCTGTTCCCAAATTTCTCCACAACGTTATCAGGTGGTATAATAGAAATTCTACAACCCCTTTTTTATTGGCTAAAGAAAAATTCAACAACTTGAGTGTAGTGTATTCTACACCAATCAACCATGATTTCCTGTATTTGGAAGTACAAAGCGCAATCTCAGTAAGAGAAGCAAATTTATACACATAAATCAAATAGATCTGAAGAGGGAAAGCCCAAAATGAAAGAAAAGACCATTAGAAGTTGCATATATAAAATATCCAGTAGGTTTATTCAACACGCATATTTACACATACAAAACAAACCCACCTATAAAACCATTATCTATCCAGATTAAAAGGTTGGTAAGCAGTATCTATTTATACATAACAGGCTATACGCCAAAGCATTTTGCTGTCATTAGTCATCGCATTGTATAAGATAGCAGCATAACTCCAAAATTATTTTAACACATAATAATTACTAAATTCAGGAGTGATCTTGTTCAAACTAATTCAAAAAGAACTTTCCTTCAATATTATTATTTACTTCAACCCTGAACTTCTCTTCCTTTATTCCCCTCCTCAACTTCACAAGCAATTCAAATCTGGCATAATCTTCAATGACTTGCAATTAACCAAAAAGGAAATTCTTTTAGTAATAATAATAAGAACCATTGATTTTAAAAGGCATGCATTTAACAAAAGCAAATTCCTTTAACAACAACAACAATCCAAAAACAAAATTGGCAAAATCCTTCCGTTAAAAACTAGACTTCTATAATTTGAAAATAGGACCCCACATGGAGTGAGGAATATTGAAAATCAGGGGTTTGGAAGAACTTGGCTCCATCTGTATATATAGCAAGAAATCAAGATAAGAGATATAGTAGTACAAAATGCCAACCTTGGCCTTAGCTAGAAGGACCTCTAGAAGTTCATAGGGTGACAAGGAGTTTGATCTCTTCTGGATGGACTTAACAGCATGATTTGCTGCATCTTGAACCTCAGGATCATCAGTTGGCACTGCTTTCCATCCTGGTGCATGGCCATCTGATTGATTTATGGAAAGGTCTCAGTTAAACACTACTCAGTTTTTATGGTTGGAATAGAATGCAAGTAAAGACTCAGTTTTTACTTTCTTTTTCTGCCACATTCTCAGGAGCCAACCAGAACTTAAAAAGAACCAAAAATAAAAATAAAAAACTTGTCCAAAACCCCAATTTAAAATCAGTTTGTCATAGCTACTGAAGACCCCTCAATTCAGCTTTTATGGTGGGAATAGAATGCAAGAAAAGGCTCAATTTTTACTTTCTTTTCTGCCACATTTTCAGGAGCCAAGCAGAACCTAAGAACCCAAAAAAAAGAAAGTCCAAAATCCCGATTGCAAATCAGTTTGTTACTGCTCATAGAGACCCATCAAGCAAGTAAAGGCTCAGTTTTTTCTACTTTCTGCCACTTTCTCAGGAACCAAACAAAACTAAGTTCCAAAAAATAAAAAATAAAAATAAAAATAATGGGTACCAAAGGAACAAGGAAACACAGAGGAACCCAAACGAGAATGATGGAGAACAGTTAGAGAGAGAGTTAATATGAGAGAGAGAGAGAGAGAGGAACTCTAACTCACAGACGAAATTGCAAACTAACCATAATTATCCAACTTCAACAACTCCATTTCACGTTTGTTCAATAGAAATTTCTGCACAAAATACAAAAATTGCAATTAATAATTGTTTCCCTAAGAAATGGCTTCTTTTAATTATTGACTATCAATTCTACTCTTTTGCTATAAGCGTGAGTGAGCTCACCTTTCTTTTCTCATAAAATTGAAGTCCTAAATGGGGAGAAAGATATCTTCAAGAACTGTAGGAGGAAAATCACAAACAGTAAGTGTGTTATCATGGAAATTATATTGGAAAATCAATGAAAAGAACTCCAATATCTCTCACATACTTTGCTCCGGGTTGTCATACTTCTTGATCACGCCCCTTGGGTCAAATAGGTGCATATTAGTTGTGCTAATTGTAGTGGTTAGTTTAAATTTCTTCAACAAACCCTCTTCAGTGACCCTAATCAAGTTCTCAAGGGTCAAGAAGACATCAAATTCTATTGTTACGTCATCACAAATCATATCAACATCCTGTAGCCAGCATTACTTTTCATGAGAAACTGGGTACAGTCTAATTCAGATTGTGGTGGATAACATAATTCTCAAGGACTTGAGCAAATTTACCTCAATGAAGGGATCTTTGCATTCTCAATAGTTCCTTTAAACCATTTATACCATGGTTCCATAGGCTCCATAGCATCACCATTCAACAAGCGCCTAACATTTACTATTATGTCTCTTGGGTTGTAATTAGGAACGTAACAGCTCCAAGCAGTCCCAATTCCTTCACTACCATTGACAAGAACCGTTGGTAAAATTAGCATGTACCTAAAATAACCAAAAAAGTAAAGTATAAGCCTTATTTATATATAGGAGTTCGTCATACAAAATGCTAAAATCCCTTCTACCAAATAGATAGAAGAATGGGGAGAAAGATACCAAGTTGGTTCAATTGATTGCCCATCTTCATTCAAGTAGTCAAGAAGGTCATCATCATCCATATGGAACAGAAACCGCGTGATTGGAGAAAGCCGCGTATAGACATACCTAGCACTTGCATGATCTTTTCCTCCCTAAAATCAAACAGATCATTAGTAAATTCAAATTGTAATAATAAGATTATTCACAAAAAATGCATATTGAACTAGAATTGGCTTTACAGAGTGACACATGAGGCACGTTCATCTCAACCATGGTATATAATGATAATTGTGTCCCAATGAAGGGAGGTTGTACATGGTCAATGTGCTTAGGCATAACTTATATAACAAGCTAAAACAATCACCATTTATTCATTTTTTTATTGGTAAGTAACACATGCACGCAATGGGTCTTGAACCCAAGGCCATACCTTCCACCTAGAACTTATAAGGCGAGGAGGTTTTACTTGAGCTAAAACCGTTGCCAAATTCTGATAGAATAGGGAAAAAAACTTCTTCTAAGGTTTAATGTTTTTTTCCCCCTAAATTGAATTAATAAAAATGCCTTTCTATAATTCCTCCAATAATATTGAGCAGTATAATAATATACTTTTTTTGCTTCTTCTTTTTTACGACTATTTTATGCAATTTACCAAAATAGGGGAACACTCTCTGAATGTGAAGCCTGACCACTCCCTTGAAGGGTTAACGAGTGTGCCATTTGGCCACTAGGCCATTTGCAGAAAAACACAACTATGAAAAAGAAATGTCCAAGTAATAATTGTACAGTGACTCGGCTGAGCCAACTCAGTTCTAAGCCAAAGGTAAAATTCTTCTAGGCCATTTATTCATTCAAATATCTTATTTCTCCAAAATAAATAACTTCAACATTGACAAGTAATAGTAACAACGATAGAAAATAAATTTTGAAATTCTGACAACTCAAATTGTACTGCTAAAGTTAAAGACCTTTTCAGTTGGGTAGAAGATGGGAGCATTCTCAAGGTCTGGTCTGGAAGCATCTCCTGGATGCCATCTCAGAACCCCATTTCCTTGCCAACTGTAGAGCTGTTTCTACACCTTCAACACCTTCGAGCTCCATATTCTTGGACCTCATAGGTAGGGTCCAAGGAAACGGATGAAAAGGCTGATGAGGTTCTGCAGTAGGATATTTTGGATTGCTGGACTGCCGAAAATCACTATCAATGGTCTACATCTAGAAATGGTTACCACTTAGATGTAGTCCATCGATAGTGCTTTCCGGTGTCCAACAATCCAAAATATCCTACTGTAGAACCCATCAGCCTTTTCATCAGTTTCCTTGGACCCTACCTATGAGGTCCAAGAATATGGAGCTTGTCTCTATCAAGCAAAAGAAGTTTGGAAAAGCATGTAAACAATGTCTCTCTCAAACTGACTTATTCCTTGTCTCTCTATCAAGCAAAAGAAGTACAGGCCTTTAGTACAAAATATTTGAGAGTTAGAGAAACTGATGCTAAAAAGCAATAAATACTCCTACACCTGCAGATAAATTTATAGCGGTAGCCATTAAATTTGAACATCACAGTAATCAGTGATTACAAGCATTTACATTCTAAAAAATTGTTTGCAAACTATTATACTAACAACATTGCATAAGTAGAAAAGAACAAAACTTTGAGACAACAAAAGACCAACTTACATCCTGTCTACCTAGATCAAGGCGATCATGTCCATTACGACAAGTTCATTGAGTTCTCCTTTCTCAGCCGCTTCCTAAATTTCCTGCATATAAGAAACTTAATCAACACTTACAATTATGCTACTTGAATTGTTTGACTCAGTTCACCACAAGGGCTAATATGCTACATGCTTCGAAGGATTTAAATGCAGCATTGTACATTCTGATTACCTCTACCACTTCTTCAACTACATGATGTTTTCTTCTAGTGTAAAAGGCAAATGCTCACAGTTTGATTGGTCTTGCATTAAGCAGTTTATCAAAATCAATACATAATAAAGCATATAATCTGCCAATAAGTGTGTATACTGATTAATACCTTTCTTTTCATTGCCCAAAAACAGATGTGATGGCTGAGGTGGCTGAAGCTATTTTTTGTCTGAGCTGCAATAGCCAATTTGAATGGAAAAAACAATGTCAATGAAAATGGAAAACAAGACTAGAAACGTTGTGTTGGAAACTTGGCAGATTATATCAACTACCATTTGACAAACAAGGTTTGGAGGGAAGACATCTTTAAGTCTTGAATTGACCTCTTGGTTCCTTCCAATGGCCATGCATTCCTCTCCCTCCAAATACCCCACATCAGACAATGAGGGACCAACATCCAAATCACCCCATTTCTATCTTTACTAAACTTGCTTGGCCAGCTAGCTAGAAACTCCACTACATCCTTGGGAATGACCCAAGTAAACTAACCACTCGGGCTCAACTTGTAAAAAGCTTCTTCTTTTTTTTTTTTTTTTTTTTCATTTTTTATGTTCACTTGCTTCTAACAAAGCCAAGCTTGAGCCTACTTTTGACGTTTGTTTAGTAAACGAGTTGTACCCAAGCAAATTGATTTTTCATGAACAAACTCACAAGTATAAACACAAGTATAAACTAGCCAAGCCTACAGTCGACTTAAGCTTTGTAATGAGGCTTATTTTGGGCTTGGAGGAAAAAATAGAAAAAAAATTAAACACTAAATATCCAAGCATACTGCTCGGCTCACTTTTAACCCTATATTTATGTGGAAATTATTCCTCCTATAATTTGTGTTCTTAGATGCACTTTATTCTCACTTTTTTTTTTTAACTTGAATTTTTTAAAACATTAAAAAACCTTGGTTGCAAGATTGAGCTTGAGCTTGATTTGAGGCTTCTTGACTTGATTAATGAAACTAGCCAAGCTCAAGTGAATTTTAGAGATCAACAGGCAACAACCAAATTCACATCCTTCAACGTAGTAACAAAAGGAGAAAAAAAATCACATTTTAGACTGCCATAGGTAAGCACCTAAGGCTACATATCATCATGCTGCTGTAATGTAATATATATGAAATGTTTCCCTCCACAAATGAAATATGAGGTTCTTGAGTTCAAGCGTCTCCATGTCAGATATCTTATTTACCATTCAGGAAAAAAATGAAAATGAAAAAAATAAATAATTAATAAATAAAAAAGAAGAAGTTTTCTAATTTACCAAGGCCAACAACCAAAGTCAAGCATACCATTTGCTTTTCAAAAAGGGTACTGAGGTTGAGACCCTGAGATGTGGAGATTAGCTCAAATGCATTCATAGTGACAGGTGCCACAGGCACAAGTCCTTCTTCCCTCCTCTCCACAACAAGCTCTCCAGAATGCTGACCAAACAGCAAGTACAAAGCCAAACATTAGTGCTACATGACCAAACAAACCCCAACCACCCAAAAAAAAAAAGGTGAAACAATGATCTTACTCCTATTTCATTGAAGATAGAATCCACATCAGCAAGACTAATATCAGCTTGCTCAAAACTAGGTGGCTTGTATCCTTTCTTAAACCACTCATTCTCAATGACCTTGGCAATTGTAATCCGCTGTTTAACACGATTAGCATACATAGTAAATACACAAGAAATACAAGATAGAAAAAAAGACAAAGGAGAAAGAGGAAAATGACATACAGTTGAGGGACTAGGGTCCAGGATTCTTTTGATTAATTTTTTGCACTTGAGGAGAACCATGGAGGACATGTGAACTCAGCCTTGAATATCTGTAGTCAGATAGATTCCTCATGTAACCAGCTTTGAGCTTATAAATATAAACAGACAGATTACGGAACATTTCAAACAAATGCAACAAAGTTCCATATTTCAAACATGGCAAATCACTCCTTTAGAAGGTCAAATGAACATTGCCCTGCCATTTACATGCTCCTTCATGATTCCACTCCCCGTATGGACTTATATTGTCTTTACGCTAATCAATATCATAGTTTGTATGTATACTCCACAAAAGTTTATTACAAAAGTACACATTACAAATTCTGAGCATTATATACATAAAATTGAATTTCCAATTTTGAGAGCCGTAGTCTTTTCCATGAGTATTGTATAAATAATATTATTGCAGAAAGGATACACAATAATGGCATCAGCTTAATGAATTTAATAACTACATCTTCACACTTGAACATAGAATGTCCCATCAACACTATTAAAGACCACAGGAACCTAAAATCTAAAAGCAGGGATGCAACTTGGAGTAGACTCAATAAAAGTGACACAAGCCAAACCCATCCTTAGTATTAAACTTGACATGAAACAATGAACATTAAGATCAACTAAGTTGGGTAAGGCTTTGGTCACTGTATTAAAGTTTATTACACACACAAAGATATACTCAATTATGATCGGAAGTACTATAATATGAAGATAAGGAATTAGACTCAGTTTATGTATAAATAAATTCCTACCGGTGCATAACTTTCTTCCATCCACCACCCACCCCCCCCCCCAACAAAAACAACAAACGCAAAATGAAGCCAAAGCCCATTAAAAAAGTTCTTTTCTTTTCCTCCCCCACTCTGCTACCTTATTGGAACCCACAACATTTAGCTGATAACCCCCAGCATTAAGGAGCTATATTTTGACATCAACTCACTTTTAGGTCAAACACTGGCAAGTGCAAACCCTACTCCTTTTCCAAGAACTTAAAACACCATTGCTAACAACTCTAGTGTACTTTCAATAAACTTCTAACTACATGCAAGGTGACCCCATCAAGAAATGATCTTCCTTCGCATGATGTACAAAGAAGAAACTCCTACTCTTAAGCTATACTCTGCACCAACTCAGTTCTGAGTTAAAAAATAAAAAATAAAAAATGCCAATGCAATTGAACATATCAATTGATTGACCAGAAATAACTCAGTTTATGTCAAAATGAACTACCTACCTTAGCTTAATGCATAAATAATGTCAACCCAATCAAGTTCACTGCCTTTACATGTCTTGTAAGCCTAAGCTATATTTGGCACTAAATCTGATCTTGTCCATCAAGTTGCAAATTACAACATGCACAGTTGATTTAAAAGTGCATTTCAGTGTCACATTTCCTTGGCTTTTTTTTGGACATAAATTATCATCTTAAATCACGTATGAGCACAAAAAAAGGTTATTACCGAAAAGAATTTTAAACTCACATACACAACATTACTGTGGAATTGGATGAGATTCCCAGTTGGAAGAATATTCTAGCAATATAGTTCAACTGCATTAACAAGCTAATTATTTTCAGAGAAATTTTGTTCACTACGATAGATTCCTGGATACATAAAAAAGTTCCTGGTACATTCTAAGAATGAATTAATGGAGAGGGACAGAGAGCAATTAACCTTCTTATATAATGACATGAGGTTCGAGTCTTCAAAGGTAAATATCCAGCCATCAAGACAAAAAGAATCACACCACATGACCACAGATCTGCCTTTGCTCCATCATAGCCTTTGTTGTCGATCACCTACAAAAGTGAAGTGCCAATGGTTAACAAAACAAAACAGAAGGTTATGAGAGTAAAGAAATAGCAGCTTGCACTTTGAACCAAAAGCTGATATAACTCTGAAGCAACATAATTTGGCGTACCACATGTTGTGTGAAGCAATCCATCTTCCTAAATAGAGGGATTAGATAATCAGTTACAGTACCTTCACAATTGACATTATTCTCTTTAACATCAGCAGTTTCAATCCCCTGATCCACCAGTGACTCATTTTCATTTTCATCCACTTTTGTACCACATTCATTCTGCACACTTTGACTACCAAGCAATATATCAGGGGACCCGTCCTCATCCAAATCTGCGTGTGGATCCTCCAGTGATTCTTTCATCTCAGAATCCTCAAAGGATTTTTGTATCTTTTCGATCTTTACACTCTGCCGGCCTTGTAGATTCACATTACAAGTATGCACCAATAGGTATACCTGACCATAGTTCAATGATGTAAATTCGATTTGACTCATCACTTCTATGTTGGTTTACATCAGATGACAGAATGGGGGATAAAAATAAGATAACAGCTCATGAGCTTATCCATTTCATCCAAACGGACTTCATTACTTTTATTTATCTATACAAATCACTTTTATTAGTTGCGGAGAAAATCACATCAAAACATTCCTATGCCCATTTCCTTCATTTAACAAGTAAATTACATTATTGAACTTCCAAGGGCGGCAATATTCAATTAATTATTACTTTTAGATATAGACAATATCTAAAAGACCTACTGCTTTTACACGAATATAAAATATTTGATGAAGTATCTACTGGTTCCCTGGCCAATTCAAAAGGAAGAAAATGGCACAATTTTTTAAGAGAAAGTAGACAACTTATCTGAGATAATCAATTAAGGTTAAGTATATTTCTTTTTCTTACTTTTTTTTTTCTTTTTTTACAACATTTAAAAAATAATAGTGATGCACCAGATCTCATAGATCCAGAGTAGATACGTACATGTCTGCCCCATTTATCTGTAACAGCCCCCAAGAATATATATGAGCGAATATCTGCTTCCTTATGCACTTTACCAAGCTTTTCGACCGCCTTTGCTGGGTCGTGTTTGTAACTCTTGTTGCTTTCTGACTTTTGTAATGACTGGATTCCATCTGGTGTAAAATTGTTCTCATCCCAAAGAACATGCTAGTGAGCTGGCCGACTTGTCCCCTAACACATTAGAAAGATAGAAATTTCAAAATTGTAGTGAATATGTACTTAAGTTGCATGATTTATAAATAATAAGCACGCAAAAAACAGTCAAGAGATTTTGCAATCTACATTAATAAAATAAATATCATTAGACACCAATATCTTGGCTAACAATTAACTAGAATATATTTTACCATGGCCAGGAGCATACCCTCACTAAGGAAACTAACTATGCTAATGTATTATAATCATCCAATGTATGTATTCTCTTTTATTGAATGAAATCTTTTACTTATCAAAAAGGAAAAAACAAAGAAATTAACTATGTTAAAATAAACATGACATAACTATGTTAAAATCAAAAGCTTAGGAGAAATGTAACCTGTGAAGCCCATGTGGGAACCTTCATGCAGACTTCAAAAACACTTGCTCCACAGGCTATTGAGGTGGACTTTCGTGGCTCAGACAAAGGAAGTTTAGTTTCCTCAGAGCTGGGCAGTGCATGGACTAGCTGACTTTTCTCAATGAGCTCATTCTTTATATGATTCTCCAAAATCTGAGAAGATCCAATAATAATAAATAAATAAAACAGTTACATAATAAATTCATGTGTACTTATGAACTTGAAGACCCCACAAATGGAAACATAAAGACACGACCCAAATTTTGTCAAAATAAATTCTCCTTGCCTGATCATTAAAACAAGTTTGTGCACTGCCAGAAACTAAAAGTGATATGTGGGCAGAACTGCAGGTTGATAAATCACACCGCATAGTCACAACACCACGAGAAAATGTCCCTGCTTGTAAAGGAGGAGGTGGAGCACTGCAAATAATCATGCATCAGTAGCTGAAAATGCTCAATAAAATTTGATGCAAGTAAAAAACTAATTAATTAACTAACAAGATATAACATAAAAAGTGAAAAAACAATATCATAGCACTGAATAAAATGCCGTATGTGGGTTGATATTGGTAGTCACTAAAAACATCTCTCTCAACCAAACAGATGTATGTTCAAGCTGTGTAACCGATCTACTTTATTTAATACCTTGCCCGATTATGAAGTTTACTCCCGCGTATCTGAAAAATAAGGGGCAAAAGGTGAGGTTTGAAAGGAAACAAGAAAAGGAAAATTTAAGATAAAATAAAGACATACATCTAGCAACCTTAAAGATGAATGAGTTGGAAAAAAGAAATGATATAATAATTATTATTATTGTTTTATAAATAGAAATGGTATAATAATATATAATCCTAGGAATACATATGATGATAGGCTACTTGGCAAATGCAAACTATACAATGGCATTGGCATTAAACCAATATATAGTATAATATTAAAGACACATATATAAGAATCAAATTGTATATTGGTAATGACTTGCTATAACCATCGGGTGGATCCAAAGTTAGATCCATGGATCCCTTTTTTACTTTTTATTGACAAGTTATACACACATCGGGTGGATCTTGAACCCAAACCTCACCCTTTACCTAAGATTTATAAGGGGAGGAGGTGCCAAATGAGCTAGACCTCATTGGATGGATCCTTTCTAACTAAATGGGTCAAGTACATGTATTTTTTTACCTTCATGCCATCATATCTTCTAAGGTCTCTATCATTTCCCTGCTTATAATATCCTCTTCGTTATTTCTACCCACAGTATTACAAGCATCCTTCTACCCCTTTCCATCCAATCCGATTTAAATCCCGCTACGTTTACTTTTGCATCTTCACACAGTCATTGAGCCACATCATAAACCCTGGATGGAGGGTAAAATAACACAACCAATTTCAGAATCAACATACATTCTTCCAAGATCATGTCTGTATTTTTTTTTAATATATAACCAAAAAAATTAATGTCCATAGAATTGTTTTCAGTTCTCACGTCCATAACAAAAATGTGAGCCATAAATTTAATGCGACACATACATTGAGTTTCTTACCACAGACATTTTTATTGGTTGTCAATAGTTAGTCAGACACATTCCAATGTGTTACATATAAGTGATACTTCAATCTTCTTTCTCAATAACAACCGCTCCTAACAATACTCCTTCATGGCTACATGTGATCCTAGTTAAACAGCATATCACTAATGCTACAGTGATATCATTCTCCTTTTTTTTTTTATAAGTACGGTGATATCATTCTTCTGTTTCTTTTTTTCCTTTTTTTTTATTAAGTACAGTGATATCATTCTTCTTAAACAATGCAAATCAAAGTGGGATATACTCATATAAGCTGCTTCTTAAACAACTAGTAATATCAAATATCCAACCATCAATCGAATAATAATAATGTGTAATCAACAGCAAGATTCATAAAATATAAATAAATAAATAAGTTATTGAGAGAAAGTCAAGATCATATGCACTATCAAATATGATTATAAACGAAATTGTAAGCTATTAAAAGGGAACCATGTAAAGGCACAACCTAAGCTAAAAAGACAAACAGAACATATACCTTCATCAGTTTTATTTGCTAGGTCTGTTGAGCCAGTCAAAGATTGATGTGCCACATAGCCATTAGCCCCCTCATCTGTAAGATTTAAAAAGATGAATGTATGAGGCCAACCACATGCAGCAAACATAAAATAAACAAATGTGAGACCCTTGACAAAGAGCACAACATATGCTAGATAATATTAGTCCATAATACAGTCACATTTATCAAAAGATTCATGAAGTCAGGTAATATACCCTTATCAGGATATGCCCTAGGAACTGGTTGGTCACATGTACCAATATCAACTGTTTCAGCTGTCTGTTAAAACAAAACATAAAAGCTATTTATTTCTCAGGGAAAAAAATTCATTAATACATTAGATCCATATAACTCATGAAAAGTCTTCGTTAAAAAAAGAGTCGAAACAAACTAAATATGGAAATCTTACAGATGTGTCATCATTTAGGGACTGCATCAGTTGCCTCTTAAATTGTTCCAACTGTCAATTCAAAAAGACAGGCCAGCAGTTATCAAATAAGCTTTCAGTATCCACAATAAAGAGTTGATAGCAACAAACATGTTAAAGAAGCAAAACTGAAAATAACAAAAGAAAGAAACTCTAAACAGAAGAACTAGGGACAATGGGCAACATGAGGGAACCAAAAAACTGAGAGTCCTAATTTAAAAAATAGGTCAGTAACTTTATCTCTTGAGTTAGTATAGTAAGGAATTCCATAAGTACTTGGAATTCCATAAGTACAGTTAGAAGCACTATATTTCATCTTGTCTGCTTTATAGTGATTCTACCTATCCAAAACAAAAAGGAAGAAGTACCATAAAGCAGACAAGATGAAATACAGATATGGATAAAAATAGAAAAAGGAATGGAAACAAGAAAATTCCATACAAATTGAAAGATGAACAAACTCATTTGCTGAAATAAACATAATTGAAGTCATGTATTAAGAGGGGGGGGGGGGGGGGGGGGAAAGCAAATTTTACTAGTAAGTTAAACATGCACCCAGTAAATCTTTGAACAACTGAAACTAAAAACTCATCCTGCACCTTTCCCTTACAAGAGGTGAAGATGACATTTGAGCTACGGTATGCTATTCTCCAAAGAAATTTGCAAGAAAAACAATACAGAAATATAAAAATAAACCTAGGAATTAGTACATAGGGTTGGCTGGAGTTAACACTGAATCATTGTAAAATTTCCAGCTGAAATTTTATTTATCATAAACTTGTCTAAATTGGAGTACAATTAGCATGCTTATATAGGCCACTAGAACTTCAATACCTAGTAAATTATTAATTTTCTTACTTCTTTTCAACATTAACTTAGTTGTCTAAATTGGAGTACAATTAGCAAGATTATATAGGCCACTAGAACTTCAATACCTAGTAAATTATTAATTTTCTTACTTCTTTTCAATATTAACTTAGTCACACCATTTAGAGTTTTGAGTTTGTCTATGATAGGACCTATTAATGAAGATTGATTTTATTTGGCCTTATAAATCGTGATTGACAAAGATGGATGTTATTAGAGAGATTTGAGGAATATTAGATGTTTATTTTCATATGTGATGTAATGTCATTATGAGCTTATTTTCTTTCCATATTTGACATAATTAGAAGAGCCTATTAAAAGACCCCTGGACTCACTACTGTAGATAGTTGATAATGGATAAATGAAGTTTGGGTTGGAAGTTTTCTTTCACTGCTTCGTGGCGATGGTCATTGTAGTGTTCCTATCCTTCTCCAATGCTTGATGTTGATTCCAAACAACCCTAGGTGGTGATTCCTAGATTTATTTTGCTAAATTCACTAATTGGTGGTGATTCCCAGGTTCTGTAATTTTTGTTCTTTTTGTTTCCTCAAACATCAAGTCCTCTTTTGAGAGTGCAATGTACTGCACCGAAACACAATATATGAAAAACCACTTTGTTAAACAAAAGTAGATATCAAAGAAGCCCAATACTAAGCATTTTTAAGGCCTTTGAACATCACCAAGCAGGTCCAAACTCCAACCAGGAACCACTAGGCCATATCAGATGGACTCAATTTGGCAAATCTTTCCTGGCCACTTGAAGCAGATAATCTTACAATCAAACTACGAAAGATAGACATTTTAAATGAAGTTACATCTATCTGTTCTATACAATTTTTTATTAAATGGTCATTACAGTTGTCTTAGAAATCAATTCTGTGGAAGTTTCAATATACTAAACCTTGAACCGAAACCTAGGATCTGATTGGCAATCATGATTTTTTTTTGTTAATCTATTGAATGTTAGTGTGTTAAATATATATATATATTTTTTTTTTTCATTTGGTGGGAATGAAATAGGGATGAAATAACAATATATGGAAGAAAGAATAGAAAGAGAAAAGGCAGCCCAAAATTTCACTATACAACTCATTATAGTATTCTTCAATCACAAAGAAAAAGTTGCAAGATTAATAGAATATAAAATAAAAGAACCTTAGCAAATGAACAACAAGATGACTAAAATTCAACCACAGACAAATATTAAAACCTCACCTTTGCCAAATCATGGCCAAGCTTCTTTGTAGTTATTTCCAAAGAATCCCGTTCCCTTGAAAGCTTCATCTTCAATCAAAAAAAAAAAAGAGGCAAAAATCAGTATATAATATGCTTCATTCTTTTAATGAGGATTTGAAGGGAAATAGATGGAGGCTAAAAACCCATCTCTCTTAGACCATAACACAACAACTTGATTTAAATTAGTTTAACATTCGCAAAATATCGAACTTGTCATAATTCAATCAAAGTTTTATTTTTTTCAATTTTCTTGGCAACCAGGCAAAGATTAAGGTCTCAAATCATTCACAAAATCCATACTTATAAGGGCCAACATTTTCATACAACATACTCATATAGGCCCATACTTTTTATATAATTCCACTCTCTAGGCTTAATTAAAACAATTTTACTGAACTGATTCCACCCATCATTAATGCACACACACCCAAAATAGCATAGAACAAATCAGTTTGCTGGCAACTACAGGACTATCTAATATATCTACTTATTCGGGTTTCTATCAACAAGTAGGGTCATCAGTTTCCAGTCAACAGCATGCAACACAACTATAAAAACTTCAATAGAGTTTAAGAGTGTGTTTGGATTGGCTTATTTTCATTGGCCTATATTGTTTAAAGAAATTAAATATGTAAAAAAACAATTGTAACTAGAGGGGGTAAATAGCTGGCTTTGAAAATTATGCTGGCATTTTAAGCTTAAACAAACAAACCCTTTTTTATTGAAAATAATAATATGTAAAATTCAAAATTAGAAATTGCTACCTTCACCTTTCTCATATCCTTTTTTTTTTTAGAAATACTTTCTCATATCCTAGTTGGAAATTATCCCAACTTAAATTTCTCATTGAAAAGGTTACACAATCAAGCTTCACTGTAACTCTAATGAAATCCTACTCATTTCGAAAATCCCAAAACTAGAAAAAACTCGAAAGTATTTCACAATTTCCTTCCCCCTGCCCCCCCCCCCCCCAAAAAAAAAACTGAAAAGCTTTCTTTTATTTCCTCCTCCCAAAAAATTCTACTCATCCAAACAGCCCAAAAACCCACCAAATCATCATTCAAAGTTATACAACTTAAATAAGCATTTTTTTTATTATTAAAAAAAAAAACACCACCATACACATTGTCTGAACAACACAACTATTTTATTCAATCGAGCTAAACAGTAACACTCCACACTTCATGAAAAATAACTAAAACTTACCCAAAAATAAAATAACATAGAAACCCTCAAAACTCCCCCCACCCCCCCCCCCCCAATTTTTCTCAACAAACAAACAGTTCATTTCTCTAATTTGGTAAAGTCTCTCTTTTTCTCACCTTGAATCAATCAAATTGAATTCAAATCAATGAAAAGAACAACAAAAATAAAATACAAAAATAAAAACCCAACAAAATAAAAATCATTATAGTTTATACAAAGAACAATGATGATACCATCGCGGTTATCATCCACGAATTCTTCACCATAATATGTTAAACCCACAACCTCACCATCCACTTCACTCAAAAGAAGGAATAAGGTATTGGATGAGTTACCTTTTTTGAACCTTACGCTGCCTTGTATAAAGAGGAGGAGGTCTTGCATGTCCTTCGTCAGATGCCTCAGGCCCATGTTTGTGTCCATGTTTGTGCCCCCCTGTCCCACAAGGAAGTGCCTTTGATATGCGTTTTGGCCAACCTTCTGCCACTGCAGGTAACCCAAAAGCCTGCTCAACCTGAACATCGGGTGGGTCGATGGCTGAAGAAAGGCCAATAGACGTACTATGGGAGGGTGGCTCCTGCTGCATATCAGGTGGGGTTGGATTAATACCCAGGTCAAAGGACGAAATGGGTGACAGCTCGGGAAATGACAGTGGGGTGGGTGGACGAATGTCAGACCCAGGACAAGGATGTGGAGTGGGTCGAGAGATGGTTGGGCGAGGAGATGGATGTGGTATGGGTGAAGGAATGGTGGGACTAGGGGATGGATATGGGATGGGTGAAGGAATGGTCGGGCCAGGGGATGGATGTGGGGTGGATGAAGGGATAGTGGGGCTGGGGAATGGATGTAGGGTTGATGGAGAGGGATCGGGGGTAGGGACAAGCGGACGAGAGGGGGAATCAGCCGGAGTTGTGCTCATGCTTGGGCCCGCAATAGTGGTTGGGCCTGCAATAGTGCTTGGGCCCGCAAGAGTAGCTGCCTCCTTATTCGGGGCCTCAGGGATGGGAGGTTGTACACGGTCAATGTGATGTACTGCCCTCAGCACATCAGTTATGTCCGTGTGCTCCTCCATGCCCACTGGGTGATGCCTCAACAAACGGTTCACAAGTGATACCTGCACATGGAAAACCAACATATATTAGTAATGCCTAAATCAACAATGGCAATCGAGAATAAAATAAATGTTGGTTCTAAATTGGTTCTACTAGTAATACTTGCAAATTATAGGGACAGCAAGTGCTAAGTAGAAAATGTAGTAACATATATCATGTTTAGTAAACAGTGGTTTCATGCTAAGAAGTACGGTAAGATATAGAAGACATGGAGAACTTACCAACATAGTCAATTTAGCACCGCAACTATCGATGAACTTTCGAGTTACCCTGTTGAACCAACCGAAGTACTCGTGCTGTGGAGGCATATCACCAAGCACTACTTCAAAACGCCGTTCAAGGCGATTACCCCAATCGAGTAGCCACAGAGCATGTTTCCGCATCCAATCAACACCGACCTTCCCCTTCAAATCAATTTTATGAAGGACTGCATCAGTGTCAACATCATGGGGAATTTCTTGAATCATCCCAAATTGACGAACGATACGATCCGGTGTATGTTTCTCTATTTTGTGGAAACATACAAGCGGCACCGTTGCCATCCACACAGCCCTCCCTACAACGCACCACGGCGGAAGGTCCTCTAACTCAGCTTCATATGGCTGCCACACCACCTACAATAGCCAAAAAAACAAGTACACAACACATTAGGCAACAATGTTTATATTTCAAAATTTACCAAACCTATAAGATTGTTCCTAAACATGTAAAACAAGGCATTTTCATACCTGGTCTGGCAACATTGAACCTATTTGCTCACGATACCTGTCCCTGAATATGTGGACGGGCCTATTTTTCTTGTTTGGGACCCACAACCACCTACAACAATCAAAAATCAGAGATCAATGTCTACAACTTTCCTACTAAGATAATGTTATGATTAAAACTATAATGTAATCACATTAACAACTAACATAATCTTATAGGTATTTACTCAATTGGGGATGAGATTCAAGAGACTTACTTCATGGACAGTAGAGCACGCACTGGAGGACCGTAAGCACCCAATGGCGGGCCACGCTCAACTGCCGGGCACAAATAAGGAAACCTGGCCCATGCCTAATACTAGACCAATAGTAAGCACCCACCGATCTGACTAGTGTCCTTCTCGCTTGCCCTGCATAACTCTCGGTACAGCCATGCAAGGCAGGCACTTCCCCAACTGTGCATTTGTGGGTTGCGAAGGTTTTCCAACTGCTGTACCCACATTAGATGGACCCTATCGCCAGATTTGTCCCCGAATATTGTGTCCCCCAGTAGCGCTAGGATATAGCATCGTGCGTACTTATGCAGGGCATCCTCTTCAATATTAGGCGGCAATGGAGCAGCAACTTGCTCCAAAAGTCGGCTGATAAGAATCCTCTGGCCAGTGAGTTGCTTATGCAGCACTTCAGTTGTAGGTTGAAACCCAAGGAACTCCCGGCACACGCTTGTCCAGGTTTTGTGGGTGCTCCCTGTTATAGCGTGACCATCAACAGGAAGCCCGAGAAGAACCTCCACGTCCTGCAATGTGATGCTAACCTCACCATGCGGCATGTGAAATGTGTGAGTCTCAGGCCGCCATCGCTCCACTAAGGCGGTTATCAGGCCATGGTCAATCTCTCTCCCTGGGAGCCAAAGGAGTCCCTCCAAACCAAGTGCCTTAATGATGTTAACGACTCGGTCGTCCACCATTGGCTCTCGATTGGAGAACTCTAAATTACGACTGCGGCAGGTAAGGGTCCTTGGGTCCTGCACAAAACAGAACCATGGATTAATATATGTATGTTGCAACGTGTACATTGGATGAATATGGATTAATATATGTATGTTGCAACGTGTACATTGTATGAATTAAATGCATGTACATTAGTTAAAGAATTAGTGGTGCATTTTACCTGCCCATTCCAAATAGTTTCGGACCGATGGTTGGCCTGTTGTGTCAACACCGACGTGTCAATGGGTCCAAGCTCTGCATGGTTAATCCGTCCAGCATTTTCAGTAGCCATACTGCACAAAAAAGAGAAGCAATTAGCACGTAATAGATATTATTTAAAACAAAAACAAAAACAAAAACAATCTAAGAAATATTCTCAAAAAACAAGCCACAGACAACACAACTTATTAGGCTTTGTATATCACTTAATGATTAGATATGTACAGAAGTTAATTGGAGACGATATATTGGACAATTTGGTTGGGATTGAATATTAATTGCTTGTTCCTGCTGTGATAAGCGTTTGGGTGTCAAAGATTGGAATGTAGGTATGAGATATAGAAGGGTAACCTGTTAACAGCCAATAAAGAATGGGTTTTTTGGAAGCCCAATTGTGAGTTAAGGGTGATTGAGACTTGAGAGAGCAGCTGGTTTGGGATGGTTGTGTTCATGGTTTTATTAAGGATAGTTCATATATGTATTTTTGGATAGGCACTCTAACTAAAATTTCATTTTGGTTAACCGGTTAATAATCCAATGTGGATCATTTTTTGGAGTTGTTAGTTAAGCATATTTTAGCTAGACTAGCCGCTTGGCTATTCCAATGCTAAGCTCTTATATTATGTAGGTAGACAGGGTGCCATTTGACTATTTGAGCTATGCAGTATGAAGGTTTACTTTACATCAGTGTTTATAGACATAAGGTTGATGGAAATGATGGTGAGTGGTAGCTGGGCTGAGTCAGATTTTTCCTAAAGGGTTTACTATGTGAAGTTGGCTCCCAAAGTAGGACCAAGCAACGTTATTAAAGGATGGTGATTGTGTTTAATGAATTGGCCTTACCAAGACAGAATCGATCTGTTTTACTAATCTTAAAATCGGTCTCACTAAGACCAATTGCAACCTTTTTTTATTGTTCTTTTTCAAATTTCTCAATAGATCTTACTGAGACTGATTTTAACCATATATATTTTTGTTTCAATCTAAAATCAGTCTCACTAATAAGATATAGTAACCTTATTTTAGCCCATAAAGTCACTAGGGTTTCGTGCATCCAAGCTTATGATATATAAGAAAATCCTAGAGCAAGTAAATGAGACTTTTGAGAGAGCTTCTAATTGTAGATAATGAGGGTTTTGTGTCTCCTGCTCGCAAAAGTCACTACAATGTTCAAGATTGAAGCTTTATTAAGAATCATTG
Source organism: Quercus gilva (assembly GCA_023621385.1). Classification (NCBI taxonomy): domain Eukaryota; kingdom Viridiplantae; phylum Streptophyta; class Magnoliopsida; order Fagales; family Fagaceae; genus Quercus; species Quercus gilva. The sequence continues at coordinate 28,900,887 of CM042476.1, forward strand.
TGTGTAGTTGCTCAAAATCTAGAAGATCGAGTGCTAGACTAGAATCTTCAAGTTCAAGTGGTACTTGAAGTCGTAGATGGATGTTTGCGTACAACAAACTCCCATAACTGAAGAAGTTCATGGATTTAGAGCTATATTGGTTAATGTCAATAAGTACTACTAGTCAATTTAGTGTTGGTTAATTTTATCTTGTATAAACCTTGATTCAATTAATGGATTTGTTTACTTTGGGGTTGGTAAGTTCAAACCCTCCTAGTGATTTTTACGTTGTCAATGTTGTTCTATTGAATTTTCCTTGGGGTCATCATATTGTTTGTTTATTTTTCTCCATTGTTATATATTTTTTATTGCACAATATTAGTTATTTCATGTTAATTAAAGGCAGTGTATCATTGAATTAATTAATAACTTAGCCTTAATATTGGTTAAACGGTGTTTTTGTGGTCAAAAAAACCAACAGATACATACTAGAGTAATATGTGAGATTAGACTATTGAATTTGATGTACGTAATAAAATTTTAAAATGTAATATCCATCATCTCTGATATCATGCTTTCAGATTTCATACCACATTTCAGTACATTCGCAGTAAAAGTACTTTTCTACAAGGACTAAAGAGTACTAATATGTTCAAACATGAAAGCACCATGCAATTAGCAATTAAAGATGGATTGAAACTTGCATCGTGGCAATAGCTCATGTTTATGATAATGATTCCCTTGACTCTGTACTGTGATTTAAAGCTAAGATATGGTTGAGTTCTGAGACGTGTATGCATATAATATGTAAAGCTTAGGGCATGCAAGCATTGACTACTACCATCCAAATTAAGAGTTGCTTTTAAAAAAATAGAAGTCAATTTAGGTTTCAACGTTACAATAAGTTTGTTTAGTTGACTTTGTGTGGATAATTGCTAATGGGTACTGCTTTTGCATCATTTTCCTCATTCTACAAAGCTTTTGATTAGACTGCACCATGAAAATTTTCATGAATTCATCACCTCATACCTATTATAAAAGCAGACTTCCCTTACCTATCATATTCATTATAACACTAAATACCAAAACATCCACCATGAATTCTAAGATCAGAATTTGACTTATTTGACTAAGAGTTTGACTTATTTCTCTGCATGCATTGAGACTAGTGGTGCGCATCTTTTTTGTATGCATCACATAAAAGGTTTGCGTCTTTTTTGTATGCATCATTTTTTAATGCTACCATGAAGTTTATGTAAATTTAAAAGATCTATAGATTTTAATACATAATAAACTACATAACCTCTAATAGACAGGTAAATCCTTCTGAAACTCGTGTAGATATAAATTATATGTGTTTCCTCTGTTTCTTATACATGATGATAACATAAATTATATGTGTTTCCTCTGTTTCTTAGCATTCAATCATTCACACTTTCACAAGTGGGGGGACTAGTTCAGTGTCGAAGGGAACAGAGGCAGGTGATAGACATAAAACACAGAAATGTAAGAAATCTGAATTTGCAATTCAAAAAAATACCATGACCCATCAAAACCTAAAAGCACAAAACCCAAATTTCCGAAAGAGACAATATCTATATTGAAACACAAATCATATTAATTATATTTAAAAGCCAAAAAAAAAATTTACCCGGATATATTCTTGAATTGTAACCGATTCCACAAACCAATTCAATCTCAAACAACAACAAAGCATTGATCTTTTTTAACATTTCCATTAGAAATTCAAAACAGAACCCACAAACCCACTGTTTCCCGGCAACCAAACGGTGAAACCCATTTTCCATAAACACACTATTTCTCACCTTTTTTTTTTTTATTTTGAGAGACCGCGTAGGCTGATCAATGCTCTGTGAGTGAGAGTGGAGACAGAGTGGACTTTATCCAACCTTAGCAGACGAGACCGCGTGCGTACACCTCGCTGTGGATTTTCTTTTAACTTTCCGGCGAAGCTGATGAATGTGAGCGTGGAGACTGAGTGAGAGAAGAGGGTGACTGAGCGGAGAGGGTGACTAAGAGAGTGGAGAGGGTGAATGAGAGGCCCTGAAGTGTGAGACGGAGAAGGTGACTGAGAGAGCATGAGGCTGGTCTGTGTGTGTGAAAGGGTGAGTGAGAGGGTGGAGAGGTGAGGCGTTAGTTTTTTAAAAATTTCCTATTTGAAACCGAGTCTTAGAGACTCGGTTTCCTTGCAACGTGCATTCTGGCACGGACATGACCCATGACCTAACCCAAGGCCTGACCCAAGGCCACGTGGGGCGCTTTTAAAAATCGAGCGTCTAAGACTCGGTTTTGCTTTTAGCAAACCGAGTCTCTGATACTCGAGATTCACCTGTCCACGTGGAAACCGAGTCTCAGAGACTTGGTTTCCACGTGGAATTTTGCCACCTCATCTATATCAAAACCGAGTCTCAAAGACTCAATTTACAGGCCCAAAATCGAGCCTTTGAGACTCGAGATGTTACTAACTAATATACTTACAAAACTGGGCCAACTAATTACATTGTTGGGTAATTAGGGTTAGATTACAATTTCGTCCCTTTGACGAGGAAGAAGAGAGGGTTATTGGGGTCTTCGGATTTAAAGATGAGAGTGGAGTGGTTGATGAGGTTTCGAGAGATCAAATCTAGGGTTCCGATGAGAGAGCGCCAGGCTTTGGAGACGCACTTGAATCGAATGAGGGACTCTGGAGGTAGGCGTGAGAGTATGTTTATCACCACTTCCTCAGGGGAGTATATAGTTAGTTGGCCTGGTTCGGTGAGTATATAGTTTAGTAACATCTCGAGTCTCAAAGACTCGATTTTGGACCTATAAATCGAGTCTTTGAGGCTCGGTTTTAATAATCTAAGTTCGCAAAAGTTCCACGTGGAGTACACGTGGAACTCGAGTTTCAGAGACTCGAGTTCCACGTAAACCTCACGTGGAACTCAAGCCCTAGAGACTCGGTTTGCTAAAAGCAAAACCGAGTCTCAGAAACTTAATTTTTAAGTAAGTCTCTCTCCATGTGAATCATGTCTGGTCATGTCTCTCACTGGCACACTGGCAAAGGCTACTATTGCTGGTCATGTCTCATGTTTTGTAATGCACACTATTTGCTGGTCATGAGTGTGCCAAGGCTTGCTGGTCATGTCTGCCAAGGCACTATTGCTGGTCATGTCTTATATTTTGTAATGAAAAAGTAATCCTCTCACGTGGTAGTGCAATAACAGTCTGCAGCACCTTTTGGAATGAAAAAGCAGTGTCAACAAAACTTCAATAGTCTTCTCTCTACATTGCTCCTCTCTCAGAACTAAAAAGCACATCTCATACACACTACTCCTCTCTCAAATCTCATACACATTCAGTAGCATAGCAGAACATTGCTCCTCTCTTAACTTTCACAGAAGCTCAACATTCATTGTAGTCTCACTCTCATACAATCCCAACAGTACATTTGCACATCTTCATGTCAGGTAAAGGTCTCCTCACTCTCTAGTTGGTTGTTTAGTGTATATAACTACTTTAGAAAGTGTTGCTTGCATTGCATTTTTCTTGACATGAAAATGATAAAATATATATATATATATATATTTATATATATATATTTCTATTTATATATATATATATTTATTTATTTTTATATTTATATATTTAAAAATATATATATATATATATATATATTTAAATAGCCAATATATATATATTAGAGAAATACACGAATCCACCGACTAATAATCCATCGACGTAAAAATGGAGTTTAGACATGCATGAAAAGAAATATGGAGAGAGATTTTTTGTTAAAAGATGACGAAACTATCAAAATATGACAAGTTGATGATTTTTTGTTCATAGCTTTTTCACCATCTATATATAATGAATTTTGCAGTGAAATTATTTCATTGAAAAGTAGGTGTAGGGTCAAAATTTGTTGGGCCAGGCACCAACACTCTATATGATGAGCCCACCAAATTTCCCACAATAAATTTGTAGAGAATGGGCTAAACAACTGGGCTAATGGTGGATTTAGCAACGGTCCAGATGAACAAAAACCAATAATAAAGAAATGGATTGAGTCAAGCCTTCAACGGGATAAATCCCTGTAGTCCGAAGAGGTTTTCTATTTAAAGGCTTGGTGAATACAAATTTTTTCCTCCTCCTTTCTGTGAGACTTGTTTCCCTTATATATACACCCTTTTCCCATCTTCACCGCACACTTGTCCTTCATCGAGGCACCCACTTGAGTACTAGTCACATCAGCCGTTTGCTTTAACTTGCAGTGAGTGGTGGTGGGTGAAGACGCACTGTTCAGGTGTCTTCTCCACATAAATGCGGCCAGGAAAGTTGCTGCAGTGCATTAAATGTGGCGGTGGCAGCTTTATTGGCAAGACATTTCATGATAGTTACGCAGTTAGACATGTCCGAAGATCAGCCCTGGCAGGGAGATCTTTAGCATGTCTACTCGATCAAGCTTTGGGCGGCTCCGTTGGGTAGGGTCCCTTCGGCCCAACCAGGTTGTCTTCGGACAGAGCGTTTGTTCCCTATGGGCTGCGCTTCCACCAGGGTGGCAAAGCATTGATACATTTAACCTCTTCGGACAGTGAGTCGTATTTGAACTGGGCCTCAGGCCCATCATGTGGCGTCGGGCTTTCTCACCCACAGTAGGCATATAGGACTTCAAAATGAATATAATTTGATTCAATTTGGATTTTAAATAAGTGAAATGCGACTATTTGAAATTGGCACAACTATATTATTTTCAAGATTTTCACTTGAGTAAAATGTTCTTGTTCACTATGCAAATTTTTAGATTGTGAATTCTCATTTGTAGAAAATCTAAACAACCTATACAAGGTACAATAACAACAACTTTTTGGTGAGAGAGGGCAGTTACGAAATAAAGATCTTGAAGCCTTTCTCTTACCTAAAATAGAAAAAAAAATTATAAAAAATAAAAAATAAAAAATAAAAACTCATTTATGTGCTGTGATCCAAAAAAACAAGTTATTAGAATTCTTGACAACACCTTACGCCTTAAACCTTTAGAAGTTGAATCCCTAGAGTTGTTTTTCCTTTCAAGAGTTTTAACTTAGTTACCAAATCTTGTGCTGCATAATTAGGCTTTATCATTATTGCTTTAGATTTCGAAGTTATTTGCTTCATTTCTCCATAATTTGGAGCAAATTTGAGTTTGTATATCACATCTGGTATATTTGACTGTATATTAATGCTTTAATTTTGAAATTAAATGATATGTCTAATTTTGATTGCTCATGACCAAATTCACATTAGTGTTTTTTTTTTTTTTTTTTTTTGTCTGATGAACCCTGCTCTATGTTATTTCATTAATAGTAGTGTAATAGGGTATGCTATGAATTTTCTTGCACTGGAATGATGACGTTACATAATTGCACTCATTCATTTGCACATCCTCATGACTTTCGTTGTTATTTTTGTACTTTGAGTAGATAGAAAAAGTTTTGTAATTGATGTTAAATGAAAGAGATAAAAATATGTCACTAACATATTATATTTGACTCTCTAATAGGTTCACAATCTCTGAAGAATATTGAGTTAAATGTATACTTCGGTGGACCCCTTGACAATCTTGGAGGGACTGACGGATTCCCATTTAGAGGGGAGGGTATCGAATTCTACTACATGATGATACGACGTAAGTTGAAGACGTTGAATGATTTGAAGATGAAAATAATGGACGAATTGAATTTGAACCGTGCTTGGTATGACATAAAGATTATTTATCGTTACCCACAAGAATTGAATTTGCTGCCTCAGGAGCTCTCTGGGGTAAATGAAGCAGATGTAAACCAAAAATCAAACAAAAACTAATACATATAGCAAACATAAAAATGTTTGACACTTACCAATTTCCATTGCAGCCATAGATGACGAGACAGCTTCTGCAACAGATTCTGCATTATTTGCCTTCTTATTATTGTTCTTCCGTGGGTTCTTGGGGGCTTGTCTAGTAGACTTCATAGCAGCTTCACCCCTTACTTTGCCTCTCATTTTCTTTCTTAACTCCTCTGACTGAGCATCACTTTTCTCTAGCTCCTAAATGACATAAAAGCTACAAACAGTCAAGAAACAGAAAGACACAAAAATAAACAAATCATCACAATGAATTGTTAATTTTTCAGTCATACATCGAGTTGCCCCTCTAAAGCATCAAGATCTTTCATCCAAACGGACTTTGGAGTTTCCTTTCTCAAATCATCAACCTCCTTATTGAGCTTATCCCTTTCATCCAAACAGACTTCATTACTTTTATTTATCTATACAAATCACTTTTATTAGTTGCGGAGAAAATCACATCAAAACATTCCTATGCCCATTTCCTTCATTTAACAAGTAAATTACATTAAAAGAAAACCTTTGTCTTTCAAATGAATCAAAAATAGAATACCATCCACTTCTATAAATTCAATGGTATAGACTACCTTCCAGCTTTCAATTATTCCTGTTTTAGCATTCAATTCTATCTCCCAAACGTTGTGTTGGCTCACTCTTATTTTGTCCCCAAGAATTTCTCCTCGGAAGGTAGCATCTGTAGCTTTAATGACCTGGTAACCAAAGTCATTTGTAACCTCTTAGTCATATAGTAAAATAAAAAAGTTAGTAAGATCATAAAAGTGATTACACTGTTCATAGTATCAATGTTGGAACGAAGGAAGAGAAACTACATGAGGAACAATCTCTCTTTTGGCAGGCAACTGTACTTGGGTAGAGGAAATGACATGACCAGCCTCAGAAGTAGGATGCTTCAAATGTCAGGATAGATCAAAACCATGTGTCTCAATATTTGCTTCATCTATCATGTACATGCCAAATAAACTACACAACTCGTACCAACGGGGATGTTGAGGATAATGGCTGTTCCTCACAGCATTGATATTGTTTTGCTTCATTAGAACCAAATCCTGCAGGCAGAATAGTAATGAATGTCTTAATGAAACCTAAACCAGTACCATCATCATAATCCGAGACATCAACTTGGAAAGCAGAGATAATGCCAGGAGAAAAAAAGCAGTCACCTTAACCATGCAGGATTCTACATTTGTCTTCCCCAGACGTGGGTGATGTTCATGCCTGTTAACACCTCTTATTATAATGGGATGCCCATTAACAAGTAACTGTTTACGGCCTTTAGATACTTGTCTTATGCCCACAAGGCTCGATTCACAGTCCACTACACGGCCAAATGCATCTTTCAGGACAACCAGTGTGTACAGATTTGGCTGGGAATAAATGTAAACAATTGCGTAAGATATCCAAATGCAAATTCATTGGTAAATATGGAATTATGTCAAAATTGTTAAGAAAAAAATGAAATGGAAGGCTTCACATAATCTTGGACAAAACAAAGAGGAATTACCAACTAACATAGAATGGAAAACCAAAATATATATATATATATATATCCAATCCCCTAAAGTACAACTCTTCAGCTTTCTAATAAATCATGAAAATTTTGAACTCTAACAACTTAACATTTCACACTTTCAATCATAGGTCATGAAAATCAAACTATTCAACTTCAAAGAAACAAACACATAATCAATGTGAAATGAAAAGCAACTTAAGTTCATAGTCAAATAATTAAATATTAGTAAACTCTATGAGTTCCAGTTTTCAAGGCCATGGTATCAAAAGAGACTGAAACTTTGTTAAAAATTCTAAACTGAAAACAATGAAGGTCTGTAAACGGTGCTTCCTATAGTGTTTTTTTTATATCAATATCCATTAACAAGTAACAAACTTCCAAGGCTAAGAAAGTAAAGCTTTTTCAAACTAATTGAAGGCCTATTGTCTAAAACACTCATAATTACACTAAATTTTCTAATTGAGCTGGATATTAGGAACATGGAATTAATTTTTTTTACTAATCAAAAGGAGTTTTTTTTTTTTTTTTTTTTTTTTTTTTTTTTTGATAGGAGTATATATAGTACACAAGAAAATAAAAGCAGAATGTAGGTGCAATATTTTCAAACAGATATCAATCACATTCTAAACTATCTTGATATATTAATCTTTTCATCTTATTTTAATGTACTTTGATCAAGAAGCCAAAAACCAAAGAAGAGAAGAAAATAAATAAAAGGATCAAGATGCATCAACAGACACAGTAATTTGCTAAAATTCTACCAATGTCCATATAGATCATACCCTTCCATTCTTTAGGAACATTGAAGTATGTTCTGTAGCAACCCGTGGGATTGTCCACAGGAACAGATGGAGGATCCATTGGAAATGGATATACTATGATGATGCGTGAGATCGTCAGTCAATTTCGTCAGACAGAGAAGAAACTTCAGCCTTCAAAGATGATCACCGGCTGGGTGCCTGCCACAACACCTCCGATGCCAAAGTCAGTGTATAAATCTTTCTTCAAAGTAGAGAAATATAAAATAATTGGAATGAAAAGAAATCTCTTACTATTCGTATCTGTATCTGCCCCTTCTCTGGTAATATGTGGGGCTTTATATATGGTCTTATGGTCCCTAGCCGTTGGAGTGATTAAGGAGGTCTTTAATACTCCTTTTGGTAACGTCTAGGGCTGAATTATATATCATTAATGTCACTTCAACGGCTTGTACAGTTGTCCTTGTAACCGCTTTGGGTTTAATTACCTGCATTGGAAGGTCTTAATTTATTCGTCAGTAAAGCATGTACTTAGCTTACCTGCGCTGAGGTTGGGTTCGTCCGTCTCGATGGGATCGTCCGTGAAGGATGGTCTCGTCTAAAGCTTGCCGTTCCGTCAGTTGCCCCTCGATTCTGTGTTCGTCGTTTAAATGACGATCATAGAATGTGATAAGCTTACAGTCTTCGAGTGTCGTTTGGGATTTCGCTCCGTATTAAATGCGAAGTGGTGGCGTTTCGCAAATCGTGGCATACGTGGCGTGTGCCAGCAGGTAGGTGAAATTAATGCTCCGTTTGGTGGGACTATTGGGCTTCCCGCTGGATTTTCAGTTTCCCAAAATCCTTAGTTAAAACCCGTTCATTTTTCTCTTTTTCAAAAACACTTTAATCATTGCTCTGGTCATTTTCTCCGGCGAACCTTCTTTGCAATTGCTCTGTGCGATTTTTTGACCGTACGGCGTGGTGGTGTCCTCCCTGTTCATTATCTTCAGCGGTACGCTCTTCTTTCTCTTTCTCCTCTTTTTTATGTCTTTGCTCTTGCTTTGCTGCGATTTTGTCTCTGATTTCTTTTCTTCTTTTCCATTTTTTGCTTGTTTCTAATTCCTCGGGGGTTTAGCTTAGTTTGCCATTGTGCTTTCTTCTTGTTTTCATGGTACATAGCTCTGAGGTTAGGATAGCTTGTCCATCAATTTCATTTCTTTTTGCTCGTTTGGGAGGTTTTCTGGGTGTTCCCTCCAATATTGGGGATTTTGTTTTTTAGGGTAACTGCTTAAGTGTCGCATTGGCAGATTTATTGCCTTTGCTTCGTCAATCCTTAGATTGGTTTGAGAACGAAGTTGAAAAACGAGTAGGTATGTCCGAGGTTAGGTCAAGTGAGTTGGAAACTGGGCTGTCATCCAACAACGGCGGCCCTGCTGGGGAGGATACAGTCGTCTCTAGTCCTCGGGAGGTTAGGGCTTTTTATGCTCAGGAAGAGGAGTGTGGCCTGGATTCCGATACATTGGGGAGATTTAGAGATAGGTTTCAGTTTCCGGATAGGGTTAGGGTTCGTCTACCCAATGCGGAGGACCGGGCATGTCATTTCTTCCCAGGTGAAGTATGCTTTTACGAGGCTGCTTTCACTTGTGGTTTGAGGTTTCCCGTCCATCCCTTCCTGATGGAGTTGTTGGAACATTTTGGTATCGCTCCTGGGCAACTTATGCCCAATTCGTGGAGGATTTTAATTAGCTGTATGGGGATTTGGCTGGCTGCCACTGACGGGGATATGCTCAGAGTTGACGAGCTTGTATATTTATACCGTTTAAAAGCGTCCAAAGAACATGGGTACTATGAACTGGTCCCATGGGAAAGGAGAACTAGGGTCGTCAAGAAGTTACCCTCGTCGTTCAGGTACTGGAAGTCCAGATTCTTTTTTGTGTCTGGGGACGACTTTGAGACTCCCTCGAGCGAGGTTTGGGGTGATGTCCCGAGGTTGCGTCGTCGGTGGGGGACCCCAACTTTAGGTGCGTCAGTAACCTTCTTGAGTTTTCTTTTTCACGTTCGTCTTTGTTGGTGGATCTCATCATTTCTTCTCTTCCTGCAGCTAAGAGACGACCGAAGCTAAAGAGCAGGTATAAGAAATGAGTGGAGAAGGCGATCGAATACGCACAAACGATCGAGAGCTGGGACGATCTCGTTGATCCTCGGACCCTTGCTTTCTACTGTCTCGGCCCAGAACCTTCTAGCTTCGTTCTGCGCACTCTTGAGATCGAGGGAAAGAAAAGTAAGTGATGGGTTCGTCATTGAACATTCTCACCTTTTTTCTCTTTCTTTTTTCTAAGTGTTTTCTTCTTACAGAGATGACGACTAAATTCAATAAGGGTATGTACGCGAAGATGAGGTCCAAAAAGGACGAGCCCCTATCGAACTTGGGGAAAAAGAATGTTCGTGTCACTGAGAAGGGTGGCCCCGTCCCCGTGGCTTCTTCCGTCAGCCCAATTACGTCTGGGGCTTTGGTTACCCGGGTTGCTTCCCCCACAACCTCGGTGGAGGAAATCGCGGGCAATCCGGCCTCCAAAAGACCAAGGCTGACGGAGAAAGAAAAAGAAAAAGGGGATCCTCGTCCATCCACGATTTGGAGCGATGAGAGATTGGCGGTGGATCGGGCACATGAGGCCGTGAGTGCCACGGATTTAAAGGTTCTTTCAGGGGCCCCGTTCAATGAAGTGGCTGCTAGGCACGTCCACAAGCTAATGCAGGTATGTTCGTCTGCACTACAGGTTTTTTTTTTTTTTTTTTTTTTTTTTTAACTCAAGGTCTTCTTCCTCATTCCTCTTTTTTTTTTTTTTTTTTTTTTTTTTTTTTTATTTAGGTGCTCGGAGAGAGTATGCACATCGCTTCAGAATATCTCACACAGGAGGCCAAGGTTGCGTCTATTACCTCCAGGATGGAAACCTTGGAAGCAGAGAATTCTGCCCTGAAGAAAAACTTGATAGAGTCCATGGGAGTGGCGACGTCGTTGAAAGAAAAGGTAAAGACGCTGACGGACGATCTCAGAGTAGAGCGTCAGCTTACGCTCGAGAAGGATGAGCAGATCGCTTCAGCCAAGGAGAGCCTCAAGACCATTGCTGCCAGATCCGTGGAGGCCTTCCAAACCACTGAAGAGTATAACACTGTGCTCTTCAGTTGGTACTTCAAGGGTTTCGAGCTCTTAAGGAGATATCTCATAAAGCACCCCTCTGGAGTAAACATGGAAGAGCTAGATCTGGAAGAAGTAGATCAAGAGATGGCTGCGGACGAGGCTGCCCAACCCTCTGCTGCTGAGCCTGGCGCCCCTAATGATGCTCCTGCTGGTGTTGCCCCTTCTGACGACGCTCCAAGTGAAAGTACCGCTTGACGATCCTGTCACTTAGAAAATTTTTCTCTCCTTTTTTTTTTTTTTTTTTTTTTTTTTGAGAAGCCCTTTATGTTTTGGGCTAGGTTATATAAATCTTTTATATTCTATCTATTTTGGGAACAATGCCTTTCAACCCAATGTTTATGGGTTTTTATTCGGAAACAACGTTTTTTTTTTTTTTTTTTTGCCCAGTGTTTATGGGCTTCTATTTGGAAATGATATTTTATATGCTATCTAATTTAATTTACTTCTTCTGTACTTACTTGTATTGCGAAATTTGTTGTATGCTCGTCTATACTTGTTGCCTTGGCAGAATCTTTTATTTGAAACTTAATCGTCAGTAACGTGCGTTCGTTGGTTGGTAACCCACATCTGCATAGGCCGAGTGTTGTTACTTAGCCATTTTTGACTTCAGGTAGATTCCTTCGTTCGTAACTTACATCCGTCAAGCGGAATTTTGTTACTTAGCAATTTTTGGTTTTAGGTGAATTTCTTCGTCAGTAGCTTACATCCGTCCCAGCGGAATCTTGTTACTTAGCCATTTTTGGCTTTTAGGTAAATTTATTCGTCAGTAACTTACATCCGTCCAAGCGGAATCTTGTTACTTAGCCAATTTTTGGCTTTAGTTAGATTTCCTCGTCAGTAACTTACATCCGTCTGAGCGGAATCTTGTTACTTAGCCATTTTTGGCATTAGGTGAATTTCTTCGTTCGTAACTTACATCCGTCCCAGCGGAATCTTGTTACTTAGCAATTTTTGGCTTTTAGGTAAATTTATTCGTCAGTAACTTACATCCGTCCAAGCGGAATCTTGTTACTTAGCCAATTTTTGGCTTTTAGGTAAATTTATTCGTCAGTAACTTACATCCGTCCAAGCGGAATCTTGTTACTTAGCCAATTTTTGGCTTTAGTTAGATTTCCTCGTCAGTAACTTACATCCGTCTGAGCGGAATCTTGTTACTTAGCCATTTTTGGCCTTTCGCGGGTTTGTTCAGGATCAGGCCTGTTTGCACAAAGAGATTAGCTGAATAATTCATTTATTGATTGAGAATGACGTACATATCTTTTTATTACAACTACTGATGGTATTTCTTCAAATGTTCAATGTTCCATGGTCTTGGGAGTTTCTCTCTGTCTATGGTCTCTAGGTGATAGCTTCCTTGTCTGGAGTAATGAACGACTTTGTATGGTCCTTCCCACGTGGGGCCGAGTTTCCCTTGAGCTGGGTCCTTGGTGGCCTGGGTTACTTTACGTAGGACGAGATCCCCTATATTGAATCGCCTGAGCCTTACCCTTCTATTGTAGTAGTCTGTCATTTTCTTCTGGTATTCAGACATCTTGTTGAAGGCTTTGTCTCTAACTTCGTCCAGGCAATCCAGATCTACTTGTAGAAGGTCGTCATTGTATTCTTGATTAAAAACTTCCCGCCTGGTGCTGGTTATTCCCACCTCGACTGGGATCACCGCCTCTGTGCCGTAGGTGAGTTTGAAGGGGGTCTCTCCTGTCGGGGTTCTAGCCGTAGTCCTGTAAGCCCACAGGACGTTGGGAAGTTCGTCCGGCCATGCACCCTTCGCGTCACTCAACCTGGTTTTTATGATCTTGAGTAATGTGCGGTTCGTCACTTCTGTTTGTCCGTTTGCCTGTGGATGGCCTGGTGACGAGAACTGATTCTTGATGCCCAAGCCCGAACAGAAATCCTTGAAAGCCTGGCTATCGAACTGTCGTCCGTTATCTGATATGATCGTCCGCGGGATCCCGAATCTGCAGACTATGTTCTTCCATACGAACCCCTGGATTCTGGCTTCAGTGATGGTTGCCAATGCCTCTGCTTCAACCCATTTAGTAAAATGATCAATAGCAACGAGTAAGAATTTTACCTGACCTTTGCCTTGAGGTAGTGGCCCGACGATGTCGATTCCCCATTGTGCGAACGGCCATGGAGAAGTTATCGTCGTCAGCTTTTCTGATGGGAGACGTTGGATGTTCCCGAACCTCTGACATCTATCGCATTTCTTGACGAACCTTGCTGCGTCATCCTGCATTGTTGGCCAGAAGTAGCCTGCTCGCATAATCTTTCTAACCAAGGACCTTGGGCCTGCATGATCTCCGCAAATCCCTTCATGGACTTCTCTAAGGATGTATCCAGCTTCTTCCTCGTCGACGCATTTCAGGTAGGGCATGGAAAAACCTCTTTTGTATAAAGCATCATTGAGAATTGTGAACCTGGTGGATCTCTTTTTGACCTTCCTAGCTTCACCCGAGTCCTGAGGTAAGTGCCCATCCTGGAGGTAGGACACGATTGGCGTCATCCAGCTGCTTGTGTCCCGGATTGCGAATGTCGGAGCTTCTTCTATGCTGGGACTTCTCTGTATCTCCATCAATAGGTCTATCACTGGTTCTTCTTCTTCTGACGAGGCTATCTTTGAAACTTCGTCGGCGGCCACGTTCTGGCTCCTTGGAATTTGCATGAACTCCACTTTTTCGAACTCTTGGGTCAGGTGCTTCGTCAGCCTGAGGTATTTCTGCATTCTTTCTTCTTTTGCTTCGTAGTATCCCTTGATTTGCCCAATTACTAACTTTGAGTCATTCTGGACTAGCAGGTTCCTGGCCCCCAGTTCTTTTCCGAGCCTTAGGCCTGTCAGGATTCCTTCGTATTCGGCCTCGTTGTTGGTGGCTGGGAATTTTAGTTGAACTCCGTATCTCAACACTTCTCCGTCAGGAGCGGTTATGATGACCCCTACTCCCCCTCTTTTCTTTGTTGATGAGCCGTCAGTCTTCATTTCCCATGTCTCGTTCCTGCCGGCCAGGCTCGGCTCGTCTAGATAGGTAAATTCAGCGATGAAGTCCGCCAGGGCTTGTGCTTTGATGGCCGTCCTTGGATGGTATTCTACGTCAAATTGGCTAAGTTCAATAGCCCATTGGACCATCCTTCCTGCTGCTTCGGGTTTGCTCATAGACTTCTTGATGGGTTGATCCGTCATCACTAAGATTGGGTGTGCCTGGAAGTATTGCCTGAGCTTGCGCGAGGCTACTATCAATGCAAACGTGATCTTCTCGATCTTTGGGTATCTGGATTCAGCTCCTTGGAAAGCTTGGCTGACATAGTATACCGGAAGCTGTTTCCCGTCTTCTTCTCGGATCAAGGCTGCACTGACGGCTGTAGGTGAGACTGCTAAATATAAGTACAAGTTTTCACCTCCCTTGGACGGGCTCAGGAGGGGTGGATTGCTAAGGTAACGCTTAAGCTCCTGAAATGCCGCTTCGCATTCGTCGGTCCATTCAAATGCTCGCTTCAAGGTCTTGAAGAATGGTAAGCACTTGTCGGTTGCTCTAGACACGAACCTGTTAAGGGCTGCGATCCGGCCTGTGAGCTTCTGAACTTCCTTGACGGTCTTAGGTGATGCCATGTTGATTATGGCATGCACCTTCTCAGGATTTGCTTCTATTCCTCTTTGGGATACCATGAATCCCAGGAATTTTCCTGAGGCAACCCCAAAGACACACTTACCAGGATTCAGCTTCATTTGGTATTGCTTGAGGGTATCGAACGTCTCTTTAAGGTCGTCCAGGTGTGCCAGCTCTTCCCTGCTCTTGACGAGCATATCGTCGACGTATACTTCCACATTCTTTCCGATCTGCTTGGCGAACATTCTATTCACCAACCTCTGGTAGGTTGCTCCTGCGTTCTTCAGCCCAAAGGGCATCACCTCATAACAGTAGAGCCCCTGACTGGTAATGAAGGCAGTTTTCTCCTGATCTTCGTCAGCCATCTTTATCTGGTTGTACCCTGAAAATGCATCCATAAATGTTAATAGCTTATGACCGGCGGTAGAATCTACGAGCTGGTCTATCCTTGGAAGGGGGAAGCTATCCTTTGGGCAGGCCTTGTTCAAATCTGTGAAATCCACGCACATTCTCCACTTCCCGCTTGCTTTCTTTACTAAAACGACGTTGGCGAGCCATTCTGGGTAGTACACTTCCCTGATAAAACCTGCAGTCAGGAGTTTACTTACTTCGTCAGCGATTGCTTGGTCCCTCTCAGGTGCAAAGGTTCTTCGTCTCTGCTTGATGGGTTTTTTCTCTGGGTCTATATTTAGCCTGTGTTGGATGACTCCTGGGGATATGCCCGGCATGTCGTCATGACTCCAGGCAAAGACGTCTAAGTTGTCCCTAAGAAACTGAATGAGCTTTGTTCTCATTTCAGGACTCAAGGTCGTCCCTATTCTGGTCGTCTTTGCCACTTCTCCTTCGATTAGCTCTACCTCTTCCAGAGCTTCCATCTTTTCTTCTTCTTTCTCTTCTATCATCCATGTATGGTTCTCTTTAGCTGCTAAAACAGCTTGGTAGCACTCTCGAGCAAGAACTTGATCTCCTTTGACTTCACCAACTCCATTTTCAGTTGGAAATTTCACCTTAAGGCAATAAGTGGATGTGGACGCCCTCCACTTGTTGAGTGCTGGCCTTCCGATGATGACATTGTAGGACGAGGGACAGTCTACTACCAAGAAGTCTATCTGACGAGTCAGTTGCTTCGGGTATGTTCCAACTGTTACTGCTAGCGTCACTATGCCTCTGGGGTAAACCCTATCGCCGCTGAAACTGACGAGGGGGGAATCGAATGGACGAAGTCTTTCGGGATCTATTTTCAATTGCTGGAATGCAGGAAAATAGATGATATCGGCAGAGCTACCGTTATCCACGAGAATCCTTTTGGTGTTGAATCCTTCTATGGTGAGCATTATGACCAAAGGGTCATTATGTGGTTGCTTTACTCCTCTAGCGTCATTCTCGTTGAAGGTCATGTCCTGGTCAGTTCGTCTATATTTTGGCTGGGGTGTCATGTAGACGCTGTTTACTTGCCGTTGGTGTGTTTTCTTGAGTGACTTGAATGAGCCCCCTGTAGTGGGCCCTCCTGCAATCGTCTGTATCTCCCCGATCACATTTTGGGGAGGCTGTGATTGACGACCGTTGCTCCTAGATGAGGACTCATGTTGGCCCTTGTTTTCATCCTGGAACTTATTGTGATCTCCCTTCTTCACAAATTTCTACAACTTTCCCCTTCGAATCAACTCTTCTATTTGTTCTTTGAGGTCCCTACAATCTTCTGTGTAATGGCCATGATCTTTATGGAATCGGCAATACTTACTCTTGTCACGGACGTTCGGGGACGAATGCAACGGTCGCGGCCACTTGAGGTAGTGCTCGTCTTTGATCTGCGTTAAAATTTTGTCAACAGGCATAATGAGAGGAGTGAATTTTACCGTTCGTGGATTCTTATCGTCTTTCCTCCTGACTCCGTCACTGGTTCGACGATCCTGCCTCTCCCTCTTTTGTCTTCTACGGTCGTCCTCTCTTCTTCCTCTGTCCCCGGGTTTGTCCCCATCTCTGATGGCAGCTAGCGCGTCTTCAGCATTCATATACTTCTGCGCCTTAAGGAGCATTTCAGCCATCGTCTTTGGGGGATTCTTCGCGAGTGAGGTAACGAGCTCCCTGGTTCTCAACCCCGCTTTGAAGGTCGTTAGCTGTACTTTATCATCAGCTTCGTCTACCTCCAATGTTTCTCTTGTGAATCGTTTTACATACGATCTCAAAGTTTCCTTTTCTCCTTGTTTGATGGTGAGCAAGTGGTCTGCGGTCCTCTTTGGTCGTTGTCCCCCAATAAAGTGACGCAGGAAGGCGCTGCTCAACTGCTCGAATGTATCGACGGACGATGTTGGCAACTTTGTGAACCATTCTCGGGCAGCTCCCCTGAGTGTGGTTGGGAAGGAACGACATAATATTTCATCTGGGGGCTGCTGAAGTCCCAGGGTTGTTTTGAAGGTATTCAGATGATCTTGAGGATCCTTCAGTCCATCAAAAGGTTCGAGTTGAGGTAACCGGAATTTGGACGGTACTGGACAATCGAGGACTGTTGTTGTGAACGGTGAATCCGTCGCTCGGACCATTCGATCCATACTTCGTTCCGTCTTCTCCTTGATGGCATTCCTAAGCTCGTCCATTTCCCTCCTCATCTCTCGCAACATATCTGAGTTTTGCTCGGCCGGAGTGGGAGGCCTTCGAGGATCACTTCTTCTATGACTGTCCCCTTCATCCTCCTGATTTCCCTTGGACCTGTTCTCCTCTTGTTGGAGTCGTAACTTCATCTCTTGGTTTTGTCTGGTCAATTCTTCCACTGTGGTTGTAAGAGCTTGGATTTGCTGGGCTAAGGCTGCAGAATCTTGATTGGACTCCATCTGAGAAAAATAATTGATCGGAAACTACAATCTCGAATGTGAATACGAAACTGTCCTTCCCACAGACGGCGCCAAACTGATGATGCGTGAGATCATCAGTCAATTTCGTCAGACAGAGAAGAAACTTCAGCCTTCAAAGATGATCACCGGCTGGGTGCCTGCCACAACACCTCCGATGCCAAAGTCAGTGTATAAATCTTTCTTCAAAGTAGAGAAATATAAAATAATTGGAATGAAAAGAAATCTCTTACTATTCGTATCTGTATCTGCCCCTTCTCTGGTAATATGTGGGGCTTTATATATGGTCTTATGGTCCCTAGCCGTTGGAGTGATTAAGGAGGTCTTTAATACTCCTTTTGGTAACGTCTGGGGCTGAATTATATATCATTAATGTCACTTCAACGGCTTGTACAGTTGTCCTTGTAACCGCTTTGGGTTTAATTACCTGCATTGGAAGGTCTTAATTTATTCGTCAATAAAGCATGTACTTAGCTTACCTGCGCTGAGGTTGGGTTCGTCCGTCTCGATGGGATCGTCCATGAAGGATGGTCTCGTCTAAAGCTTGCCGTTCCGTCATACTACATTTGTATAAATAGGCTGATCAAATCCATACATCTGCCAACTTGAAGGAACTGTTTCAATTAAAGAAAAAAAATTATGAGACATGTTTGAAAGAGGATCACTTGTAAGCATTAGATAGGTTATCTGATATGGAATTAAAATTGAAAATGCAGAAAATAAAATTACCTTTATAAGGAAAAAGGCATACCACTATAGTTACACGGTATTTGTCCTTCAGAAGTCGTAAGGTAGCATGTGAACCAATGTAGCCAGCACCTCCTGTTACATACATGTCTGCCCCATTTATCTGTAACAGCTTATCCATATATGCACGGGCGGCTCTACTCTTTGTTCAGGGGGTTCAAAAACCCCCTGACTGCAAAAAAATATATATATATATATATATATATTATATTTAATATTTTTTTTTTAGTTTAATGCATTAATTTTTTTTCTTAAAAATATTTTTGCACACTCTAACTTAAATTTTATACACTCTTATTACAATTATTTTTTTACTCTAAAGTAAGAATAAGTGTTTGTGAATTGTAAATGTCATTTTTTTATTATATGTGTATGAGTGTGTCTAATATTAATTATGTGCATTACTTATTTTTTATAAAATGTTATTTGTGTGAATAATGATGTGTATGTGGATGTTTGTGTGTACAATACAAATATAATATAACTTTATATAATTTAATAATTAGGAAATAGAGAGGATTTGATACATGAGTGTGTATAGTTATCATGTTATAATAATTTTTTGTCAGAAGTTAGAAAAATTCAAGAAAAAAATTGCAAAGTTAGTGATTATTCAAGAATTTAATTGATTAAGTAAACACATAGTGAATTATTTTATGTATGAATGAGTGTGGTTGTGTGTGTCAATAATTAATATAGAGCCAATGAGTTGAGATTAGTCATTTAGTTTCAAATATTTTTATAAAAACAATGACAAATATGTAATATTAATTGCATAAAAATAAAAATTTAGACAAACTTAACAAAATAAAATGGTCATAACTACCCATATTGGCAATAAATACTTGTAATGAACTATCGTGTAACAATTCAAAATTTGAAAACTTGTAGAAGGAAATTATAAAAATTAATGATTTTTTTTTTTTTTGTGTCTATAACTTGATATATTCAAATTTTCTTTTTATTAATTTTTTTTTAAAATTTAAATTTTTTAATGACCCCTCTCAACAAAATTCCTTGAGCCGCCGCTGCATATATGAACGAATATCTGCTTCTTTATGCACTTTACCAAGCTTTTCGACCGCCTTTACCAGGTCGTGTTTGTAACTCTTATTGCTTTCTGACTTTTGTAATGCTGTCATCATTGCTGAAATATGCCACAGACTAGATTAGAGCACCAAACAAACTTAGGTGTGCATAAAAAAACTCAGATTTCAATTTTGTATCAATCATAGCTTCAAAATAATACAAGAAAAATTAAATAGGTTATCTTATTTAATTAATTTAGTGTTTCGCTCAATGCCAAATATCATCCTGAAGTTACAAGGGTCATAACTACAAGTCAAAAGGTGGTGCAGGAAGGAGCACATCAAGGCACAACGCATGTCTTTCTAGTTTCTAAACAGACCCACTAAAATGTACATAGTTGCCCTAGATTGACTAGAAGTGACACATTGAAATTCAAAAGACAAATTCTGATAGTTGTTTTAACAAATATAGGCACCTTAACCCTTATAAGTGGAAATAAAATGCTTACCATTTAATGGTGCAGGAAGAACTTCAGGAAAATCAAATCGGCTGAACTCTCCCGGCTTATTTGGCATTGCAAAAATCATAGAATGTTCCTTCCATTGCAACCGATCATCAATACCAAGTTCCCCGAACATATTCTGCACATTTGGGTAAGCCCCAACTAGCCCGCAAGGAAAAATAAAAATAAAAACATGACCACAATTTTGTAATGATATATAAGGTCAATTTTAGAACATCTAAGTGGAAGATGGACAAAATGAGTTAAATAATTGAAAAATTATCATAAAGGCAAACATCTTAAAAAATCATAATGATGATACTGAAGTAATAACTTATTACTAATTCACATCATTAATTATGATTGTTGTTATAAATGATATTTTTACTACCTATAAAAAAATTGATATTGAAGTAAGAACCAACAACAACAACAAGCCTTAATCCCAAACTCTTGGGGTTAGCTATGGATCCTCAACAAATTAGTTAGGGTTGGCCCCATATATTCTTTTCCTCAATTTTATTCTATCCAAAGTAAGAACCATAAAATAAAAATGCAGAAACACTCATGAAAGCACTCGATTTACTCTTGGTTTAAAAAGTATTGAAACAAAAATAGATTTAGAGTCACAAATTGCAAACTAAATAGTTCAATGGGAATGTTAAACTGGATGGAAGATGCTAAGGGAGGATAATGAGATTAAAGATGGCATCATCATAGTCTACCATTTTAGTATGAGAAATCTGCTGATTGGAGATTGTGTGGATGGTGTTCAGTTAGCTACATTTGAGGAGAAGAGAGAGAGTGGCACAAGACTCAAGTCATAGTTTGACTAAGCAGAAGTTCTTTTTGCTATAAAGAATATGAACGAGGCTAAGGTGCTGGTATCAAATGGCATCACCATAGCTTTCTATCAAAGATGTTGGAACATGGTTAAAGAGGATGTGCTCAAAAATATGTCTACAAATATACATGGGCTCAACTTTAATACAGAAAACTACACAACACATAGACCCATATAGCAAATAATACTCAATGCATAAAAGAAAGAAATGATGTGTTATACTCAAAATTTGATACCTACAAACGGGTTCAGCTATAGCAAGGAGAAAATCATCCGCGCAAGCTTGCAAAGGCCTATTAGCGTGATCCAGTTTGAACTCTAATTTGGTAAAGTCTCTCTTTTTCTCACCTTGAATCAATCAAATTGAATTCAAATCAATGAAAAGAACAACAAATATAATATAAAATACAAAAATAAAAACCTAACAAAATAAAAATCATTATAGTTTATACAAAGAATAATGATGATACCATCGCGATTATCATCCTCGACTTCTTGGCCATAATATGTTAAACCCACAACCTCACCATCCACTTCACTCTTACAAAGGAATAACGTATTGGATGAGTTACCTTTTTTGAACTTTACGCTTTCTTGTATAATAAGGAGGAGGTCTTGCATGTCCTTCGTCAGATGCCTCGAGCCTAGCTTTGTGTCCATGTTTGTGCCCCCCTGTCCCACAAGGAGGTGCCTTTGATATGCGTTTCAGCCGACCTTCTGGCTCTGCAGGTAACCCAACAGCCTACTCAGCCTAAACAGGGGGTAGGTCGATGCTCGAAGAAGGGCCAGTAGACGTACTGTGAGAGGGTGGCTCCTGCTGCATGTCAGGAGGGGTTGGACCAATACCCAAGTCAAAGGATAGAATGGGTGACAGCTCAGGAAATGACTATGGGGTGAGTGGACGGATGTCAAACCTAGGACATGGATGAGGGGTGGGTGGAGAGATGGTGGAGCTAGGGGGTGGATTTGGGATGGGTGAATGGATGGTGAGCGTGGGGGCTGGATGTGGGGTGGGTGAAGAGATGGTGGGGCTAGGGGATGGATGTGGGGTGGATAAAAGGATGGCGGGGCTAAGGGATGGATGTGGGGTGGATGGAGAGGGATCAGGGGTAGGGACAACTCGAGGGGTAGCATCAGGCGGACGAGAGGGACACCCGGCCGAAGCTGTGCTCGTGCTTGGGCCTTCAGTAGTGCTTGGGCCCGCAGGAGTAGCTGCCTCCTCATTCGGGGCCTCGGGGATGAGAGGTTGTACATGGTCAATGTGATGTACTGCCCTCAACACATCAGTAATGTCTTTGTGGTCCTCCATGCCCACTGGGTGATGCCTCAACAAACGGTTCACAAGTGATACCTGCACATGGAAAACCCACATATATTAGTAATGCCTAAATCATCAACAATGCCAATCAATAATAAAATATATGTTGGTTTTGAATTGGTTCTGCTAGTAATAATTGCAAATTATTGGGAGAGCAAGTGCTAAGCAGAAAAATGTAGTAACGTATATCATGTTCTGTAAACACTACTTCATGCTAAGAAGTATGGTAAGATGTAGAAGACATGGATAACTTACCAACATAATCAATTTAGCACCGGGCCTATCGATGAACCTTCGAGTTACCCTGTTGAACCAGCCGAAGTACTCGTGCTGTGGAGGCATATCACCAAGCACTACTTCAAAACGTTGTTCAAGGCGATTACCTCAATCAAGTATATGCATAACATGTTTCTGCATCCAATCAACACCGACCTTCCCCCTCAAATCAATTTTATGAATGACTGCATCAGTGTCAACATCATGGGGAATTTCTTGGATCATCCCAAATTGACGAACCACACGATCCGGTGTATGTTTCTCTATTATGTGAAAACATACAAGCGGCACCGTTACCGTCCACACAGCCCTCCCTGCAATGCATCACGGCAGAAGGTCCTCTAACTCAGCTTCATATGGCTGCCACACCACCTACAACAGCAAAAAAAACAAGTACACAACACATTAGGCAACAATGTTTATATTTCAAAATTCACCAAACCTATAAGATTGTTCCTAAACATGTAAAACAGGGCATTTTCATACCTGGTCTGGCAACATTGAACCTATTTGCTCACGATACCTGTCCCTGAAGATGTGGGCGGGCCTATTTTTCTTGTTTAGGACCTACAACCACCTACAACAATCAAAAACAATGGATCAATATCTACAACTTTCCTAGTAAGATATTCTTATGCTTAAAACTATAATGTAATCACATTAACAACTAACATAATCTTATAGATATTTTTAATCAATTGGGGATGGGATTCAAGAGAGACTTACTTCATGGACAGTGGAGCACGCATTGGAGGACCGTAAGCACCCAATGGCGGGCCACGCTCAACTTTCGGGCACAAATAGGGGAACCTGGCCCATGCCCAATACTGGACTAATAGTAAGCACCCACCAATCTGACTGGTGTCTCTATCGCTTGCCCTGCATAACTCTCGGTACAGCCATGCAAGGCAAGCACTTCCCCAATTGTACATGCGTGGGTTGCGAAGGTCTTCCAACTGTTGTACCCACATTAGATGCACCTTATCACCAGATTTGTCCCCGAATATTGTGTCCCCCAGTAGCGCTAGGATGTAGCATCGTGTGTACTTATGCAGCGCATCCTCTTCAGCATTAGGTGGCAATGGACCAGCAACTTCCTCCAAAAGTCTGCTGATAAGAATCCTCTGGCTAGTGAGTTGCTTATGCGGCGCTTGAGTTGTAGGTCGAAACCCAAGGAATTCTAGGCACACGTTTGTCCAGGTTTTGTGGGTGCTCCCTGTTATAGCTTCACCATGAACAGGAAGCCCGAGAAGAACCTCCACGTCCTGCAATGTGATGCTGACCTCACCATGCGACATGTGGAATGTGTGAGTCTCAGGCCGCCATCGCTCCACTAAGGCAGTTATCAGGCCATGGTCAATCGCTTTACCTGGGAGCCAGAGGAGTCCCTCCAAACCAAGTGCCTTAATGATGTTAACGACTCGGTCGTCCACCATTGGCTCTCGATTGGAGAACTCTAAACTACAACTGCGGCAGATAAGGGTCCCTGGGTCCTGCACAAAACAAAACCATGGATTAATATACGTATGCTACAACGTGTACATCGTATGAATTAAATGCATGTACAGTAGTTAAAGAATTAGTGGTGCATTTTACCTGCCCAGTCCAAATAGCTTTGGACCAATGGTTGGCCTACTGTGTCAACACCGACCTGTCAATGGGTCCAGGCTATGCATGGTTAACCCTACCAGCATTTTCAGTAGCCATACTGCACAAAAATGGTAAGCAGTTAGCAAGTAATAGATATTATTGAAAACATAAACAAAAAACAATCTAAGAAAGATTCTTAAAAAACAAGCCACAGACAACACAGCTTATTAGGCTTTGTAAATCACGTAATGATTAGAGGTGTACAGCAGTTAACACAACAAAAGGGGAGGAAGGAAGATGCAGGAGTTGGCTAGATCAGAATCTAAACTTCACCATGCTACATGTAATAATTGTACAATTAGTTAGATTCTCGATTTCCCAAACATCAAATTCAACCAGAGATTATTTATCAATTCTCTATTAAAGATGATTGTTGCGAAAATAAACCCATTTAGGCAATATTAAACAAAAGAGAAGATAAATAGACACGAGAATTTTCACAATATGCCTACGTCCACCGACAGTGACAAAGAAAGTTTCACTATAAAATAAGAAGATTACAATAATAACACAAGCAATAACTGAAACTTAACAGAATACTACGTTGATAAAAATTGAAACTTAGAGGACTGAAATGACAAAACTGAAAGTTAAAGGAATGAAATAACAAAAGCTAAAAGTTAGAGGGCCAGTTTCGCATTTTTGCCTTAATTATACAATACCATTTTATAATATATCTAACGTCTGAACTTTTATTTTTTTCCTACAATATATTAAAATAATATAAATTACAGAATAAAATATTATAAAAAAAATCTCTCTCTCTTCTCTCTTCTCTCTTCATCTCTATCCTCTTGTCTCTCTGTTTTTCTCTCTTTCTCATCCACCCACCACCAACCCAAACCCATTACAACCACCCAACAATACATGCCTCGTTGAAACTTGAAAAAAGCCTTGATTTTTTTTTTTTCCTTCTCCAATGCCAATTAGGCCATACTCACAAAGAAAGAAAGAGTAGAGATAAAATTTAGCCACCATCCATATCAAACCCATACCCAATTCAGCCATATCCAGTGGCTGGTGCAACCCAGCCACCACCCACACATAGAACCCACGAATCACGCAACAAAAATTTTGCCACTATCGCAATAAAATCTCATCAATAAACCCTAAACAAAAAATTAGCAATAAAATCTCAGCAATAAACCCCAAACAAAAAGAACCAACAAAGGATTTAATAATCAGGTTATGATTTTTCCCAAATAGATTATTATGAATTGTTGTCTCAACCATAGTTATTAATCATCAAATTTAAAGACAATAATAAAAGCAATCAAAAGACACACAAGTTTGGTACTAAAATGGAAAATCAATGAATAATCTCTTCAACGGAAAACCATTTTGGGGATCTAACCCCATAGCAAATTCACTAAAAATTACAATTACAATTACATATTTACAAAACCTTTGCACAAGACTCTATTTTAACCTTAACAAATGCTCCATTTGACTTTCTATCGTAATGGCCTAGAGCTTTGGAATTTGTCTACGCAAACTTTTCCAATCCCTGATTTAAGGTTTGTACTAAAATCTTCTAAATAAAACATATCACAAGCTATTTTATCATCAGAACTACATATAGCCTGGTTACCACTTTCAGAACTGTAAAATGAGGCATAGATATTAATTTTATTACTATAAGCATGGAATAAGATAAGCATATTTATGAAATAAAAAATAAATAAAAAAGGGATTAAGATGAGAGCAACCCAACCTGATGAAGGGTCCAAAGAAGATGTGGCTCAAAGTTGGTCAGCAAGTGATTGGCCCAACCTGCAAAACAATAGTGCATGTGATTGGAACAAATCAGAACTTTTCAACAGTGAAATTCAAACAGCATTATTGCCTAACTGTATTGGAGTTTTCTATAAGAAGGGCCAATTTTATGCAAGCCAATTATATTTTAGTAATAACTTTGTGCATGGAAAAAGGTTTTGGGGCAGCCCATATTCATGAGCTGCTAGATTTGTTCAAGGTAAAAAGGAAGCCCTAAAACTTGTCTCCGCCCCCAAAATCATTGACAAAAATCAGTTATATATGCTGTTTCTGATTGTTTCTGGTAGAGTGAAAAACAAATGTCAGTTTTTTTTTTTTTTTTCCAATCCCATAAATAAATTAGTGGGTGTTTAGTTGCCAAGCTATATACTTAATCTAGAAACATAATCCGATTCCACAAACCAATTCAATCTCAAACAACAATAAAGCTCTGATCTTTTTTAACATTTCTATTACAAATTCAAAACAGAACCACAGAACCCACAAACCCACTGCTTCTCGGCAACCAAACAGTGAAACCCATTTTCCATAAACACATCGAATGCTCACCTTTTTTTTTGGTTTTGAGAGACCGCGTAGACTGATCAATGCTCTGTGAGTGAGACCGCATGTGTGCACCTCGCTGTGGCTTTACCAAACTTTCTGGTGAAGCTGATGAACGTGAGCATGGAGATTGAGTGAGAGAAGAGGGTGACTGATAGTGGAGAGGGTGAATGAGAGAGGCCCTGAAGTGCGAGACTGAGAGGGTGAGTGAGAGAGAGTGTGAGGCAGGTCTGTGTTCGAGAGAAAGGGTGAGTGAGAGAGTGTAGAGGTGAGGCTGGTCTGCGTGAGAGAGAGAGGGTGACTGAGAGAGTGGAGAGGTTGGTCTGTGTGAGACAGAGGTGAGGCGTTAATTTTAAAAAATCCCCTATTTGAAATCGAGTCTTAGAGACTCGGTTTAATTTTTTATTAAACCGAGTCTCTAAGGCTCGAGATCTAACGCGTGCACGTGGCTTCTAGGTGGAACTCGAGTCTTTAAGACTGGATTTCCACGTGGAATTTTGCCATCTCAGATACATCAAAACCGAGCCTCAAAGACTCGATTTACAGGCCCAAAATCAAGTCTTTGAGACTCGAGATGTTACTAAATAATATTGTTAGTAAACGGGGCCAACTAACTACATAGTTGGATAATTATGGTTATTTTGCAATTTCGTTCTCCTCAGGGAGATAGGCTGACATTGGGCCAAAATGGGTAACTAGACATAGCTATCCAACTTTATAGTTAGTTGGCCCGGTTTGCAAACTATATAATTTACTAGCATCTCGATTTTCTTAGACTCGATTTTGGCCAATAAATTGAGTCTCATAGACTCGATTTACATGATCTAATCACGTCTGATGTGGCAACTTTTTCCACGTGGTGACCACATGAAAATCGAGCCTTTAAGGCTCGATTTATAAACCAAAAAAATTAAAAAAAATTTAAGTCTCATGTACAAGTCGAACTACCCAAAAACAAATTTAAGAAATCCTAAACACAACAATCCCAATCCTAGAGACTCAGATCAGAGGGAGAGAAAGAGCTGCGCGATCCTAGAGACTCAGATCAGAGGGAGAGAAAGAGCCACGTGCGCGGCCTGGGCCGTGCGAAACTTGGGGCGCGCACGACCTAGGTCACGCACGGTGGTCTGAAGCCGATCTGAAGCCACCCACTCCGATCTCAATCTTCTCTCTCTTTCTATTTCTGGTTTTTTTTTTTTCTCTGTCTCTGGGTTCTTCTCTGATATTGTGCTGGTTCTTTCCTGATGTGTTTTCAGTTTATGTATAAGGGTTATAAATCGAGTCTTAAAGACTCGATTTCCATGTGGTCGCCACGTGGAAAAAATGCCACATCAGACGTGATGAGACCATGAAAATTGAATCTTTGAGACTTGATTTATAGGCCAAAATCGAGTCTAAGAAAATCGAGATGCTAGTAAATTGTATAGTTTGCAAACCAAGCCAACTAATTATAAAGTTGGATAGTTATGTCTAGTTACCCATTTTGGCCCTGACATTGTTTTGTGACTATAGCCTATTGCTCGTAAGTTTGCAGATGGAGAACAAATGAAGTGATTCTGAGCTTATCTGACCGGCTTAAAATTCCCAAAAAAATAAATAAATAAATAATAAATAAATAAGAAAAGGTAAATCCAATTAAATGACCATTTGAGAACAGCTTATTTAATTGAAATTGAAATTTTTTTACTGAAAATACAGTAGATAAAGTTAAAAGATAGCTTAAATAGTACAGTGGAACCTATAAATAATAGCAAAAATAAGCTAAATAAAAAAATAAAAAACTAGTCTTTAAAGCCAATGTCAAACGCACACTTAGTTTCTTTACTATTATTATAATTGTCTAATCAGTCTATATTAAGGGTCACTATCAGTCGGTCTAGGTTAGGTTTGTGCCCAACCAGTAATGGAATATCATCAGATCTAGTGAGATCTTACTAAATTCTGCTTGAGTCGATGATCGGATTGAGTTGCTCAGGTTTTGGAGGGGAGAAAAAACACTCAACACAATAAAATCAAGTTTTGAAGGTGGAGACTTATAGCTGACTGCAACTACCACTAGATCAGATCAAGTATGGTTTGAGTTCAATTAGATCCTTCTGGTGGGTTGAGTCAGTCGGTCTCTTGGACATTCCCTCACTTGCTAATATGAGTCAATTTTTACCTCATCCAAATCTATAAGCAAATGACATTATTTAAACATTTTTTAAGAAAATGATTTTCTAATTTTTTAAAAGACTCATTTAATAAATCTTGTTGTGTAATGAGTACTATTTAGGATGGTTACTGTGGCAAGCCAAAATTGGATAAGTAAGATTTCAACCTCGCACAATTAATTTATAGAGATGGGATGTCAATCAATCTTGTTTACCCTTTTTAACAACTCTATGAAGTGATATTGGAATGTATGTTTAATATATATAAGCCATGCAAAGTAAAACAACTTATGTCTGGGATTAATACAACAATGCTCCTCGATTTAGGCCAAGGTGTATGTTAATACTTGTTCTTGAACTACAATGTTCTCACTCTCTCTCTCTTTTTTTCTTTTTTTCTTGATCCCTTTTCTTGTAGGGATCCCTTTCCCTTATTTAGTCATCCAGATTGCATCTTGGCCTTCCACTTGGACGGCCAAGGCTTTTTCTTCATATATTTGTCCTATCAGGGCCTTACTAGAAAGTTTATCTATTAGATTGTGAGCTGTGATGACACTATTCAGGGATCATTCCAATTAATGTGGCCAGTTAAATGGGTGCAGAGCATTGAATGTGGAGGTGATGGATGCTTTATCTGTACCCTTTCTTCACCCACTCAATGACAAACCTTCCTTCCTTTCCTTGGTCACGTGTCTGGTGGTCTTCATGGCCAGACCTCGGCCCTTCCAAGAATGTACTCATATCCTCGGGCATGCCGATATTCTCAGATTTTGTGATTGCGTTATCATATTTGCTCCAAGGCTTCCTTGACAAAACCTTCCAAGGTGTGCCCCTTTTGTCTTGATCTCTACCCGTTTATTCTTATCCTCGATTTCTTGTCCTCCCACAGTTATATATATACACACACACACACACACATATTAATAAAAACCTATTATGACTTCATTTAGATTTGGGTAAATAGACCAAATTGACTTAATTTGATAAAATGAGAGACTCAATTATTAAAAACTAAATTTTAAGGAACAATTTAATCAATAGACTAAATTGAATTTTAATCAATAAAATATTTGAATTTTATTTCTTTATATTTAATTATTTGGAGAGAACTTAAAAAAGAAAGAATCTTGATTAATCTAAGGAGGCAAAAGAAAACAATAAATAATAAATTTATTGATGTATCAAAATTCTCTCTTTTAGAACAAATTATATTTAATAAGAATATTTTGTGGAAAAAGAAATTTATCAAAAAAATAATTTTATTTTTCTAACTTTTCACATAACCAAAAATAATATTTTTTATTTATTACCTTTTCTTAATTAGTTTTTTATTATTTTAATTAGAAATTAAAATAATTTTTTTTTTTTCATTTTTACTTACTTTATTCAACTTTTATTTTAGAACATAGATGAAAATATGCTATTTGTGGGGGGTCTGAGGACAACTTCCCCTACTAGACCATGGCCGAGGAACCTATGAGCCAAGTAGGTAGATCTCGCGAAGGAAAATTTGGTACAGATTGAAAGAAAGGTCAGAACGAGGGCCTTTAAACAGCTCGAGGAAGGCAACCACCTCGAATGTGACTGTCCCGAAATAAGTGAGAGGAGCCCCATCCTTGGCTTAGAGGCATGAGCCAAGGGATGCAACCATGACTAGTATGGATGGAGATAGAATGGGAAAACTTGTTAAGGAAGCAACCATTACTTTCACATTGAATGCACTGCACTAACCAGGTTAGCTGCTTTAATGGCTAAATGACACCTTAATAGTGTCATAATAACCTATAGCTCACTTAGCATTTCCTCCAAAAGTTGGATGAGCCAAGTATCTAAGGGAAATCAACCACTCTCTAGGTGGAGGGTCAGGATGAAAAGGTAGCTACTATAAGAGGGGGAGAGATTCCAGTGAGCAAGGATCAGAATTTGGAGATTTGAGAGAGAAATAATTGGAACTTGTAACCCTAAAGTGTAACAAGCTCCTTCGGTTGAACGAGAAGACATTAATACAATCTTTTTACTTCCATCTTTCTTGTTAGTTTTATTTTCTTTCTATTTGGATTTTTTTCTCTGACTTCAACTCTTTGGATCAGGAGCCCATGTATTAGTCCGCTATATCCATCTCTTCAAATTAATTGCAGTGGGCTTGTCCCCAAAGCCCACTTTTTTTCCATTTGGGCCTTTGCGTTTGTTTTTGCCCCCACACACTATTAATTCTAAAGTAATTTTATTAAGGTTCTATTTCAAAAATTAGTTTTAGTTGCAAAATAATGTAGTCATACCAACTGTATTCATCTTTAGCCTTACACAACTTGAGTATCACATGAATTTGTTGAATTTTGCCATGTATGCAGAATTGTAAAGACAAAGCTACGGAAGAACTAATTTGGATGTACTATTTTTTGAGAACTAAAATGTAACTTTTCAAATTTCGGGAACTAATATAAAACATTACCTAACATTTAAACCTTACATTTTTCACCCAGAGTATAAAACAACACATAGTATTTTTGGTGTGCTACCACGGGCAACCAAAAAATATAAAACCTATTCTCCTAAAAATACGTGTAGTGGTGTGAGTAAGGATTATTCCCACAGAGAGTGTTTAGCCTAGTTTTATGCTACGTGAACAAGGAAGTGTGGGGGGTGGGGGGAGGGGTTCGAGTATAACGAAAACAATTTTAAGAAAAACAACTAAGGAACAGCATCCACTATCGAAATTTTACAACTGATCATCGATGCAAGTATATATCAATTCACACTTTGAATATTCACCATTGGAACTATTTTCCTATTTCTCCTTAGTTGCAGTTAATTAGAAAACAAGCAATCTAATAAACCCTAACTACTAAACAACCCAAGACTAGTGCTAAAGGTTTAATCTAGTAGCAGCCTTAAGAACTAGAGAGATCGATGAAGCTAAACAACACAAGCACAAGCACAAGCGGTTGCATTTAATTTAGTCGAGCGTTCTTCTTAAGATATAATAATTTCTGACACAACAAATCATTAAATCTTGATTGCTTCACAAATTAGAGAGATCAAATAATTACAGATTTGATATCTAACCTAGCAGTAGATTGCAACAAAAAATAAACTAGTAGGCCTCCTAGAAATTAAACGAGACAATCATTAAAATAGGCACAAAAGAACATCCGATATTCAAAGCATAAATTGAACAATAAAAAAACAAATTAGATCTCACGGTTTTATTGATTCTGGGGCTTCGTTTCCTTCGACCAAGTATCAAAGTTTAGCCATGCAGGGCCATGATGAAAACTCGAAGGAGAAGTTAGAGAAGAGGGGAGAGAGACATCTGTGTCAAGTCTGATTTTTCCTCTCCCTTTACATGTTAATTCCCCCTTTTCCAAGCCTACAAGATCTCCTAAAAATATTCTAAATATTATCCTAAAATAACAACATCCAAATTTGACTAATTAAAGAAAAAAAAAAATAGGGTCCTAATATAACTAGGAAAGTGGTGTTTTCAGATGGAAATTTCATGCACCAGATTTGGAAACTTCTGAAAATAAACCGCATCAGATCCACGTATTAGAATTGCAGGCTAAGGAATGTTCCAGAATGTCAGCAGTGCAGGTGCAGCAACTTCAAGCCCGATTTAGACCTTGATTCATCCAGTATCTCTCAAAACTCAAAACATGAAAGTTGTAGAGCTTTTTCTTGAAGTTCCATAGCATCTTGAATCATCTCAATCGGAGTTCGGATGAGAGAATTATGCCCAGACTACGAAGCAATGTCAAAACTGTCCAGAATCGTCCAATTAGCTTCATTTTGCACTTAATGCCTCCATTTGCATCCTAAATCAAAATATAATAATAATGAGTACATTTAGGCACCAAATGAGAATAGAAGACTAAACATTAAGGGAGAAAAATATGACATTTTGCATTCTCATCAATTTTGCTCACACAATTTTCACGTTCTAAATTGTATGTATAGAATTTGGTAATTTATTTTTTAGATAATTAATGAAAAATGATTTGTTTAGGTTTCTTGATTAATGCATCTTTGCAATATAGATGTAGTTTTTCACTATTTAAATTTGACTTGTATATAATGTTAGGTTCTAAGGTCTTAGGATTTTATGTATTTAGAACTCTAATTTGTAATGTTGGCAAACCATGATCAAAACAATGTATTTAGTCTAGTTTAGGCTTGCTCAAAGTTGGTAAAATATTGTAAAGTTGGAATCGAGTGACTGCAGATGCATTGGTGCATTTCGGCCTGGCTCGATCGATCGAATGTAATTCTCGATCGATCGAAAATCAGCCCAGATGCGTTTTCTGCAGAAATTCCAGCTCAGCCCTAACTCTTTTAAAACGTTTAGGGTTTTATGTTTTTGCCCTAGGTATATAAGGCAAAACCCTAGCCACGTTTTCAGAGTTGCACAAGTTGTATTGTTGCTCATACATTGCGGTTTTGTGTAAATCTCTTGTGAGATCTAGAGGAGCTTTCCTTTACACAAAGTTTAGGGTTTTCAAGATTGAGATTACTTCAACATCTTGATGATCAACTTGGTTGCTGCCATTGAAGCTTAAAGATAAATAAGCGGGGAGCTTGTAGCTGATTGAAGAATTCAAGAAAGAAATAGTCCATGGATTCGGAGCCTGCGCGTGGTCGTGTCAGGAAGTTCTACTGGTTGGTAGCATTAGGAAGTCGAGCGGGGGAGCTTGTAGTCCTTTTGTAAGAACTTCAATTCTTTCATAGTGAATTCTGGTTTGCCTTGAGGATCAGTGGGTCAAATCCTCTCCAGGTTTTTCCGTGTGGTTTCCTGGGTGATCATATCATGTGTTCTGTATTATTTCCGCTGCTTTATATGTTTTACATGCATGATATGATTATTTGATTGTTTTAACCTAGAATTATTTAATTTGACTAAGTAACAACTTGGCTAATTAATCTAGACTACGCAATCTGGTTGTTTGTTTAAGGGGTCTAAACCGTTCATATAAAATAATAAATTATGAAAGAATGATTTGCATTGGTTCAAAATGAGTTCAAAGTGACTAAGAAAATTTTTTCGAACTAAAAAATAATTAATTTAGATTGCAACCGAAGAAGACTAATGAAAACCAATTAAAATTTTAATGCTTATTGGTTCAGTTGAACGACTTTTGTGATCGTGTATGTATTGGAAGCTCATAAAAGATAAATGTAAAATTTCTAATTATAAAAATTAATTACTCATTTTTAAAATAAAAATGTAAATTGATAATTTAGAAAACTAATGTCAACATCAAACTCTTGATCTATGGTACAGGAATTCATATCAAATTATTGATACGGGTTCTTTACTTCTTCAATAAATTATTGCTAGTGCCTCCTTCTATCTTCAAAATCACATAGTTCCATCAATTCTATCACCGGAACCATCATCAACTTCAAACCATAATGGTTTTCTCTCCATAAAAGTGGTAAATGATATAGCAACATTTGCAGATGCTCTACCAAATTCTTGCAACCTTACAAACCTTTTATTCTCTGGGTTCTGACAAAGATTCACACTCTTGATTGGTGTATCTTAGAGATATTGATTTCTCGTTCTCTACATGTGAGTCAAAATGATAGAAGTTAGTTTATTTCACAATGATGAATATAAAGTACTTGAATCAATTACAAGTAAATCAATTACACACACATATATAACCGTATTTTAAAGTAAGAAATCTGATAATAATATCATAATTGATAATTCAACTAAATTTAAATAATTAGAAAATAATCAAAAGATCAAGCAAAATGGAAATTGCAAATAAGAAGCAAGTAACAGTGAGCTTTTATACCTCAAGAATTTTTCTTTATTAATAAACTGCAATGAAGCTAGTTTTTTTTTTTTTTGGTGTTAATTTTATAATGTAGGTAACCTGTCTAAAGAATAAAAATTTGGAATCTCTCTCTCTCTCATATTTTAGAAAAAAATCTTTAAGTAATGAATTTGTGGTGTACCTTTGCAGTAAAACCTCATTTTTTCTTCGAAGTGTGTGTGTGTTTTTTTTTTCTCAATATCACCATATCCCAATAAACTCTTAGTAATATTATTCTTCTTTCCAGTATGACAAAAGTTTTTGTCTTGAAAATGACACAACGAACAAAATGTGCTTAAGAATGACAAGTAAAACAGATGTTTTTACATTTAAGAAAATAATATATAAATAACCTTTATTTTAATATCACCATAAACCCAATAAATACTTAGTATATAAGCTCAATCTTCTTTTGATTATAACAAAAGTTTTGTGCCTAAACATGACATGTGTAGAACATTTTTGTTTAATTTATAAATAACAACAGATACTTAATGATTTTGATGACATTTTTCAATCCTAAACAATGATGGCAGGTACTAATGTAAAAAATATATACAATGATTACTTGAATATATATCCGTTTATAACTAAAGTGTAAGATATTGTCATTTACCTTATCAAAATCGATGCGAAGTGCTTCTAAGATTGGTGAGTAGCTGAGCAACTGGAGTAGCCCTGTCATGTTGCGTTGAGTCAGTACTATGCTCAGAGTCAAGGACTTCAATCTAAGGAATGTAGGAGGAAGGCATCCTTCTTTATAAGTCAGATGAGATAGGTGCTGAAAATAGATCAAAGAAATAAGGATTTATGAGTTCGTATATCAATTACGATTGTATCAACAATGCTATGCTAGTCATGTTCCCAAGAAGAAGAACATAGTACACTCCATGTCTAGTTGTAGACAAGTAAAATTATTTGCAAGATATATCTAATCTTCAATAGATTGAAATTTTGCATGTGATGACAAAGTTATTGATGGCAGATAGAGTATATAGTGTAAGTCCTATATAAAACTGTTAAATATTAATTATGATATATTCTATGTTGAATATGCTTCAATAAATGAGGAAAAAGGAAGCATAAAATAAGAACATAAGAACACGTATACTAGAGTTACGTGGTTTAGCCTTACTACTTATGTTTACAGAGAACACAAAGTAAAATTATGCTTGGGCCTATACTAATGGGCTAATATATCTTTAACAAAAACAAATTAAAATGCAGAACTGATTGTAATATACCTGCAAGAAGTGGCTGGACAAATATATAGGACTTCAGCGTTATACGAAGCACTGACTAAAGACAACAAAAGACTACCGTCCTCTTCATATTTAACTCTATTGGTGAAGTGAATTAAAGCTTTGTTCAATGATGATAAATTCTGCAAAGAATATCCTTTCAAAGCAGGACCATGATAAGATAAGCACAAAAGATTTGGTGTAGAAATCTTGAGCTCACCTCGAAATGAACGCTTGTGGGCGGTGTACAAAAACTTTAGATTCTTAAGATTAGCGGCTTCGATGTCAACATGCCACTATGGCCCATTTTGCATATAGTGGTGTTTACAAACGCCACTTTTGTACCGCTATTATAGACCTACAGTGGCGTTTTAAAAAAATGCCACTATAGGACCACCCTATAATGGTGTTTGTAAATGCCACTATAGGACCCCTGACAAATGCCACTATAGCCTTTTTCAAAAATAAAAAAATTGGTCTATAGTGGCGTTTGAAAACGCCACTATAGGTCTATAGTGATGGTACAATAGTGGCGTTAGTGAAACGCCACTATAGACTCTACAAACACCACTATAGCCAAAAAACCACCCAAAAAAATTTTGATAAAAATTAATTTTTGGTAATCAAAAGATTTTTTTTTTTTTTTTTTTGTCGTGAAAGAATTTTTTTTAATTGAATTAAGATTGTAATTAAATTAAGATTATAATTTTAATTAAATTAAAAGATACAAAACAAAACAAAATACAAACACTATTCCTATCCCAGCAAATTCAAAATGAAACACAAACCCACCTAAAAAAATTCAAAATCAAACACAACATGCTCACATCCAAAAATTTAAAAAAAAAAAAATAGCAACTCCAAATACAAACACGGTAACTATCCCAGCAAATTCAAAATGAAAACACAAACCCACTTAAAAAAATTCAAAATCAAACACAACATGCTCACATCCAAAAATTAAAAAAAAAAAATAGCAACTCCACATACAAACACTACAACTATCCCAGCAAATTCAAAATGAAAACACAAACCCACCTAAACAAATTCAAAATCAAACACAAAATGTTCACATCCAAAACAATCATAATCTAAAAAAAAAAAAAAATTGCTTACCTGCAACTATACAACCAATGGCTTCAAACACCATCTACAAATTTGAACAAAATCAATAAGCTGCAACACCATCTGCAAATCCAAAATCCACAAACATTAACACCACCACAAATAAAACAAAAGAAATAAAATGAAAATGGAGAGGAAGAGAAAAGTATCAATTCAGGTGTGAAGTGAAAAAAGAGTGAAAGAAAAAGAAAACAAGAAAGATGGAGGAGCTGAGATAAGGGAGAAAAAGAAGGAAAGAAAAAAAAAACAAAAAAAACAAAAGAGAAAGGAAGTCTGAGACTTGGCGTGGAGAGATAAGGGAGAAAAAGAAAGATGGAAAAAAAAGAGAAATGAAGGAAGTCTGGAGATAAGGGAGAGTGGGGGTAGGTGGGGTTTAATGTTTTTTTTAAATATATATATATATATATATATAAAGAGAAATGATAACTGTATATATATATAAATGATATATTCACAATATTTTCACAATATTTTTACAAAAAATTTTAGTGATAGGTTGTTACTAGTTGTTATTGTTAGGGCAAAAAATTAATCTTAGTGTTAGGTTTAAATTTGAACCAATAACAACTGACTACCTATGATTTGTTGTAAAAATATTGTAGACGTAGCATCTCTCATACATAAAATATATATAAATATATATATATAAAGAGAAATGATATATCAACAACATTTTCACAACAAATTTTAAGTGACAGGTTGCTGCTAGTTATTATTGTTAAGGCAAAAAAATAATCTTATTGTTATGTTCAAATTTGAACCAATAACAATTAACCACTTATGATTTGTTGTGAAAATATTATGGATATAGCGTCTCTCATTTATATAAATATATAATAATATATACATTTAAATATATAATAATTTAACCACTTATGATTTGTTGTGAAAATATTATGGATATAGCGTCTCTCATTTATATAAATATATAATAATATATACATTTAAATATATAATAATATATATATATATATATATATATATATATATTTATATTTATATTATATTCAAATATTTTGGAATATGTCATAGAATATCTTAGGCATATTCCATGGTTTTCTTTACTGCTCAAACTCATTCAGTTCTTTCTTTTTTTTTTTCTTTTTTTTTTTTTTTTAGAAGAAGCACTTTTTGGACCTATAGTGGCGTTTGGTAAACACCACTATAGGTCCTCCTTTTTTTTTTTGGATTCTTTTTTTTTTTTTTGCTAGGCTATAGTGGCGTTTGCAAACGCCACTATAGGTCCTACTGTTACAAGGGCCTCTAGTGGTGTTTGTCAAACGCCACTATAGGCCCTACCCAACAGAAAAAATAAATAAAAATAAAAAGTGCCTATAGTGGCATTTGACAAACGCCACTATAGGTCCTATTCCAAACGCCACTATAGGTCAAATGCCTATAGTGGCGTTTGCAAAACGCCATTATAGGCCATACCCAACTGAAAAAAAAAATAATAATAAAAAGTGCCTATAGTGGCATTTGACAAACACCACTATAGGCCCTTGTAAGACTAGGACCTATAGTGGCATTTTAAAAACGCCATTATAGGCCTTTAGAAACGCTGCTATAGACTCATTTTTCCAAACGCCACTATAGATATGCCTATAGCAGCGTTTATAGAAAACGCCACTAAAAAAAATGCCACTATAGGACCAGTTTTTTGTAGTGATAACATCGAATGGTCGACGACACATATAGCAGTTTTTCAACAAGAAGTTTTCAAGGTGTGGACAACGTAAAACGAGCTTTTCAATTTCACCAAAAGTTTGCCCACATAATTCGGAGTTTTCAAGATGTAAGGTTCTCACCATGGCTAAACTTTTTGAATCCATCTCGCACCATGGCGAAACGTTTAATATCGAACCCATCTCGCAAACTTAGCACCGACCATGCCAATCCGATGAACCTGTCTTTTGATTCAGATGGGGTTTGGTTGAAATTCAAGTAAGGCATCGATTTCCAAATGCATCTCCATCTTCTTGACAACCGGCTTAGTACTATGACGTCTCTGGTTTCAAGGAAGGAGAGGATATAGTGAAGAATATCTTGCGGCAAATTGCTGAGTCTGTCATCGAAGTTAACCATATGGGTGGTGGTGTTTGATATATTCTTTGTTGTCCTTGTTTTCTTGGATTTAGACTCCATTGATGAGGGATGTCACTGTTGTTTTTGAGAGAAGAAGATTTGAAGGGAGAGAAAGTAGCTGCGATCGGGTTAAATTTGCTATAGAGATATCTTTGTTTACGGCCTAATGCTTTTGGAAGCATTAAATAGAAAAGTTCTTAATAAGTTACTAACTTCATCGGGTGCGACGAGACTTTTTTTTTAGCAGCAAAAAAAAAAAAAAAAAAAAATCTGTGTTTTTATTTTATATATATAATTTTTATTTTGAGAATTTAATTTATCTACCCTATTATTTAAATGGCTTCCTCTGTTTGGATTCTTTATTTTTTTAGTTTAAAAATGCCTCTATACCACTATGTTTAAGCAGAGACAAAACTAAAGGACAATCCGGTAAAAATGCAACTTTAACTCCCACTAAAACATGGCCTTAAAAATAGGACCGCTCTCCTATTATTTTTCAAATTGATTTTTAAAATAAAAATTATATATATAAAATAAATAAAAAAACACAATTTTTTTATTTTTTTACAAAATAGGACTACTCTCCTATTAATTTTCAAATTGATTTATTCACTTATAAATTAAATTTTCAAAATAAAAATTATATATATATATATAAAATAAAATAAAAAACACATTTTTTTCTACAAAATAGGATCACTAACCCAAAAAAAAAAAGCCTTATCGCACGCGCAAAGCGCGTGTGATGAGGCTAGTAAGTAGATAATGTAATTTGAAAATTAACAGGAGAGCAATCCTATCTTTTAGGCAATATTTTAGTAGAAGTTATAGTTACATTTTTACCGGATTGTGCTTTAGTTTTATCTCTACTTCTTTTTTTTTGAAACCAAACACATCATTCATTCATTAATATGTAATAAATCTTGATACAAAGCATCTACAGCAGATGGTGGAGAGTCTTCCATCTAATACAATTCATCACTAATAGTCCTAGCATGTCTAGCTAAAGAGTGTGCAACCATATTACCACCCGTTTTAACGCAACTAATTGAAGCCAATTGCAGCCCACAAACAAGGTGTTGGATGTCTTCAAAGATGTGTCCCAGCAAGGAGTTGTTCTTTGCAGAGCATGATATTGCATTCATGACCAATGCATTATCACCTTCAATGACCAATCTTGAAAACCCAGCTTCAATGGAGAACTGAACAGCTTGCCTACATGCCAAAGCTTCAGCTTCTACACTGTTATGAACCCAAGGACCCTTAACCGACATCCCAGCCATCACCTCACCCTCTTCGTTGAGGATAATTGCCCCAAATCTAGAGCAGTTTAGATCAGAAAAAATTGCTACATCAAAGTTCAGTTTGTATACTGATGGAGGTGGCGATTTCCAAGAAATTCTAGCTGGTGCCGTGGCTGGTATAGTAGCTAGCTGAACTTGTGATTTTCTGTACTTATCAAGGTAGTCCAGTGCTCTTCTATTTAAACACCTTGGAATCATCATTTGTCCTCCATGCACCACCTTATTTCTTTGATTCCGTATAAGTCATGATTGAACAAGAAACAACTCAAAATCTGCATCAGATAACCTATCAAAAAGAAATTGAAATAGCTGAATAATATCACATTGGTTAGTTGAGTACTTTTGCAAATTGATTAAGCTTCCTGCCCACACATCTTGAGCAGCAACACACTCCCATATAGCATGAACAATAAACTCCGGAAGAGATTTGCAGCAATGACACATCTGATTTGATATGATTTTTCTTCAAGCAAGGTTAACACGAGTTGGTAAAATAAATTTCATGGCAGGCCCTCCATCCAAAAACCTTAATTTTATTAGGCACCCGTAGCTTCCACAACTTCTTCCAAATCTGCAAACCACCAGATCCCCTTGAACTCTCTGCCCAATCCTCTTTTCGCATCACCCTTCTTGCTATATAATACCCAGACCTAACTGAATACACTCCCTTCCTATTATGCAGCCACACCACAGAATCAAATACTTGTCTATGGTTCAAATGAATTTTGCAGATAGCTTCAGCATCCTCCCTATTTAAACTAGACATAATAACATCACGCCTCCAACAATGTGATACTGAATTAATAAGCTCGGACACCAACCACTCCTCACTTTCCTCTTGAGCTGGGTGAAGAATTTTATTAGTTGGATAGTTAGGAATCCACTTATCCTTATGCACTCTAATGGACACACCATTCCCTACCCTCCAACAACAACTACTCTTCAAAATTGGTAGTGCAACCACCATACTTTTCCACACATAAGAATTATTAGGCGAGTCCACAGCATCTAAAAAATGACACCCTGGAAAATACCTAGCTTTGAAACACTGAAAAAGGAGTGAATCATGGTCATGCATTAGTCTCCACCCTTGCTTAGCTAGCATAGCAAGATTGAAGCTTCTCAAATCCCTAAATCCCATCCTACCATCATTCTTAGGTTGTGATAAACTATCCCAGCTCTTCCAATGAACTTTCCTCTCATCCGCCACTTGACCCCACCAAAATTTAGCACACAACGCATTTAGCTCATCACACAACTTCATTGGCAATTGAAAAACTCCCATAGCATAAATGGGAATGGGTTGAGAAACCGCCTTAATGAGCACCTCCTTTCTAACCTTAGACAACAGCTTGCCTTTCCAACCTTGCAACTTTTTCCAAACTTGATCCTTTAAAAAAGAAAAGGTTTGGTATTTTGCCCGACCCACCAAAGTTGGTAATCCCAGATAGGATTCAAACCGCTCCACCTCCTTCACGCCTAGGGCTAACACAATCTCCACTTTTTGACTGGTAAGGGTATTACTACTGAAAAAGACTGATGACTTTTCCATATTAATACATTGGCTAGATGCACTGCCATAAGTTTGCAAAACCTCATTGACCACAGCAACCTCACTGTTTGTGGCTTGGCAAAAAAGCAAAGAATCATTAGCAAACATAAGAAGCTCCATTTTCTCAAACCCTAGCAAAATCATCAAATCCCAGGGGCGGACCTATAGTAGGGCAGGGGGGGGGGGGGCCATTGCCCCCCCCCCCCCCCCCCCTACACCCAAAAAAAAAAAAAAAAGCTAATATATAATTTGAAAACTGGTATACATATGTAAATAAATAAATAAAAACTGGTATAAATATGTAAATAAATAAATAAAAACTGGTATACATATGTAATTTGAAAAATTAAGATTTGCCCTTAAATATATATTTTTTTGGATCTCCTCTGAAATAGCATCGAGTTCCATTTTGATAAATGTGTTGAAATGTTTAAGAAACACTTATTTTATATGTTATTCTTTGTTGACATTTTTATAATATCAAATGTTTAAAAAACATTTATTTTATATGTAGTATTTTGTTGAATATGAAATAGATGTTAGTTTTTGTTTTTATAAAAAAAATTTGTTTTAAGCTTTGGCCCCCCTCAGGTTCGAATTCTGGTTCCGTCCCTGTCAAATCCCAAAGCCACAACACACCAACCGTAGTCCCTGGAAATCGAAAATCATTTTTATCTTGGTCTCTACCGTCATCTTAGTAACGAAAATATCCTACGTTGTAAATGGAGTGCTTTGTTGGCATTTTTTATGCGGACGTGGACATTAAAATAATATTAAAAAAAATTTGTTGGCATTTAAAGAATGCCACATCAGTATTTAAATTAATAAAAAAAGCCAGATTAGAAAATTAAAAAAAATAAACCTTAAATCTAATTAAATTAAAGAATTAAAAAAAAAAATTGTTACTTTTCATTATCTTTTTTGTAAGAATCTTTCCCCAAGACATTCTTTCCCCCATAACATGAACTTCATGTTCTTCCCTAGCAAACAAACCAAATTCCCGCAACCCATAAACCTAGAAATTTTCCTGGAAAAAAAAAAACACAGAAAATTCAGAAAATTCAGCTAAAAAAAAAAAATCATAATTCTCAAAACCTCCAT
Organism: Quercus gilva; assembly: GCA_023621385.1. NCBI lineage: Eukaryota > Viridiplantae > Streptophyta > Magnoliopsida > Fagales > Fagaceae > Quercus > Quercus gilva. The sequence continues at coordinate 28,943,714 of CM042476.1, forward strand.
TTTCTCAAACCCTAGCAAATTCATCTAATCCTAGCAAAATCATCAAATCCTAAAGCCACAAAACACCAAATCAATCCAAACATACAACCATCCCAAACAAAAAATCTCAAAGAGAAGATGAACATGATAAAGTATAGTTTGGAGTAAAATGGTAAAGAGATCGTTCAAGTATTACAGATAAGATGAACCTAGTAAAGTAAAGGCTTGGAAGAGCATACCAACACAAAAAGGGAAACAAAAGCAAGGCAAAGTCAAAGAGATGGGTGAGCAATGGAAAAAAACTCCACATGTTTTATTAAATGAAATTTTCATGCCTGCTATTGTGGGCCAGTGGCATTAAGAAAGCTGGTGTTGCAGTTATACATTGTGATTGAAAGGAAAAACTTATTAAAGCTTGTGTCAAGCGAATCACTCCACGCTCCCCCTGCAACTACAGAAGCTTTTGCTATAAGCTTAGAAGTATTGCAACAGCTACTAGCTCAAGAAATGCAAAGAAAGAAGATAGTAATGGAAGGAGACTACAAAGAATGTATCAATGGCCTCGTGAAAGAAGCTGAAAATCAGCCTTTGGAGATCATCATAATGCTAGAAGATATCAAGTCCTTAAGTAGTGCTTTTGATAGTTGTAGTTTGAAATGGATTAGGAGAAATGCCAATGATATGGCTTGCACTTGATGTAAATGGAATATGATAAACAATTTTTCAAGTTGTATAATGGAGATTACATAGTAATACAACCAAATTAGATATTGAAAAATCCCTCAAAATAGATTAGATTATAATTGTAACGACTTTGGAATGATTAGTAATGGAAGCAAGATTTGCTAGACTCTTATTGCTTTGTATGGGGAGCATGTTTTGTCCTTAGGCAATCTGATTTTTGGCCCTAAATGTTGTGGGCTGTGTTTTGTTCTTCCAGATGGTCTGGACCCCTAGACCTTTTGCAAACTCATTTACTTAGGGAAAAAAAAAAACAAAAAAGCAGAAGAAGAAGTAGTAGTGATAGCATATGGCTTTACTATATGTATTTGAATAAATATTATTAATTTTGAAAGTGTTTATGTAACAAACATGTGCAAAATATCTTTTAAAGACAGGGAAGGGAAAATAAGTAAATAACTTTCTAGATTTTTCCAAAAAGCTATGGACCACCAATCTTTTAGCTTTCATCAATAAATTTGAAACAGTTGTCGAAATACTGTTTATGAGTACAATATAAAAATATATGACAAATTTTTATGAGTAAAATATCAGATTATGAAAATATAAAAATGTTAATGAGAATATAATTAAGAAGGTAAGACATCATCTCATTTTCTTTGTTTTATATCCTTTGAAAAAATTTATAAAAAAAAAAATTATGGTTTATAAGATGTTTTTTATATACACAGACAAAAATAAAAGGAAAAATTGCATAAAGTGACTTTTTTCCCTACTTTGTCTTGGTTGGTTCCTTCCCAGTGCCCCAAGCACCTATATAATACTCACTCGTTTTAGCTATTAAGAATATGGATTTTATTATTAAATGCCTTAGAGACATTTGTTAGTAAATCATTTTTAAAAAGTTTTTATAAAAAAAAAAAAAAAAAAAAAAAAAAAAAAAAAAAACTAATTTTTAGATAATTTTTTCAATTTCACATAAAAGTTGTATCAAAATTTTCCTAAAATAATTCATAAACAAATGCTCTAAGAATACTTGTTAACTAGACCTAAATTTTTTTTTTTTTAAATGAGTCAAAATTTGTTTCAATCTTTTAACTTTACTTTTGTTCAATTAAACCTTTTAAGTTTCAAGTTCATTCAATTAAGATCTTTCAACTAAATTTTGAGTGTCCTTTTTTTTTTTTTTTTGTATTTTTAATGTAAACAAATTTAATTAATTATTAGAAATTTTTTTCAATTTTTTTAAATTCAGGAAAATTGATAGAATAAACTTAAACCTAGAGTCCTTAATAAATATTGAAGAAATGTGAAATTAAGAGTACTTTAAATAGGTTGTGGTAAACCTTCAATTTTTTTCATTTTAAAATGTGGTGGTTTATTGACTTTATTCCAATCCCTTCATTTCTTATCTTTTTTCTTTTTTTTTTCTCATCTTTCTTTTGTTCGTTTGGTTGGAGGAGTGGAAAAGTGAAGGGATGGAAAATTGTGGAAGGATGGAAATGTGGGAGGATGGAAAATATTTAGTTTTCCTTCTTGTGTGTTTGGTTGGAGGGGTGGAAAAGTGGGAGGGTGGAAAACTCTTTTGTTTGGTTGGAGAGAAAAATGGAAGGATGGAAAATGTAATTTATATAAATTGACTATTATACCCTTATTATATAATATGTAAGAAATAGAGATATTTGTACTTATGAAATAATATAAAATTTACCACATTATATATATATAAATTTATGTTATTATTTTTATTATTATAATGTAAAAATTACAATAATTTACAACTTAATCAGGTCATGTTGAAAAAAAAAATAAAAAAATAAAAAAGAGAAGAGAACACGTTGGTGTGCTGTGAAGGTAAGATGAGAAAAGACAAAAGTGATAAGAGCAACCACATTAATTTGTTTACAAATTCTTTCTATTTTACACAAAAAAACTTACTTTTTTCTATTTTACACCATTATTTTTACAAAATACCTACATCAATTTATCCATTATACCCTTTATTTTTTATTAAAACGATATTTCTCTTCCTTTTCTATTATTTCCCACTTACCCCCCACCTAACCCCACCTTCTTTTTTATTTTTTTTCATCCACACTTTTCTTTTCTCTTTTTATTTCCTCTTTTTTTTTCTCCTCCACACCTTTCCCTTATCCCTATCTCCACATTTCTTTTTTTTTTTTCTTTTTATCTGTAGCACGTCTGAGCTCTCCATCCTCTTATGTTCACTTTCCTCTTTTTCTTTTCTTTTCCTTTTCTTCTCTAACTCTTCGTCTGAGCTCTATCTTCCATTTTCACTTTTCTTTTTTCTTTTCTTCTCTAGCACTACGTCTACTCCAGAGCATTCAAGAAGCACCAATGCATGTCCTTCCACCGTGGCTCAGACGGGTCTGCTTCTTTTTTTTTTTTTTTTTAATTTGATTAGTTTTAAAATTGTGATTTGAGTTTGTATTTTGATTGAGAACTCCATCAATTTTGTGCTAGGTTGCAGTGTCTGGTGGTGGTGTTGGGTTTGGTGGTTGGGTGGTGCTCGGTTTGGTGCTGGGTTTGGTGGTTGTTGCACTGGGTTGTTGCCGCGCTGGGTTGTTGGAGACGTTGGGAGGGCATTATGGTAAAATAACATTGAGGCAGTTTTCTCCTATTGATTTTCCTCCTGATTTGGGAGGAAAAAATTTGTGGGCCTAGGAGAAAAATTTTCTCCCGTGTTTTCCACTCTTCTTATTTTCTTCCCATTCCCAAACAGAGAAAAACTTAGTTTTCCACCCAATTTTCCTCCCAATGTTTTCCATCCCCCCTGTCTTCAAAAGCCGTGTGTAATGGGTAAAGGGGGAAAGTGAACGGTAAAACCTCACTTCAGCCATAAGCATAGAAAAAGAGAAAAAACTAACAACAGAAAGAGAGATGGAGTACTGCAGTATCCAACTCTTTGGCCATAATAAGCATCGTTTACAAAAGTCCAATCAATTTTATAAAATATGCGCTGCTTGTCGGAAATTTGGCAATGGCGACGTCTATTGTTGCTACGATTGTCAGCATTATTTTCACGAATCATGTGCCAAGGTAGAGGATGAGATTATACACTTCAACCATTCATTTCACTTTCTAAAGCTGCACCGTATTGCAGATGATAGGACTTTCTATTGCGATATGTGTGGAATACGTTGTCTGGGCTTCCGCTACAGCTGCACCGACTGCGATTTGAAAATGGATATTAAATGTGGACTCAAATCAGAGATTCGGTTACCAATTCACGACCACAAGCTAAAGCCACAGGTTAGTGATACTGACACTGAACCATCATTTTTTTGCGATTTCTGTCATACTAGATGTTACAGTCATCGAGGACGGAGCTTACATTGTGAGGAGGAATATTGTAATTTCAAGACCGATCTTGACTGTGCTCGAATGCTTATGAACTCTAAGTTCAACCCCATTCAACATGTCAGCCACGAGCATTGGTTGATATATGATGATTTTATAAAAGCTAGGGATAGAAAGTACTGTGCAGCGTGCAGAAAAGTGTGCGACGGTGCTACCTATTTTTGCAAGCCATGTTATTTCTTCCTTCACGAATCATGCGCCATGTATCCGACAGAAATCAATCTTTCCTTGCATTCAGATCATCCTCTTATGCTAAGCACTAGGAAAGAGAGGGAACGCTGCGATTTCTGCAACCTTATATGCCAAGCCTTAACCTTCAGCTGTGACTTGTGCAATTTCAAGATTGATTATTTATGCGCCCGTACGCTCATCAAACTCCCTGAACTTCAAAAGATTGATCATTTCAGCCACTCCCATTCCCTGTTCCTCCACAAAAGCAATCTACTCTGTGGTACTGGTAATGCTAACTGCTATGCGTGCTGGGAACAACTCTCATCCTCTAGTCGATTCTATGAATGCTCTGATTGTGCTTTCTACCTCCATGAATCATGCAGTCGAGATCTCATCGAACATTATAGACACTACAAGCACATTCAAAACCACTTTCACAGCCATCCATTGGAAATCGTTTACTATGATAGAAATGTCCCTGGCGTTGTTTGTTGTACTTTATGCCGTAAATGTTGCCTCGGGCCTACCTACGTTTGCTTCCTGTGCAAGTTGTTCCTGCATGAGTCCTGTCTAGAGCTCCTGGGAACAAATATAATGAGTCAAAATTCCTTCCATAAGCATCCACTGCTAATCGCTGAAAATAAGGTTAATGATTCTACTAGCTCTTTCTTTATGAATAATGATTTTCCTAGTTGCTCTGCTTGCGGTGAACCTTGCTTTGGAAAATCCTTTGCTTGCTCGAGATGCGAGTTCTTAATCCACGAATTATGTCTTCAACTGCCCCATGAGATTCAGCATTTCTTCCACCCATGCCCTCTGTCTCTACAACAGGGGACTACAAACTTTACATGCAGAGCCTGTGAAAAAAGTCGCTCCCAGTTTGCATACAGATGTAATAGATGCCACTTTTTCCTTGATGTTCAATGTGCCCTAATGTTCACTAGAAATTTTGAAGGCCAAAACTACATTCTAAGTTGCTACCACCATCACCCCTTGATCCTCTGTAACAAGGAAAGTAATGATCATGTAGTTTCCTGCGATGGATGCAATCAAGTCCTCTCTAGTGAAATATACGGTTGCATCCAATGTGATTTCTATCTCCACAGATCATGTGCTGCAGTCCCACATCAGATTGAACATCCTCTTCACCCAAAGCACACTCTCAATTTGTTTTTTAGTGAAAAGTTGTTGTGCACAGTCTCAATCTTAAAATCCTTGGATAAGATGGGGAAAGTGAAATATGTGAGGCACAAGCATTTCTCAATCCACGATGACAAGGAGAATGAAGTTTGCTGTGGTGTATGTGAGAAAGACGTTTGCGGTCCATCATATGAATGCATTAGATGCAAATTCTTCATCCATCAAGATTGTATTGAACCTGAAGAAGAGGGGCAACATCCTTTTCAACCACATGATAATGATATTCTAATTGGCGTATCAAGAAAAACTCTTCCTAGAAAAAAATTTACATGTATTGCTTGTAATTGCAAGAGTTGCTTTGGTTTTTCCTATCGCTGTACGCGTAAAGAATGCGGCTTTAAGTTGGATGCTAAATGCGCTTCATTAAAGCCTCCAATAAAGTATAAAGGTCACAAGCATCTCCTTTCTTTCTTCGAGAAAGTGTATGATGACCCTCAGTGTGAAGTTTGCAACAATAGCTACACCGATGTCTCGTATTTGCGATGTGTAGAGTGCGACTTCAATGTCCATCTCTTGTGCGTTCCACTGCCGAGTACCATTAAGCATAAATGTCATATCGATCCCCTTTACCTTAGAGATTATTTTGTGGAAGATTATTCAGGTGAGTACTATTGTGATGCTTGTGAAAACAGTAGAAACCCACGGGAAAGTGTTTATCACTGTGCAGGATGCAGCAACTATGTGGCACATATCAATTGTGTGATTGATAAGGTATGTACAAATTCACTATCTTATATGAATTCATTTTTCCTTCAATAAGTTTCATTTTTTTAATATTTTTTATTAACTTGGATACAAAATGCAAATAACGTACAGATTCATACCTTTCATTGGTTAGGGTATAAATTACCTTTGGGTGCGACTTCTGATGTTTTGATAATGAATGATGAAAGTATAATATTGTTTACCAATCTAATAATTTTTATAAAATTCATTTGAGAAGATTGATTTTGAAAGAGTGTGTGTTTTGAAATTAAGGTCACCAACTGAAGTATGCAAAATAAGTCCATTAAAGATTTGGGCAAGGCCAAGGATGAATGAAGCAAAAATAATAATAATAATAATAAATAAATAGTAGATATGAACATAGACCTACTTTAACATACCCTCATGTTTCATCCCTGACCAATTAACTCAAAATTATTAAGTATTTATGGAAACAACTAATGATTCCTTTAAAGAACAATAAATAATTGCTAGTGATGTTTTAGTGTAGTGGGCATAGTTGTGAGTAAAGTATGATCCACGATACATATCTCGCGATAAGTATTGTATCTAATGAAAAAAGTACTATATTGTAGGTACATATTGATCATGTTCATGAATCGTATGACACATATATATCATATTGTATTAATCATACATATCAGATGATACATAGACATGTGAGTTTAAACTAGGTTTTTGTTAAAATTTGTGCTTTGACTTAAGTCCATCAAGGGCTGAGGTTTCAATTTTGAACTTTGACAGACCTTACTTTCCTTGATATACATCTTGAGCTTGATTTTCATCCGTTTACAATATAAATCCTGCTTGGCTTTGTGCAAGGACTTAAGGTAACTAAAATGACGAGCCAAAATTGGTTTTGAAAGATGAATTAGGCCCAAGGTACACTCCACCTTGTAGAGTAGGAGAACATTTTGTAGTGTAATCCCTTTCAAGTTATTGCCAAGTTGCTACTGAACGTAGAAGAAGGGAAAATGGGCTTGTCAAGGGCCTTATAACTCAATTGGCACATCTTAGTGTTTCTAATGAAGACGCCTAGGATTCAAATCACACCAGTCCCATTGTACCTATCGAATTTATCAAAGAAAATGGACTTTGAGCCTTTAAGTGGCCCTAATGGACCCTTCATCTAGCAATTCCTTATCTATCTTTTCTATTTAAGTTTATTGATAGTAACTGTACCTGTAAGGCTTTTCACAAATGGGTTGAGTGCCATTCTTCAAGGTGATTTAATGCCAAGAGTGCTAAGTCATTGTTTGCCTAGCACTACCAACCATCCTTCTAATGGAGGCAAATTCAATTCAACCATGAATAAATGGCCTTGCATTATGACTTAAACATCAGCACAAGCTCCCTTTGTCATGATCACAACCATATTAGCCAACTTAACTTCAAGCCCTTTCTTGGATGTTACCAACAGCCTTAATGCTTCCAAGATTGATGACTAGGAAGTTATGAGTGCTACCAATGTTAATGAGGATAATAGTCCACTAGCCTTTAATCTTTTCTAACATTCTCTTCGTACTTGAAGATGGGTTTCCAATTAATGCATATAATTTGATTTCAATTGCATTCACTATTACCTCTTGCTCTGCAGTAGTAACTGCGGTCTCTAGTAGTTATGCGTCAATAACTTCCTCAAGGTGAAACCCTTGCAAATGTTTTGAGTGAGTTTGTAGCCCTTCCATTACTTATGTCCAAGCTGCCACTTCTCATCACAATGATAACAGAGCCCTTTCTTCCTTCTTTCATCCATTTGAGCTGGAGAGTGATCGTGTAGACAAGAAGTTTAGGCTTAAGTTGGTCAAACCTTGTACAGCCTTAAATGATCCCAAGATGGAAGGCCTACTTGAATCTTGAGTGTTAGGTTTTAGACCCCTTGAAACAACAATTGGATTAACCTAGTTAATTAGCCAAGTGATTAACTTAGTTAAATTATGCAATTCTAGGTTAACACAATCATATAATCATATCAAGTATATAAAGTAGCGAAAATATAAAGAACACAATGATATGATGACCTAGGAAACTACACGGTAAAAACCTGGGAAGGATTTGACCTAACTATTCTCAAGGTAAACCTGAATCCACTATGAAAGAGTCGAAGTTCATACAAAATGACTTACAAGCACCCCCACTTGACTTCCTAATGCTACCCACCAGTAGAACTTACTGACACGACCATGCATGTGCAAGTTCCGAATCCAATGACTCCTTCTTTCTTGGATTCTCCACAAGATACAAGCTCCCCGCTTGTGTTTCTTTAAACTCCAACGGCAGCAACTGAGTTGATCATCAAGGTATAGATAGAATCTTCTCCTTGAAAACCCTAAGTTTTGTGTAAAGGAAAGCTCCTCTAGATCTCACAAGAGATTTACACAAAACAGAAAATATGAGCAACAATACAACCAGACCAACTCTCAAAACGTGGCTAGAGTTTTGCCTTATATACCTAGGACAAAAACATAAAACCCTAAACGTTTAATGAGATAGGGCTGAGTTGGAAATTCTGCAGAAAACGCAATCTGGCCGACTTTCGATCGATCGAGTCTAACCTTCAATCGATCGAGCCAGGCCGAAATGCACTAATACATCTGCAGCCTCTCGATTCCAACTTTACATGAATTACACAATTTTGAGCAAGCCTAAACAAGACTAAACATATTGTTTGGATCATGGTTTGCTGACATTACACATTAGAGTTCTAAATACATAAAATCCCAAGTTTTTAGAACCTAACATTGAGGATTTTTGAAAGTTTTCCTACTAGTTAAGACTTAAGAGGTACTCCTCTTGAATTTTTGCTAATCCAAATCAGCATTAAGATTCAGTGGGTTTTAGCATTCTCACAAGAAGTCTAATCTCATCCTTTAATCCAATGAGAAAACAACTTGTGCTTTTCTAACAGCCCCTTAATCCTATTTGATAGTGCTTCAAATTGCCCATTAAAAGCTGGTCTGCCTAAGCCTTCTAAGGGCTTCCATTGGATCATCATAGGTTGTACTTCCAAATCTTATTTGCAATGTCCTAACAAAGGCCTCCTAAGTCCCAATTGGTGAATAGGCCTTATTCTTTAGCATCTTGAAACCATGCAAGAGCCTCCCTATCCATATGGTAAGGCTTTTGTGACGGTTTCCTTATAGTGGATTTCTAACATGATTGGATCCCCAAAATAGTTTTTAAATTGAAGAGGTTCTTCATTGGTTTTCCATTTCTTTACTAAAATCTTTGTGCTGATTGTTTACTACTTTAGATTCAGTATTTGATATTTGTGATGAATATAATAATATTTACTTGTGAGCGGAAAATCTAGTTAAATTGTGCAAGAAATTCATTAATTTCATTGCATTAATTGCTTGGGGCCTAAATCAGAGTTATTCAAGGGGTATTAGAGCTTTTAGAACATATAAATCTCAAAATAAGATTTTTCACAACAGACACTCAAGCAACCATGCCCTAGGCCTGTCCATGTTTGACACAGGCACCATGGGCTTTTTGGTGTGTTCTTGCGTAGGATGTAGATAACTCAATTACCATAAGAAGAAATTGGAAAGAATGGTTAAAACAAATAAAACATAGATGATTAGTATGACAAGATAACCGGTCACTTGAGTCTAGTCCCCAACGAGCATAGTTCTATTACTTATTTCATCGTCTTGCTTTACCTTAATATGTTGTCTTTCTACACCAATTCATTGACTTGGCTTAATTTTACCAGGTGTTACTTTCACTAAGCGGGAAGCGTGGAGGTGTGGAGTTGAGAATAGTGGATAGACACAATATTGATGAGAAGATATCAAAAAGAGGCTTGACCTTAAAAGAAATATTTAACTCTTCTAATAAAGATGAGAAAAGGGAATTCAAATATGCAGAAGCTGCTGTTGTAGATTTGGTTGGAGAGATAATGTCTAAAGCTGACTCTGGGAATAGGGATAGTATTCTTGAAGATTTGGAAAATTCAGATGAGACATTCATACTGATTTTAAAGAATCTTAAGTTAGAAGATGTAGAAGTCAGGGACCACGTGGTCCCTCCGAACATAAGAGAGGAGGATATTTCGAGTGCGTCATTTTTGGAATCGGAGTCAGAAGATGTAGAAGTCAGGGACCTCATGGTCCCTCCGAACATGAGAAAGGAGGATATTTCGAGTACGTCATTTTTGGAATCGGAGTCGGAAGATGTAGAAGTCGGGGACCACATTGTCTCTCCGAACCGTGCCAAATACAGTGATATCAGTGAAAGCTCCACTGAGGATGAGACATTCATACCAATTTTAAAGAAAAAATTGAATATGACATTTTTGGAATTGGAGTCAGAAGTTGTAGAAGTCAGGGACTACATGGTCTCTCGGAACTGTGCCCCTGTTCTAGAGTCCTTATTTGACAAATATGGGGATATTAGTGCAAGCTCCACTTCAAATCCAAGGACAAAGATGCGTGTCCTTAACATTGTTGGTGGGGTTGCACTAAGCATGTGCAACACCAAAGTTAAGGACATCACTGCTAATTTACTTTTCAATTGGTGGCAGAACTTTAAACTTGCGCAGCATGTTGGGTTCAATGTTCAGTTTGCCTTCGACCATTTGTATAGACTTGCGCAAGCTCAGTTTCGTATGGAGGGTGAATTTGAAGCTGACCCGGACCTTTTAAAATCTCAAATCAAGATTGAGGACCTACCAACTAAATTGGAGGAACTCAAAGATGAACAAAAGAAGCTTATACGATCTAAAAGAAAAAAATCAATATTAGAGAAGGAATGCTTGATTCAGGACATGGAATCAAGGTTGATGCCTGCAGGGATGGGTTTGCTGTGATATCAAACTTGGATGAGGATTTTGTAAAAGCATTAGCAGGTTCTCTTATGGAATCTTCAGTTTTCTTTTTTAGATTTTATTTGTGGTCCTTCTTGTTGGTCTTACTGGTCCTTGTGGATCTTGCTTTTCTTTCTTCGAGGTAAATTTGCATTGAGAAATATTTGCAATTAATAAATGTCTGATGGGTTTGTTCATGAATAGCTAGATCTTGAGACTATAGTATCATATAGTTCTTGAGAATTGCTTCCTGCCAAATGATTATGGGATTTTGTTGTCCTTTTGGATCCCTTTTCGAAAATTCCTTCTCCATTATTTTCATATACTATAGTACATAATTTCTTGTGGTCTTAGGACAAGTTGTACAAAATTTTGAAATCTATCAGAGCACTTAAATCAAAAGAAATATCTATTAGTATAAGAGGTTGTGAGATGAATATCTACTATTGAAAAAGGAGGGGGGGGGGGGGGGGGGGGGGGGGGGGTTGTTGTTGTTGGACTCACAACCACAATGGTTAGAAGTTGCTTGCTCTGATTCGTTAAATTCTCCTAGTTATCATCTCAAAAAAAAAAAAAAAAAACACGAAATAACATAATTATGTGGAGTATATTACTGTCCACAAGCTTTAAAATTCGAAAATTTATTCACTCACTTTGTCTATATTCTATATGCCAAATCCTTTACACGACATTACTCTACCTACCAGTGTTATCTATTCATAACTCATAAGAGCTAGCGATCCTATTATTGGTTGTAACCAATCGGCCTAAATGCTTTAAGAATATTCGCTGATCATAAGTGAATAAAAAACTTCTAAATTTTGTTGCTAGGAGTCTTGTAGCTCAAGCTAAATGGCTATTTCTTGTTGTTTCTAATAAAAACCTCTAAGGTTCAAATACCCACTCCCCCTAACTAGTGTAACTTTCCCCACCCCGAACCTCCCCCCCCACCCCCCCCCCCCCCCCCCGTTTGTACTTTTTTCCTTATTAATATTGTGATGCATCTTCCATGCTTTTGATCTCCATTGGACTAAAATAATCAAATAAATCCATTTCCACAATTTTAGTTTCCACTTTATACTTTTATATAGATATCCTTTGTCTCGTGAGTTTCAATTAACTCAATTGATAAATTTTATTTTTTGTTAAATGAAAGACCTAGGCAAAGTTATTAATTTCATTATGTTCCTGATCAAAATGGCTGAAAATAATTTTTTGTCTTTGGAATCTCTCCCTCTTCCACCTTAACCTAAACTCCAACTTATTTCAGTCCGTTTTATTAAATTCTAGTCAATATGATGATTTCGACTCGTATGTAAACAAAGCAATTTTTTTCTAAATTTGTTTTTCTTTTCATTATTTTGCTCACATATGACAATTTTTTCCCCATTAAGAATATGTTTTATTCCTCTTTTGTTTATTTGATCACACATGGCATGTCTTTTGATTTTTTTTTTTTTTTTTCATAATAGTTTTTACATTTACTTCACTCAATGTGATATGTTATGTGATGATGAGATTAAGAATGTGCATTATCCTTTTTAAAAAAATAAACAAATTCTTGATAGTAGATGCATTATTTGATTTTACATTGACAGTTTGATATGATATAAAATGTAATGAATGCTTTGATTTACAAAATGTTGAAATAGACCGGTTTAAAATTTTTGTTCATGATGTACAAAATTTTTTGTTTTTAGAGAATTTCAACCTATGGCGACTACTCCTTATGATAATTCTTTATCATCAAACTAAGATACTAATTGGTTTTTGGTACAAGCGGGAATTAAACCACAGATTTCTTCCTCTACAATAAGAGATTTTACCAATTGAGTTAACCGAAACCTACTATAACATAATTAAAAATATTGCTTGTGGTTGAATCTTGCCTTAAAAATATATATCAGTGTCTTGAATTGATGGTAAGGACTATGACCTGAATGCTATTGGTTCAAATCATCTCTCTCTCTCTCTCTCTGATTTTTGAATAATCTTGATCTTTGATTTGCTTTGATTTTATGTGTTTCATAGGTTGCTTTTTTCGTTTATGATAACTAAGGTTGAACAATCATTTTGCAATTAAAGATTAATTATTTTTTTATTGTTCTTAAATTTTGGTGTTTGCAATTAAAGATTAATTGTTTTTTTATTATTCTTAAATTTTGATGTTTTGATTGTTCTATTTTAGATTAATATTTTTGGACATGGTGCAAGTGTGCAACCATCTCAATCTACATGCTACGGGGAGCAAAACCTGTAATTTGTTTGATCTTTATGCTTAACTAGTCACAAACCCACGCGATGCGTGGTAATATATAATTATTTTGTAATATACTATAATCTATAATTTATTCTCCAAAATTTACTAAAGATAATATGTTCACCTCAAAAATTAAATTTTTCTAAAAGTATTTTCCAACTCTCTATCTATACAAATATATCATTATATTATTTTGGGATTTTTTTTTTTTGGAATCTGATATTTGTAACCCAATATAATAGAAGGACATGCCAATACAACATTAGATTTCCTTTTTTTCTTCATGTGATAAGATTGTATCATATTTTAATTCTTCTGAATTTTCAAGTGCACTCTTCTTACCAGCTACATGGATTCTTAATTCCTAAAAATGATATCTAGTTAGTTGCCAACAAAAAATGATAAGACCACCAAAAAAAAAACTAAAGTAGGGTTTAACCGGTTAGAATCATCATATACAAAAATTTATCTACAATAAGGTAAATAAATAAAATTAGTTTTAAACAAACCTTACTTCAGTAAAATGATCAAATTTAATAGATCTTCACTTGTACAAATTTCCATCAAAGACCAAATTGTTAAACAGTATTGTGTCATTGATTCCACCCATGTCCATCACACACATTCATCAATGTGTTCATATACAAATTACCTTCTTGTCATTACATTCATTTTATCAATGTTTTGAATTCTCACAAAGAATTAAAATAGTGTGTATACAAATTGTAAGTGAGTGAGTTAAGAACATAGGTATATATATTATATCTTACTAAACACACACATTAAGTCCATATTTTAATTGCATTCAAGCTTTTTCTCCCTATTGGTTCATAGTGGTATAAGTAATGTTTATGAATTCAAAACGTCTGTCATAAAAATAGTTAACGCACGACAATCAATCCTATGATTTGAAAGGCTTCAACACAAAGCCTTTAAGTTTGTGGTCAAAAATAATTAAACCATATGTTATATACTATATGAGATTAATTGTTAAATAGAAAACAATTTACAAAGCTTAAAATTTGGTAAAAGAGAACTGATGAAAAGGATATGAAAAATAAATTAATTTGATCTTTCCACTTAAATGACTATTTAATCAATAATAATAATTTTATAAAAATTGTCCAATACGTGTGGTCAAAGTTGGTGGCAAACTTGCTGAACTCGACCAATTGTTATTGTCTCAGAGAAGATGACTATCAGCATTCTAGCTCATGAACTTTAAATGGCTACAAGAAATTATTAGATTGTATTAGCTGCTATGCCCCAAAAATAGTAGTTGTTTTTGTCTTCATTGGATCACATCAGCCATATCATAATGTGTTTACTATGGAAAAAAATAGCAAAATCCAAAATTTTTAACTCGTGGTATGGTAGTATTGTTAAGTTTTGTCTAATACTCATGTACACAGTATTTTAGATATTCAAGAGGAGAAAATTCTAAAATAAAAATCAAGTTGTTGAAAAAAAATAGCATAATCCAAAATCTAAAACTAAAAACCCAACTATTGTTCATGTACACAATATAATATATAGGTATTCAAGAATCAAGAACCAATTAGTTTTTCCATGCACACAATAATTAGCTTAAAGCTAGATACTAATGGAATTTAAAAAGAATTCAATTCTTTGAATTTTCTCACTCCTAGAATCCTAAACAATTTCTCAAAAGCTAAACAATCCACAAAGTTGTTCACCAAAACCAAACAGGCCAACTAAGGTTCAAAACACAAAAATTCCAGCCACAACACAGCAGCCTACTTAAGCTGAAGTGATTTGAAAAATTTATGTTTCCTTTAAAAAACTAAGATAAAAAATAAATAAATTAAATTAAATAAAATTAAAAAAACCATAACACCCCAAGTTCCATAAAAAAAATTAAGATTCAAACACTACTCTCTTTTTTCTTCCATTTTCCCACAATTTCTAGGACACAAAATGGTCCAATTAAACAATAAACAACAAATTATTAATATAAGGAAAGAGAAATCTAATATAGCTGTTGTGTACTGAACCATAAAAAGCAAATTATCAAGCACCACCCGAGAAAAACAACAAATTTATTCCCTTTTGCTTCAAAAGGTTCTAAGAAAAAATGGTTCCCAATTGATTGGTATGACCTTCAAAAGAATAAAAAGCTTTTACTGATTGTGAGGCTTGATCGTTGACATCTATCGATGAATTGACAAATAGAATAGAGATAAAAATGAAATTTAGTTCATGATATAAAACGACAGGAAAAAGAGACAATAGCAATTTCTCCTTGATGAAAATGAATAACACTCTTACTATAAAACAAAGACCAAAACAAAAACATCACATTGAAGTTAATTTTCAAACTGAAAAACATTATAGCAAACATATTGAGAGAAACACTCCTGTAGTCCAATAAAGGGCAACCATAAAGCAATTTACAACAAACAAAATAAAATGCCCAACTCAAATCAATTTTGAAAAAACAAAAATATATGTGAATAGTTTTGAGACTATGAAAACTCAAAATTGAATTATACTTTTTTTTCTAGTAATAAGATGGAAAATAAATAAATAAAAAATAAGAATAATACAAATAACAAAACTCATTTTTAGTTCATACCCTCTGGACTTGGGTAACTAATGTTAGCCACTCATGTGCTTCAGTTTTGTCTGCAAGCTCTAGAGTCACTCTTTGAGTGTACCAAAAGAATGGCTAAAACACTCAAGAAACTATCTCATTGAAGGCCATGCCAATCAATTTGTGGAGAGAGAACAATTGGAAATTTATAAAGAAAAAAAAAATGAGAGGTGAGGAAATGAAGAGATTGCAACCTATAGATGACTATCAATATTCCATATAATAGTGGCATCTAAAGAGTTTGGGTTAATGGAGAGACACATTGTAGAGTTAGAGATAGAGTAACACCTAAATCTAAAAATTTTCTCAAGAAACCATCCCATTGAAGGCCATGCCAATCAATTTGTGGAGAGAGAACAATTGGAAATTTATAAAGAAAAAAAATGAGAGGTGAGGAAATGAAGAGATTGCAACCTATCGATGACTGTCAAAATTTCATATAATAGCTACATCTAAAGAGTTTGGGTTAATGGAGAGACACATTGTAGAGTTAGAGATAGAGTAACACCTGAATCTAAAGATTTGCTCAAGAAACCATCCCATTGAAGGCCATGCCAATCAATTTGTGGAGAGAGAACAATTGGAAATTTATAAAGAAAAAAATGAGAGGTGAGGAAATGAAGAGATTGCAACCTATCGATGACTGTCAAAATTTCATATAATAGCGGCATCTAAAGAGTTTGGGTTAATGGAGAGACATATGGTAGAGTTAGAGATAGAGTAACACCTGAATCTAAAGATTTGCTCAAGAAATCATCCCATTGAAGGCCATGCCAATCAATTTGTGGAGAGAGAACAATTGGAAATTTATAAAGAAAAAAATGAGAGGTGAGGAGGTGAAGAGATTGCAATCTATTGATGACTGTCAAAATTCCATATAATAGCGGCATCTGAAGAGTTTGGATTAATGGAGAGATACATGGTAGAGTTGGAGATAGGATAACACCTGAATCTAAAAAGATGTTCAATAAATGTCAACCAAAAAATCAAAATGTAAAAATGAAGGAAAGAAAAGAAATGATGATATGGCGCTAATGTGGCTTAACTGGAGTGTAACAACAATAAATACTACACTTCAGCTTTTAGATATATATAGATATAGATGACTGACCCACCACTAAGCATAATGTATTGAAGTTCAAATGGGAGTAATAAAAAAAGATTTTGACATTGAGAAACTTTTTTTTTCTCTTTAAATTTATTTGATTTTAGATTCAATTTGTATTTGGATTTATATATTGTGTGATGATGATGATGTGGGAGGTTTTTATACTTTCATGCAGGTACAATAATTGATTTGAGGAATAATATGTTTTTGGTCTAGTTCATTTTTTTCTTCCACGATTCCAATCTCATGTTGATATATACAAATTGTTTTTATTTAACGTGTTGCTATTATCAAGGAGGTACAAGAAAATGAAATTTCTTTTCCATGGTTGAATTATTAACATTTTCCTTAAACAATACTTGATCATCATTTTTTTTCCCAATCTTTTCATTTTGCATTTGTTTGACAAGTTATTATCATTATTGTTCACTATTAAAACTATAGTGAACTTTTCAAATGATAGTCCTATAAAGTTGATAATCCAAACCTTATGATTCATAAGTATTATTTTCCTTAATTTTCATATAATCTTTAATTTTTTATAATTATATCTCATAATGAGACAATGATAAAGATAATTAATTTATTCTCATATACATTGTTCGTAGTAATGTAGTACAAGTATTTGTGTGTATGGGAAAAAAAAGACAATGAAAATATTTCTCAAAAAAAAAAACAAATAATATGGAAATATAAACTATAACTCTAGATTCCAAAGACAAAGGAAATTATTTTTTCATACCAAATTTATTTTTGGTAGTCTAAGTATGGATAATAAAAAAAGTAACAATGGAAAATTTTTTTTTTTTTTTTTTTTTTTTTGAGAAAAGTAACAATGGATATAGAAATCTACTATTTCATAAAATGAAATATTTTCTTATATCAAATTTTTCTTAGAAATTTTGGGAAGTCCAAGTTAAAGAAAAAAATTACTCATAATTAACATGAAAAAAAAAAATTTAGCATAAAATATAACTATATATCCCATTTGAATATAAACATATTGTCTCAAATCCCCCTTAGTTTGCTAAATGGGAGATGATAGATATATAATTATAGGATTTTTTTGTGGTTAGAGGGAAGGTATATTGAAACTAATCGAAAACAGAAACCAGTCTATTACAAAAGGTTGTTGCTCTATCAAGAGCCAACAAATTCACCTCCACAGACAGCGGAATAACAAAAGAAACATACATAGTAGAAAACTTAAATCCTAGTTTGGCCAGTGCATTAGCACACTAATTGACTTCTTTGAACACATGCCCAATCTGAGACCTGGGAAAGGTCTTCAACAGGTTCCTGTAGTCAAGATATTATAGGATATCACCTTCATGTTGATTCATAGTTGAAATCTTCTTTTTAGTTTTTATTTAACTTGGTTCATACCAAAAAAAATTTAATATAAACTTTTATTAAGCAATGAATTTCATGAAGTAGACACCATAAATTTTTATAATTCTTATCAATAAAAAATGGTAACACTCATTATATTTCTTAATAAATTCACATTAAAAAAAAATACAAAAGTTGTTTAAGGACTGATAATTACAAATTTATAAATTTGGTCGATTTGATATCTTGGCTTGTATGTAAACAAAGCTTCTTCTTCTTTTTTCTAAAGTCATTTCTTTCTTTTTTTCATTATTTTACTCATATAGGACATTTTTTCCCCTTTTAGATTTTTGTTTTCTTTTTTGTTTATTTAATTCACATATGGCATATCTTTTTCAAAAATAATAATAATAATTTTTTTACGTTTACTGTACTCATTGTCCATGTTATGTAATTATGAGATCAAGAATGTGCACTATTTTTCTTTTTTTTTTGATAGTCTTGATAGCATGTGCATTATTTGATTTTAGATCGATAATTTTACATGGTAAAAATATGTAATGAATACTTTTATATATATTTATGTGTATATATATATATATATATTATAAAATTATTGATAACCCGAAAAAATATGCCGAAATACACCACGGTTCAAAAATATTTTGCTACAATGGATAAATTATAAATGCCACTGAAACATAAATAAAAACATTGTGTGTGTTGTAGAATCTCACCTAATATAATAATTATCAATGTCTTAACTCAATGGTAAAGAGTAATCATTATAAAGCCAATCATATATTTCAAATTCTCTCTCTTTCCAATTTGATTTGAGCACTCAGCAGGTGGAGAATCCGAGTATCAAATTGCCAAATTTTAAAAATCGAAATATGGTTTAGTCTTAAAAAAATAGTAAATAAAGTTATAAAAAAACCTTCTTTTTTTTTTTTTGTTGCTAAAATCCAAAATCATACCTTCAAATTGGGTGAATTTTCATTTTCAACTTTTTTGGGCATTTTAATCATTAAATTTTAACTCTAATGTCAAGTTGGTCATGTCCATTATTATCTATAAAAAGAGTCATACTTCGTATATGTGATGCAACGCTGTTTTACTAAACTTAGTGTACATTTGGCATTGGCTTAAAAAGCCAGCTTTTTTCACTATTTAGCTTATTTTTATTACTATTCATAGGTCTCATTACACTTTCTAGTATTATTCGTGGATTTCACTATACTATTTCAATTACTTTTTAGCTTTATATACAGTATTTTTAGCAAAATGTTTTTAGTTTCTACAAATTGGGTGAGTTGTTTTCAAACGGACCCTTAATGACAGTTTTATAGATGACAATAGATGAAGGGACTTATTGGTTAGAAAATTAAATTTCAATTATAAAAATTAATATATATATATATATATAAATTAAATATTAAAAAAAAAAAAACTTTACACTTTGTTTGGTTTGAAAAGAAGAGGAGGGAAAGGAAGAGAAATTAAATCATTTACGCTGTTTGGATAGTACGATAGAAAATGAAATGATCTAAATTTGTTAAAAAATCTATCACTTGGGCCTACATTTTTCCCTTCCCCTTGATTCATTTTCTCTCCTCTTCCATTCTCTTCCTTCAAACCAAACATAGGTTAGAGATGAAGATGACAATTCACTCAAACTCACTTATTATAATGTGAATATTGGCCTTTATTCTTTAAGTTAACTTTTAATAGTTTTCATTTTTCATATATACAACAGTACTTAATAAATATTTAAATAAAATAAACCATTAAAAATAATAAAATATATTATAGGGCATAGTAGGATAGTCACAACAAATAGAACATATTCGGCACACAAAAAACAAAAAACAAAAAACAAAAACAAAAACAAATAAATAGAACAACTTTAAGAATGAAACCTCAAATTCGTAAGGGACTTCTTAATCTATAATGAAACGCTTTATGGAATCCAAAGAGAGAGAGAGAGAGAGAGAGAGAGCTTTAGGAGATCCTTGAAAAACTCTAACATTCATGTTAATTTGATAAGATTACATAAATTAATACTACAAATGGAAGATATTCCAACTCTTATTTTGAAATTTACAACAAATTGACAGAATTTGATTATAATAAAAAAAATTAATATATATAAGAAAAAAAGACATAGATCATGGTAGTTGGCATGAGTTTTGATAGGCGATTATTTAATCAGCAAATTTCATACAATTCCATCGTTAGTCTCAATAATTTATGCTAGTATAATTTATTTTTAAACTTTTTGTAATTTAACTTGTAATAATACCTCTACTTAAAGAAAGTTTGAACAGTTTGTTGTAAAGTCACTATCTGAAACATAGAATATTATAATATGTAGCCAAGACTCTTGATACTTTCTGATATGTCCATGATATTCAAAGTTCAAATCCCCCTCTCACCATTGTAACAATCAAATTATCAAAAGAAAAGAAGAAAAAATAATGTAGGGAACCTTCTAGACCGCTAACTTCTAAAAGAGCATTTTTTATTTTAGAAGTCATCTCAAAGAGACAAAAGTGCCCCTTAATATGAATAAATATTTTTAAAAGCATTTCCATTAGACAGTACATAATGCAAAAAAGGAATAAAAATAGACTTATTGTTCATGCAAACATTAAAATCCTATTTTTATTCACTATTTCTCTCTCTCTCTCTCTCTCTCTCTCTCTTATATCTTTTTATTTGATCTAATTCAATTTCATTTTTTTATTATATCTTTCATACTTGCAAAATTTCAAGAATATCAAAGATTAATAGTTATTTCATTAATAAAATATTTAAATTTCAAGTTTATGTGATCTAAGATATGCATAAAAAATAATTTTATTGATTGAATAGTAAATAATATTTGATTTGATCAAAATTTTATATGCATGTTAAGAACATATAATTCAACAGTTAAATTTTCAAAATTCACATATAATTATAATATATAAAAGGAGTTTGAAGTTTGGAAACAAACATTGCAAATCTGTATTCTTATAAAGCATTTACATCAAACAATACAAAATAGAAAAATTATCAATTTTATACACCCAAAGTCCAAAATCACTCACCTTAGTCAAGCTATCATTTCCCCAAAAAGAGGGAGTATAATTACCCTAAAATATTTATTCCTAATATTTGTTTAGGTAAATTACAAAATTAGTCTCTATCTTTTACATCATATTTCAATTTGGTTTTTAACATTTCAGTTGTGTCAAACTGGTCACTAGCCTTTTTTGTGCCATTATCTCTTATGTGAAAAAAATATGATGCGTCAAACGGAACAATAAAAAATTATTTTTCATGTAAAATTAACTGCCAATTGTACCGCCATGTCAAATTAAAACTGAAATATGCCTGATCCCACGATCCCACCTCTCCATCTCCTCTCTTTAAAATCTGGATTGAGATTAGGTGCAATAGGTATTGCATCTAATACAACAATAATGAAGGGTTGAGATTGAAAGTTGCAAAAAGCAATCTCAATCTCAACCATTAAATAAAAAATATTAAATAAGAAGTAAAAAGTTAAAGTCAAAAAATTAAAAATGTAAAAAAATTTGTGAAGGAAATAATGTAATTGCATGGTAAAATTGCTTTTGCACCTGATCTCAAACTCTAAAATCCCTAACTCTCTCTCTCTCTCTTTTTAAAACTGGAGATTGGTAAGCTAAGCACTTTCAATCAAGCTTTTCTAGGGAAATGACAATCAAGCTCCTCTAGGGAAATGATTTTTGCAAATTGGGGTTGAATAAGAACATTCAAAGGAGAAGGTACGAGGTTCACATGGGGTAAGCCTTTCGAAATGTATCATAAGCAAATGAGATATAATTTGCTAGAATATCAAGTTTATTAATGGAGTTGGTATATGGGTGAGTTTTTGGTATGATACTTAGGAGAAGATTCTTGTCTTAAGGATATGTTCCTTGAGTCGTACGGAATTATTTGGATCTTATTTGGATCAAGGGTGTAGTTGGAATCCTTAATTCACTAGATCACCACAAGATTGGGAGTTTGTGTTGGAAATAAAGGAGATATATTATCTTATTTTTCTTTGGAAATTACACAATATGATTTTACCAAAAGAGGTAGCGAAAATGAGGCGTAGACCAAGTCACTATCTTGAGACAAATCCTGCCATCTACAGTATATCCGATGTAGTTAAATAAAATATTTCTACACATTGTCCCCAGGATACAATAGCCAGCCACATTTATTGTTATCTTTGTGAGCCTACTTGTAAGATATAAGCTCTCTATAGTACTTTTTTTTTCCCAAAAAATTTAGTAAAAAATAAAATATTTTTGTGAATAGTAAGAAGCAATAGATGGTAAGTGTATAGAACAATAATAAAAATTGATTTTAAAAGTATGTAGGCTTGTAATTCAAAAATAATGTGATACTTAAAAATTTTTATTTCTTTCCATATATATATATAGAGAGAGAGAGAGAGAGCCGGACATGTAACTTGTCCTCAGCCAAAGAATCAAAACGTCTGCTAACTTTAAATGGTCATAAAGTTGTTGAAAACAATATATGATCAAAAGGTTTCTTTATATATATATATATATATATATAAACCAGGCAAAAGTCTTTGCCAATGTGTATACTTTGAAACAAGTTAATAGCCAAATCAAGTTGTCTTTTAGTGTCATAATGCTATTGAAAACAAAACAATAGCCCATAATGTGGCTGATCTTTAGATATCAATTAATATTTTCCTTTGAAACTTTGACTATACACAATAATTACAACCAAGAATGGAAAGCAAGTTGTAATGCTATAAACCATCAACGATAAATTATATATGTGGCGGCCTGAGGACTGAGGAAATGATTGGTGAACTGTAGAGTTGATATTGAGGCATTACATGTCCGAAGAGGGAGGTTACTCGAGGATAAGAGGAGAAGTGGCAAAAGGTTCTTAGGAGTTTCAGGTGGGAAGGATTGGCTGAGGAGAGAGAATCATGAGGAGTAAGGAAAGTTACTAGTAAGAAGTATCCTTTTGCCTCCGCATTAAATGGTGGGCAACAGCTTTATCAGCTGCATTGATGAGGAAGTGACCTAAATAGTGTAATTCACAGCTAAGCAACTCCTTCTACCATCTTCCTTAGATGTTAAAGGGACAGGTGTCGCTAGAAGAAATTTGTTAGTTAAAAATAGGGGGTCAGGATGTGAAGTGCGGGGAGTATATAAGAAAAAAATGGTTCTTAGAGAAAGGGATCCAGACAAAAATATCAGAAATAGAAAAGTAACAAAAAGAATATTAAGAGAAGAGAGCGAATAGTGTATTTTTCTATGTAACATTGGCCTCCTCGAGTAGGCTTGTAATTAGACATTTACTCACGTATTCTATAATATTAAGCCTTTCTTCCTTATTTTCCCTCCTCGAGCAAGACCTTCTCTTGTTGTTTGATTCCCTCTCTTATAAATTTATTGATTTGGGCCAGAGCTAAACCGTGCAAATTCACTGTTCTAAGTGGGCACAGGCCGTTACATTTTTTGGTCCTTACAATATAAATATATAGTTGTATAATTTTCTAATACTTTCCATCTATAACATTACTATTAAATATATTAAAAGAAATGTTTTAAAGCAAAATTTTATAAAGGAAATTTGATGAAGTGCAAATTCATCAGTCTAAGTGAGTGCGTCCAGATAGAGCCAAGATGTCGTCTCTATGATTGCAGAAAGGGTAGATCAGCTTCCTTAGAATGGTCACTGGTGTAGTGCCTGCCACAACTTCTCCAATGCCAAAGTTAGTATAGAGAAACTTTTCGGGAAAGAATAATGCAATGTAACAGAGCAAGAAATATCTCTTAGTGTGTCTATGTACCTTGTGTTGAAATTGTGAGGGCCTTATATATGTTTTCGCAGCTTCTAGTCGTTGGGGTAGTTATGGTGGCCTTAATGTCCCTCTTGGTAACGTTCCATGCTTTGTAATGTGGCTTCAATGTGTTCCAACGGTCCATACAGCTGGCTTTGTAACCGCTCCGAGTATAATTAGCACATTGAATGGCCCGGTTGCCTTCGTCGGTGATGTGGGTATTTGTTTAGCTCGTTTAAGAGGATAGTCTCATTTGTCTTATTGAGTTCGTCTGTAGTTGATTTCGTCAGTCCCATCAGCTGCCCCCGGATTCTGTGGTCGTCGTGACATGTCATGACGACCATAGAAGATGAAAGGTTTTTGGACTGTAAGCAACTCTTGGGATTTCGCGCCATATTAAATGCGTAGTGGAGGCTCTTCACAGGTCGTGGCCACGTGGCACGTTCTGATTGGTGGAGTTAATGCTCTAATTTGTGGGACTATTAGGTTTCCCGCTGGTTTTCGGTTTTTTTGAGCCTTGATTTTAAACTTCTCCCCTTCTCATTTTTTCCCTTTCACTTTTCTCAAAAACTTCCAATCTTTGTTCTGAGCATTTTCTTTGCTAACTCCACTCTGCAACTCTTCTCCGAACCGGTGTGCTATGTGGTGGTTTTTCATCTCCTTTTTTCTAAGGTACGTTTTTCTCCTTCTCTTTTGGTTCTCTTTCTTCTCAGTTGTAATAAACATCTAATTTTTCTTTTTTCTCTTTTTTCGTTGGATTTCATTTTTTTTTTTTTTTTGGGAATTTAGTATTTACCTCTTTCTTCTGCGTTGTCTCTAGGTGTCCATGGTTAGTGGTTCCGACGTCAAGATAGCTTGCCCCTCGATTTCCTTCCTTTTCGAGCGTTTTTGGGGGGGGGGGGGTCTTTAGGTGTTTTCCCAAAGCTTGAGGACTTTGTTTTTTAGGGTAATAGTCTGGGGGTGGTATTGGCTGAGTTGTTGCCTCTGCTACGTCAATCAATTGATTGGTTCAAGGGTCTAGTGAGAGAAGGAGAGGCGATGTCTGAAGTTAGCTCTGGTGAACTCGAGACTGGGTTATCGTCTAATGGCAACCCAGTGGAAGGAGATACAACCGTCTCTACCCTTCGAGCGGTTAGGGCTTTTCATGCCCTCAAGGAGGTGTGCGAGCTGGATGTTGACATCGTGGGTAGATTTAAAGATAGGTTTCAATTTCCAAAGCGGGTTCGTGTTCGTCGGCCCAATGACGAGGATTGGGCTTGCCACTTCTTCCCTGGTAAGGTATGCTTCTATGAGGCTGCCTTCACTTGTGGACTTAGGTTCCCCATCCATCTATTCATGATGGAGCTTTTAGACCACTTTGGTATTGCTCCCAGGCAACTTATGCCCAATTCATGGAAGATAGTGGTCAACTGTATGGAAATATGATTGGCCACTAATGAGGACATGATTAAGGTAGGTGAACTTATCTATCTATATCATTTGAAAGAGTCTAAAGAGTATGGATACTATGAGTTAGTACCCTGGGAGAGGAGAACCAGGATGTCAGGGGTTTACCTTCGTCCTTCAAGTACTGGAAATCGAGATTTTTCTTTGTGTCCGAGAATGATTTTGAGACTCCCTCCAACAGGGATTAAGGTGATATCCCAAGGTTGCTTCGTCGGTGGGGAACCCCGACCTTAGGTGCGTCAGTATTTCTTCCCGTCGTTTTTAGTTCTGTTGTATTTGCTGTTATCGTCACTGACTCCTTTACTTCTTGTTTTTCGCAGTTAAGAGGCGGCCTAAGCTCAAAAGCAGGCATAAGGAGCGTGTTGAGCAAGCGATAGAATACGCCTAGACGATCATAAGTTGGGACGATCTAGTAGATCCATGGACCCTTGCCTTCTATAATCTTGGTCCTGACCCGTCTCCTTACTTCTTGCACAGCATCGACATCAAAGGAAAAAAGAGTAAGTATTAAGCTTGTCGATATTGATTCTCTTGTGCACACTTGGATTTTTTTTTTTTTTTTTTTTTTAACAAGTGTTTTCTTCTTACAGAAAAGACGACCAAGTTCAACAAGGATATGTATGCGAAGATGAGGTCCAAGAAAGACGAGCCGTTGTCAAACATCGAGAAGAAGGCGGTGCACATCACTAGGAAGGGTGCCTCTATCATTCCCATCGTCTCTAGTACTGAGACGACGAGGACGACCTCTCATACAACCTCGATTGAAGAGATCCATACTCCTGCCTCTAAAAGGCCGCGGTTATCTGACAAAGAGAAGGAAAAGGTTGATTCTCGCTCATCTACCATTTTGGATGACGAGAGATTGGCGGTGGACAGGGCTCACAAGGAAGTGACTGCCGATGATTTGAAGGTCTTCTCTAGCGTACCCTTTAACAATGTTGCGACTCACCACATCCATAAACTTGTTCAAGTTAAATGTTTGTGCAACTTTTAGTCTCTTTTTCTTTCTCGTTCTACTAATGATTTTGAATTTCATTTCAGGTGTTAGGGGAAAGTCTCCATATTACCTCTGAGTACTTCACTAAAGAGGCTAGGGTGGCGTCTCTCACATCCAAAATGGAGACTTTGGAGGCAGAGAATTCTACACTAAAGAAGAATCTTATTGACTCAATGGGTGAGGCCACCACCCTAAAGGAAAAAGTGAAGACCTTGAATGACGACCTCAGAGCTGAGCATCAATTGACCCTGTAAAAGAACGAGCAACTTCTGGGCGCCAAGGAGAAGCTCAAAACTATTGCTGCTAGGTTTGTTGAAGCTTTCTAGACGACTGACGAGTATAACACAGTCCTATTCAGCTAGTACTTCAAGGGTTTTGACCTTCTGAGGAGGTACCTCATTAAGCATCCTTTTGGAGTGGACTTAGAGAAACTAGATTTAGAAGAGGTTGACCAGGAGATGGCTGCTGACGAGGCTGCCTAGTCTTCTGCCACTGAGACTGATGCCCCCAAGAATGCCCCTGCTAATGACGCCCCTACCAGTGATAATGTTGCTACTGACGCCCGAACCTGATACTTATGAAAATTTTCTCTTTTTCTTTTTGGGTGCCCGTTATGTTTTGGGCTTTTTGTATATCTAATTTCAGAACAATTTCCTTTTAATCTGTCTCGAGAAAAATATTTTTAGCCTAGTGTTTATAGGCCTTTTAGATGTAAGAACAATGGTAACTACCCATTGTTTTTGGGCTTTAATTAAATTTGTAGCTGCGTACTTACTTGTATTTGTGATTGCACACTTATTGGTTCATGATTTGCTTGTGGTATCTTACACCCATTCGCGCTTTGTACTTAGTAAAAATTTTTGTTGTGACTTTCCTTTTTCTTCGTCAACGATTTTGTCTGTGCAGGTTCTATTACTTAGTTGATTTCCTGCAACTTGCCCCTCTTCAAGGGATCTCGTCGAGGGTTTTGGTTTGGAGCTCAGATTTAGCCTGAGCTTTGTTCTAGTTTGTTGCAAGGTTCTTGTCTCTTCAAGATATCTTGTCATTCTTTTGGCTTCATCGGTAACTTACATCCGTCTAAGTAGAATCTTGTTACTTGGCCATTTTTGGTTTTTGTGACTTACCCCCTTTTAGGGATTTTGTCATCGTCAGTAACTTACATCCGTCTAGGCAGAATCTTGTTACTTGGCCATTTTTGGTTTTTGTGACTTGCACTCTTTTAGGGATCTTGTCATTGTCAGTAACTTACATTCGTCTAGGCGAAATCCTGTTACTTGGTCATTTTTGGTTTTTGTGACTTGCACCCTTTTAGGGATCTTGTCATCTTCAGTAACTTACATCCGTCTAGGCGGAATCTTGTTATTTGGCCATTTTTTGTTTTTGTGACTTACACCCTTTTAGGGATCTTGTCATTCTTTGGACTTACAGGTAACTAGACCTGCTTACACGAAGACATTAGCTGAATAATCCTTTTATTAATTTCAGGAATGAATACATTTATTTGTTACATCTATTGGTGGTACTTCCTCAAGTGCTCAATGTTCCATGGCCGCAGGAGCCTCTGTCCGTCTAGGGTTTCTAGGTGGTAGCTGCCTTGCCTGAAGTAGTGGACAACTCGGTAGGGTCCTTTCCATGTGGGGCCAAGCTTTCCTTGGCAGAGTCTCTAGTCATTGTGGTGACCTTGTGCAGAACGAGGTCGCCTATGTCAAGTCGTCTAAGTTTTACCCTCTTGTTGTAGTATTCGGCCATCTTCTGTTGGTACTTTGTCATTCTGCTGGAAGCTTTGTCTCTTACTTCGTCCAGACAATCCAAGTTGATTCGCAGGTAATCGTCATTGTCCTCTTCGTTGAATACCTTTCGCCTGATGCTGGTTACTCCTACCTCAACCGGGATCACTGCTTCAGTGTCATAGGTGAGTCTGAAGAGGGTTTCTCTCGTTAGGATTCTTGCTGTAGTTCTGTAGGCCCACAAAACTTTGGGCAATTTGTCATCCAGCTTAGCTTTGATAATCTTGAGTAGTGTCCGATTCGTCACCCTCCGTCTGTCCATTCGCCTGTGGATGCCCTGGGGATGAGAACCGGTTCTTAATGCCTAAGCTTGAACAGAATTCCTTAAAGCCTTGGTTGTCGAACTGCCGCCCATTATCTTATATGATCGTCTTTGGAATCTTGAACCTACAAATTATATTCTTCCACATGAAACTTCAGATTCTTGCTTCAATGACGGCTGCTAGTGCCTCTACTTTGACCCACTTTGTGAAGTAATCAATAGAAACTAGTAAGAATTTTACCTGACCTTTACCTAGGGTCAATGGGCCAATGATGTCGATTCCCCATTGTGGGGGATGCTATCGTCATCAGTCTCTCTGTTGGAAGTCGCTAGACATTCCCGAACCTTTGGCACTTGTCACACCTCTTGACGAGCTCTATTGCATCCACTTGCATAGTAGGCCAGAAACAACCTGTTCGAATGACCTTGCTTACCAGGGATCTAGGGCCAGCATGGTCCCCGCAAATTCCTTCGTGGATTTCTTCTAGAATGTACTTGGCTTTCTCTTCATCAACACACTTCAAGTAAGGCATGAAGAAGCCTCTCTTGTATGAGGTGTATTTAAGGATCGTAAATCTGGCCGCCCTCTTCTTGATCTTCTTGGCCTCTTCTACATTCTGAGGGAGGTACCCATCTTGGAGGAAAGATACGATTGGTGTCATCCAGCTATTTATGCTCTGGATTGCAAATGTTGAAACTTCTTCGATGCTGGGGCGTTTCTAGACTTCCATCACCAAGCACATGCTCTTCGCCCTTTCTTCTGACAATGCCATCTTCGCGACTTCGTCTGCTACCATATTCTGGCTTTTGGGGATCTGTACAAATTCTACCTTATCAAACTCCTGAGTCAAATGTTTTGTCAGCCTAAGGTATTTCTGCATTCTCTCCTCCTTTGCTTCATACTCTTCCTTAATTTGCCCAATTACCAGCTTTGAATCATTTTGGACTTACAGGTTCTTAGCCTCGAGTGCCTTTTCGAGTCTTAGTCCCGTCAGTATTCCTTCGTACTCAGCCTCGTTATTGGTGGCCGAAAATTTCAGTTGAATTCCGTATTTGAGCACTTTTTCGTCAGGGGTGGTTATGACGACCCCTACTCCCCCCCCTTTTTTGGGCTAACGAACCATCAATCTGTATCGTCCATCGTTCTGCCTCGTACTGCCCTCGTCTAGGAGGGTGAATTCAGCGATGAAGTCCGCCAAAGCTTGTGCTTTAATGGCTGTCCTAGGGTGGTACTCAATGTCAAATTGACTAAGTTCAATTGCCCACTGGACCATTCTCCCAACTGCCTCAGGTTTATTCATAGACTTTATGATGGGTTGGTCCGTTATCACCAAGATAGGATTTGCTTAAAAATACTGTCGCAATTTATGCGAGGCTATTATTAACACGAATGCAATCTTTTTAATCCTTGGATACTTGGCCTCAGCACCTTGGAAAGCTTGGCCGACGTAGTAAACTGGGAGTTGTTTCTTGTCCTCTTCTCAGATCAGGGCTACACTCATGGCTGTGGCTGAAGTTTTCCCCTTCCTTGGACAGACTTAAAAGTGGTGGATTACTCAAGTAACGTTTAAGCTCCTGAAACGCTGCCTCACATTCGTAGGTCCAGGCGAAAGCTTGCTTCAAAGTCTTGAAGAAGGGCGAGCATTTATCCGTCACTCTAGAGACAAACCTACTGAGAGTTGCAATATTTCCTGTGAGCTTCTGGACTTCCTTGACGGTCTTGGGCGATGCCATGTTAATTATAACTTGCACCTTCTCCAGGTTTGCTTCTATTCCTCTTTAGAACATAATGAATCCAAAAATTTCCCTGAAACTACACCAAAAACACACTTACTAGGATTCAACTTCATCTGGTATTGTTTGAGGGTGGCAAACGTCTCCTTCAGGTTGTCTAGATGGGCAAGTTCTTCCTTACTCTTGACGAGCATGTCATCCACGTATACCTCTATATTCCCACTGAACATCTTGTTAACTAACCTCTGGTAAGTTGCTCTTGCATTCTTCAGCCCAAAGGGCATCACTTTATAGCAATAGAGCTCCTGACTTGTGATGAAAGCAGTTTTCTCCTGATCTTCTTCGGCCATTTTTATCTGGTTGTACCCTGAGAAAGCATCCATGAACGTCAGCAGCTTATACCCAGCCGTAGAGTCCACCAACTGATCTATCCTTGGTAGGGGGAAACTATCTTTTTGACAAGTTTTGTTTAGGTCTGTGAAGTCCACACATATTCTCCATTTCCCATTAACCTTCTTTACTAGGACGACGTTTACGAGCTAATCTGGATAGTAGACCTCCTGGATAAAGCCTGCCAACAATAGTTTGTTGACCTCGTCAGTAATTGCTTGGTCTCGTTCTGGGGAGAAGATTCTCCGTCTTTGCTAGACAGGCTTTCTCTTCGGGTCCACATTCAACTTATGCTGAATGACTTCTAGAGATATGTCTGGCATGTCCTCGTGACTTCATGCGAAGACGTCTAGGTTTTCTTTAAGGAATTAGACGAGCCTTGCTCTCATCTCAAGACTTAGCGTCGTCCCTATTCTTGTCGTCTTGGTTGCTTGTCCTTCAACCAGTTCTACTGTTTCAAAGGCTTCCACTTTATCTTCCTCATTTTCTTCGATCATCCATGTATGGTTCTCCTTTGCAGCCAAGACGGCCTAGTAGCATTCTCTAGCTAAGACTTGATCTCCTTTTAACTCGCCAACACCGTTCTCCGTTGGGAACTTTACCTTCAGGCAATATATGGACATGGCTGCCTTCCACCAGTTAAGTGTGGGCCTTCCAATAATCACATTGTAAGATGAGGGGCAGTCTACCACCAAGAAGTCTAATTGACGGGTCAACTGCCTCGGGTAGGTCCCCAGTGTTACCGTCAACGTCACTATGCCCTTGGGATATACCCTGTCTCCACTGAAACTGACAATGGGGGAATCAAAAGGACGCAGTCTCTTTGGATCTAATTTCAATTGCTGGAAAGCAGGAAGATAGATGATATCTGCGAAGCTACCATTGTCTAAGAGGATCCTTTTAATGTTGAATCATTCTATCGTGAGCATTATGACCAAGGGTCGTTGTAAGGCTACTTCACTCTCCTAACATCTCCTTCGTTGAAAGACATGTCTTGGTCCGTCCGTCTCTACTTGAACGAGGATATCATGTGGACGCTATTCACCTACCGCTGACGTGCTTTCCTAAGGAATTTGAATAACCCGCCTGTGAATGGTCCTCCTGCAATTGTCTTTATCTCTCCAATCACATTTTATGGAGGCTGGAACTTATTATCCTCGTCTCTGGGTGAAGAATCACGCTGGTTTTTGTTACCGTCTCTGAACCTACTAGACTCCCCCTTCTTCACATATTTCTGCAGTTTTCCTTTCCGTACAACTTCTCTATCTGCTCTTTTAGGTTCCAACAATCTTCTGTGTAATGGCCATGATCCTTGTAAAACCGAAAGTATTTATTCTTGTCATGGATGTTAGGGGATGAATGTAATGGCCTTGGCCATTTGAGGTAGTGTTAATCCTTAATCTATGTCAAAATTTTATCAACATGCATAATTAAAGGAGTGAATTTTATCGTACTAGGAGTTCTTTCGTCCTTTCTTTAACCCCTATCATTAGTCCGACGATCTGGGTGCTCTCTTTTTTGTCCTCTGCGATCGTTATCTTTTCTCCCCTGTCTTTTGGCTTTTCCACATCCCTAATGGCAACTAATGCATCTTCAACGTTCATATACTTCTACGCCTTCAGGAGCATCTCTGCCATCGTCTTAGGAGGATTCTTTGCGAGTGAAGCCACGAACTCTCTGGACTTCAGCCCCGCTTTAAAGGTCGTCAACTGCACCTTGTCGTCAGCTTTGTCTACTTCTAGGGTCTCCC
This sequence comes from Quercus gilva, assembly GCA_023621385.1. Taxonomy (NCBI): domain Eukaryota; kingdom Viridiplantae; phylum Streptophyta; class Magnoliopsida; order Fagales; family Fagaceae; genus Quercus; species Quercus gilva. Next base: position 28,976,190 of record CM042476.1, read on the forward strand.
GAGTGAAGCGTTTCAAGTACAACCTCAGGGTTTCTTTCTCTCCTTGTCTAATGGTGAGCAAATGGTCCGCTGGCCTCTTAGGGCGTTGTCCTCCAATGAAGTGGTGTAAAAAGGCATTACTCAGCTGCTCGAAGCTATCAATGGACGATGTTGGCAATTTGGTGAACCATTCTCTTGTTGCTCCTTTGAGAGTGGTAGGGAATGAACAACACAATATCTCGTCAGATGGCTGTTAAAGACCTAGTGTCGTTTTAAAAGTGTTGAGGTGGTCCTGGGGGTCCTTAAGCCCGTCAAACGACTTAAGTTAGGGCAGTTGAAATTTCGACAGCACCGGACACTCCAAGACTGTCGTAGTAAAGGGCACGTCTGTTGCCCTGATCATTCTATTCACACTCCAATCTGTTTTCTCCTTGATGGCATTCCTCAATTCGTCCATCTCCTTTCTCATTTCTCGAAAAATATCCAAATTCTACTCATCTGTAGTAGTAGTAGGTCTTCGATGGTCACTTCTTCTATGGCTATCTCCCTCGTCATCCAGGTTGCCTTTGGACCGATTCTCCTCATGTTGGAGCCGTAGCTTCATTTCCTAATTTTACCTAGTAAGTTCTTCGACAGTAGCTGCAAGAGCCTGGACTTGCTGAGCCAAGGCTGCAGAATCTTGATTGGACTCCATCTGAATGTAACAGTTGATCGGAAACTACGTTTTCGAGTCGGAATATGAAAATGTCGTTCCCACAGACGACGCCAAACTGATGAAGTACAAATTCGTTAGTCTAAGTGAATACGTCCAAATGGAGCCAAGATGTCGTCTCTGTGATTGTAGAAAAGGTAGATCAGCTTCCCTAGAATGGTCACTGGTGTGATGCATGCCACAACGTCTCCAATGCCAAAGTCAGTATAAAGAAACTTTTCGGGAAAGAATAATGCAATATAACAAAGCAAGAAATATCTCTAAGTGTGTCTATGTACCTTGTGTTGACATTGTGAGGGTTTTATATATGTTTTAACAGCTTCTAGTCGTTGGGGTAGTTATGGTGGCCTTAATGTCCCTCTTAGTAACATTCCATGCTTTGTAATGTGGCTTCAATGTGTTCCAACAATCCATATAGCTGGCTTTGTAACTGCTCTGGGTGTAATTAACTGCATTGAATGGCCCGGTTGCCTTTGTCGATGATGTGGGTAATTGTTTAACTCGTCTAAGAGGATGGTCTCGTCAATCTTATTGAGTTCATATATAGTTGATTTCATCAGTCCCATCAATATTAATTTTCAAAAAAATTTCTAACTAAAACCATTGACACTAGCTATTCAAATTTTGAATTATATTTGAATTTCAAAATTTAGCAATTAATGTATCTAATATTAAGGGGTAATTAATTTCCTCAATTCACATAAATGAGTATTGAAATAAATATGATATTTTTTTATAAAAATATCCAACCGTTTGAGTCTATGGAAAATTTCTTTGATCCGTTGAACTGCAACTTTGGGCCAAAGGATGGGTTAGATTTGTTGGAGGCCTTCAAAAGGAGGAAAACTTGATGTTAGTATTCAGTTTATAGGGGTTTATAGGGAGATTTTTTTTCCTTGGAGGAGTATTGATGTACGAAGGTCCCAAGGAAGGTTGCCTTCTTTGTTCAGATGACAACCCAGGGTAACAGTGGATAGTCTTTGGACAAGGAATATCTTGGTTTTTTTTTTTTTTTTTTTTGGGTAATCAGAATATCTTTATTTTTTATTGATGTTTTATGTGCAAGAATAATGGATTTTAGGGAGAGGAGATGGAAGATCAGTGGTTGGTGGGATCTCACATTTGTTAGTTTTAATTTGATTTTAGGCAAATTACAATTTACTCGGTTCAGCTGAAATTTAAGTTGTTTAACCATGATTTGAAATTTAAAATTTTTTCCACCAGAGGTTTGACCATTTTTTAAATTGTCTACGTGTGGTTTAAAATCATATAATATCACATAATAAAAGTGTTCTGCTGGGTCATTTTTTATCTTATATTTTTATGTTTTTTGCATTTTTAGAATAAAAAAACATAAAAGCTTAACAAAATCACATATTTAACCATGTTTTTAATATAAGTATGTTGAGGAATTTTAAGTTAATAGGTGAGTAAAATGTCAAATTTTAAATTATAAGTAAACAACTTAAATTTCGGTCAAACTACAAATAAATAAGTTGTAATTTTTTTTTTTTTTTTTTTAATTTCACAGTATAATTGGCTGTTGATGATACATAAAAAAATCATTTTTTATTGTTCCATTTCACAGTATAACCTAAAGGACAAGACCAAAATTGTAATTTCAATATTGTTTCCGTGGAAAATAACTCGAGGGAATCGGTCATGTGTTTCTTCCCAATTGGTGTGGTCATTGACCACCATGTACACTACTCAAATAAATCTTAAAAAAAAAACAAAAAAACAAAAACAAAACAAAAAGAGTTTCTCAGCGAATATTCTTACGTGCAATTAGGGTTAAAGAGTTTTCTTTTGAGCCGTATATATAACACTCTTTCTCTCTCTCTCTCTCCCATCATATCGTCTCAAAACTCTCTCTTAACACGTTAGAGCTACAACACAAGACCTCAGATACAAAAATGGAGCAGACCTTTATCATGATCAAGCCTGATGGTGTCCAGAGAGGCCTGGTATGTTGCCGTTCTTTTTGTATTTGAGTTAAAGATTTGTTTTTTGGGTTTTTGATAGTGTGTATATGGATCTGGTGTTTGGCTGGTGGGAAAGTGTAGGAAAGGGAAGGAAAAATTTTGGGTTTTCTTTTTTGGTATGTAATCTGAATTGGGTTGTGGGTTTTTCCTTGGTTTTTGAAGTGCTGATGGTATTTGTAGATCTAGTGTTTGGTCCCTGAGAAAAGGGGATGAGCCTAAATAGTTAAACCTTAATGTGAAATTTAAATAGTTTTGGTTGGTTTACGTTGGATTTTTTTTTGGAACCGTAGTATTTAACTTGTTATTTAAACGTAGTTCAATAATTTAAGGCAATTATTTGTGTTTCAGGTTGGTGAGATTATTAGCAGGTTTGAGAAGAAGGGTTTCTCTTTGAAAGGTATTACCTTTTTTACTGTTCATCTTATAATATCAACTGTGACTGTTATGGTTTGGCTTTAGTATGTGCTAGGAAGCTTTACACACACACACGTGTGTGTGTGTGTGTGTGTGTGTGTGTGTGTGTGTTTTCTAATATATAAATCGATAATGTCTGTCTGAGACTCTGGGTTCTCAGTTTTATCATATATCATATTTGGCCTACTCTTTGACAGATCAATATTAAAAACAAAACTAGAACAGTTTCTAGTCTACATGCATAGACTTCCATTGTGATTAGGCACAGGAATATAAGGCATATTTCTATGAGTTTTATAAGAATGTCTTCTCATGATTTATACACATACTGATCTGTAAGCTTCACACCCACTCACTTGTTCTTGTACCTTTTATCTGACCATCCAAACCATTTTTATGGGGGGAAGAAATTGTCATTTGAGCCAAGGCTATGTGTTTATCTTGCCCAAGTTTTATTGAACTCCGACTTACTATTAAAATTCCTCTACTCATCGCTAGTTGAATACATGTGAATTGTGTTTAGGTTTGAAGCTCATCACTGTGGACCGACCTTTTGCTGAGAAGCACTATGCTGATCTGTCTGCAAAGCCCTTTTTCAGTGGATTGGTTGATTACATCGTTTCTGGTCCTGTTGTTGCTATGATTTGGGAAGGTAAGAATGTTGTGTTAACTGGCCGAAAGATTATTGGAGCTACAAACCCCTCAGAATCTGCTCCAGGAACCATCCGTGGTGATTTTGCTGTTGAAATTGGCAGGTAACATAATTTTTCCTCCTAACTATTTTTTCCTCTTGTAGCATACTGCACTATTTGTGCTTTTAACCTCTAGGTTATTTTGTTGATGAGTTGAAGCTATATCATTTAGGTCATTGGTTTGGCTATGTGGTTAACAGATTTGTCGAAGCATGGGTTGTTAGCTCGTATAAATGAGCTAGCAAATATTGTCTTGAATGCAATTTGTCTACTAAAAGTGCAATTTGTCTACTAATTCTCACTGTTGCATCACAGCTAAATGTTTGGCATTCCACTTTCTTTTGATATCTCCGGGAGCAGTTGCTTAAAGTTTTGAAACTGAAATTTTATGCAGGAATGTAGAGTAAAAAATGTGGATTATATTGTAACCTTGGATTAATGCTACCTGAGGATTGAACAATATCTGACATAGAAGTTACTTTCTGTTTTACAGGAATGTCATTCACGGAAGTGATTCAGTTGAGAGTGCAAGGAAAGAAATTGCACTGTGGTTCCCTGATGGCCCTGTTAACTGGGAGAGCAGCCTTCACCACTGGGTCTATGAATAAATGCTTGATTGAGCCGTTGTTTGATGCTCAGCTTCCTCCGCATATTTATTGTTATGAGTCTTATGAGTACAACTCGACAAGTTAGTTATGAAATTTTGGCTTTTATGTTATGTCTTTTCCCTTTGAACTTGAGATGTGCTTATCATTTGCACTTTTATTGCAGTGATGGTTATTAAGTTTTAAGTTTGTTTGTGCACTGAGTTATTTTAGATATTTTGTTTTTGGTTTGGATGAGTAGGCCATCAATCATGTTGCGGTTCTGATTTAATATGGTAATTTATGTTTGGGGATTCAATTTTGGTCGGGGCACTTGAATTTGTGACACTTAAATACTCGGCTGCATTTGACATTGAATCAACAGGAGTTATTATTTGGTGTATAACAGTATAACTGCCTAGCTGGTGATTGCAGTAACAATAAGATCAGATTGTGGACAGGCCAACAGTCCTGCATGTAGAAGATTAGCAGCACTTCTAAAAGACCAAAAAATTGGACGAGTGAATTTTTTATAGCTTACAGTTTTGTTGATTGTTCTATTGATTAATAGAAATGTTGCAACTTACTTCAACTTGTTTGGCCCTTTGCTTGTTCATCAAGGAGATTTGGGGAATGCCAATATTGAGGTTGAGGTTTTGGCCTCCGAACCAAAATGAATGTTCCTTGTGATTTGTAAGTGGGCGAAAATGTGCGAGTATGAGAGCAAATGCCTTAGATTCTTTCCTACATTCGCTGCTAATGTAGGACCATAACTGAGGTAAAACTTTTAAGGTCCAAGTAACAGCATAAATAAGCAAAAGTGGGACAGAAGTAGTTAGCGCGTCATCATGGAACGTAAAAGAATAGTTGAACCTGTTTTTCATTATTGGTGTGTCGGGCATAAAGAAATATATTGGACAAAAATACTAAAATTGAAGGAAACGTTAAATTTTTCCATCTTTAATTATCATTCCAATTACACTTATTAAATGTTCCCTAACATCTGTTTTGGTGTTTGTATGAAGAAATTTAGTATTGAAAGACTAATACACCCCTCCCTCCAAAATAGATAATTGAGGAGTAAATTGGTCTCTCATCGCTAAATCATGTTAAAAGTTAATAGCAAAACAAATGTCAAGGAGATCAAGTGCAATGTATATTTAGAATTGGGGGTCGAAATTCAGGACGATAGTTTAGGGTAGAAAAATGTAAGGTTATGTTTGATAACAGTTTTTATTTTTTATTTTCAAAATTTTGTTTTGGAGAATATAAAGAAAAAACAATTTTCATGCATTTTTGAAATAAAAAACATGTTTGGTTAATTGAAATTAAAAAAATAGTTTTTTGAAGAAAAAAAATAAAAAATACTGAAATATGTTGTTATTAGGTTTTGAATTATAATACTAATTCATTAAATAAGACAAATTTATTAAATTAAATGCGTATTTTTATTGACTTTTGAAAATTAGAAACTAAAAACAATATTTTACATGTTTTTAGTTTCCTTCACAAATTGAGTTTTAAGAATAGTTTTAGTTTTTTGTCTATTGAGTTACCAAACAAGTTTTTTAGTCTCAAAAATAAAAAATTATTTTTGAAAATAAAAAATAAAAAGAAAAAACAATTACCGTAATTTATCCAAAATATGACTACATTTAGAAGTTCTATGTTTAATATATATATATATATATATATATTAGACAAAAATACAACTATTGCTAAAAGAGAAGTGTGGGGGCTAAAAACAACCACGAAGAAAAAAGTGATATAAAAAATGACTTACACAATTAATTTATAAAGAGAAGGGCAAATATTCCACACATGGGAGATCTAAATAGCAAATTGAAAGATGAGAAGGACCAAAAAAAGCTTTCATAAATACAGAAATTGGATTTTTAAGGTACAAGGGATAAAATTAAAGACTAAAAACTCTTAAACATATTGTTCTATTACAGTTTTCTCTCTTATTCTTCTCTCAACTTTCTCACTTAACTTTTTTGAATCCCCCCTCCTATTGCACCTCTCCTTTTTATAGTCATTTTTCCCCACTCTCTCTCCCCAATTGCCCTATTCCCAGCTGGATTTGAGGGATATTTGTCCCATTCCCCCTTTGTTCTGCCACTCTTTAATCATGAAATAAGACTTTTAGAGAGTGTTTTTATTGTTCAAGCTGATCAATTAGCATTTCATATAGCAGAGATTAGATGTAGAACTTTCATTAATGCAAAGGTAATTGTTTTAGTGGTGCTTATCCCTACTTGGCGCTTTCCAGGATGAGTTTAATGAAAAGTGGTACTTCAGTTCAAAAGGGAATTGGTCACCTGTGGTCCGTTCGTCATTCGTCACAGGGAGGATTCAGTTCATCACCTCGATAATCGTAATCAGTCTAGCCCTTCATGGAAATGACTTCTGAATGTTCCCTTTTGTCCATCAAATCACTTCATCCTTATCCGTGTCTTTGCGCTGGGCCTACCCTTCTAAAAATGATCTTACTGGGCTTTTGGTTCTCGGCCCAGGCTCATATTCATCCCCCAAAGAAGCATAACTTTAAAAGAGTTATACAGCTACATAAATTGCTTAATTTTTTTTTTTCTTTATATATATATATGCTAAACTATTCCACTCTGTCTATGACACCTCAAAACCCCATGGATCAATCATATAATAGATTGACACCTCAAAACCCAATGGCTCAATGGTATAATAGATTGAACGTGAGACCTTTGAATTTACATCAGGGCACACCCCAAAAAAGCCCTCCGTCTGGTCACTCCCTTGGGCTGCTAAGTACATTGAAACTCTACAACCGTCTAAGGGAGCAAGGTTGAGAGCACCTCGGGCAGTGTATTCATCTCCCCCCACCCCCAAAAAAAAAAAAACAAAAAACAAAACAAAACATGAGCGTAAGTAAATTGAATCACTGATCAAAGTTCCAAATCGCGACTCTGAAAAAACTACAAATAGATCTAAGGGAGAAAGGTTGAGAGCACCTCGGGCAGTGTACTCTTCCCCCCACCTCCCCCCCCGCCCCCCCCCCCCCCCAAAAAAAAACAAAAAACAAAACAAAACTTGGCAGCGTAAGTAAATTGAATCACTGATCAAAGTTCCAAATCGCGACTCTGAAAAAACTACAAATAGACCTCATTATTTCATACTTGATTAAACCACCCTGGTCGTTCATGCTATGAAATAACAATCTCATATTATAAATGTAAATTGTGAGAGAACAGAAGAAACTCCAGTTTCGTCAACTGTACACGTCTTAACAATAATTTAGCTGCCTTGTTAAGTTCCTTGCGGTTTGGAACAGCATTTATCCAATAAAATCTTCAGAAAAACATTTTATACCCAAACCAAAACCCCACGTTGGTACCATACCTACATTTTGAATTTGCAGTAGCGTGAGCGAAATGCTATGCTCTTCGCCTAAAAAAAATTAACTGCAGTAATTAAACCAGCTGATTGAAATCACACTTCGTAGTTGTCTCAGCCTTACAAACTACAAGAAACCCTCTTTTTTTGAGAAATTAAAAGGTAACACTCTCTTGTGAGCAAGCAGTATTAAAATGAGGAGCACCGTATCATATACAAACACCATCTAGCTAAAAACAACAGTGTCTCCAGTGACGACATGAATTATGCTGTTACAAGCCATCGTGTTAAAATCTAGGAGTTATACTATCGGGTAAGAAGGCCGTATGATGGCAAGTCTTCCAGCCGTGTGATGTCTTCAAGCAACTCAAGCAACTCTTTTTCCAGCTGACGCCGTGTGGATTTCATCACCGTCTGTAAAGAAAAACAATATAAGAGAACACAATTCAACAAAGACAAATTACAAACAATCAAATCGCAGCCAGGAAAACAACCATTGCTGCTAATAAACACAGCATCTGTGAATCCAAGAACAACTTCTCCAATAATTATGATTCAAGCTATTTCTGTTAAGCAAGAGGACAAGTGGACAACTGTAGATACTATTATGAGGTTTACCATAAATCTGTTCATCGATGACAGTCTACAAAGGACTCATTGTAACTTAAAATGTTCTCGACATCACTACAAGGAGATCTCAGGTTGAAGAATACATACATTGAAATCCATATATGATGCACGCATATTAAGCCATTGTTGATCCATTAGCTTGAACGTGATGCAATAGAGAAGATCAAATGCCGATTCATTTTCTGTCATGCAAAAAACATCATAAGAGGAGATCAAATGCCAATTCATTTTGTCAAGCAAAAAAAATTATGATGTTTGAAGATAAATACTTGCAATAGAAAATGACATTAACTTAATGAAAGAACCAGATAATTCTTAACATAGATCCTCAGATTGAGAATAATGAATTGGCAACAAGGATACTTCCACAATATTTCTATACAACTTTCATAAACAACAATGTCACACAATGCAGTAGTTCAAACTAAGAGCCAACACAAAATTACCTGCAAGAAACTTCAAAAAATTTGCTCCCACAAGTGTCCGCGGTTTGACTGTACAGTTAAATACACTGTTATCTGATGAAAAGCATCAAATTTATGACCATACTATTTTTCACATATCAAATTCCAATTCAAATTAATTGACTTGAAAGAGACAAGAAAACCATTTGCCTTTCAAATCTGGCATTTTCAGCTAGCAGCATACTCTAGGATACAATTATTTGAAAAATTAACAGACATAAGCACAATTTGGATATGCCAGAAGGATCTATTTGTCATAGTATATAATATCCATAATTTTTGCTCCTGGGCATGATCATAAACTGCTTAACCCGTCAGGAGTGAATGCATTACCTTGCAATTGGTTCTGGCAGGTGAGTTTTATTAGCTAGAGGCGAGTCCAAAGGGCTCTTCTAGTTTTCTAAAAAAAATTACCATTCCTCTCAGGAATGGTGGATAATCCTCATAAGAATTTAAACATGAAATGAACACAAAAGGTTACTAACCTGATTCCAGATCAAGCATCTGTATAAGCATGAATGTGATATTCACACCAGCTACAGCAAATGGGTATTCCCACACTGACCGATCACCTTCCTGCTTTCGGAGAAGATCTTGGAAGGATTTCTACATTAAAAGGTTCGATAAGTTCTTAAATTAACAAAATGAAAACAAGAGCTGCATATAAGAAAGGCCAAAGTTAAAACTTGCTGAAAACAACCTTCTAAAATTTTTTTGCAGAGTGGCACAATTTTTACAGAAATAAGAACAAGTTCATCAAAGACACAGACACACGTGTATTACAAAAAAGTTGCACCTAGCGCACAAAACTCCCACTATTGCAGGGTCTAGCCTTCTAGGAGAGATTATGGTAGGCAGCCCTACCCCAAATTTCTTTGGAAGCTGATTCCCAGATATGCAGGTATTACGCATTAGTAATGAATGTGCTTACTATGGTCATGCAAACTTGCACACAAAGTGTCCCATTTTAACACATGTATATTGAAATGATTGATATCTTACTAGTAATTGCTAATTTCATGGAGAGTTATCCAAATCAACAGTCCACGCCTTAACATTAGAATCAAAATATAAAAATATACAAGGGTAGAAAAACCAAAAACACAGAGGCATTCACAAAGGCACCACCGCACCATCCTTGAACAAAAAATTGGTAGAAGGCCCCAGGAGCGCAAAGAAAATACTGGTCTAATAATCACAATGTCCAAAGATTATGAACTATTTGATACTACCAGTGATTCATGACATTTCCACGTTATAAGGGAAAACCACAGTAGTAGTGATTGTAACATAAGACAAGCATCTAACCAAATAGGGCCAAATTTTCTAGAGAAACAGTCAGATAATTTTTTTTTTTTTTTTAAATGACCATTAGTTCTCCTATTCCCTCCAATGTAAAATGAAGCTATCAATGGTAAATTTCATTAGTGCCCCTCCCATTTTATATAATAAGGCTTTTAAACAAATTGCTAGTAAAAAAACATCTATTTGTCAGCATTCAAGAATATTTAAGGAAAAGGAGTAGAAAACAAGATAAGAAACAGATTATACCGGAAAATTCTTCGCAAAGAACAACAAATTCTCCAATGATATGAAACCACCACCCCTACCAAATATCCAAATTCCATTAATTAGAGATATTAAGGTTAATAATACGAAAAAAAACCAAAATAAAAACAGGAATTATCAATAAATGTGTGATGGATATAATGAATGAAATTCTATCAACCTAAAATCTGTTGATGGATCCTTGCCTTGCCAACCCATATCTTTCCACTGTTCAGATATTAAACCACGAAGTTCCTCTTCAGGAAAGGCAGCATTCCATAAAGCCCTTAAAGCTTCCTAAAACAAAGAATCACATAAAATATTAGAAGAGCCTTCACAATTCCAAGATTGTTGGAATGTACTGGTGTTCCATGTAAATTTGATGAATTTTTCTCTGAATGTACAGAAATGCACATATATCAAACTAATAAACATAAGGAAATTGCTTACATATAGGAACTCTTCCAAATTAAGCTCGCATATATACAATGAATATAATTGGAAATTAAACCTACTTCCAAAATGTTAACCAAATCTTTAGACAAAATGATACCTGGTGCTCAAGGATTGAACTATCATAGGCAACATCTATACGGCTCTGTAGCCTCTGCAAGCATTCCTCCTGACATCACCAATGTCAAAGAAATTTTGTGAACTTTCACGGGAAGTAGTACTGATCAATATAAACCATAAGGGTAGATTAAGAATGGTAGTTTAAGAAGACAAGTTTGCAAGCTTTAATATGTCCTAGTTTAATGATAGAAATAAGATGAAACTGCAACAAATTAAAAGCATATAAAAATTGGTGCCAAATTGAAACAGTGCTTGACCAACATTGAAAACAATGATCCACCAGAATCATGGTGGCAAATATAGCAGGAAGCAATATTCTATACTTGCAATAGATATGGTTTCTAGTCCCAAGAGAGCTGACAGGTCACAGTGCCATTTCAAGTCATTTTTCAATGACAGTATCAGTTTCCTAAGACAGCTACCTTTTACCTTTGGAAGTACAAGCTTTCAATAAACTGTATAGGTAACAAATCTTTTGCTAGATATGCAGGCCAAATGAATTAAGATAACTGCCATAATATGATTTGGAAAGCACCAAAAAATATTTATTTTTATTTAATTTTGGAAGTCAATTGTTTTTTTTTTAATTGGTCAGTTAGAGTTTTATTGTTTTATTAGGTTAATATTTTTTATTTAATTTCCCAGTGTTGAGGTTATCTTTGTAATTCAATAATTGGGATCTCCCAAATCAATTGGAATTAGGGTTTTCTATGTCAACTAGAGTTACGGTTGAATCATAGTCTGCATAAGTATGGTATTGTCCTCCTAAGGAGACAAATTACAATTTGATTGATGAATAAAATTTCTCTTAAAATCTTTCCAATGGTCTACTGCTGACTGCACCCAACCCTAGGTGCTAAATCCTAGAGGTTTTGTTCTCTCTTGCTAGGTGCTAACTCCTAGATTGCATATATTTTCCTGACCTTAAATTTTATTACTACATCATTTTGGTTTTGTCCTATATCATAAATTTTTTTGAAATTCTACATACAAGATAACACTGATTTCAGGCACTTGGAATACAGATCCCAATACATTTCCACATGGACACATTGTAAGTGCGGCACTAAGGAGTAGTATAGGTGGACAATTTTGAGGAGATGGTGGACAAAAGGGGGAATAAAGCTGAATTAAGCAGCAAGTTTGACCTATGTATTCTTTTGGATCCCCAATTGATTTTGTTCGAGCAATTCAAGTTGATTTAAGGTTTGATTGTTAGTGTAATATCATATAGCTATGCCAAGACCAAACTGATGTTATATGCCTAAGCTTATAGTATACACCTTTTCAAAAAGACTTGTGACACTTCAGAATTAGAGCAGTCACATAAAAGGGTTTTCACAGTGATGACTGAAAAGAGAAGAGTCTTGTACGATTGTATCCAGAAAGAAAAATTAGTGAAAATAAATATAAGACAAAGTTTCCAATTTACATCAACCAATGACGGGTTTCCAGATCAAACACTCACCTCCCAAAGGCATTTAAAAACAGAATTTAAGACAAAGTAATATTTTGGTTTGTCAAAAAAGATCCATCCACAACCAAACAATGAAATCAGAGACAAGCAGAAAACAAGAATGTATGGGATAAATCACTAAATGACATTAAAGTCTTCAATGTGGTAATGAACCAAATCAGAATGACCCTTCAATTACATGTCACCTAAACAAACATGGAAGAAATTAAGGGCTAAGGCCCATGACAATCTGTAAAGATCAAAAGAAGTGCGAGATTTCACAAACTCAAAATGAGCATCCAGAACCCTTAGATTAGCTTGTGAAAGCTCCATGCAAGTTAGACTGCCTACAAATATGAACCCTATGCCAATTTCCATCAACCAGATGAAAAATAAGACCATAATTATTGGACAGGCCACCACAACAATCTGATTCTTAAATTCAAAACAGAGATACCAAGAATGAATAGTGAAGACCAATAAAAATGATCTGTGGGAAATCATTTGAAAACAGATCAGAAGGAAGTGCCAAACAAAGAGAGTGAGAGGGGTTACATACCCTCTCACAATGCAATTGGGACTAAGACTACAATGTTTAATACAAATCAGTACTTCATTATGCATCCATCAAATGTGATTTGTGAGAACATGGGAAGTTATAAAAATCATTAGAGAACGTGGATATCCACCCACTAAATTTCCTTCTTCATAAAAGCTAGAGACTTAGAATTGACAGGGTACCCAAAGAGCATAAGAAAGGAACTGATGCCGTTGTGCTTAACAAAAGCCAATTAATCAAATCTCAAGATTTTTACCTGGGCAGGGGTTAAATCAAATGAGGGACGAGCATCGTTTTCTCTTCTCTGTGCGCACACACAGGAAAGACCTCTTCCAAGCCATGCTGCTGATCCTGCTACAACTTCAGCTGTAAAAAGGTAAAACCCCTACTGATGAAAATCACCTTTCTAAATATTAAGCTGCAAAGTCTTATTTTCGGATCTTACATTTGACCACCCACTAATGAAAAAATCAACTTTCTAAATATTCAGTTGCAAAGCTATATTATCCGAATGTACATTATGACAGAATTAACTAGATCAACAAACTTCTTCTTTTGTCATCAGTAAAACCAAAGCACACTGAACTGAATACTGTTCACCCTCGACAGAGTTTAGCAAAGTACGCCTTTAACAACAAATAAGGGCTGTTAGTTGATTTATAAACTACAATATCAAGGCAAAATCAAATCACATCAAGTCGTAAATGCAGGACACGCCCCCATAAATCACCATTTACACACAGTCAAAAAACACATTTACTGTTATCGATCAATTGAACAAAACTCGTAACGATACGAAACTTATCACGCAAAACTAATGCAATTTTTAAATTCTTTTTGGCTGATTCAAAACTACAGCTATTCCAATCTAACATCAATGAACTAGAGTACCAACTAAACAACAGCGTTTTCGTCGCGATTATGAGCTTCACAGACAGTAAATTTCACAGTAGTACAGTAAAAAAAAAAATTCATACAAAATCAGAAACCAAAAAAAATAAAAAAGAATTCATCACAAAAATTCACGCACCACAGCAAGCTAGAATATCAGAAAACATCAAGTCAGCGTAGAACTTCAGTTAATACTCAGTGCTATGCATCCATTACTCACTTCCAATTCACAGATCTAAACCTCAAAGAAGAAAAAGCCATTCAGGGAGAGAGAGAGAGAGTTTTCTAGAGAGAGAAAAAGAGAAACGAGGTAAATTCTAAAGAGAGAAAGTTCGAGAAAGTGAGCAAACAAAAAAAAGTACCAGAAGTTGAATGACATGTATTGCCTCGCTCCAGACCTTGTGAAATCCTCCTCACGGCTACAAATGACCCTCCTCTATCATCCATATTTACATCCAATGCCACTACACAGTGACTTTCTTCTTCATCACCAACAAAACCCTAGCCAATCCTCTTCCTCACAATCCGAAACCGAACTCCAATCCAAAATCCAAATCCTCTCTCTCTTTCTCTCTCTCTCTCTCTCTCTCACAACCAAAAAAAAAAAAAAATTCCAAACACTGCCGCAACGAAAAACCGCGAGCGGTTCGTACGGTACAGAATAATGCGGTTCGGAAAACGAACCGGAAATTGCAGATTCCGGTGAGCAAGAACGAGAAATTCTACCAACTCCGGCGGGATTTCGGCGAAACGAAGCGAGAAATGGATCGGAACGGAGCTGAGGCCGAAAATCGGTGCCGTTTCTTGGAAGAACGAGAGCGATTCTTGAGGAAATGGTGTAAGGAAAATCGAAATCTTTCGGAGAAACGAAAATGGCTACAAAAAAAGTGTGTATTGAGTGCGGGTTTAAAGCTAGGGTTCGCTCAAGATCTGAGACTCGAACACCATGAGAGAGTCAGTTTCAGAGTCACACTTTGCATTTACATATAGCGCTCTCTCTCTCTCTCTCGCTCTGTGTGTTTGTATGAGTATGAGGAGGAGAACCTTTTTTTTTTTTTTTTTTTAAGAGAGGAAATCGGTGATTAAAAACTACCTAAAACGCACTTTAGAATCTTTAATTCTTAAAGCCTTTTTTTTATGGTAGTTAATTTTTTTTTTTTTACTGTGTGTTTATATATATATATATATATAATATATAATGTTTGGGAAAATATAACGGAATGGTTTGGAAATGATGGTGTGTGTCCGTGTGTGGGCTTTATGGGGACGGTGGCTTTGAACTGAAAAAATGTCGAAAAGCGGGAAGTGAGGCTTTTTGCCACGGGTAACGGATTCAAGGGTGTTTTGGTAACTTGATTTTTTTTCCCTTTGAGATAAAAAATAGAATGGTAATTTTTTTTTTTTTTTTTTGAGAAGAAGTACTAGAAACTTTATTTATCACTTAGAAGAACATCTTCAATCATATTTAGCTAGACTGTGAGCTGCAAAATTGCCTAATCTGCGGCTATATAAAAAACAAATATGCATAGAAGCCTCTAAAGATGGTTTCACTGAATCAATAAGATGACCAAAGGAAGGCAAAAAACTTTCATTACTCTTCAAAGCATTTATAACCATTACAGGATCTCCTTCTAGATAGAATGGTAACTTGATGTTAAGAGTGTTTGAACCAGCTCGTATAATTTTTTTTTTTTTTTTAAATCTGCTTATTTTAGTATAAGAGCCGACTTTTTCTGTTTTACAAACTTACTTTTCAAGATACCAATTTTACACTATATTTTATTAAAATATCGATTTTTTTAATTATTTATCTATCTTTACACGCAACAATTATCATCTACTCTCTTCTTTTATCCTCGCAAAACATAAAAAGAAAATACAAATATTAAATGCAAAATGAATAGTGACAATGTCAAAGCCTACTTTTTCTATTTTACAGACTTACTTTTCAAGACACTGATTTTACACTATATTTATTAAAATGTTGATTTTTTATATTTTTTTTTAATTGTTGATCTATTTCACACACAACAATTATCATCCACTCTTTTCCTTTATTCTCGCAAAACATAAAAAAACAATACAAAAACTAAATGCAAAATGAATAGTGACCGTGTAAAAGCCTACTTTTTCTATTTTACAAACTCACTTTTTAAGACACTCTTGACTCTACCTTAGATTATCTATTACATTACATTTTATTAAAATAGTAATTTTTCATTTTTTTATTATTTATTTTTCTTCACACACAACAATTGTTATCCACTCTATTCATTTATCCTCATGATACCTAAGAGCCTACATTTTATATTTTACAAACTTACTATCTTAGATTATCTATTTTACGCAAAATTTTATTAAAAGAGCAATTTTTCTTTATATTTTTAATTGTTTCTCTTTTTTCGCACACAACAAATATTATCCACTCTATTCCTTTATCCTCACAATTCGTAAAGAGATAATAAAAAACTAAATGTAAAATGAATAGTGATAATGCAAGAGCCTACTTTAGCATAAGAGCCCACAACAATTATCATCCACTTTATTCTTTTATCCTCATGATATGTAAAGGGATAGTAAAAAAACTAAACGCAAAATGAATAGTGATAATGTAAGAGCCTACTTTAGCATAAGAGCCTATATTATATATTTTACAGACTCATTGTTCAAGACACCACACCTCAAATTATCTATTTTACACAACATTTTATTAAAATATCATTTTTTAAATTTTTTTAATTGTTTGTCTTTCTTCACTCACAACTACCACCTATTCTTTTCTTTTATCCTCACGATATGTAAAGAGATAATAAAAAATTAAATGCAAAATGAATAGTGACAATATAAGAACCTACTTAAGCATAAGAGCCTACTTTTTCTATTTTATGACTCACTTTTCAAGATATTCTATGTCAGATTATCTATTTTATACTACATTTTATTAAAATATCAATTTTCTTGAATTTTTTTTAATAGTTTCTTTTTCTTTACACACAATAATCATCATTTACTTTGTTCCTTTATTTTCGGGATACATAAAAAAAGAATAAAAATCTAAGAGGAAAATGAATAATAACAGTGTAAATTTATATAGTTATTATAACAATTTTACACATTTTTAGCTTGATTGATATGAGTGATTTTAGGGCTTAAATGTGTAAATTAATACCTTTTTATATTTTTCATTGACTAATATGAGTGATTTTAGGGATTAAATGTGTAAAATTGCATTGATGCCTTTTAAATGTGCGATGGTCACTTCACAAGTATAAGTACTTGTGGAGTGTGAAGGGCAAGAGCCATGGTTCAAGTCTCTAGGAGGAAGTTTCACATACATATACACTTAGATTAGGTTAGAGTAGAATTTCTATCTTATATATTAAAAAAAATTAAAATATTAAAAAAAAATTAAAAAAAAAAAAACTTTAGCCTACTTTATTCATTTATCCTCACAATACGTAAAGGGATAGTAAAAAGAGTCCGGATTTGGTAAGGATGGGGTGTAAAATCTATATTTTACACTATCCAATAAGAGATTGACATATTAACATTTTACTTAAAATTTAATACATCCTACCACACCTAATAACATCAAAATAAACTCCCAATTTGGTTGGATTTATATATGGGTATTAGAATTGATTGGGTGTGGTTGTGCTTATTCTTAAATATGCGATAAGATGATGTGGCATGTTGATATTAGAAGGATAAAACATTGGTTTTATACCACATCCTTACATAATTTAATCTCTGGTAAAAAACTAAACGCGAAATGAATAGTGATAATGTAAGAGCCTACTTTAGCATAAAAGCCTACATTATATATTTTACAAACTCTCTTTCCAAGACACCATATCTCAAATTATTTATTTTACACAATATTTTATTAAAATATCATGTTCTTAATTTTTTTTTAATTGTTTCTCTTTCTTCATACACAACAACTATCATCTACTCTTTTTCTTTATCCTCACAATATGTAAAGAGATAATAAAAAAACTAAATGCAAAATGAATAATGACAGAATAAGAACCTACTTAAGCATAAGAGCCTATTTTTTCTATTTAATGCTCACTTTTCAAGACGCTCTACGTCAGATTATATATTTTATACTACATTTTATTAAAATATCAATTTTCTTGAATTTTTTAATAGTTTCTCTTTCTTCACACATAATGATCATTATCTACTCTCTTCCTTTATCTTCGAAATACATAAAGAAAGAATAAAAAACTAAAAGGAAAATTAATAGTAACAGTGTAAATTTATATAGTTATTATAGCAATTTTACACATCTTTAGCATGACTGATGCGAGTGATTTTAGGGTTTAAATGTGTAAATTGATACCTTTTATATTCTTCATTGACTAATATGAGTGATTTTAGGGATTAAATGTGTAAATTTTGCATTGATACCTTTTAAATGTGCGATGGTCACTTCACAAGTATAAGTATTTATGGAGTGTAAAGGGCAAGGGTCAAGGTTCAAGTCTCTAGGATGGAGCTTTACACACATATATTTTAAAGTAAAATTTTTATCTTGTATAAAAAAAATTAAAAAATTAAAAAATAAAATAAAATAAAAAACTTAAGGATAACAAATTCAAGTGTGTTTTGGTAACTTGATGTTAAGAGCATTCAAATCAACTCGTGTAAAAATTTCTATTTATTTTATCATAAAAGTCTACTGTCTTTTTTATAGACTCATTTTTCAAGATACTGCATATCAAATTATCTATTTTATGCTACATGTATTAAAATAACAAAAAATCTTGATTTTTTTAATTGTTTCTTTCTTCACATACAACAACCAGCATCCACTCTCATCTACTAAAAAAATAAATGCAAAATTAATAGTATGCAATGTAAATTTATAGTTACTGTAGTAATCATGTATTTTTACACAACTGTACATAAACTGATGTAGGTGAATTTTGAGCTTGATTGGCTAAAATGTTATACTTTTTCTATTATGCAAGCACTAGTGCGGTATGTTTGGTGCTTTGACTTATGAGTTATAAGAATGGTATTCGAGTGGTAATTCATGTTCGTGACATGTTGAGATAAATGTATTTAACTACATGAGTCAACTAAATAGTACATGTTTAACAATCGTGTCAAAACTACTAAGTCCTAACTCCTAACACAATCTACTTTTTAAGTAGGTTGATATGATACGTCTTCTGTGTCAAAACAAACGGTAAGGTTGACATAAACATGAATCACTTCAATCCGTAAGCAAATGGGTTGTCTTTGGTTAACAAAGACACTACTTTTTTCAATGAAGTTCGATCCAAAATTTAGAAATATATTCAATCTATGAAAGAAAAACATATATAAAATAATAAATAAGAGTTTTTCCCCCTCTGTAGTAAAAAGGCTAACTATTCAAGTAAATGTAGATTATGAAAATATTAGTGGGTTTTAGAGAACCATTAGTGGCCGGATTTCTCCTCTCTCTTTTTTCCCCTAAAATATTAAGTATCTGTCTTCGTGATAATCTCTTGTTCTCTCATTTTTCTTCATTTATGTTTGCTTGTCTGTTTAAATGTTAAATGTGAACGTTTACAAATAAAACAACAATTGTTTTTATTGCCTGGCAAATTGCTTCAACCCTCTTTAATATTACAATACAAAATTCTTTATCTAGAATATTTATTTTAAATTACACTTCAAAATTAATTTTTTGAAACCAATTACACTTCAAATTTTGAATTGCTATTAACTATCAGCAAATGAACAAATTTACATGGTTTCTCAAGTGAAAATTTTTGAATAGTGGGTCGAACTTCAAGGTACAAGATCTTCTTCATTTCACTAGAAATGGAGAATCTATTTTATGGCTAGAATATTTCTTTTTTCCTTGGATTTAATAGTATATAGAGTTCCTTATCATTTAAATTAACTTGATAGTTTGTACAACTTTAGATTTGTAATATTTAATCAATTAGTATGAGTCATGTGATAAATCTATTTTAAATATGGAGAGGATTTATTTACTAAACTTCAATTGTCCAAGGGCAAGGGTAGGAGTAAAAATTGCTAAATTATAATCTATATTTTCCAAATTTTTGAAAGAACATCATTTTAGTTTAAGAAATATTTTTAGAAACTTTTGATGGCAAAAATGGGGTAATTAAAAATTATAAACGGAAAAATTAACGGATGCTCTAAGTGCATTGGTTTAAAAAATATTTTTAAAAACTTTTTATGATAATTTTTTTTAATTTTTACACATTTTATATTTTTCATAAAAAGTTAGTAGAAAAAAATTGTCCTAAAGACACCCGTTAACTGAGCCCCGATATAAATTACAAAGATAAACGGACCCTTTTGAAAAAGACTTAAAAAAGAAAAAGGGGTCACATGGGATGTTGCTAACATGGACCATGCCATTATGTATAGACTTCATTTATGTGAGAGACCCTACACCAAAATCATGTTGTACTTTGCTCCTTTAATATCAGGATTTTGCTTTTGTGTTGGTCGTGCTATTATCAGGATCAGTGCCTTCAAAATTAATTAGAGTTATGGTCCACGCGCATGGGTCTTCTTCACCAAAGTTGTGGCTACTTTACGTTTCGGTGAATCTAACATGAAAGCATTCATGCTTTTGTTGATGCCTCAACTTTTTCACATGTGGCATGCATATGAAAAAGCTAATGCTAAGTTTGTCTATCTAATTTAATTAATTATCTAGCTCTCTTTTTTTAATGGCAAAAGAAAATTTTTCTAAAAGCATGTGTAATAATTTCCTTGAAAAAACAATGCGGTTTCTGAAAAGTAACTTCTTGTTGAATGTAGAGACCATTCCAACAATATTGGATAATAGATTATTTTTCTATAAAAAAAAGAAAAGAATAATGAGATATATCCGTTGTTTTGAAACCTAAACCGGAACAAGCGGCCTGATCGGATTAATCGGAAACCAGTCCATAAACTAGTTATATTTGTCACAAACTTGAACTTGCTTTCAATACAGGCGAATAAACATGTCTAAAGTCCAAACTAGTGGGCCACACATTTTTTTTAGTAAGGAATGAGAAATTAATATATATATATATATATACACAATTTAAGTATGAAATTCATTAAAAATTATTAAATTATTAAATGACACATCACAATATGACCTCAGTTGAACACTTGAACTTCGATCTTATTTCAAAAATTTTGAACTTCTCAAAAAAATTTAGGGAAAAAAATTAGAGTGTGGAAGTAGTTTGTTATTTAACAATTTGTGTGTAACAATAATCTTCATATGTAGTTTGTTATTTAACAATTTGTGTGTAACAATAATCTTCATATTTTTCATGGTACCGAACAATTTTATTTTATTTTTATCTTTGAAAATGCTTTTCATGCTAAGAGTTGCAGTTTTATGAGATTGAATTTATAGATTATTGGGACACTAGACTATTAAAGCACGCAAAGCCCAATGAGGGTCCTCTAACCAAATATATGGGCACTACTTTTATTGATTAATTTCCAACCTATAACCATGTAGTAATTTAGCTCATCAATTATTTTTTGGTTTCCTTGACATATATTGAAATTGGGTATCACATTTTCCAATTTAAGCATTTTCATTGAAGGCTGCACACACATGTGCACTATGTCCCCTCATGATGCTTGAACATCGTCGCTTTTATGATCCAAATATCCTGGCCAAATGCATACAATGGATAGTTCGGCAGTAATGGAATCATCCCAAATTACCAATCTCAAAAAAGACAATTGCTAGTTTAGATGGTGAAATTTACAAGGCCATGGAGTCTCCACATCATGCGTTAGAACCAAGGTTAGTATTCACTTAAAAAAAATTGTATAATTGAAAATGAAAAACATGTACAAGTGGTACAACCCCACCACAGACTGTTCAAATATCAAAAAGAAAATGAAAGAACACCTATTGCATAAGAAGTAGTGAACAAGGCTTGCATGAGGTTTATATGCTATTCAATGGAATGAATATTATATATCTCATGTATTCTTGGTTTGATCGTCATAATAATAACATATATATGAGTTAAGCTTGAAAACTACCTTAGCTAAATCTTAATTTGTATATGACAATCAACATATATGGCATTAACAAATTAAAAAAATTCTATGGAAAGTTGGAAACATTCATCGAAGTATTGTTTATTACTTTAATTAGTGGCATTAATAGATGTAAGTCCGTGTTAGATTTGTGTTAACACTTGAATTAAAGAGAAAGAATCTCCTTCTATTAAATTCTCCAATTCCGGCCCTCTCATTTTTAAGTAAATGTGCGATACAAGACATTTATTTGATTTAGTCGAAACTTTACCCTCAAGCTCTCGTGAACAATATCTTTACACCAAAGACACTCTATAAAGCATAATTGCGCTGAAAATAGATTGGCACAACAACGCCAGCCGCAAAGTTAATACAAAATTGAAGGCATTGGCATCATGAATTTGAATGCATTTTGCTATTAATCGTTTATTTGTTGAAAGTACCATAGAAATAAAGGTGAAAAAGTTCTTTCGACGTACAACACACCAAAATAAGCTCAAAAACTAGGTTTTTCTTTTTTTGGGGGGTGCTTGTCAAATGCACTAGAGAGCTAGCTAGCTGTTCTAGCATCCCATTGTGCTAGGGCATGATACCAGTTACCAAACTGATCAGAGAACACAATGATTAGTGGGTTTGGCAAATAGATTTTGGATATTGATAGGCAAAACTTCATCAATGTATATCTTGTAAGTTCATTCCAACTCAGCATGCCACTGAAATGGGTGAATTTCTGGGTGGAGATAATTGGGTTATAGACAAAAACATCATAGTCACTACTCACTAGTCAATATGCCTTGTCCACTTCGTGAAGATTAGCACTCTTTTTATATGGCACCCAAGCAAACACAATTATTCATCCACATTGGAGGGTATATAATCTTTTCAGATTTGATGTCTCTCATATATCAGTAATATCACTTTTAGACTTTTACCATAACAACAACCATGCATTGATAAACTTTGAAATGAGATTATATTCGTGTTGTTACCATTCTGCAGGTATGTCAAATCATCAGGTTCGTTAAAAAACGAAGACTATAAACACTAGGGAACAGCTTTATTGTAGTTTGTTGTTACATTAAAATAATGGGTCAACTAAGGCCCCATAGCCATAGGCTGTATTTGTTCATCATGGCACATCAAAGATGATATATATATATATATATATATCTATATATATATATATATATAGATATATGTTACGATTATAGTTATGATGATAGGGCAAAAATTGGGTCCCCTTTGAGCTAAAACAGTTAGGTTTATGATAAGTGTTTATTTTTAACACGTGTTATGATCTTAAATTAGATTTTTTTTTATCCTAAATTATATTTCGTTTTCCACTTTATCTCCTAAATTATCAAAATGCACAATTATCCTCCAAGTAAGAAAAGAGCAATGTGCGTTTATTTGGAAAAGTTTATTTTTGTTGATTTATTGAACTTGAAAAATAAACTAGATAGAAAGGTTGTTCTTATTTATTTTTTTATTTTTTAATTTAAAAGAGTGTGTACAAGCTAAATAACCTATAATTGTTCTTATTGAAAAAAATTAAAAGAGCGTGCACTAGCTAAATAACCTTTAAAAAAACAACTTAATTTCATCTTACCACTCATCCAAACAAAGTCTAATAATAACTACTTATTGAGATGGATGTCATGTACTTTAAAATAATGGGTCATTTCTATTGTACACATTTTTTTCTAATGCAACATAACACCTTCTCTCTCTCTCTCTCTCTCTCTCTCTCTCTCTCTCTCTCTCTCTCTCTCTCTCTCTCTCTATATAACATACCACCTTATTATTAACTGTTCACTTATTTATTATTATTATAATATTATTACATTAGGCAGTATTATATGTAAACAATTAAGATCATGTAGGTATAGTAATTAATATATGTCAAGAGTCTTGTAACTCAAAGACAACACTCACAGGGGCGGAGCTATGTTGAAGGGTGGGGGGGCCATGGCCCCCCCAAAATTTTGAAATTTAAAAAAAAAAATATATATATATATATAAAATTATTTTAATGTTTTCAAAATTTAGTTTATAAAATAAGATTTGGTCCCCCCAAATATTTGAATTAGTCCAATGATGCTCTTAAAAAAAATAATTGGTCTAATAGTAATAAAGATATAACTTTATTTTTTGCAATTTTATTTTTTATTGTAAAATGTGCTTTTATATCTGTTAAATATTTGATAAAGTTTGACATCAAACATATTCAAATCTATCTTTTTTAACCCATTATGTGGTGATTAACAAGTTATTAACTCATTAAAAAAAATCTTGTTATTAAAACTATACATGAAATGTGTCTTTCGTTGCCATATAATAGGTTAGAGCAAGATACCTTCAAATATGTTTGGAGACTAATTTATTCCTCCAAGTTTTGGATGATTCATATTTTTGAAAATTTCATTAGTTTAATTAAAAGATTTTTTATTTACTTTAGTATAAAATTTGATAATTTGTATTTAAAATGAAATTTTCTAAGAATTTCACTATGAAAATGGAAAAAATGAATTTTATTTTATGAAAGATCACTATCAAACATAATTTTGATTGAAAATACTAAGCTCTATTTTTTTTGCTAGGTGTGTATATATATATATAACTTATCAAATAAAAAAGTGTGTATATATAATAAAAAAAATGCGCGCGCGTGTGTATATATATATATATATAAGTATGTAAGGGTTGTCTTGATAAATATATTAGTGCCGCAACTTGGCCCCCCCAAACAAAAATTCTTAGCTCCGCCCCTGAACACTCAAATATCTTCACTTGGAAAACATGGGTTTGAATCATTCTTTTTCCCTTATTATAAGCCAACAAAATAAAAAGATGGTGCATATAAAAAAAGTGTCGTAGAAGTCTCCTTAAAGTAATATACATAAAAGTGTCTTGATAAATATATTAGTGCCTCAACTTAGCCCCCCAAACAAAAATTCTTGACTCCACCCCTGAACACTCAAATATCTTCACTTGGAAAACATGGGTTTGAATCATTCTTTTTCCCTTATTATAAGCCAACAAAATAAAAGGATGGTGCATATAAAAAAAGTGTCGCAGAAGTCTCCTTAAAGTAATATACATAACAAGCTTTTTTATTTTCTTTTGGGAGAAGGTGAAAAATACAAATTTAATTTTCCCACTTACTATTAAGGATGTAGGGTGTAGTTACATTTTTATTTTTTATTTTTTTGGGTATTATATAGATAATATAAAGATAACTATTCAAAGTACAAATTGAATTAGCCTAAGGGTTGTACACCTGGACTTCCCGTAATTACACAAGGTCCATAAAATAAAATAAAATAAAAATAAAAATAAAAAAGCTTGGCTATTTCAAGTTCTTAAAAAGGTTAGTCTTAAGCAAGCATATTTAATTGTTAGCTTCTCAGTATATGTGCTATATTAACACCTGCAATGGTCGAAAAAGGATGCCACTTTTTTTTGGATGAAGAAAGAATGATTCATTTGGATGAAGATATATATTTGACTTTAGCCTACATCAAAAATTAATTAATATCTTGGTCTGATGATAAAAAGCTATCCTTAAAAGTGGACGTCGTAGGTTGAAACTTTCTAAATTAAAAAAAATAAATCAAGAGGGGAAGTAATATGAGTATGGGAAATGTTAAACAATACCCTTAAGGCATTGGTTTATGAGCTATTTTCAGAAACATTTTATTAGAAGAATGATAAAATAATAAATGTTATTGACAGCTTTTTATATTTTTCATGAAAGTGATATCAAAATTTTCTTATTATGATTTATTAACAATTGCCTGAGGGATATCTATTAATATGATCCTATGAGTATTAATAGTATTATGGTAACCTAAGTCCCAGGCTAAAGTCAAATCATCTCTAACAACCTCTAACTCAGCGAAGTAAAGCCTACTTAACAATATTGATGCTAGTTGGTAACCATAAGAGGTAAATAATACCAGATCACGACTTTAGCCATATTGAAAATGGAGATGTCAATGACAACTATGGTTTAAACAAATGGATAAAACTGGCCAATTCAATCGAGAATCGGACCCTAAACTGTTCGGTAAATACTAGCTAAAACCAATATAAATTTGTACTTCAACTAGTAAAAACAGGGAATCAGACCCCTTTTCGATTATTTGACCACTCCCGCTTTTAAAACCATGATGACAACAATAGAATTATGGAAACTTATAAAATAAATTGGAAGTACAATAAATGCGTATGAAGTACAATAAATATTATTCCCTCTTCTCACATGAATAGTAAATCCTATCATGAATAATTTGGGAGTACATGCAATAAATGTGTACTCCCTTAACTCCTCTCACATGAAAAGTATATCCCATAGAGTAATTCTTAGGTACTCTTGAAGTACAAAGAATGGTGCTCTCTCTTCTCACATTCATGGTGGAGTCTACTCATTAAATTCATGGTGGGATCCACTATGAATGTGAGAGGAGGGAGCACAATTTCTCCGTGCTCTGAGAGCACTTAAAAATTTTTCTATCCCATCATGAATTTAATTAGTGAAACCCATTATTATGTAAGAAGAGGAAGTATGCACTTAATGTATTCTTGAAACGTTCTACAATTAACCTAAAATCAAGAAGTTTTGGTTATACAATAATTTCAATAAGAAGAGAGACGTAGACGTAGTTTAAAAATGGGTGATAGCAATAGCAATGGTTGTATCGGCCTATCAGGTGATGGATAGTTTAGAGTTGATCGCAGTGGCAAGACATGGATTAGGGAAGTAGTTTAAAAATGGGTGACGGCAATAGCAATGGTTGTGTCAGCCTGTCAAGTGATGGATAGTTTAGAGTTGAAAACAATGGCAAGACATGAATTAGGGAGGTAGCGGATAAAGAGAGACAACATTGCCCCACTTGTTAATTATTTTCCTTCTTTTCTCTTACAACAAATGAGAGGAAGATAATTTTTGAATTTATATTATCTTCACGAGAGAAACCCGATAATAGTATTGAATTACAAGATTCTTAACTCTTTAAAACCTATTGTTTCTTAATTTTTTTTTCCTCAAAAAAATTTTTGCAACTTGATTTCTAAACATGAATAGAACCAACTATGTTTAAGTCAAATCAATTGCAACCTTCACAATTAACAATTTAACATTTTGGAAATATTTACAATTACAAATTTAACATAAAAAGAAAGGGAAAAAAATCAGTAGGACCAAAAATGCAAGTGAAACCCTAAAAATTGTATGATCAATGAACTCTTGGAGAGAAGCCAATAAGAAATTGATAGTTCTTTAACCATTAAAGTTGACTGTCCTCCATAATCACTGTCCTAAATCCTATTTATTCTCCTCATTAATTTTAGGTACATCTCCATTAATCCATTGGTATCCTTAATCTTCTTTTTAGTTTTTTTTTTTTTTTTTTGGCAAATAAACCGAGCATATTATTAAAACAAAACAGAAACAGCATCCTTCCTGCAAGCATCCAAAACTGCAACAGGAAGAATATGCGAATTACAACAAACAGTTGACCTATGTACAACTACAAATTTAACTAATCAATGATCAGTAGTAACCTACAGTGTTAAGCTCTCTCCTAACCCAGTTAAAATTACAATTAACAAAACACTTAGCTAGGCAACAATATTCTTTTAGTTAATGCATAACTAAGGTACATAAGTTAACCATCATTTAAAAAATAAATAAAATATGAAACAAAAAACTGCAACATGAATAAAATATAGGGAAAATTACTTGATCTTGCCCAGATTATTAAGCAACCTGAAGCATGCGTCCTATACATGCATGTTGAATCTTCCAAATTAAAAAGATTATATAAAACAATAGGGTCTCAAATTTTTTAATAAAATTAGTTCAACAGTACATATCCTATCATCAAGGTTGAACACTTAGAAAAAGAATTAAAAATTCTTGAGTCATTTTTCTTTCCCATTACTCCATTGATACAGTATCTTGCAAATATTTCCGCAATCTCAGATTTTAATTTTCATTCTTTCTGTTCTAAAAGAATCCGACTATCACTTTGACCAAAATAGCCAAGAAAAACCTATGATTATGACCTTGGTTGAAGCATAATCATTAGGTTTGCAAAAAACTGAACAAGAAATTAAAAAGATAACACAAATCATAAATATTCTGATTTAAGAATACCTAAGATTCAGTCAACTCTTCTTTGTGAGTAACATCTCTCAATGCTTTATAGTCAAATAAAGAATTACTATCACCAAGGATTGCTTAATAGTTAATAGAAATGGATCTAGGCCAGAAAGTTTAATAATTCTTAAGTAGGTAAAAAGAAAAAGTTAACTAATATTTGGGTTTAATTATCCAAGATAGCATGAAAAATTCCATTTTTTCCTTGGAACTTGGACATTAATTTATCAATTTTTTGACACATAATTAGATGCTAGGTTTAGATTACAATTTCTAGGTTTAGATTACAACTGCCCAACAGAAAGCTAGGAACATTGCTCAACGTATGCTCGTGATTTTAGTTTAGATTTGGTCAAATTAGATGTGCCCGTCGCGTTGTGGACTACAAAATACAGTTATAATATTTCATTTAACAAATAAAAAAATATACAATTATTATAATATTACCATTTCCGTAACACTAAAATTTGAGGTGGAAATGGAACCTCTATTCCATCAAGACCTTTGTCGGATCATAACCCATGTGTATTGGGTATCCCTTTTTAATTTCAATCTTAGATGTTTTGATATTATATTAAATTGAAAATATAATTAAAAATAATTCAATGATTTCCCACGTACACACTACACATAAATGTATATTATCCTATATTTTGGATTATGCAACTTTACCTCCTGTTGATAAGGTTTGCAATTAGTGGAGCAGTTTACATATACATTTGGATTGGGGGTTTTTTTTTTTTTTCAATTAAATACAAAATTTTAAAGTCTTATTTTCCCTAAATAAATCTATATATTTGTCAACTCTTAATAAATAAAGAGTAATGCTAACACAAACTAATTTACAACATTTTTACAAACTGCTGATGTGGCAAATTCTTATTAGTTCTAATATGGATCCACCACAAACATTACATTTATGTTTATCAATAGTTATTTGAAAAATACTAAAACCACATCAGTAGTTTATAAAAATATTGTAAATTAATTTGTGTCTGTAGTATTACTCATAAATAAACCCAAAAAAAACAAAAACAAAAAACAACAAAAAATTTAATCCAATTACCCAAAATAAAGCGCTTGAGCATCTTTTTAAAACTAATAGTTGTGAGTTGTGACAGCTATGGTTCACTGGTTCCCTTGTTTGCAGTTCTGGATTCAGCAGATAGGATGTTATTGTAGTAATACTTAGATAAGAAAGTCACTCTAGTCGTCCCTTTCTACTTTTTATTTCATTTAAAAAATAAAAATAAAAATCTAATAGTCGTGACATTTGAAATTCATTTTTACCAAATCTAATAGTTGTGAGTCCTGTGACAGGCTGATAGCTATGGTTTACCAATTCCCAGCTTGTAGGACCAAATTCAGCGAGTAAACTGCTATTATGGTAACACCTAAATAGGAAAGCTACTCTTATTGCCCCTCCTAAATTTTTTTGTTCATTAAAAAATAAAAATAAAAAATCTAATAGTTGTGACATTTTGAAATCCATTTTTGCAGAATCCAAGAGCTTCCTTTTAACTAAAAAATTTTTCTGCCTCTTTTTGTGAGCCTCAGGTGGTATTTGGTAGGCAAGGCAAGACCTCATCATCTTACGGTAGAAGCACGCTAGAACAGTAGCAGCCACATAAAATGGGCTCATAATGCTAGTAGAAGATAAAATAGATAAGCTTCTTCTTTTTCATAAAGGAGAGGACCCAAAGGCCCCTTTTGCAATAGAGTCTTCATCAAAAAAGGTGTTCTCTCTTTTAATTATCACCCATGTTCAATGAAATTGGACTAGATGTGGGCACCTGTACCAAACAAATGATTCAGATTTTGTTCCACAAACCTTCGACTCTTGTAGACTACCAAACATCTTTTAAAGCCAAGAAAAAGACCAGTGAGAGAGAGAGAGAGATCATAAATCAAAATGTCCTACCCAATACTAGGCCAATTAGCTTTTTGAGCTGTCCAATTGTGAAAGTTTTGGGCTTATTGAAACACTTTTTTAAAAATAAATAAAAAGTGTCAATTCTTTAAGCTACTTATAGTTATTGATTTAAGTAGGGTTGATTGTATAATTAGTAAATTTCAATAATGTTATACAAAGGATTTTGAATAAAATACGAACTTCCTTTTTTGAGCTGATGGATCTAACTTGTAGCTTGGTGGCCAAAAAGGCAAAAAAATATCCGAAATTGGTTTAGATTGCATGTATGTATTTGTGATTAGTTGGGGTACTTGAAGAGTCTTAATCACCTTGTTGACAAAAAAAAAACACAAATAAAGTTTGAGGCAAAAAAAGTCCATATTATTATTCTTGTTCATTTTTCCCTTCTTTTCTAAATTTTGCACTAGACACCTCCTGTCGAAATAATAGTAACAACAACAGCTAATCGTTAACCCATGCATTTAAGTTTTAACATAATATGATTTTTATCATTCTTTTTTTTTTTTTTTTCTTTTGAAATTTAAAATTTGAAAATTATGATGATTGTTATTAATAGACATTTATTATGATTAAGTTGTATATGGAACTATATATTCTAGAATTATGCATTTATTATGATTGTATCTTTTCTTTTTTTTTGGAGAAACTATTATGATTGTATCTATATATGAAATTATATAACCTATTATTTAAAGAAAATATAATGTACCGAGATTGTAATAGAGGATTTAAATATACAATATAATTTATATTCAATTAAAAAATATATAATATAATAACAATGTGTAAAATTGTAACACCTCAAAAACTTATATAGTAGTGGCACAGTACAATGAGTTCAACCAAAATTCAAATAATTTCATTGTGTATGTGTTCCCAATTTTTTTTTTTTTTTTTTTTTTTTTTTTGGCTTGATGGTCCTAGCATGATTACTAGGTAGGTCTTGTCCCCTTCATAGGATAGCAAGTCCCCATTGAAGAAAGGTATGTGGGTCTACAAAATGTATCACTTGGGTTGGTTTAATTCATTGAAAAGACTCCTTTATGTTATGATGATAGAATTGTATTTTCTTTGTTGCCAACATTGGTGACCAAGAAGCTGTATCAAAGTTGAAAAATATTGTAAGGGACCCCATGCATAAATTGAAGAAGAAGAAAAAAAAAACTTGGCTCCTTTGAATGCTTCTCAAATTGAAAGAAAAGTTTCTTCGTCTGTGGAGTCCAAAGTCCAAAGTTTGGACTCCAAGCCCATGAAAAGATTTGAGTATCTGTTATTAGATGAGGAGAGGCTGAGTTTGATATCAATGGATTTGATCCACTATTAGTTTTGGGCCATACCACAGTCACTGTCAGACCTGACCTCATCATGTTAAGCTGACTATCATGCTGGGCTTTGTCACCTCATACAATAGGCTTAAAAACCTGGAGCTGGGTATATGATATCAGTCTGAAGCAAAGCTCATGGACACTTTTTTTTTTCACAATCTTTCACAATTTGTTAAGGTATTTTTTTTTTCCTTTCCTTTTTGTTTAATCTCTATCTCATTAATGTTGAAATCACCTCATTAGTGATGACAAATTATTTCCAACTCACCTCAAAACCAACCTGTCTCACTCATGTCCTACACAAGTTTTTCAAACATCAAGGATCAACAGAGACTCTCATGATCTGACCTTACCTTGCTCGTGATCATTCTTAAAATTTTTTCTTTACTTAGATAATAAGTTTTGATTGGAGTAATTATCATTTGTATGTGAATCTATAATTGACATTAGTTTTATCATGTATTAAACACAACAAGCTATATAACAAGAATAAAAAATAAAAATTGTGAAGCCATGAGGGTATGGGTGCATTGATGAAGCAGCATCATGTTCATGACTCATGACTCATGAGAAGGGTTGAAATAAAGTTCTTCAATGCATAAGAGTTAGGAAGGATAAAGGTGTGGTTATCTATGATGACAGATATCATGTGCTGATGATAAAGTCTAGCTATCTTTGGGAAAACTTTTCCTTATTAATCTCAAAAGATTTTTCTTTTTTTACCGGAAGCTCATTGGAATTAATTAGGGATAGCAAAAATTCTTCTTCTCATTTGACTAACCACATCCAACTCTTTCTTGGGATGAGGTTTTGCTCACCTTATCCCACCTTGAATGTATGTGTGTCTATATATATATATATATATATATAGACACACACTATTACTATCTCTTAACATGTCAACTTTTCATTCTCTTAGCACTTTCATAACTGTCGTCTCTCCCTTTTTATTTCATCTCTATCTCATTATGTTGTAATCACCTCATTACGGATAACAAAATACTTTCAAGTCACCTTAAAACCGACCTGTCCTACTCATGTCCCGCATGAGTTTTCCACACCCCAAGAAGAGACTGAAGCACTCATGATCTGACCCTATTCTATTTGTTATCATCCTTAAATTTTTCTTTTTCTTTTCCTTTCTTGAGCGTGTTTAAGGATTTTGTTTAGCAAGATATGTGCTTAACAAAGTATAGGATCAATGAAAAGAATGCTTTTTTTTTTTTTTTCTTTTTTCTTTTTTTGTAGTACAAATGAAAATAAATTTTAACTTAACTGTTTGGTTATTGATTTCATTTAGTATTCTCTCTCATCAAAACTTGTTTGGAATATTTTTGGGGTTTTTTTCCCTCCCCATCCTAAACATACAACAGGCATGCTAACAAAATACAACTCATCTCTACTCACAACGACTACACTCAACTGCAAATTCACACCAAAATCAACCAAAGCCATATTGTCATGACTTGACCACCACCCACCCAACCAAACCATCAGACCCAATAGCTGAAGTCAAATTGACTTGTGAATCGAGCACCGAGGATGAAAAAACTAGATATAACACAGAGAGAGAGAGAGAGAGAGAGAGAGAGCAAAAAACAACTTGCCAAACGTAGATAATGATAGTTCTCGTGACTTCACATTGTAGGTTGCACTCTCACAGTGATCTTGGTAGCAATTGTAAGAGAGAGAAAAAATGAGTGAAAAACCGAAAAATTATTACTATTTCTGTGCATAGAGATTAACATTTTACCCAAAAAACATCCAACCAAACGACCAAGTAATTTGTGTACTACAAGCCGTTTAGGATTGACAACCTTAATACAACCACGCTTCAAAGTCTGCAAAGAATACCCATTTTGGCTTGAAAATTCAGGTTCCAAATTCCAACACCCCGCCCAATTTCCAGCCACATAGCTTCTCTCTCTCTCTCTCTCTCTCTCTGAAACATGCAATCATCAACTCTTCACCTCTGCAAAACTCTAACCAGCACAAACCATCACCACCAGGTGGGGTTCCATCACAGCCTTTCAACCCCACAAACCCTTTTCACCTCCAATCTCCCAAACCCAAGAAGCCCCAGAAGCCTCATAATTACTCAGACTCACAAACCCCATCACCATAACAACAACAATACCACTTCTAAAGCTGTGAAGGGCAAGAAGGACAATGTGTGGAGCGTGGACAACGAGCTTGCTCAGAAAGACAAGGAGAGAACCACTAAAAGGAGGCCTAAGGGGAAGAGAATGGTCAGGAGGAAGAGAACTAAGGCTGGTGCTGGTGGTAGAGTCTTGGTCTCTAGTGCTATGCTAGTGGAGGTTGAGACTGTTCTTCAAACTCAGGTAACTATCTTTTTTTTGCTTGAATTTTGGAATTTATGGGTGTGGAATGTTTTTGTTTTGTTGTTAAGGAAAATGGGAAAGTAAGAGATTTGGGGTTTGGGAATTGGGCAGGTACTGTCAAGTTTTTGTTTTGAACAATGAGTTATGGAAAGTTTTGGTTTTGGATGGTTAGATAATGTGGAAATGGAATGAGGGGAATTAAATTTTGGGGATTGAGTTTTTCATTTTTAGTTTTTGAATATTAAGTGCATATGAATGTGCTTGTCAGTGTGCTTGTATTGTATTTGATATTGGATATAATAAAGCGAATTCTAAAAATTGATGTACTTCCTCTGTTTGGTTATTGAGGAAAATATAGTATAGAAGTTAGAAATTCCTGAATTTTGAATATTGAATTGAGAAAGTTGAGTTAAAGAATGTATAGAAGTTAGGAAATCCCAAATTTTGAAAATGGAGGAAAAGAGGAAAGATATTATGAATTGAGTTTGTGATTTATATAGTTTGGATTTTAATAAATTTAAACTGGGATCAAGGATGAGAATATAGTCCTTGATACATGGTAAATTATCTAAAAAAGGTTCCCAAAGCGTCTGAAATTAGTGGATTATTGGCAATTACTAGAAGTTCTAGTGCTTCTTGATTCAAATTCAGCTTGAAGTATGGGACTTAATAATGAGAGATGGTTTCATCTCTACCCTTAATCCTCCCCCACCCCACCCCGATTCCTACCAACCAAAACAAAGGAAAGAAACAGAACTTATTCTTCTTTAAGTATTTGTATTCTTTCAGGAACCTGTAATAAGGCCAATGTGGAATACATTTGCTAGTAGTGTGAGTGGGATATGGAAGGGGGTGGGAGCAGTATTCTCACCAATAACTGCCGAAATGGAGCCAATTGACATTGGAAACAAGAGTGAAAACTTATATGATTGCTATACTCTTTCTCACATTGAGGCAGAGCCATCCTCTTCTGGAGGAACGACATCTCAAATCCATAGGAAGATAAATTGGGTGACTTTGAATCCTTACGGCGAAAAACCAAGGCATATTGGTGGCAGTGATAGAAGCAAAGAAGAGCATGAAGCTGGGCGTGCATCTTCACCCACTAAAGAAATGACTCATGAGATTGTACCAAGTCATGTTTTGCCAAAAGTTGGGTCTTTTGACTTTAAAACAAGTGATGTGATGGATGAAGATGTCATGGGCAGTGAACCTGGTCTTGTTTTCTTCGAGGTATGATCCTCCACTTTCCTCCTAGATGACTAAATGAGTATTCCAGGAGAAAGTGATGATAGTGATTATTTAGCTTCCAGACTTTCAGAAAATTACTACAGCATGAATATATCTAATTATCTTTTTACAGTTATAAGACAATGCCAAAATTGTGAATGATATAATTGGTTGGTTTGCAGGATGGATCATATTCTAGAGGTCCTATTGATATACCAATTGGTGAAGTTGATGATTCCAATTATTACCTTTCTCCAACTTTTAAATTTGAACAAGTAAGTTTAGTATGACACTCACTGATCATTTCAAACATATTTGTAATATAAGTGATGTAACAGGTTGTTTGCTGATTATTCTTCGAATCAGCTACAGATCGATCTTTAGATCTAGGGTGTTGCAGATTCATATCTTATATGTCATTTCATTTAACCAAGAACAGACAGACATACACATATAGTGATACGTGCATATAGACTTGATCATTTGTGTCATTGGGTTATGAACCATGGATTTATAACTCCCTTGAATCACATTTATAGTAAATATTAATATATAATGTTTCCTTTTTTTTTTTTTTTTTTTCTTTTTTTCTTTTTTGCATCAATTATTATGAAGCCACTTTGAAGAAAACATTTGTATTATGTCATGAACTGATTATTTATTTCTTTAGCTATTCTATTGCATATTGATCCATTTGGAAACTGGAGGAATCTGAAAATAGTTAGTAGTTTTTTATTTGTTTAAAAAAATATTTTACTCAGCTCTTGCTTTTTCCTTGTTCAGTGTTTGGTTAAAGGTTGCCACAAAAGACTCAGGATCATCCATACAATAGAATTTAATAATGGTGGTTCAGATATACAGATAATGAGAATTGCTGTTTATGAAGAAGAGTGGGTCAGTCCTGCTAGTCTTCCTGACCAAAGGTATTCTTATGCTTCATTTTGCAGTTTGCAATGCATGTTGTTCTATTATATCTTCTGTCATTTAAGTATTGGAAATTAACAATGTTTACAGCTCTCTCTTCTAATGCTAGTCTGATAATTTTTTTTACATGTTTCATGTTGCTCAATTTATAACACCGAATGTGTAAAAGAAACATCACATGTGCAGGTTTGATAACTCTAATTGAAGATGAACACAAGCCATAAAAACTCATGGTTTCACTTTAAGTATTTTATTTATGCAAACTTTTTGGTGATATATATAGGTTTAACTATATTAAGTATTAACAGATTCCAATCTTCATTATGTACTACTTTACTTGTAGAGCTGGAAGCTTAAACCCTATGGAATCCCTTGATACCTGCTCCATCAACTTAATAGAAATTCTCACAACTAATAGGCTTCTCAGTACCTTCCTAGTAAAATATTCAATCAAATTGAAGTTTGGCCGAGTATTTGTAGATTTCTCTTTTTGAAAACTTTTTTTAATTTCTTATTTTATTAATATTTCATTAGAAGACTTTACATAGTAGGGACTAGGGAGAGAATGTAGCCTGGAAGGTAAATCAACTGGAGCTTGTTCTTTGTAGAAGGTGGTCAAGATATTCAGCTAACTTTGTTTTTAAGGAACTTGACGTTGCATTACTTGTAAAGCATTTTGGTCATTTGGCAATCAATTCGGGACCATATTGTGAAATGTGGATAGTCCAGCTGGAATGCTTCTTCATACTAGCAATGGATTTGAAATAATCTGTTATTTTGTTAGAATTTATGGTGGCAGAGCTTAGAGCTTATGGTTCACTGGAGTATTTTGGTGTTTATCTTAAAAAAATTTCAGGGTTCATTCTCCTGACTTTCACTGAGCACAGACCTCAAATTTTTCATTTCTTGAAACCATTTAATTTGTTTCTTCACACTTTTATTGTAGATGTTTGCATTGTTTTGTTGCGAAATGTCTCCACATACTGCCAACAGTCTTAATTGGGAATTATTCTGAATGGAATAATTCTCAAGAATGACTTGAAAAGTCTTTGCTCATACTTCAATCTAGCTATACATGCATATGCTTCATTCATATGATGCTAGTATTATGTTAATGGAAATGGTAATGCTTCCATCATCATGATATGTTTCGCATTCAGGGACCCTTCATCATTGCCATATGTTTGTCATGAAGCAAGCCCAGGTTAAGCTATTCATTTTGTACAGGTGCTTGGTTTCTAAATTTTGATAGGTTTCAGGGTGTAGAGGTTTGACTTGCAATTATCACACTTGTGCATTGTGATTACATTTTTAACTTCAATTAAATTATAATATAGTTTCTGCATTGTTATAAACAGTGAACCAGACTTTGATTTGAAGCCATTTTCTCAGCGGAAGCGAACCCAGCCATCGGAGCTGACTGGTTCCTGGAAGGTGTTTGAGGTTAGTGCTACTCCAGTATTTGGT
The DNA here is from genome assembly GCA_023621385.1 of Quercus gilva. Classification (NCBI taxonomy): domain Eukaryota; kingdom Viridiplantae; phylum Streptophyta; class Magnoliopsida; order Fagales; family Fagaceae; genus Quercus; species Quercus gilva. The sequence continues at coordinate 29,013,476 of CM042476.1, forward strand.
GAGGAGATGGTGACGGAAGAAAGCAATGGCACCCCATATGTTTACCTTTGCACAGAAACTTTAAAGAAGAGGAGCTTGCCTGAAAATCCAGTCTACTTTGGGGAGGAAGAGATGCTGGACATGCAGGATGCAACTGTCCTTTGGCTTCCGGGTGGCGTCACAGGCTATGTTGATGTAAGCAAGGAAGGCAACCTTTGTATTGGAGTTGGATGGTACTCAGATGAAGGAATAAATCTTGTTATGGAGAGAGATTATGGAGTAGATGGGAAGCTGAAGGAGGTTCGATCGAAAACAGAGGTAAAGAGAAGGTGGTCTGACCCGCTCCCTGTGTAAAGTTTCTCTTGAAAACAATTTTGGTTTGTATTTAATAGTAATTGCTTGTATATTTGTTTATGTCAAGGAAGCTATGACAATGTGAATATTAAGTTGTTCCATACTAATGCTTGGAAGTTTAGCTGGCCAAAAATCTTTTTGAGAATAAGAATAGTAAAGCATTGGGTCCCTTATTTGCCTCTAAAAGATCTCAGGGGAGATTTTTAGGACTAGCTGTCGCAGTTTCTTGGATATCTAAATGATCATAGCTAGCTTCGATCTTGTTAATATAAAAAGCCACATACAAGAACTCAAACCAGTTTGATTGGCTCTGGTTGACATTATGGTTCGATATATTCTGGATACCTGTTTTAACTCAAGAAGATCGTCTGGATCCAATGCCATGGAAGCTCAACATTAGACATGCATGTAGGCTTTATTTTACGCAGAGTAGCAGACTGGTAACAACTAACAAGGCCCATGACAATATTCCTTCTGGGAAGCTATGTGAAAGAAATGGAAAGAAAAATGGTCATACATGATGCAACCAACCGGACTGCGTTGGATTTTGTAGACCGAACAAATAAATAGACTGGAATTACAGCAAGGATCATACTATAATCCATTGCAGATTTTGTCTGACCTGTTAAAAGGAGACATTATTTAACCTCAACTTGCAATTTATGATTTTATCAAAGTAAAGGCCCATCAAAATGTATCTGGCTTCATGCTAGTCAGTGTTAAAAGTAAATGGTAAGATGCTCTGGTGTGGATTTAACATATCTACAGCATTTTACATTACATCTAGAGGTGTTCGTGATACAGTACAGTGCGGTTTTGAGCCATTTTTAATACCGCACTTTGCGGTGCGATTTGGCTAAAATCATAAATATATCGCACTTTATTTTTGCGGTTATATGTGCAGTGTGGTGCAGTTAAGAGTTTAGCCAAAACCATAACCGCACTGCACCTCATTTTTGCGGTCACATATGCAGTACTATGTATAAGATGCGGATTGAAATCAGTATATTTTTCAAATTTTAGGTTTTTCCTACCCAACTCAAAACTAATTTTTCTCTTTTTTTTTTAGGCCAAGTTTTAAATTATTGAGCTAGTTTTTCTTTATTTTGGATTAACTTTTCTAGTCAACACTTGCTAGGACTATCAAACTATTTTTGTTTTTTGAAAACTAGGATTATTAAACTATTAATAATATATTTAATATTAAAATTAAATAAATATATTAATATATAAAGATGGTGCGGTGCAGTTTATGCAGTTTTCTTATTATAAAATCACAAACTGCACTGCACCATGCGGTGTGGTGTGGTGCGATGCACTGTTACTTGCGGTGCGGTGTGGTTATGCCATTTTGCGGACAGTTTTGATGCGGTTTTTGCAATTTGTGCGGTTTATGTAGTTTGGTGAACAACCCTAATTACATCCATCTCTACGTATGGGCAAAAAAGAGGTGAGTAAAAAAACTTATAATATCATAACAATGGTTATGGCAGCCAGCATAGTTTGAGCCTGGCTGAGCATTTCAGTTAAGATACTGAGCCTTCAAAAATGCTGATCAACCTTACTCCTTTCACAGGTCCAATGAGACTTGACTTTGTCTATGAAGAAGGTGATCACTCTGGACACTTGCAGAGTCCAAACTGAGCCCTTTCCTGAGCATCCTCTGCTTCCTCAAACTCTCATGGCATGAGACAAAGAACTCATGCCTGAGGGCTTCGTCTGCACTGAGTCTAAGTCTTGGGTTTACAGTCAGGCACTTCTCCACAAGATCAAAGAGGGATCTGGGAATGAGCTTAAAAAACTCTGGCCTCTTCGTATGAGTTTTGCACCAACTTTGCAGTTCCATGGATGGTAAGAACTTTATGTCAAATAACTCCTGGAATATTCAGATAATCCTCAATAAAATGTAGTTTATATTTGACAACAGCTGTTCCAACATTTAATAACACATCTCTAAACCAATACATTATATATCAGAACTACCATGCTGATGAAGTTAAGCCATTTTTGTTGGCAAAATTTTAGAACCCCGCCACCAACCCACCCCCCCAAAAAAAAAACAACTCAGGAAAGGCCATTCAGCAACAGGAAACTAAATGCAGTTAAACTTTCAGTCTTTCACTGAATTTTGATAATTTCATCAAGAGCTGCCCTATTATTATTACATAACCTATTAAAATATTATTGTCTATATGATATGTTTGGAAAAGTTTTTTTTTTTTTATGAGTAATGATATCTTTGGAAAAGAAGAAATTAATAAATATCTTGACAAGAGGTATTAGGGTAAGCATCTTGTCAAAAATATTTTCAGTTTAGGACTAGTGTCATCAGCTTTCTATTGAACAGAAGACCTGCTAAAAGGGAACTTTAACTAATAATTACCACTGGAAATGAGGAATCACGGTCATGCAGTTTGGCAACTTCCCATAAATCTTCACTGCCCTTTAACTTTACAATGTCTTTAATATTCCTGTCATGATTGTGATCATTCTCAGCTAAGAAAATATGGTGACAGAGAACAGAACACATAACCATGTTCATATCAAGCGTAAGGATTTTTACTGTTCTGGGTCTCCAGTAAAGGGAGTTCTTCCAATCATCAGGTAAAGTAGGGTAACTCCAGCTGACCAGACATCAACCTTGGGACCTTGGTGCAGAGATCTTAACAGGACCTGCATAATAGAGCCCAATAAAATAAAAATTGAATGCATTCTAGGGTTAAAGATAAAAATGCATCTTTAAGTGCCTAAACAATAATGCAAGGAATAAGATGGCATCATGACCTCACCTCTGGAGCATGAAATCCCTTGGTTCCAACACAAGGGCCTTCTCTTTTTTGTTTTGGAACCCCTAGAAATAACTAAAACAATTAGTAGGCAGAAACTACTGAGGTAACTGCACAACGTGCTGTATCTGGCTACACACCTGTGCTTTTCAGTAACCCAGCACCAGCAGATTGCAGAGGCATTGGGCTCAGATAAGCAATTTTGCTGTCAATCTTGTCTGGAGGAGCAGCGGCTCTTTCCCTTTGAGAAACAGGACTTTGCACTGCATCTCGCACCAGGCTGATCAGCTCTTTCCTTCCCAGGAAAGGAAGAGGTTCCCTCAGCCTCTCTGTGGAAGGAGTCCTGGTGCTTGTTGCATCCTTTGTGGAGGTTATTCCTGAGCCATCTGCACCTTGGCTTTTAAACAAATTTCCAACAGGAAGATCACAATAGTTCTTTAAGGGGCCACCAATAGCCCGTTTCATCATGTTCTTATTAGGTTCATGTGTGGGCTTGGAATTAACTGACACCCCTTGTTTGGCAGCTATAAAATTTCCTCTCACAAGTTTATCATCTTTAATTGATGGAGCAGATTTTGAATGAGGGAGAGGAACATGATCAATAGAAACATTATGACTTGATTTTGATTTACCTGCACAGATGCATGAATTGGCCAATTAAGGAGAGAAATTTCAAAGAAACCAAATATTTATGATAACCGAGTATAACTAACAGCACAGTTAACCAAGGAGTAAATCAGAAATAAAATCTAGTCATTTAAGAAGATATAAGCTATGACTCATACAGTGGAACTCAAGAACATAACTAAGTAGCCAACAAGAGAAAAATTACTCATACAGTGGACAAAGATTCATGCAGGACAACTTATAAGAATTAAAATGGCAGAGCTTACTTCCAATAGTGTACTTGCTCTGTAAATCCTGTAAAAAGGAAAAATGAAGACAGAGACACCATCAGATTATTTTTGATGTTTTAACTTTTAATTCAGTGAAATGAATGCTTAAAAAATTCACATTAGTATGGCAGCACTAGCAGGATAAGCAACTCAACCATGGCAAGATTGAAATCAATGAGATAGCCTTTATTTAGCTTCCGAGAGAAGAGGAAGTTCCCAGGCTTAACATCTCTGTGAATCACTCCCTGCAATTACAAGATAAAGACCATTACAGCTAGGCATTTTTTGAGACTTCTCTAAATGTACAACTTTAGGAGTACCTTACCTGCTTATGCAAACATGCAAGGGCCCTAAACAGACAATAACCATACCACTGGAGCTGATATACATCTATGTCTTTCTTCAAAACCTAGAAGAAAAACAATGCAGTTGACATGGCTGCTAAGCAAGGGTTCAAATCACTCATAAGTCAACAAAGTTATAGCTGTTAGGAAAAAAAAAAACGTATTTTTTAAGCATGTGCACAACTGAAAAAGAGTAGGTTGGAGTTCCTATTTTGTCAATAATGACTGAGCTAGTCAGGTCAAAAGAGGTTTTCAGGATCTGTCAGCCCAGAGCATGTCATAATTTTTATCTAAAAAGAAAAATTGAACTGTTAAAGTGTGTAATTTACCTCAGGTCTGTCATGCTGAACATGCTCCAAAACAAAGCAGTCGCTGTTGCCACTTTGGAAAGACCCTTCAAACTTTATGATGAAGTTTATACCCCTACATTAAAATAATTCAATAGAAAATTTTCCATTTGTGGCTAGTTTTACATTTAAGATATAAAAACACATTTATATCTATAATCACATGTATACTTACCCAAAACGCTCCAGCATTTTGAGCTCATTATTAACATGGTGTTTATGGGCATTGGCATGGGGACCTGAATAACCACAAACGTAAACCATAGCATCAATTTATTGAAATGCATTATGATATCCAGTACAAGTAAAGCAGTTTTCATTTAAAACAGAAGTTAGGTTCATAGTCTTTTAATCTTTTGCAAAGTTGATTTAGATTTATAATCTGAATAAACTAGCAAGACAGGTAGAGATTGAAATTTTTAAAAATGAAAAATCAAATTATTATATTATGAAAACTATGTAGAAGCTTCATTTTTGCAATCACTTATGGTAGCATTGAAACTATGCACGTGAACATATCTTCTTTTATTAATATTTTTTTCAATATTTATTTACCTTTTTAATAATAAATCAATGTGAAGTCTTAAAACTTTTAATATAATCCATCTCACAACCTCTTTCTTAAATATGTACAACTCACGACTTTAGCCAACAATTTTAAAACACATTACCACTCCATGGGTTGCTCCAAAATAATTTGCATGCCTAGAACACACACATACACATGCGTGTGCTATTTTGGTTCAAATTTGAACAACATTTGGTTATAGAAAAGAAAGGAAACAACCCATGAGCAGTCACTTAGAATGAAAAATATTATGAATACCAACTTTATGTTGGAAAGCATACATGTAAAATTACAAGATACATTTTCAAATATACAAATAAACCCTAACCAATTCCACAAAGTACTTTCCACAAGCTACTTTATAAGCAGTATCCTTAAGGATGAAGGACTTGGTGCTGTCAATGAATTGAAGGGCTAAGAATGAATAGTACATACAAAGTCAGACAAATTAATTAAGTTCTTAAACAGTTATTTGAAACATATAAACAATATAGATATATAATTGTTCTAACATAAGCAGTCTTAGTGTCACCATGATGCTGTGACATCATACAATGCTTTAAAGATATCAAGGGTGGTGAATTCAATATGCTTATAAGATAAGAAGTACATAATTAAAACCAAAGAAAAACTACATTAACTATTCCAACAAATCATTTACTCAATGATCACAAGCAGCTTGATGAAAGGGAAGACATGATGGTTTATGAGAAGACCAAGATCTTATTGGAAAGAATTTAAATTTTTTTTCCCTTTTTGATGAATGTTAAGAATTTTCTTGGAGGATAAAAGAATATATAACTATATATACAGGATGTATACACTACAGCCTCTCAAGATTTTACAACTGAAAATTCAAAAGAAAAATGCAATCCAGGAAAGAAGAATTTACAGATTTATACAACTAAACCGGCTAATATCCTCCTCAAAAAGAAATAAATAAATGAATTTTAAAAAAACAAGCAAGGAATGAATGGTGAGACTAAATTCTTTTGGACCCACATACCTAGAAGTACATATTTGTTCAACATTGTGCTACATGCCTACATGTAAGTACAATCTTAGTGGTTAGCAGCCAAATATCAACAAAGCATTTAAAGCAAATTCCCATTTACCCCTTCATTCTTCCTCCTTATGTTAGGGTAATACATATCCGTTTTTATCAAATAGTATTGCTTAGATCTTGAACATTAAAGCATATTAACATATAGCCTATCAATATAAACTAAAACATAAACCATCAGAAACTAGAGTCAACCACACAATGTAACAGAAAGTTTTTTTTTATTGGGAAGTTATACTCGCACCCAATGAGTCTTGAACTAAAAACATCACCCTCCATCCCATCATAGGAGAAAGTGTCTTTTGAGCTAGAGATCAATGATACAATGTATAAGAAAGTTATGCCTCACGTACATTTAATAGCAAACATTTTCCCGTCATTCTTTCTCCGAGCCCTATAAACAGTGCCATAACCACCTGGATAGTCAAGTGCAACAAATGGCAGTAAGAAAATCAACCAAGATATGGTTATAAACAGGAAAACACATAAATGTCGTTTCAATACCTGAACCTTCTTCTTCCTCGATTATGAAAGATTCAAAGTGTGGGAATGTTTTTTCCTCCAACTGGTTCAAGAAAGCAACCATAATAAACAACCATGTACATCCTTGAACTCAACTAGCTGGAATAAAAATTGACTAAGCAGCCCTTCTCACAAGCACAACACCCAAACTGAAGTAGAAAACTTGAGCAAGACTGTACAAAATAACTATTATCTTTTGTAGGAACTTACAGTTGAAGTTATAGAGTTAGTAGCATCGACCATGTTTTCTTTATCACGCATGTTCTTGTTACGATTTTGCTTTAAATTCTTCTCCATAAGTATAACTTTCTGACCACTTTTACACTGATCCCGCTGCTGGGGAGTAATAACAACTTTATTATGGTCTAATGACTCCATGACAACTTGTGGTTTTGGAGGTACAGCATTCTTGCGCAAGCCCTTCAATCTGCAAGAGGATTTTGCCAGCACTTTCTGAGTGGAACAACGCTCAACAATAGGAAAGGTGGCCTGAGTCTCCACCTTTTTTACCGTCTGGTCTTTGTCTGAGGTTATATTGTCCATCACATTTCTCAACTCCAAGCAGTTCACCGGTGCATCATGAGTAACATTTGTCTTTTCTGATGGGATTAGGTTTTGCAAATCTCCTTTTGCACTAAAATTAGTGCATCTTTCCTTTCCGCTAATTTTCACTTGGGTCTCTGCATCTTCTTTTGGTTGGCTCATTGAAACATCGCAAGGATGAATATCATACTTGCCAGCCACTGTTGGAGAAACATTGTATTGCCTATCTCCTTCTTGGAAAATTGTGGTTGTGTAACCTGGTTGAAATCTAAATCTAATGTCACTGATCAGGGCTTCTTCACATAGTAATGGACCTTGAAAGCTAATTGGGGGAGCTAGGTTTAGATCAGGAATGTATTCGGTAATGCTCTCTACTTGCATTGGCTTCAGAGTATTTGAACCTGTTTCGGTTTTGAACAATCCATTACAGAATTTGAATGTATTCACAGGTCCTGGGATCTCTTTGCACATAATAATCTCTATCCCAACTTCATTTTTACCTTCTTTGTGTTCAAGATCTGTTGTAGGAAATCTCAGAAAGTTGGAAGAAGAGCCTAGAAGCACAGGGGATATGGCTGTCTCTTTATTTAAAACTCCCAATTCAACTTTTGATGGAGGCAAGATAGCTTTCAATGAATTCATGTTTCTGATCATAATATTTTCACCTTCAAAACATTTATGCATAAAGGAAAAAATTCAGAAGCTTGCCCAATATAATGAGCCAAAAAGTCGCAACTTACAAGTACGGGACAAATAATGACTGGTGATTCAAAAATGCAATGAAACCCAAACCAAAAGTCAGAAAAGTGAAGACGGATTAGGCCAAAGCTTCTCCATCAACTCAAAAATGTCAACCACACTGATAAAAGTTTCAACCAAAAAAAAAATATGAAAAGAAATTCAGAAAGCGATTCATAAAAATTAACTTCAATCTAACAAAAGATGCCATTATTTCACCTGATCTTGATACTGTCAAAGTACCAGAGCAACCCTTCTAACACATAAAACAACCCACATGAAAGATGACTAAATTTACCAGTCAACATTCTCATTTGTTGATCTTCAATTTAGTCATTATAACAAAATCTCACCAGAAAACTAGCATGGGCAGCATTAGAACCACCAACTTTTCAGTTCATTTAAACTTTTCAATGCATAGCAAACAAAATTAAAATGATATGCACACAACTAAAAAGACTTATTCCCAAAACTGTGAATCAATTATGGATCCTTACAAACTAATCTGGGTCATTCACATGTATTTTTTCTGCCATTCTAAACTCTCTAATCAAATTTCTTTAGAATTTAAAATAAATAGTGTGTGTGTGTGTATATATATAGAGAGAGAGAGAGAGAGAACACATGGATTACAATCTATATCCATAGAGCAAAGCCTCTGACGGCTACAACTTCACCATATGGAGTTATACAGTACAATGGATCCAATGTGGGATATTTTATAGAAGACTAAACCTAGAGTAATCATATAACACTAAACCATGGTTACTAGAATTAGTATACTTTGCTTGCACACCAAGTACGATTGGGCTTGATATCTTTAACAATTTCATATAATACTATATTTCGTAACAGTGTCCTACTTGCCGTATCATGTTATAATTTTTTAAAAATTGATCGTGTTGCCGTATCATACTCGTACCCATGTCTATGTCCATGCATCATAGATTCCCACCAATCAATTTTAACATTCTTGCTAATTCCAAATTCAGAAACTTAAAATTTACTTACCTATTTTTTCTTCTTTTTTTAAATGCACACAAAGAGAGATTCACTTTCACTTATTCTCATACACTAATAACCACACCCAAAAAAAAAAAAATGTTAAAGAATACCTTAATAGAAGTATCTTGAATCCCATTTTCCAACACACAACAAAGCTTTATCTCTTTCAATCCCTATCAGTTTATCCCAAATCAATCACCATTAAAAATAAATAATTAATTAATTAAAAGAAAAGTCAAAATCATATACCATTTCCAGAGATTGAAGATGATCTCCTTTTAGCCATTGACGCTACAAGTCCATCTAATTCCGCTCTCTTCCGTTTCCTAAAGTAAGTCTTCACATTACTATCCCACACTCTATCTGACTCCAAAACCCTAATTCCAAACCTCGAAACTTTCCCGCCAAAAACCGCCATGGCAGCAAACTCCCGAAACAACGCCGAGACCGCTGCCATGGAAACCGTAACGAATCCGTTTTCCAAAGGACGAATCGGAAAACCGGGGATCGAACGTAGGTACCGAACGAAGTCCGGCGGTGCATCGAAGAGCACGCGTTTCGAAGAGCATTCTTCTTCGGGACGAGCCGGGACGCCAATGCGAAAGAGAATTGGTAGAAGTTGCCAAGATTTTTCTATGACTGGTGTGGTGAGTCTGTGGTGTGGGTCTGAGATTGAGAGGTGATGATTTAGCATGGTGATTTTGAGATTGGGTGGGATTTCATTCGAGTACTGTGGGATTTGAAGCTATGAAAAGGAATTCATGGGAGCTAGGGTTTGAGAAGGATATGAATACGTTATCTATATCAGATATTAAGCGAAGCGAGGCATTTTGTTTCGCATAGAGGCCAAAAAGATCTGTTTGGTTGCTAAGAAAATGTGTGAAAAATAAGAAGAGAAAGAGAGAGAGAGAGAGAGAGGAGGGAATTGAAAATGGGGCTACGAGGAATTGGAGTTTGGAATGATGAGTTCCCGCCCTTTTTGTGATTTGACGAAACTATCCCTATTTGGTAGTATCAAATTGACGGGAAGGCCCTTGTAGATGAGAATCAATTTAGCCGGTACTAATAAAACCTAATATTATTGGACAAATTACACTTTGTTCAATTGTAGTTTATCTAAAAAATACTTTATTCATTTGTAGTTTAAAAAATGGCATTTTACCCACCTATGATCTTATCCATTAACAGTCCACTGCGCGCATATGGCCTTGCCGTTACTCTAACATCATTTAACTTAAAAACATATTACAAACTGAATCAAAATATTGAATCCTAGATAAACAAATCGAGGCCATCCTTTCACTCTCTCTTCAATTTTGAGCCACTCCACCAAGATCAACACATGAAATTCTCATCATTACTTTCGATTACCATTATGATCAAAATCCTTATGAAAGATTTTAAGGAATTTATCCCTTGAGTTAAATTCTAGGTACATTCTCTAACCAAGGGTTTTTAATTTTTTTTTTTTTTTAAATTGCAGTAATTGATGGTAATCTATGAACTGAAATTTGAGGAATTTGTATAGGCTAAGGTAGGAAATGTTAGAAACATAGCTTGCGAATCAAGCATGCATGAAAAACTATATATAAATATATATTCTTCTTCTTCTTCTTCTTTTTTTCTTTTTAACGAAGACAAGAGACAAGAACCCCACCTACCACTACTAGCTCATGTTCAGTGTGTAATAATAATAAGTCCCAAACATATGAAGTCCATTCCCATGTGGTTGTCTCCCAAAAACAAAACAATGACTTTTTTTTTTATGTATGTGCATATTTTTGTACGAAATGTTAGAAATTTTCAGCAGCCAAAATTTATATATTGATTGCTAATGATTTGGTCCTTTTCTGTGTTGTGTTTTATGTGGACCCTAAGAATATTTTTGTATTGAGGAAAACATGTGTAGATGTGGACTTTGTGGTCCATTCCCATGTGGTTGTGTCCCAAAAACAAAACAAACACTTTTGTCTGTTTCTGCTACGTTTGTGTTTTATTCTTTTGTTTATTAACACTTTTGGAATTTAAGCAATTATTTTTATGCAGATGGCTGATTTGAATTTCATCGTTGAGATTAATTATGGTGGTAATTTTGTGTGAAACCTAGATGAATGATGCAGGGGAAAATGCTAGTGTGGAAGTCAATGATTGGCTTGAACCACCTGTTGCGAATGACATGGAAAGTTTGGTAGGGTCTGATGATGATGAACTAGTAGCTACTAGTTCAATAATGCTAGTGTTTAATGTTCAAACTGATATGAAAAAACTAGAGCTGAGAAAGGGAATAATGTTTTTTAACTCTAAGGTATTTAAAGAGGTCTTGAGGGAATATGTTATATAGAAACCTGTGGATATCTGGTTCAAATTGAATGAGAAAAACAAGATATCTGTCTATTGTAAGAATGAGTATGGATGGAGGTGTTATGCATCTAAAGTCTATGAGGAGTTAACCTTCTAAATAAAGACATGGATACCTGAGTGCACCTACCCTAGAACATTCCAACACAGCTAAGTGACATCAGCTTATGTTGTCAAGAAGTACATGCAGGATTTTAGAAAGAACCCTAATTGGACTACAGCTGGTGTGCAACACCATGTGAGGTCTAACATTTTTGTTGACATAAGTGTGAGTCACGTATATAGGTATAAGAGGAAAGCCATTAATTTGATTACTGGGGATGAGCAGTTGCAATATGGGAAGCTAAGAGACTATGTAGAGATGATAAGGTTGAATGATGGGGGAAGTAAGATTATTTTGCAAACTGAAATGGAGGATGAAAATTTCCAACCAAAATTTAGGAGGATGTATATAAGGTATAATGCATAGAAGGTTAGTTTTTTAGAAGGGTGTAGACCAATCATGGGATTGGATGGGTGCCACCAATCATACTATCTGCCACAGCTAAGGATGGAAATGATAATATTTTTCCAGTTGCCCTTGTTGTGGTTGAACAAGAGAACAGAGACTCTTGGGTTTGGTTCCTTCAATAGTTTTTAGATGACATTGGGAATCCAGATCAACTAAATCTAATCTTTATTACTAATAGGCAAAAGGTATAAACTTTGTATGTTCATATTACTAATACATGCATGTGTTTTGGTTATTCATATTACTAATATTGTTTTATATTGAATTCTATGTGAAACAAAGACTTATATTTGCAATTGAGATGTTGTTTCCAATTGTGGAGCATAGGTACTATGTGAAGCATATTTACAATAACTTCAAATTTGACCACAAGGGGTTGGAGTTGAAGGATGCATTATGGAGATGTGCTAGAGTCACCACTATTAGGGAGTTTGAGAGGAGAATGCAACAATTGAAGAATCTAGACCCCAAGGCTTGGGAGTATCTTTCTAACATCAACCTTGCACAATTGTCTAAGTCTTATTTTACCATTAGGGCTTTAACTGATTGTTTGGCTAAAATTTGAGTGAATCCTTCAATTCCATGATTTTGCTTGCTAGGGACAAGCCCATCTTAGCAATGTTAGAGTGGATTAGAGTTAAGTTAACGACCAAATTCTATACAAAGAGGAGAGGTATAGAGAAATATGCTTGGGAGGTGTGTCCAAATATTCAAGACAAGTTAGAGAAGTTGAAACTAGAGTGTATACATTTTTGTGCTACTCCATCTGGTAGGTTCATGTATGAAGTTGATAATGATTGCGAAAGGCATGTGGTTGATTTGCCAAATAGGACATGCAGCTGTAGGATATGAGATTTAACAAGAATCCCTTTCAAACATGGCATTGCTGCTATTTTTAAGAACTTAGAGAAGGTGGGGGATTATGTATATCCTTGCCTTGAAACATATCTTTATACTTACTAGGAGATTATTCAACCAATGCCTAGCCAATGAGAATGGGTTCAAACGGGACAACTTGCTCTTGATAAGCCAAGGAACCCATATAGGGTTTTTAGACTGAACAAGACTATCAAATGTGGAAAGTATCATAGAGAATGACTCAATCTAAAAGGTTGCAAAGCTGTCGTTACTGGTGAGACGACATGGCAGAGGAGATAGAGGCTTCAAAAGGATAAAGTTGTAAGTATTTTTAGACTTCAACCCTAGTCACTTGGCTTCTTGCTTCACGTGTATTAATATGTTTGTAACTTGTACTACTGTGGTATAGACACATGGAGGTAATTCTGCAAGTAGGGCCAAGAATAATGCTCCTAAAGCAAGGCCCTAGCCCACAACTCAACTTGCATCCCTACTTGCATATCAACCTTTCGCTAAAACATCTAGATCTCAGCCTTCATCCTCACAACCAACAAATAGAGTTTCAAATCCACAAGCTACCACCAGGGCCCATTGGTACTCTTCATCTAGCTAGCCAACCTTTCATGTACCTAAAGAGACAAGAGATTCTAGACCATCATCATCCCAGGTATTGCAGCGTGTATTTATATTATTTATATTTTTCTTGTACTATACATTGACTTGACTGGGGTAATGGTGTTGCTATTGTTGCTGGTGTAGTAGGTCTAAAAAATGGTGGAGAAACTACTATAAGTACTAGAGGAAAGGGTAGTATATCAAGAGCAGCAAAATTTCAGCCAGTAGGTGGAAATGACAAAATATCACGACCAGCAAAGTTTCAACCAGTAGGTAAGAAAGGCAGTAAATGAAGACCAACAAAGTAGAAAGAAGCTAGACTAGATATTTTGTTTTTTTGTGGTCCACATACCTAGTGTAATTAGTAGTTTAAATGGTCAAATGCCAAAATCAATGTTTTATGTTTTGGTTGGAAGATGTGTGTTGGTGCAAACACAATAATAATGGAAATAACACAAAGAGAAATTGAATACTACTTCTAAATATTATTTATTTAGAGAAAGAAATTACACAACACTATTTGAACTGAGACGCGACACTCACTCTCTTTAAGGAGATTCAAGCCCTTGGTTGGCTAAACGTTGTAACCGATGCAGACCTTCTTTGACTTGTCTCCCCCAGGATACAACAACCCAACAAGTGTTGTGTGGCTAGAACAACCTCTACACAAAGTGTTCAAGCCCAAAACTCCACCAGAGAGAACGCCCTTCCTTGCCAAGAACCCCTTTTTTTTTTTTTTTTTGGTATATTGCAATAACTTGGATTGAGTCTGAATGATTCTATTTATAGGCTCAATGAGCCTCACGAAATTACTACCCAAATTAATATGATTAATTAGGTCCATTATTCTGATGTACTGGGTGATACCTTCACCCTTCACCCTCCTCTTGCACACGTATCTAGCCCAATATCTGAGTAAATTTATATTAGTCCATTAATCACCACAATTAAAAAGAACAAAATAGTCTCTCTCTTTTTCAATGTGTGATTAAACATTTTCACTAACTCTTCATCTTCCATATTCACTCCCACATCTTTACATTTATGTTGTAATATTTATTCATTTCTAATTAATTAATATTAAAATGCTCCAACAATATGTTAGTTGAGTGCCATCAATTTACAAATACCAACAATCAAATCAGGTGGTTCTATTACCAAAGTCGTTATATTACAATACAACTTACAAAATGACCATTTGAGCATTCAACTTACAAAATAGTGAATAACCACTCACTAAATTAAGCTCATTGGTCCAACCAACCTCAACAAAACAAACAACATTACAAACACATAACCATCATGCCAGACTCAATCTCTTAAATTTTGTTTTTTTGATTAAGGCAAAGCACAAAACCAACATTACAAACACAAAAAATCCCCATGATACCACTAGTGCAAGCTTGCACATTCTCTCTTGCTCTCATTGCTTTCTCCCTAACTTCAACATACAATTCATGAGCTTTTCTTTCCCTCTTAGTAGCTTTTTCTTCTTTCCCTAGCTGACCTTTCCCTCTGAGTTGCAAGGTGCAATTCATTCATAAGCATATTGGTCCTTTGAATGACAAGTGGGGTAGTTTCATTTCCATGCCTACAAGTATGGTTATCCACCCACTGAAAGAAGCCACATTTGGGACCAACCTGAGAATTGATTTTACACCCATAGAATTTAGAACATGTTATTTTACAATTCACAATCCATCACCACTAACCATTAACATACAATTCAAATAAAATCAAAATACAAAATTGCTGTTTACCTTGAATTGGCTACAATCCAAAAATCTCATTCCAAAGCTGCCAACTTTTAGACTTGTTTGCAAGACACAAGTCTCATGGGTACATAAATGCCCATCTAAAGCACGACAAAAATGGGTTGTTGTAAAACAAGTGCCACTCGATGAAGACATTGCATAAGTTGCCCAAGAAACCTTCACTGAAATTACTGCAATTTCAAAAAAAAATATCCCTATTAGTTTAATGGACCTTTTGGTCCATTTAAGCTTAACAATAATTACTGCAACATAAGATTCTCAAAAATAAAAAATAAATAACAAATACAAAAAAATAACAATAACAAGAGTTGAGTTTCTCAAATTTCTTAAGAAGGATAATAAGGGACCAAGATAAGGAAATTGGACCAGAATACATATGGCAAACTTGCCCAATAAATTTAAACACAACTAATTCATGCATGCAAGCATACAAATGTGTGTGTTTTAAATCTTTAGTAATCTATAAAGCTTAGAAAATTCCAGCTTAATGCTTTGTGAGATACCTAGAAGTAATAACCCATAGACAAATATCTACAAAACAATTGCAAAAACAGAATTCTCTATGGATTTTATTTTAGACCTCATGACTAGAACACACCAATTTAAGAACTACAATGCAACATAAACTATAAAAAAAAAAAAAAAATGCTATCTTTGTTAAAATTTTCAAACAGAGAATAATTTAATCCCTACCAAAGGGTCTATTAAACTAATTATTTGCTTCTACTTACTTTGATCCCTACCAGATGGGTTTGGTTCAAAAAGTCCCTCCCAAAAGGGACTACCTTAGTCTTGACGATTGACAAGATCAACATGTTATTGCTAGTCCTGTACAAATTCCTCAAATTTCAATTCGTAGGAAAATTCCTGGAATTTCACTTCAGAAGGAAATTCCTCAAGCCAGGGGTTTTGATTGGAATGGTGATGATGGAAATTCACATGATGATCTTCATGGAGTGGCTAAATCAAAGATAGAGATTGAAGGGGTGGCCTTGGGTTTGTTTCTCTAGGATTTTGTGCGTTTGATTCAATTTATAGTATATTGTTGGAGCATTTTAATATTATTTAATTAAAATGAATAAATATGATAACACACACACACACACACACACACACATATATATATAAATATGGGAGTTAATATGAAAGATAAGGAGTTAGTGGAATGTTTAATCCCACATTAAAAATGAGAGGGACTATTCCTTTTAATTGTGATGATTAATGGGCTAATATATATTGCTTCAAATATTGGGCTAAATACATTCAGAATATATCTTCAGAAACTCCTTATTTCATTCATTAATGGTGTAACTCCAGCCCATCATATTTATGTTTAGCAATTAATCTTGTAACATCAAGTACATTAGAATAATGGACCTAATTAATCATATTAATTTGGGTAATAATTTTTTGAGGCCCATTGAGCCTATAAACAGACTCATTCAGGCTCATTCCACTACATACCAAAAAATCTAGCAATTACAAGTATTCTTATATACTAAAAAATAGAAAGGTTCTTGGCAAAGAATGGTATTCTTTCTAGTGAAGTTTTGAGTTTGAACACTTTATGCAGTGATTGTTCTAGCCATACAATATTTGTTAGGCTATTGTATCTTAGGAGAGATAAGTCAGAAAAAGTCTGCACCAGTTACATAGATTAGCCAACCAAGAGCTTGAATCTCCTTAAAGAGAGCGAGTAAAGCGAGTGTTCTGCCTCAGTCCAAATAGTGTTGGTATTTTCTAATCTCAGATAAATAATATTCAGAACTATTATTCAATTTCTCTTTGTATTATTTCCATTATTATTGTGTTTGCACCAACATATGTTTTTAAGTTAAATGGTGTTAGAGTAATGGCAAGGCCATAGGTGGGCAACGGTCTGTTAACGAATAGGACTACAGGTGGGTAAAGTGCCATTTTTTAAACCCTAGATGGGTAAAGTATAATTTGCCCTAATTTTTTTTTTCCTTTAGAGAATTTCAATTTATAGCGTTTGCTTAAGATAATTACTCTTTATTATCAAATCAAGACACTCAATTGGTTTTTGACTTTTTTGGTGTAGGTGGGAAAACTTAACATAATTTGGATTAGAAACAAAACATATATCCATAGGAGGATTAAAAAAAACATCTCAAAATCTTGCCTAGAGTTTCAAAACTCCCATCTTTTACTGTAATTATTGAATTATAAAAAATTAAAAAAGCCTTAGACTTGGATTCGAGTTAAGGGTGAAAATTCGTGTTCATGTGTTGGGTTTGTGTCGTGTCAATTCATGAGTATCCGATTATATAGGTCAACATTAACCTAACATGTTTATTAAACGGGACAAGATTTCTCAACCCTAACACGACCCATTTATTAAACGGGTTAGTCGTGTTGACCTGTTTATTAGATTTTATCAAAATGAAAAAAAAATTATGAAAAAAATATAAAATTCAAAACTAACGAGTAACTGCATCACAAATAATCATTCAAAACTAAAGCATATCTTAATATCACAAATAATCAACCACAATACGTCAAAGAAAATAAACCACAACAACTAATAAGTTTATATACCTAGAGTTTGAAGGGTATATTGGTAAAATGTCATTTAATTAAACGGGCTAAACAGGTCAAACGGGTTCTATATGTTGAATACTAACTCAACCCGTTTATTAAACGGGCTAGTCATATCAACCTGAATATAACACGAACCCATTAAGCCTTAACTCATAACCTATTAATTTCATGTCATGTCGTGTAGAGTTCGTAGGTCGTGTCCAATTTTGCCACCCCTAATTGGAATTATGTGAAATGCATTAGTATCAGGGTTGGCGAGGTCATCTAGTGCCGGTAGAAATTAACTTGTTCTCAAGATTCTACTTTTTTTTTTTATTCAGCAAAAATAAATAATAAAAATCTCAAATATATATATATATATATATAACAAAATCTTTTGCTTTTGTTCGTGTCCTTTCTCCCAAACGCATCCGCATATCTATTTGCGTTTATGTAGCAATGATTCACACATTCCAACAAGAAAGGAATGATTTTTATTTTATTTATTATTATTATTATTATTATTATTAATAAAAGATAGAAAGGATTTTTTTTTCTTTTCTTAAAACTCATTAAAGTTGGAAATCAGGTCCACTACAACTTTGACATCAATTTCAGTCTTCACTGCTTCTAATTTTAAGCTTTTTGTATATTGCCAATGAACTTAATGGTCTAATAGCACATTCCTAGGTACCAAGAGTGTGCATGGGTCAGATTAGGCGGGGTGAAGGTCAATATTTTTATCCAACCTGTCACTGGCAAGTTGGAAAAATTCCAATCCATCACTAACCCACCAAAATCTAAATTTGACAGATCAGTTGTGTAGAAGAACAAAAATCAGTTGCAAACCCTAAATAGGCAGAAAGTTGATATGATATAGTTCGATACAATTAATTTGTAGAGAGTGGGGTTCCGAGATCAGCTTGCACAACTTTAATGGCCTAGTTTCACATTCAATTGTAAAAACAACAAATAATCTGAAAGAAAGAAGAAGATTTCAATGTTTAACTCTTCCTCGGGCTAATCCGAGGATATTTAGTTCATATATTGTTCAAGTCTTGGATCTCAACCCTCCACTTGTATAGCCAGGGATCTTCATTTTGATACTTGTCCCATTAAGGCTTTACTGGAGGTGGTGGAACGTGCTGCAAGCTGTGAGGGTACTGTTCAGGGGTTATTTCGCCATTAATGCGGCCGGCTGAGTTGGTGCAATGCATTGAATGCGGAGGTAATGGATACTTTATATGGGCGTCTTCCTTCTTCTTTACTTGCACGTTTCTTCCTTATTTTTCTTTGGCATTTTGTCCCTCGTTCTCGGTGATTTGTATAAAACCTTCCGAGGAACCTCTCTCTTCGGACTCCTTGGATGGTCGGCTTCCTCAGTTTCAACATTTGGTCTCTTATCGCCGTACTAAATTAGAACCACTGGGAGATGAGACACCCTTTTCCTTGGGTCGGGCCTACTTGGCACTAATTGGCATTTGGATTCTGCCCCTCCCACAAGTTGAATGTTGGCGGTTTCAACTTGTCGAGTTAGGCAAACATTGTTCTTAAAAAAAAAAAAAGATCAAATACTACAATTTTTTTTATTAGCAACACTCAAACTACCATATAATAAACTACATTCAAATGTATAACTCATGCACAAAAAAAAAAATTAATGGCTGATTTTATTGAATTACAAATCTTAATTCCAACACAGGGTCAATGAAAAAAAGTGATATATCATTTGTAACATGTAACAGACCTTGTCTCCACAAAAGTTTTATAAAAAAAATGTTAGCCTTACAAGTTACAACTAAAGAAAATCAAACCAACAAACCCAAAGTCTTAACGTTTCCCAAGTCACACCAAGGATTTAAAATAATCATATACCAACATAACACTTAAACTTCAAAATGATTTGTAGTCACGTAGTGTCTCAAAAGCTTCGATGTTTATCCATGTACTATCTATCTATTTTAATATACATGGGCACATGTTTATTATATATTAGCCTCATCACACGTGCTTTGCGCGTGTGATGAGGCTTGTTTTTTAGCCAAAAAAAAAAAAAAAACTCTATGTTTTTATTTTTTTATATATATAATTTTTATTTTAAGAACCTTCTAATTTATAAGTGGATAAAGTAATTTGAAAATTAACAGGAGAGTACTTCTATTTTTTAAGCAATGTTTTAATGGGAGTTAGAGTTGCATTTTTACCAAATTATCCTTTAGTTTTATCTCTACTTAAACATAGGAATGTAAGGACATTTTTGAACTAAAAAAAATAAGGAATCCAAACAGGGGAAGCCCCATAAATAATAGTATAGATATATATATATATATATTAAATATAATAATACCATAACAATTTTTATAATAAATAAAATGGATCCGATCTAAGACTAAGAATAAGATTTTAGAACATATCACCTTAATCTCTCTTGACTCAGTAAAGGTACACCATTTCATAGACATACAAGAATATATGGAACCCAAAACAAAAAGACAAACAACATGCACAATAAAAATATAAATACAACATTATACAATACAAGATAGAAAAAGGGAACTACCTTTATGGTTGCCTAAGACGGGCAGATCGGTTCAAGTATGGTGGGTTGGTAATTTCTCAATCCATTACCCGACTCAATCCACTAATTTGGGGGTTTAATCTATCCAACCCAAACCGCTCACCTAATGGACCCACATGGGTCGGGTAGGTACTAGGTGAGAAAGGGATCTCAAGTTCAAGATCCCAAGGGCAGGGGTGTAGATTTAGGAAATTTCTAACCATTATTTTAAAATATAGCTTTAGTAGATTAATGGTCCATTCCTCAAAGATCAAAGCTCCGTTGCCTGTTTCTCAAAAAACTTTAAACCCAAGCCCCTATTGCATCTCTGATCAAATCTTCACCACCTGCCAAGCCTAGATTACCCACAGATTGACCCCATATGAATTCAAGTTGAACCACCCCATATGAGGCTTTTAACATCTCACTCTCCTAGTAATGTCTTGCCAATCCTAGTGCATGCACATAAGGGGCAAACTCTACCGCCCTCTGTAGAATCTCACAATGAAGAACAGTTATAGAGAAGTTTTCTAGGCAAGTAATATAGAGAAGTTCTGTCATCTGACTTGCAATTTCCATGTTGTGATGTTGGCAGTGAAAAAGGAGCTACACAAGCCAGGAAGGCCCAACTTATCCAACAACTCTTAGCACAGGCACAATTTCTAACAGCATGAAGAACAGTTTGAGGGTTTTATTTATTTATTTATTTATTTTACATAAGGAACAAGAAATGCCACACTGAGTTCTGAAAAGAAGATTATCAAACAACTAAAATATAACAAAGGCAAATTTAGTCACTATTACAACTAATGTAACAACTAGAATTATGCATTCAATTTTATGCACACATCAATGGTGCAAGTTCTTGCTAGAACATCCAAAACTCAAACCCCGTAGTTGACATGCATTTCAGAAGTAGAGTGGTGATGGAATAAGTAGTTAGGTTGTTTGGGAGGTTCCACACCGGTAGAAATATCATGGAAGTAGACTAGTTACGGATGAAATCGTGTATATGCAGAAAAAGTTGGACAAAAATGGCCAAATAACTGAAATAATTTGTGTTCTACTACTGTTTGTGAAATATTTAGCCATCTATTACTGTTTTGAAACTCGAGTTTATTAAGCTCGAGTTCTACCACTGTTTTCACAAAACTCGAGTTCATGAAGCTCAATCTCTATCACTGCTTAGCAATCTAGCACTATTTTCAGAGAATTCGAGTCTATAAAAATCGAGTTCCAAAAAAATGTGACATGGTGGCAAAAGCTAATCTGACATTTTATAATTTAAAAGTCCACGTGAAACTCAAGTTTCATGAACTCAAGTTCTTTGTAATATAAAATGAGCTCTTGAAGCTCGAGTTCTTTAAAAATTTGAACAAGTGGAAGATAAGTTCAAATTCCTATGCTTCTATGCCTCTTTTTTTCTTTTCACATTTCATTGTCTTTACCCAACTTTTAGTTGAAACCATACCATCCTTCATAATCGTCGTCATTAGAGTAGAGAAGTCAAAGACTCATTTATGGTCCATTTAGATTGAGAGGGAGGGAGGGAGAGTAAAGTAAAGTAAAGTAGATTTAGTATAAAATTAGCTTATTTTTAGCCAACTCTACTCTATTTTCCCTCCTTCCCCCATTCATCCAAACAGGCCATTAAGGAGTTTGTCTCACAAGTTTTACTTCATGTTAGACATCTCTTAATGAGATGTGACATTATGTATGTGGGACACATTGAAATGAAAGAAGAAAAGTTGAAGGATAAAGAAGAAAAGAAATAGACTAAAGGAAAGGAAGGATATTTGGCCACTTTGGCGAGGAAAAGTTTTATGATAAATTTACGATGTTACCATTAAAGATGAGGATCTCAATTTTTGAAATATGGACCTTATTTTCATAGTACTCGAGTTTTATAAACTTGAGTAACACATTACAAAGAACTCGAGTTCCGTGTGACCTTTTTTAATTTAAATAATCTAAGTCAACAGATGCCACCATAGCAGGTTTTTATTTTTATTATTTTTAATTTAATTTAATTTAATTTAATTTTTTAGAACTTGAGTTTTTGAAACTTGAGTTACACGTCAAACTCGAGTTTTAAAAAGGTAGCAAATTACTAAATATTTCACAAACAATGGTAGAAAACAAATTATTTCGGTCAAAGATAGTATTTGGCCATTTTTGCCAAAAATTTGTCACCCACATTGAATTTTAGCCATAACAAGAACAAAAGTAGAGAGTTTGAAAAGCTTCCCTTCTAACTTCTGTAGAGGTTAGAAAGAATGCATTCTCCAAATATACAAGAAAATAGAGCAAGCAAACAAACTGAAAAATTGCATTGCCATGCCTCAAAACCTGAAGAAATAGAGATACCAAACACAAACTAAGGCTAATTTCAATTTTTTGCCCCTCCCTTGCTCCTGTAGAATACAGATGTGTAGCTTTTCCAACCAAACATTCTGCAATTGCTAATTGAAATCCGAAGCATCCAAGTAATTTTCCCTATATTTCTTTCAGGTAGAATTTCATGTAAAACCTTGTTGCTGATGTTAACCATCCACATGAAGGCAGTTATAGCAATGAAACTGAAAGATTTACAACCTTTATACGGCTAGCTTAACTAGAAAGCATAATGCTTCTTAAAGACTTCTCAGAAGCTATTGATTCAGAAATGCTTCTGGATTACCATAATCATGTATTTCACGTGCTTTCCTTTAACCTCATAATTAATCTTGAACCAAAAGTAACACCCACCCACACAACATAGAAAAATAGCAAAACCATGCGAAACAATTAGTATACCAGAAACCCGAAGCTTTGGTAACATATTGTTAACATTCCAACCTTTGTGTGCACATATTCCTAAATTCAATTAATCACTCCCAAAACATACTGGTGGTAACAATTGAACTGCTAAGCTATCAAATGGCAAAGACTGCATGCAAAATAAGGGTACGGTTACAATAGCAAACACAACTCCAATGCACATTGCAAAGAAAACACAACTTGTGATTTATCGCCTTAAATTGGCTTGATCTTGAAATGGAGTGAAATGAGAGAGAATACAAAGCACTTCAGATCCTGCAACCACAAAAGACCCATAAGAACGAGGGTGAGGGATGTAAAAATGTGGATAAACAGTAATGACATAAATATCCAATACTCAGAAAACAGAGACACCAAAGAGCAATAGAGAATGAAGGAAGACCAGATCTCAACTAACAGAAAGAGGAAAGGAGCAGAGTACAATAACCATAAGAACAACAACAAAAACAACACGAAGGAAATCCAAAAGGATAATAGCTACTGTAATCCTGTAATTAGAACCCATTGACTGGGAAACTTGCACCTTCATATCACGGGCCACAAACTAAATTTCTCCTGAAGATAACATGTTGGCCAAATCCCCAAGGATTATGAGCCTGTAAAGCTCACCATGCAAAACATCTCTCAAGCCCTAGAAAGGCACAAATTATGCACTCTGACTAATAAAAAATGGGTAGAGGGATGGAGAAGAGACATTTATAGCTGTTGACGCCCTAGGTAAGTTGTTTCAACTTTAGACACAACTGATATTTAGAAAATATGGATTATTTTTTCCATTTCAAAAATCTAAAGCAAAAAATTGTTAACAAGCAGAAGTTGGTAATGTATAAGGAATTTTATCCATATTTTTGCAATCTTGATTCTTGAACCATTACATCATGTATATCACGTTGACCACTTTAGAGGGCTTCTAATAAACTGTTGGCTCATGTAAGTTGAATTCTAAAGTAATACAGCTGGGGCAATTCTACTCCAGAAATAAATTTATACATAGTTTGATTAAAGTTTGGCATGGAAATGGCAAAAGGACAACGTTGGTAATGTAGTTATTGGTATTACTGTAACTAGAGTTCATGTAATATTTATTACTTTATAGTATATGTGATACAAATATTTATGCTAATATAAATAAGAACCATGTATAACTACATAACTCAAGGTGCTCCGTGCTCTAAAGAAGCTTTGAGGTTGAGCTATGCCATGTACCTTTCTTACTTAACAACCTTGGCAACTTGCAATTCTCATGTTTACCATAGATTTAAGTCATTAGGTAGGGTAGAAGAATTGAACAAAAGTTTTCTGAACGTTTTTTTCCTTAAATTTTTTTCAAACACTTGAAGGATACATGGTCTCAACCTATGTGTAAGTGAATGATTTTGCAATTCTTGTTTCCAAATGCTCAAATGAATTTTTAAACTACTATTTTCTCAATGCTATCCAAACTAGTTCACCCACTACACCCACTACACCTACAAGTCACTGGATGATTTCTTATCAAATTGATGTTTTGGCTCATTTTTTTAATTTGACCAAACATCTCAGTCACAAGAAAAAACCTCTCCGGATCAAAACACAAAACTCACTGCCATGTCCACAGTATATAGCTCTGAACTATATACAAGAAAGTATAGAGGAATGAGAGAAAAGAAGGTAATAAAGAAAAAAGAATGAAGAGAATTATATACTTGTCATGTTGTATTTTGTTGCATCTTTTAGCTAAATATTTGAATGTCCAATCAAAATAAACCCACACCGTTCAGTTTCACACAGCATTTAAAATCTGATACATGTCAAAGTTTCATCAAGATGACACTATTTCATTCTATTAACTATATGATATGCTACAAACCTTTTCTTTTCACTTATTTCTTTTCAAGGAACAGTGGCACTAATTCTATTGATTAGTGACTCCATTTGATAGTAGAACCATGAACAATAACATAAAAGGGTACTACTTTGATGATTAGCAATTAGGTGCAACCCTAGTACATGTAACATTCACACACCAGTTACAACAAAAAAATAATAAAAATAAAGTCATAAAAAGTGGTGACTACGAGCCTCAAATTCACACACCCCCCCCCCCCCCCCCCCCCTTTTTAACGAATTTACAGCCCTCAAAACTTGTCCAAAAAATTTCTGTAGATTCAAAGCAAGGCCTTCTACTTAAAAGCAAAAGAAAATTGTGATATAACCTAGAATTTTATTTACTGTAGATATCTGGGGAACAACTGTTCTTACTTCTTAGTAGTCAGACACTGTGTGGTCTCTGTGAGATATGACTATTACGATTCTAAATTGACAATTGAAGAAGTAGAGATAATTTTGTTTACCCCAAATAAGTGTATGTTAAAAATAAAGAATGGGCATTTCCCAAGTACAAAGGTAGAAAAGAAGCAGAGACATTTGCAAAATGCATCAGTGACTAGCCATCAACATGGTTTTAAGGACAAGTTTATAATCTTCCTTTGAAATGAATAATAAAAATGACTCCCTAAAGAATAACTAAAATTCCAAGTAAATATTTATGCATCCTGCTTAATAAACATAAAACACATATATAAATGAAATTCTTTAGGGTAATCGCAATAACTTAACTCAATTCAAGTAAGGCTGAATCCTAATTACATTATGGTCAGTTTTATGGCCTTTTTAACTAATCAACATCAACCACATGTATCCTTTTCTGCTACTCTATCGTATCTAAAATCATACTCATTGTTACCTACATGTCTGTGTACCCATGTTATTTTGAGGCTCCAACTACCTTGTTTCACTCTGTGTAAGATCCCAACAAGAGGACCAGAAGTGGACTATATTAATAACAAGTCCTTTGCTGGACTGCTTAGAACTGAAACCAAAATTGTGGTAGACCCATGACAAGTAAATAAACTAACAATGAAATATACTAACAAAGAAGATGGTCTGAGATATGGAAACTAGTATCAGATACCAATTTCTTAAATCATGACTTAAACCACAATTAGAAAGAAACTAGGAAATAAAACCTAGAGATCAAAATATATACATTACAAACTACAAAAGAGAAATGCACCATAAAACATAAAATAAATGTACTAATAAGCTGACCTGAACAAGGTAATAGAATATGTGAAGCCCTTCAGGGTCGTTATATAGGTACCGAAAGGGTATGAGAGGTTAGGAATATAATAAATATTTGGTTCCCTTTTGGGGGTTGAAAGTTATTGTTAAAGAAAGGAAAGTCAATCCTGAACACCCTTATGTGTTACCAACTACTGTCTGAAACTGAAAACCATGATAATGTAGTTGTTAACCTGTTATTTAATTACGTAGTGGTTCTTGGTTCTTCTCTCGTCTGTCCAGCTACCTAATGCATTGAGACTTTTGATTCTCTTTATCATAGTCATAGCAGCCTAAAAAGCTTTATGGGAATAGGGATTATCTACCATGGCTTAAGGTTGTGGCGTCTTGGCTTCATACATGGACGGAGGCACGGAGCTGTTATTGGACAAGGCCCCCCCTAAATTTTTTTTAAAAAAAAAATATTACTATATTAATAAGTACTAATTTTAGCAATTTTGTTCTATAAAATTACACTTTGCCCTCTTTAATAATGCCATCAATTCTTTTGAGAGTAATGTTATAGCCACAAATGTTTTTACAACAATTATACAAACTATTGAGGTAGCAAATTCTTATTGGTTTGTACACTTGCATTACTTTTTACTTATCAATAACCATTCACCACATTAGCAATTTATAAAATTTTTGTAGTTTTAGCATTTTTCATCTTTTAAAGAACATAAAAAATTAATAGATTAAATCTAAAACAAAATATACAAACCCAAAAAAATTAGCCCAACAACAAAAATTACCAATAATAAAACTAAAAAATTAAGCTCAATCAATTTATTTTACCCAAAACAAACAACTTGGCCATTTAAAAAATTTTAATAAAAAATCCTTAGTAGTAAAGCAGTAGACTCAAAGGCCGGACCCGCCGCATATAGCTAGCAGCAGAGTCGCCCCCCCCTAACTCCAAGTCTTGGCTCCGTCCTTGGCTTCATAGATGAAAGTGCAACTAATGGCTCAGCAGGAAATTCATGTAGTAAAAGTAACAACTATTGGTTGGACTTGGACATACCAACCTCTGTTTTTAATAATATAGGTTGGAGAATTTGAATTTTCATTCCTAGAATTTTTCATTGAGCAAGTAAACTTGATCTAACGTGCCAAAAGAATTTCAAGATTCTTTTCCAACGAATATTTTAGAATTTTACTTTTAACCTATTTTCAACTAAATTGGATCAAAAGTCAAATTAGTTCAGCAATAGGATGTTTTACAAAGTTATTTTATGTTAGGCATTCCTATTTCCTAATGACAAAAATGGCAAAAATTCAAGTAGTATTTCTATCCCTGTGGTTGGAAGATGCTCTTGTAACATGTTCATGATGCATTTCTATATTAAAACTAACATATTAATAGCAAAGCTTACAAAAGTTTCAGCAATTATAAGAAATATTACAATTTACATGCATGAAATCACTTTATTTATCTTACTTTGAAAGTATATATCATCATATTATGCAGCTTATAACCGGTAAATATATATGATATTCATTAGTTAATTACTAATAACATAGATTAATTGCTTAGAATGGAAGGAACAAAAGGTTTTTTAAATTCCCATTTGTACACAAACTAGTATAATTGTTTGAAAAAAAAATATAATGACAAACAAAGGTAATATCTTTTATGCTACGTATATTTGTTCTTATAGTCAATAAATACCTTTAAAGTAAGGTCTGCATCAAAATTTCATAAACCAAAAATGATTTAAATACCCTTGACATGACATAGAACAAACTCAAGATTTGGTATGAGTGTCACACATATAGTTTAATTCTTTTCCAATTGAAGATTCAAATGAAGGGGTCCGATAAGAAATTAAATAAAAGGATTTTAACAATAATGTTATAGATGCAATAATAAATATTATAAGTTTTCTTACAACTTATCCAAAATATTATAAGATATGACCAAAAGCCATGTCAACAAAGTTGATCAAGCCAAAGGCAAGCTGAGGTGTAGAAAACATAGAACCATATTCATATCCATATGTCATGATTTCAACGCCATGTTTATTTTTAGACGTTTCTCTCTGATTTCCACCTAATATATGTATAGATTAGGAGCATCTTTTTGAAAGGGTTAGGTAATAGGATCTTACTATATATATTCTTCATCTTCAAAGTTTGAAAATTCTATTAGATAGGAACATGGAAATAGGTGCGACATAAATATATATATTTGCCATCTCTTGAAGCAGAAATCTCTACTACTGACCTTTCCTTAGAACGTTTTGCTTTCATGATTTTTTTTTATACAAAAAATAGTAAAAGAAACTAAGTTTGAAAGTGTCACAATTAAATGTTTCCAACTCTCTAGACTAATGAAGGCTAATAGTGTTAATTATATACAAAGAGTTTTGCTACTACACGCAAATAAGGAGAAATATGCAAAAGCAAATAATTAATGAGAAATTTAGCCCAATTATTTGAACATAATACTGTCATTTCACATTTGCATCCTCAGAATCCACCTTCCCAGGATTGACTCAAATGACAAAACTAATTTGGTGCCCCAATAAATGTGTTGAATTCACTGTGAAATCGGCATATCTCACTGAAAGGGAGACACAGATTTATGAACACGGATTAGTAAGAGTGAATGGAATCTACTTAGGAAGCTAAAAATCCAAAAGAGGTTGAAACTCTTTCTTTGGAGAATTGCAGAAATGAGAAAACTTAATGCCAACCAAACCCACCCATAAATCCAAAACTCAACCAGAATATGATATGTGCCCTAGATTAGATGTATGATAGAGGTAGTAAAAATAGAGCACTTATTTTTCATATGCCCCATTGTCAATCATAGTTTAGAGGAGAGGAGTGCAGTATGTCCAATAATCCTCTTAAAAGTAAAATTGAGTGAGGTTGAACCTTATGGCGTGAGCATGAACTGTCCATTTACTTCACAGATACCGTGAGGCTAACGGATGTGTGAATGCACTAGCTAAAAGGGATTGTCAACAACAAAGTATTTTGGAAGTTTATGATACATGCCCATCTTTTGGACTATATTAATAACAAGTCCTTTGCTGGACTGCAGACTGCTTAGAACTGATCCAAAAATTGTGGTAGACCCATGACAAGTAAATAAACTAATAATGAAATAAACTAACAAAGAAGATGGTCTGAGATTTGGAAACTAGTATCAGATACCAATCTTAATTTACGACTTAAACCACAATTAGAAAGAAACTAGGAAATAAAACCTAGAGATCAAAACATATACATTACAAACTACAAAAGAGAAATGCACCGTAAAACATAAAATAAATGTACTAATAAGCTGACCTGAACAAGGTAATAGAATATGCGAAGCCCTTCAGGGTCGTTACTGCTCTGCACATCAACAAGGGATCCAATCTTTGAAGTAGTGAAAGAGATATGCTCGTTTCCCATCACAATCTCAAGCTCCTGTCTCCCAACACGGTCGGGTTCTGGCCATTGGTTATCATCTTCCTTTAGAATCTGAACAAAAAACACACATACTAGATCAGAAGCGGAAAAAGTAAACATAATCAAATTTATATAATAACTCAAAAACCCCCAACTCAATCAGATTCTGAATTAAAACATGACAAAAGTACAACCAAATCTCACACATTATAAAGGCACAAAATGCTTGAAACTCAAACCCCGATTTCTTAAGCCTAGTCATAAATATGATAAGCATAAACAGCGGGTTCAAACCTCCACCTCTAATCAATCCTTAGAAGAACACAGACATTATTTTTCATAGACACATCGAAAGAGCTAAAACTCTTCACTAATCCCCATGCAGCAAAAGAGTAAGCATCAAATTCAACCAAAATCCCTCAAACACATCAAATCCTGAAGTTCAATTCCACACTAGACTCTCTCTCTCACACACACAATAGAAACCCTAAACCCTTCCAAAACCCAATCAAAAGTAGCACAAAGAAAAACAGAAACCCCTAAAAATTAAATAAGTTACAGAGACAGCTAAATCATCTACAACTAGAAGTAAAACACCAACTAATTCCTCCGATTTTCTCAGCAACCAAACAAGAAATCCACAACCAAAAATCAAAAAAAAAAAAAAAAAACCAAAACCCTAAAAAAGAGAGTTAAGAGTTATAGAAGAGAGAGAGAGAGACCTCGCTCTCGAGGATGATACGGCGACACTCTTTGAGGACGGCTGGGGTGACGTAGACCTCCTTGCGAATCATGGTGTCGTTCTTGTAGTTGGAGTTGTTGGCGTAGCGGAGCATGCCATTGGAGCGGAACTCGAACTCCAAGAACTCGTGCCCGAACTTCCCCTTGTGCCCTACGTAGTACCGCACGTAGAACTCCTCCAACTCTTCCTCTCCTCCCACCACTCCTGCCATTTTTCCACCTTTCTCTCTCTCTCTCTCTCTCTCTGCTAGCCTCTCGCTCTCTCGCTCTCTACTTTCTTCTCTTTATCCGCGAGAAGAATTCGAATGTTCTCTGAGTCGAATTTGGCGATGCAAATTACAGTGGGAAACACATATAGGCCCTACTACTACTACTACTAGAGGGGCTCGACGATTTTTCAAGATACGGGCTGGGCTGGGCTTTATTGTGGGCCTTTTCTGATTATTGGGCTCGGTTTAAGATAGGGTTTGAGGACTGGGAGCTGGGGAAACAAAGAACCTGCTATTACAAGTTTACCACGTAAGGGTTCAAGGTTTCTGGATATGAGTTGGGCTGGGCCTTTGTGGGCGTTTTGCTAGTCCAGTGCCCATGGCCCGTTAGGATTTGAACATGTGTCAAATAATGTCCATACCTTAATGGTTCCGGTGCACAGTAGCAATATATCATCTGTATATATTAAGAGGATTCAGAAAGTTAGTTATTGTTTTTTTTTCCTGTCCAAAATACCCCCTAAATTAATTAATCAACAACTTAAAAATGGGGTTAAAACAGTAAATTAACAAAAGAAAGTTAGTTATTGTTTTTTTTATTGTAAAAAATAGCCCTACCTAAAACTTAAAAATGAGGTTAAAATAGTAAATTGACAAAAATAATAAATTTCTATTTCTACGTTGAAATGCCTTCCTGCTTCTAATAAACTCCTACTTTTACGTTGATTTAAATTCTTACTTCTATTTACTAACTCCCTATAAAATAAGATCACTCTTTTATTAGTTTTAAAACCCCTCTAATCTACAAAACTCCTCTAATCTACAAAACTCATCCCATGTATTCTTTTTTTTTTTTTTTTTTTCATCACACTTAGGTTTTTTTTTTTTTTTTTTTTTTTTTTTTTTTTTTTTTGTGATTAGAAAAAGTAGAAATCTCAAATTATAATAAATGTAAATTATTTAATTTTTTTTCAAAAAATAGAAGACTTTCTGAGAATGCGTGTGAGCGCGTGCTCAGAGGCTAGTAATATCTAATTAGAATGAAGAGTGGAGAGAGAAAAGGAGAATCGAGAAAGAGAACGATGCAGAAAGAACTTCGATCTATCATAGATGGAGAGAGAAAAATCTGAGAAGAAAGTCAGGCTTTGCCACGAAGGTCAGCATACTCCCTTCCTCTTCAAATACTGTTTTGTAGTTTGAAAGATTGAAACTCCTCATCATTGCTTTTCCTATTCGAATTAGAATCTTAAATCTACAATATTCCTATGTTTTTTAATTCAAAACCGGCAGTTCCCTTTCTTAATTTTCTAGGGTTCTTCTTTTACCCATTTAAAAAATATATATATACATATATATATACATATACATATATATATATATATATATATATATTGGTTGATTCCCTTTCTTTGGATGCTTTGGTTTCAAATTATCCCTCTATATTTTTTTTGGTGGTAAAATTAGGGATTTCGCCCTTGATTTACTGTGATTAAAAGTCAAAATTCACCTTGGATTATTTAAAATCTGAATGTATTAGGTGAACAACTTAATAGGCAATTTTTTTGATAAAATTACTGATCGGTCTTTTGTTTTATTCTAGAATTCTTAATCCACGTTGCCAATTAAATTGTGAAAGGTTGTTTCGTACGCATCTCAAAACTCTAATTTTTTTTTTTGTTTTTGGTTGAATGGATTTAGATTTGATTCGTTTTTTTTTTTTTGTTTTTGGGTTTTCTATCAAAATGTTTGTTTCCTCAATTTTAGATATTTGCTTTTGTTTTGTTTTGTTTTGTTTTGTTTTTTTGTTTTTTAAAGATTACAGAAATCACTAAATCATTGACATTAAATTAGTGTAAGATTGAAATCATTGGGTATTTCCGTTTCTAACATTTATTTTCCTTCTTCAATCTTATTTTAGGCTTTTCCTGCCAGAACAGCACGCACCAGATAGAGTCCGTAAGGCATACAGAGATAAGCCTATACCGTAACCGGTAAAGTTATTGTTTTTTTTCTTTCTTTTAGTTTTCAAATTTGGGGATTGAATATGATTTAGGTTTGAATTTCTTGGTTGGATTGGTTTAGATTTAGTTATAGTTAGTTTTGGTTTTGGGTTAAGCTTCCATTAGCATGCCTCTGATAGGAAAAGCAGAAGCCTTTTCCTGCAATTAAGGTTGTGTTGCCACATTAGCAAAAAAGCTCCCTTGAAAACCTGCCACGCTTCCAGAAAAGGAAAGCACAAAAAAAAAAACCTTGAAAACTTATAAACACCATTCAAGCAGTGCACCATTCAACTGGTGCGATTGTGTGAAGACTTAAAAACATCAAACGGTGCAGTCATTTGGCCAAACGCACGCATACAAATACAGAACCCCTGCCTCCATTGTTTTGGATGTTCATTCTAACTTCTCCTACCAATTTTCCTTCCCTCTCATTCCCTTTTTCACTGCTTTGTTTGTTCTCTGCCCTGTCACTTTTCTACCACTAGACTTAGACCACCAGAACGACAAACTTGCTTACTCTTCTCAAAAAAAAAAAAAAAAGACTTGCTGTATGGAGAAAAAGAATAGAGAACAGAGATAAAAAAACCAACCGGTTAAAAACTTAAAAAATGAAAAGCCTTGAGATTCAGATGTAGAGAGGGAGAGACATAATTCGTAAGCCACACCAAGGCTTGCGAGCACCATCAGTTTTCCCGCCTCCAACTGTTTCCTCACCATACTCAGACCACCGAAATTGCAAGGACACAGAGATGCAATCTGTAAGGCGCACCATTAACATCAGATCATTGGAACTACCACCGATAAAGTTTTTTTTTTTCCTAGATATGGGAATGAAATATGACATAGTTTTGGGTAATTTGGTTGGATTGATTTATATTTAGATATTTAGGCTACATTAGGTTCTGATTTGTATAAGATTAAAGAATAACCTTGCAAGTATTCTCTGTGTTGTCACCCCTTTTAAGCTATCTCTATGTGTGTGTGTGAATATATATATATATATATATTTTTTGAGAGAGAGAGAGAGAGGGAGGCAAAGATGGAGGAGTACGAGGAGATTGACATGGTTAACATAGAAAACACCAACAACTTCAATGGAGCAGTAATGCGTTTTCCTTTTCTTTTATTCGATTCATTCATACCCCTTAACATCAAGCTTTTTGTTGTTCTAACTAATGCAATCTGATCAAAATTTCCCAATCAAACAAAAAGACAGTATTTTGGGACACCCATTCCAAACCAAACTGGCGTATGTTTTCATAAAAATGATTTCAGAGAATAAAAATGGTTATTTGTCTTATTTCAATAATGTGGTATTGGCATATTGGTACTGAGACAGTATTTTAGATTGGTATATTATTGTTGTCAAACATCAAAATTTTGTTCATGTGGTTGTTTAGGTTTGTGTTGGTAGTAATAGTTGTAATACAGGCATTTTTTTTTTGTTCAAGTGACACCAGCCTCCATTAAACCAAGTGTTGTTGTTTCTCTTACACATACACTAGATGTTTGATAAAATTCCTAAGTGATTTTTTTTTTTTTTTTGTTATTCTAGAAGTTATAATACATGGAGATTGATAAGGAAGAAGATAAGTGAGGAATGTGATGCTATGTTATTGATTTAATCAAGGCAAGATGTATTTGTTAGCCTTCTTTTCTCAATGTCATTTTTTGTGGGATGTAAAAACTTGACTGGCTAGGTTGCTTATGCCTTTAGACAATTATAGAATTTTTAACAAAAATTACCCAACTCATGATTTGTAATTGGCTGCTGTAATTTTTGCTTTGGATCTGATGGTAAAGTATTGAGTGTTAATAATAGGCCTTTGGTTACAAAATTGTACACTTTCAGTTTACTTTTGGCTAATTGTGAAAATAAAAATGGTTAAAGCGGGAGGGAGTGGATGTGGATGACATAAAGAAACGGTTGAAGGAAATGGAGGAAGAAGCGGTTGCACTGCGTGAGATGCAAGCCAAGGTCGAATCCCATATGGTTCTGCAAGGTTTTTTCTTCTTTTGTTTTTTTTTGGGTTTAATTTCACAATGTCAGAGATTATGATTTTTTTTTTTCCCATTGATTTAATTTTTATTGAAATTGATTACAAATATAGAAAATGTTAAAGATTGAAGTAGTATTATTATATGGTTTGGAGCATATGCCTCAGATTGGTGTAACGGTTTCAATTTGGATATGGCTGGAAAGAATTTTAGGAAATAATCATGGGTTTTGAGGGTGATAGTCTTTTGGAGTCCCAAAATCCCTATAAAAAATTTAAGGACTATTAATTTTAATTATCTGAGATAATTCTTTATCCAAAATAATATATATAGGACAACACCTTTAAGAGGTGTGCTATGGTGAGTGCCTCTCGCCCAAGCGATATGTTGCTGCACTCACATCTGCTAAACCCAGCAAAAGTGGCTTATGCATTGGGTATGAATTTTATGTTTGATACTCTTAGCCTAAGTTTACTGTATTTGGTCATAAAGTTAGGGGAATTTTTTTTTTTTTTTGGAAAAAAAAAAATAAATTGTGGATGACTCACATTTTGAGGATAAGCTAAGAGACTGGGCACCTCATTTTAGAGAAAAAAAAAATGGACCACTATTTTAATGGTAAGTTACGCATCCCTCCACCTATAAGGCTATAACTTATAGGGGAAAAAAAATGTCAATTGAGACTGAGGCATTGAGCTCATTGGCGTAAATGGATGGCTGTATCACTTTATATCAATGATGATGATGATTACATTCACACATATCTTGCATTCCATTCTTGAAAATTAATTGAGAATTTGTTTGGTAGTAAGAAAAAAAAATGAAACAATTGTTTTAAGGAATTGCAACCAGTTCTGAAGGCTCTCTCTTTTTTTTTAGATTACATTTGTTAGCTTACTTTGCTAATCTATGAATTGTGGATTACTTCTGATATTTAAATACCATAAAATTTCAGCAAGTTGAGGTGACAAGTAGAGAATCTGATATGCAATCATATGAGAAAATTCAGTAATTCAAGGCTTTATGCGGTACTTAACTCAATTTAGATGATTTCTTTTCAATTTGCGAATGATGAAAGTTTATGATTTACCTAAATTATAATTTAATATACCAAGTTATTTTAGACATTTTTCTTGATCCTCTCATACTTTTAAGGTCTATTTAGGAAGAGAATAACGGGTGGCAAAAGCTTATAAATTGAGAGCTCATACACTGAAGAAGCCACAATATCAAGTTATATGTCTTTAGAAAACGTTGATACTTGGTCTTATTATAGTTTGATAGTACTACAATTTGATGGTGGGCATGATATTCTATGTTTATTTCAAACTTTTGGTTGTGCTATAAAGTAATATGTTCCCCTTTAGTGCTTCTTTTAGGTACTATTTATCTATTTCATCATGTTATTTACCTCATTCGATGCCTTTTATGTTGTAACGTATCATAAAAAATATTCCAAAGTTATTACTTGAAATCTTGAATACCAAAAGAAAATTATAGTTGTATGGTTTTTAGTAATTTTGTTTAGCAAGTCAATGTCATTAAGTTTTGTGATAGTACCCTTCAAAAAAGTTTTGTGATAGGTTATTTGCAAGATTAGCAAACTTACAATCCTATTATGTAATTCACAACTTAAATCACAAAAGGTATCCATTCATGATTAGAGAATAACTACCAAAGGCACAATTGCAATTTGATTCTGCACATCAACTTAGAGTCTCATTGAGTGTCTCATTTAGAACCTACAATTTATCATTATATAAGCATTACAAAAAATTTATACACGCACACACTCTCAAAGAGATGTCATCATTGTCAAAAACATCATAACAATTCTCCTTGCATCCTCTCAAAATCAAAGTAATACTTATTTAAGTTCTGAAGAATAAATCTATTGAAATGGTGTTAATGGTCACCCTGGATGGATTTTTTGGGAAAATTTCATTGATAATTGAAAAGTTGTTTCTAATGCATATATGTATAATACAATTGGTTAGGTAGATTAGGTAATAATCATTATGAGTTATGTAAAAATGGCCATATTGATCATTATTGCTTAGAGGTTAATCAATATCTAATATAAATTTTAGTTGATTTAAGAATCATCAAGATCTATTATTGCTTAAATTCTATGAATTTTTTATGCTTTTGGATAGTGCCTTTTGTATGGATGCTTGACTTTTATACCAATCTTCAATGCCTACATTATAATGATTCTTAGTTATTTAAGTTGAGTACCTCTATTTATCCTAGCCAAGGACTGATGATTTATTATTTAAGGATAGCAACATATTGGTAATTTATTCAAAAATTGGCATGCGTGATTTACATTAATTAAACAAGTGTTAGATTTAACAAATGACTTGGTCAATTAGGAATAATAACACCAAAGCTTTAAATGGAGCAAGAGTTGCTACTCACACTAGGTGAATATCGATTATAATTCAAATTATTCTTATGTTTGTTTGTTACATTGGTATCTCAACATTTTATAACAGTAACATGCTTATAGCGGAGTTATTTTTGGGTTTGATTTACTTAAAAGATATGTAACTATAAATCTCTCTCTTAGAAAAATAAGGATTTCAAATGGGGTGTTATGCATGTGGCTAAATGAGCAAGGATAGGAGGAGGAAAGCTTTTTAGACAAACAGCTCAAACACAACAACAAAAAAAAGATGGAATCCAGAATCTCGCGTTTTGTTTAGGGTACTTTCGATATATATATTTTTCTTTAACATTCATTCTTATTTCATGAAGTCCTTAAGTCTCTCATTCTCTTTAGTGAATGATGTGAAGGTGATGTACTTTGTTAAGATTGAATGCTGGTATTTTCTTTTGGAATGTTTGGAGTTATTATGTTGGACATTGAGGTGATTTTGATTGAATTCTCCCAATATCATTTTTAAAGTATTTTTCAGATTCCACTTGCTTCTTCCCAACAATCCTACTTCTCCTTCTTCTTCTTCTTTTTTCCTTTTGAGTAGGACCAAGGTTGTTTGTATATTTGACATTTTGACTCTATATGTTAATACTGTAACTCAGTATCTCATAAATCTACTATATGTTATTTCTAGAAAACCAAGCAATCTAATTTTATAGAGTAAGTGAATATATCCAATCCCATTCCATTAGATCACTACATAATCAATATTTTATTATTTTAAAGTTTAAACACTAATTTTTTTTTTTATCTTAATCAATATATTAATAATATTATAATAATAGATAATTATACAAAAAATGAAAAAAAAAAAAAATGTGATTCAACTATTTCTCAATAGATTTTATTTCTATATGTAAGGTTTTGTTTGTTTTAATGAGTTGGTGGTTATGTGTTGTATTTGAAAATAGGTTAACGACAATTGCTGTTGAAAAACAATTAAAAGGAGGAATGAAAGACATTGCTCAAACTTCTTCACTATAGCCTCAATAAATTGTAAATGGTTTTTTTTAACAATATTTCTAATGTAGTGAATATTTATTCAATTTTTGATATGATTTTAGAGTTGTTACATTGATCTATGATCTATGTGATAAAGAGCCTCATTAGTGAGGATGTTTCTTTCTCCCCTTTTGGTCATATTCTTGCCTCAGCTAAAGCCATCACAGATTCTATCAGTCACAACCTAGCTAAACATGTTAGACATGTTAGAGGTTTCTTGGTGTGGAAGGAAAATATTCCTTCACATCTTCAATCTATACTTTCAATCGATTACGGCTAATTTTTCTTTAATGAAATTTCATGATATTCTTTCTAAAAAAAAAAAAAAAAAATTCTTCATAATATCTATCATAAATATTTGCACATGCAATTTAAAATAGTTTATTATGTATTGAGTTATTATAAAAATTGACTTGATGTAAATTTTTAAGACTTAGTTTGATGCTCAAAATGATGGTAATCCAAAAAAAGCTTAATCAATTGATTACAAGAGGACAAACAAATGGATGTGCAACATTACCCAAAAGAATTTTAATGTATTTTATTATATTTTTATGTGAAGTTGATTGAATTTTAACTATGTAAAATGTTCCCGCGCATTGTGCGGGTTAAATGCTAGTATATAATAAAAGTTAGGTTTAGACGTTGTGGTTGGGCCAAGTGGCAACACCAAATTGCAAAAATTTTCTTAAATTTTTAGATTTTAAGAAAAAAAAAAATATATATATATATATATATATAAAAGTTTTCTTCAACTATAATTTCTAAGTGGATAAAAATTTTAATTAGATTAAAGACAACTAAATAAAACTAAATAGACAATCCTATGAAAAATAAATAAATAAAAAAGAAGAAGAATTTGATCACAATTGGAATACTAAACCAAGCAGTATTGGGAGACCAGCAAAAGGATTTTGATGAATACTAAACCAGACTTCTTGCTGAGATTTCTTTATCAAAAGCAAGGTTTCAAGAGGTAAAGAATTATGCAACTTTCTTATTTTTTTTAATTACTATACTACACGTTAATATATATAACCAAAAAAAAAAAAAAAATGTCATGTGTTGATTCCCAAATACCAATTTTAAATAGATAATACTAAGAAAAATAAATAAATAAATAATTCTACCACTTATCAAGCAAACATTTTTTTTTTTTAAATTGTTTTACTAATAACCAAATATCTGAACCATGTATATTATACAATATACAATAATTGACCTATAAATCATTGTAACTTTTTTTCTCCTCTTCATCCCCTTTTTTTTTCCTAAGCTCTTTTTTATCCCATTGGACCATGCTAAAGAAATGCCTTTGAATAAGGGAAGTTTTAGCTTGAAGTTGAACACAATCGAGTTGCCCCATTAGTATGGAATCTATGGCTAGGAGAAAAAGCGAGAACTTCTAAACAGAATAGACTCATGGGTCAATTCGTCAAGTAATCCCAAATGAGACGGCACATAATTCTGTCCTCATGTTTAAATTGTTGATTGCTTTCATAGTCACCATCTGTTTGTGAAATAATCATTTTACTAAGCATGTCATGCGTTGATTCTCAAATACCAATTTCAAATAGATAATACTAAGACAAATAAATAAATAAATAAATAAATAAAAAAGGATTTAATCACAATTGGAATACTATAATCCGCATCAAATACGTCAAAAAAAAAAAAAAAAAAAAACTCTCAAAAAGTTCCTCTCTCTCTCTCTCTCTCTCTCAAAAGAAAAAGATTATTAAGAGTTGTCTCTAAATTACAACAAAAGATTACTCACATGGAAGAAATCACCACCACAATTGACCTATAGGCAAGTATTTTTTTCACTTTACGGTTTACATTGACTTGATTTGTCTTACAAATATACAAAATGTTATGTTGGTTGTGTATATTATAGTCGTTTATTTATTTATTTTTGGTTGAATAGTTGAACAATGCTGAAATAACAAGAGTTGCAAGATTAAAACGAAGATCTACTATGAATTTACAATGATCAAGATTTGTATAATATATACTATATAATAAAAATTGAGCTTAGAAGCCATGGTTGTGCCAAGTGGCTTTACCAAATTGAAGAAATTTTTTTAGATTTTTTAAAAAATATATAATTTTTATTCTCTTATAGTAATTCTAAGTTGATAAAAATCTTAATTTGATTACAATCTAAACTCTTCATCTAATTCTAAAAAAAAAAAAGGTTCATCTAATCCATATATATTTTTAAATTTATATTACTACATGTTAAAAAACAACAACGTATAGCTAATAAAGTTTATTTTCAAGCAAATTATCTTTAATATAATATAAGAGTGTAATTTTGAATAAATTTTCTTTCTTTTAACGTACAACTATTCTTTTTATCTAAAAAAAAAAATTGCTCTCTTGGTCTATCCAAAACAAAAAAAAAAATCTCTTAGGGAGTGAGTATAGAGTACATGTCTAGATGTTTTGCCATCAAAAAAGTAAAATCAATTCTAATTAAACTCTTTGTCTCAAACTCAAACTCTTAATAATTAATATTACCCACCATGTTACAATTATTCATAAAGTTAAGGAAAAAAAAAATGTTGATATCAACATTAAGCTTTTGTGTTTATCCAAAAATAAATAGAGGAAAGTTGATAAGAAAAAGTAAAATTTTTTATTTATCCAAAGATTAGTAGAGGAAAACTTGATAAGAACAATTAAGATATTGTGTCTATCTAAAAAAATTGCTGCTATTTTTGCTTACCTTCAAGTATATCTAAAACTTGTGATTAGATCGTAGGGAATAAAATTCAATTGGGAAAAAAAATTATAAATATTTTTGCTCTGCCTCCCTCAAACTTCTCATTCAGATTGTTCATGAAGTTTATATTTTTTGTATTCTTAGTTTTTTTTTTTTTTGGTATGTATTTTTAGTTGGATGGTTTCGTTCTATAACGAAAGTACCACAGTGTATTATATTGTACTAGGTCAAATTGTGTGGATACTTTAAGGATGCCTACAAAGAAAGCTACAAGTTCTATTTCATCTCCAAGGTTATTTAACTCTGTCCTGTATTTTTTTTTTCCTTTTTTGTTTCATTATGTTCATAAAATACATCATATTATTTATACTACAACTAACAATATTGGAACTCTTTGAAGCTATAGAGTTTGAAGGGAACTTTGAAAAGCTTAGTTATTTTGACCATCTCTATTTGGCCATGGAAGGAGGCAAGTACTCATTTGTGGAGTCATGGATACTATTTTAATGGATCATAAAGATTTTTATTCCATAATTGGTAAGTATGATCAATCGTCATTACTTCTGGTATGTATATGATCACAACAAAGGATTCTCAAGAGAGATAAAAACCTTAAAAATTAAGGTGTAGTTGGCTTAGCAAGTTTGGGTTAATTGAAATATACACTGTAATTGGATAAGAAAATAATTGCTAAAATGAGATTTATTGAAGGTGTAGGGTTAAAAAAGGATATTGGTCAAGATATGGAATGATCCATTGAAGTTTTAAACACCTTGAAGTTATAATCTATATTCCAAATGCATCATTTACTCATAATATAGATTGTTGTTCAAAAATTAGTCTAGGGATGTGCAGACCTCACAAAAAGGTATTATTTTTTAATTCTTACGACATCTCAATGCTAATGAAGTTATTTTCAATTATCGATGCAAACTTATTGCCAAGGTCTTAACTCTTAGCATTTCTCAAAAATATTTCTTAAAGTTTATATTTACACATTTGTTTTGATAGGTTGAAATTCGATGCTTCCTCCCTTGCTTTCAAATACAAAAATTCAATTCTTATGTAAATCTCACTACTTTTATTTATTTATTTTGTTTAGTAATTTGGGTTGTTTATAATTCTTAACTATTAAATTGAGTTTATCACTTAAATATATGTTATTATTTAAATTTAATTAAATTAAAAAAATATTTATTATTTTCTTTAAATTACACATGATTCTTGATTAAGCAATGCATCGCACGAGCATAATACTAATATATATATATATATATATATATATATGTTCTGGGTGGAGAAGATAAGGATATTCCATACTATGACATAAAAGAGCCCATCTAACAATATTGTGGACAACAAAGTCCAATTGGAAAAGAGAAGTTATATATCTACAACATTTTTACAATACTATTACAACTAATCATAGGTGGTAAGTTGTTATTAGTTCTAATTTGAATCCACACTTTTAATTGTTTTTTCGTCCATTCGTAACAATTAATAACAACCTATCATTTAGGATTTATTGTGAAAGTGTTACAAAAATATTATGGACATAGCATTTCTCATTAAAAAAAGGGAGTGGATTTTGGGAAAAAAAAATTCATTGAAATTAATCGCAAGTGTAAGCTTCCAAACCGAAGCTAAGCTCAGCTTATAGGAGGATTTCACACTTCACCAAAGAGAAAGATAAAAACAAATTATTCAACTACTAGCTCATTAAGGAAGATCATGGAGAGTCAAGAAGGAAAGTAGTTATATCTCCTAGCTCTATAAGTATGAGTGGTAGACCAATCAATGGCTATTTGGGGGATAGAGGTAGTGGTGATATCACATTCAAGGCATCTCTTTCAAAAATAGTTTGGTTAAAACGTATTTAGATTATTAACACAATTTGCTTAAAGTGATACTTTATTGGCAAAGTTTCAAGAAGTTCAGAAAAAACTACTCCGATTAATCAATAGTCTCTAGAAATCAAGATAATTAAGTTCAATTATATATTTTATTTTAAACATTCAACATATTTTTTTGCTCAAATAATAAAAATATGAGTCTTATATGTTTTGCTTGTGATATCTGACTTTACGTAAGTGTTACATGTTGTATAATGTGATCTCACCATTTCTTGAGCTATTTGCACATGAATATATATGGAGGGGGCAAGGGTACCCTTCTTGGTTACCTTTTTATTGTCTATTTTATTATTCACTTTCAAATAAATAAATAAATATATTAATTAATTTACACATCGCATGAGCATGGTACTAGCATAAAAAATATTATGTTCATACACTACAAAACACGCGGATTATAGATGCGTTTGCAAAAACACGGCTATAGGCGGGCTATAGCCGTGTTTTAAGTAAACGCGGCTTTAAGTATTCAACAATAACCACATGTTTAAAACGCAGAAAATTATTAGGTACTCCCGGAGTACCATAAATGCGTACTCCCTCCTCTCACATAAATAGTGGGTCTCACCATGAATTTAATTAGTGGGACCCACCATTCATGTGAAAGGAGGGACTACGCATTTATGATACTCCGGGAGTACACAATAATTTCCCTTAAAACGCGGCTATAGAATACGTCTACAAACATGTTTTTAGGTGTTTATAGCCTCATTTTTTGCTTAGGAACTATTGCTGCGTTTTAAAAACGTGGCTATAGGACCAACCAAATCATTTTTTTTTATCTGACCTATGGCCGTGTTTGGAAAATGCAGCTTTAACTTACCTATAGTAGCGTTTTTTAAATGCGGCTATTAATTTAGTTTGTAGTTGCGTTTAAGAAACGCGGCTTTAGTTTTCCTATAGCCTTGTTTTTAAAACGTGGCTTCAGCTTTGCCTATAGCCGCAAGTTAAAAACACAGCTTTAGGGTTGGTATAAATACTACCACAAAAATCTAATCAGACCTTTTGTTCACCAAACGCTGACCTCTAGTTCCCATTGCAGATCAAAACTCTCATCTCACTCTCCAATCTGAAGCTCTCACCTTCCATCTGTCACCCTCACTCTCAGTCACCACTCGAACTCCAGCGTTGCCTATAGTCGCTGGGCTCCTTTCCCCTGACAGAGCTCTGATCCACTTCACCGAACTCCTTCCTCATCTTTCTTTGTGTCCATCACCATCACCGAGCTCCTTCCTCATTCCCTTCTCTCTCTCTTTAATTGGTGAGCCTTTCTTTGATTGATCTAAAGTTTTAATCTTTGTTTGAAAAATTTAATGTTGATTTCTGGGTTTCTTTTTTTTGATTGCCCTTTAATCAATTTTTGCTTCTTTAAAAAAAAGTTCTACTGATTTTGTATTGAGATGGGTATTGTGAAAAAAAAAAAAAAAAGTTTTACCACGTTGTTTTGTGCATTTGGTTGTATTAATCTTTATTAAATCGCTATTAAGTGCGATAGTTATGTGGCAATGGACAAAAACTGATGATTCCTATGTAAAATATTATGAAAAAGGAAAATGTTTTGTTTTGGGGAAGATATTATTCCCATAACATGTGCCAAAATATAAAGTAGCAAAGAGAGCTGTAGTTTGTGCATACACATTTCTTTCTTTGCATTTTTTAAAGTTGTGTGTGTGCTATTTTTTTACTTACAACAAACAGAAGATGAGAGAGGGCAGAGACCAAACAATGCTACCTCAATGGCCATAAGATTCTTGATAGTGCACTTCATTACTTGTTTGTATGGCTTCTGCTACTCCTTTCATGAGTCCAGAAAGTTTTTCACAAAGATATTTTACAACTCTCATTTTATCCGTAGATAATAAAATGATATCAATAATAAGCTCAACTAAAAAAAATTAATAAAAATTTGTCAACTTACTTGTAAAAAGTCATATATGTGACATTGTTCTTTACTTTCTTTTTTCTTCATTTTTTTTTTGAGGGGGGGGTTGAGAAGGGGGGGGGGGGGGGGGGAGGGTGCAAAAATTACTTCTAAACCTCTTCTTTCATAAATGTATTAGCAATATTTTTTCCCATGTTGAAATATCGCTTTCCCCTCCCCCTAATTTTTTTTTTCTTTATTCCAATAATTCTTAGAAGTCAATAATTGCTTCTTATTTAAGTACCACATTTTCTCGTGGTAGTTGAAGCCTGA
Source organism: Quercus gilva (assembly GCA_023621385.1). Classification (NCBI taxonomy): domain Eukaryota; kingdom Viridiplantae; phylum Streptophyta; class Magnoliopsida; order Fagales; family Fagaceae; genus Quercus; species Quercus gilva. The sequence continues at coordinate 29,058,391 of CM042476.1, forward strand.
AAGGAAGTAAGAAAGGTATGTAGTAGAAAGGGATGTGTAGTAAAGAAGGTGGACAGCAAGTCAATAATTGTAACTTGCATTTGTTTAGTTGGAGAATTTTCCATTAGACAAAGCTCAGATTGTCTTACTATATTGTCCCTTTTGGCCAATCTTTGTTTATGGAGTTTTTAGGATTGTTTCTTCATGTAAAAGTATCATCCAACCCTCATTAAGGTTCAAGGTGTGCTAGACACCTAGAGCTAGGTGACATGTTGGAGCGTTTCATGTTTGGTAGAGGTTGAAATTTCAAGCTCTTCAATAACGATTAGGGGTTTACATCATTGAAAGCAATCCCTAGTCTCTACTGTATCAATAATTATTACATTTACACGCAAATCTTAAATATATTGCACTCATGATATATAGTTTCATATATTAAGGTGTGTTTGTATAAGGAATTCAAAAACTATGTTTTGACTTTAAAATAAATGTTTGTAAAAAATTTATGAGGAATTCTGGTTGCAAAACAAAGTTTTTGGATTTAAAAACGCCATTTTAAACTCTCAAAACACCTAACCAAAAAAACCCCACGAATATACCAAACACATAATATACATCTTTTATTTATTTATTTATTTATTAATAAGGCACTTGCTATCTAAAAATGAAAAAAAGAAAAGAAAAGAACCAAGGAATGAATGGATCCAATTTAAATGCACGGTTTTACTTTTATGAGATAGTTAGTAATCACTTTCCAAATGACATTATAATTACCCATTTCAAATGCTTCAAACCTTTAGTGTGAAGTTTGTGTTATTCTTGACAGTTAGTAATCTTCTTTGCTACATGTTGTACCTAATATCCATTGATTGTGTGGTCAATCAGCCATATATGTATAGTATATTGAAGTTTAATACTCTTGATTGTTGCCACCAATCAGATGCGTGGCGTGAAGAGCAACTTGCCGAAGCACTAGCTCGATCAAATGCAAAGCATCAAGAGCAACTCACTGAAGCACTAGCCCAAACAAATGCAAAGTATCAAGAGCAAATGACAGAAATGATGTTGCACATGAAAGAAATGTTCACCCAATTTAGCCCACTTATGCATTCTTCACAACCTTCTCAAGTACTAAAAATGTTGCATTTAATTTAATGAAAATTACGTGTTTATTGCAATGCATTGTTATTTGCTATTAATATGATGTGTTTAATATATTCAGGATAGCGCTGCTGATAAATGAGGACTCTCCGTGGATATTGATCAAATTATTTTGTATTACTTTTTGGCTGATCATGAAGGAATATTGTAGACATGAATATTGTTTTGATATTATAGACAGATTGATATGTAGAGAGGTCGATCATGCCATTCAAAGAATGATAATCTTTTTTGTGAACAAAACTTTTTAGTTGAATCTCTTGTATATGTAGACAGGTACATTGATGCTTTAACAACATAGAAGAGTTTAGGAGGATTAAATAGTGAAGCCATGCATTGTTCTCAAGGTAAGTTTGAAATATATAAATATGGTTTCCTAATTTCTTTGATTTTGTGTGCTAATTCCTAACTTCTTTGTTTTTATGCTTGTGAATGACTGTAAATTGTTGTAATAAGAGGAAGCCAATTTTGCTTGTAATGAGATTAGAGGTTAATAAATTAGTATGTGTTTATTCATTAGTGACCCTAGCTCTTTTTAGAGTGCTTGCTAATTATGATATTAGTGCTGGTTACAGTACTTGTTAAGCATGATTGGTTCTGCTTGAAAGTTGTTTATTATGTGAAGTAAAATGGCCGAGAATATATGAATCGTGAAACATCCACATCATCTAATGATATGGCATTCTAAAAGTGTGACTAAAAGCAACTCTTCATAAAATTTTGTGTTATTAATAATTGCTTATCATTTAGTGCGCAAACTACTGGCCATTGATTACGGCTGATTGGACTGAAATTGCAAAGTTTGATTGAATATAATAAAAATTGTAGTAGATAACTATGTACCATTCATTGAAAGTGTTTATCGATGTTGCTATATGAGTTGTTTTATTCACTATAAGAGAGCCAAGGCAGAGGATTTTTTAAATTTTGGTTGGGATGGAAGCTATATATTGTGGTGGGGCTGGTGGCCTAATTCCACTTTATCTATGCTTTCTTACATATTGAGGCTCTTTTTAAACATGCACAGGCTGATTTTTTTAATAAAAACATGTTTGTTGGGAGAAGGCCCACATTGAGGCCTAAATAAGATGCAATACTATATGGATTTGATTATTGAATTTAATGGTTTGTATGATAGAACTCTAAATTATGAAGACCATATTATATATTAATCATCAAGGTAATTTTTATATATGATTTATCTTTTATTATTCAGCTTTTTGTTCTTTTGAGGAGGGGGTCAGGGATATGGAAAATTGATATCTTTTATGTGGATTCTCTTTTCTTCATTAATAGTTTTAAGTATCCATAAGGTTTCTCCTAAAATAGTATATGATTTGTGTAACATTTAGTGAGATATTCTGGCATATTAGACTATACTGAAAAGATGCATCTTTTCAAGCTGAGTTGTTCAAACATGCACTTTTGTTGCTGTTGCAAGTAAGGAATTCCATCTTTAAGCTTCCTGGTGGCCGCTTGAGACTGGGTGAATCAAGTAGATGAACAGATCATCATACATCAAATAGGAAAGGTGAATCATGTTTAGTCATGGGTTATTTTAGTCATGGGTTATTTTTCTAAGGGTTTGCTGAACTGGGAACCTTTTGAATTGAATGTACAAATATTGATGGATTGAGACGTAAGCTATCAAGAAAGCTTTCTACCAATGAAAGTGGTGAAGGGATTGGATGGGAGGTATCAGAAAGGTCCTTTCAGTTTATTGCTTTCATATCAGTATTCTCATTGCAATTATGTTAATATGAATATTGTATTTGATACTTGCCACCTAATGTAAAATGTCCTAAGGTAGTTGGTCTGCTTTAAACCATTTGGGGTTTTGATGTCTTTGGAAATTTACTTCTTATGATTTTATTGTTTGTAGTCGGAAGTTTATTGTACTGAAAAACCTTAAATTACTCGTAGTTCCTCTATGCTAGATTCATGAAAATCACAAGGTATTGAACTCCATATTCCTTAAAGATTGATAATTTCCCGTGGAGATTGAATCAACATTGTGATTCACATTATATTTGAGAAAATTCCAGCTTGTTATTTGTTGCATTCAATTCCTTTTTTAATTTCTTCTTGGATATCCAACTTCCTGCATAGAATTTAGTGTGTGACAGGTTTCCTATAGCCGCGTTTGTAAAACTTATAGCAGTGTTTGTAGACAGGCATTTGCCATTTGCCCAAGGAAAAAAAAAAAACCAAAAGGGTTGTAGCCACTTTTTTAAAATGTGGTTGTAGCTATCCCCTATAGTCGCGTTTTTAAAACGCAACTAAAACATGTCTCACACACAGCTAAAACATGTTCTACAGGCGGGTAATGTATAACCTATAGTCACGGTTTAAAAACGCGGCCTAAAGATAAGACCTATAGCCACGTTTATAAAACGCGGCCTAAAGCTGTCCCTAATAGCAATGTTTTAAAAACGGGGCTATAGCTATACCTTATCTGCCTTTTACAAATGCGGCTAAAGTATATCTTATAGATGTGTTTCTAAAAACACAGCCATTGGTCTTGGCCTATAGCCGCATTTGTAAAAACGTGGCTATAGACCCGTCTGACCTATAGTTACAGGTTTTAGGCAACAACTAGAAATGCAGCTATAAAAAACGCAACCATAACCTAAAATAAGCTATAGTTGTGTTTTAAAAACGCGGTTATAGGACTTTTTTTTTTTTGGTAGTGATAGACATTTTATATGATTAACGTGCCTATAAATTTAACTAATTCATAATATAAAAATGACATAAATTAATTTTAAAGAATTTAATCCTTTGATTAATCTGTATAAATTTAACTATTTTATTCTATAGAGTTGTCGGCAATTAATGCTTGTAGGAGAGGAGATCATGATAATTTTTGTTAATCTATGGCCCATGAATCATCCAAATAAGTAATCTGATAAGATCAGCAGTGGAGCGATTTTAACTTAATTGTTGAGTATTTTTAGGGACCATTAATGTGATAGTGGATTTATCTCTATTTGTATTTAAAAACTCATATGACAGATGTCCTATTAATTGGGAGAGACTTAATTAAATAGCCTATCCGGTGACTTGAAGGTGGTCCAAAAGGTGAAGAAATCATAAGGACAAGTTTGTAAAACAAGCAAAGAGCAATATCGGACTAGTTTGTGATTCATCCTACCTAGGTATGTGCACATACAACCCTTCTAATTTTTTCTACATTTTGCAACTGCATTCAAAGTAAATTACTAATTTACTATATTGCCATCTTTCATTCATAATCTTAGGTGTTTCTTCCCCCATATGTAACGTTTAAAAAAAAAAAAAAAAAATCAGAAACAACTTGAAATATATATATATATATATATATATTTTTTTTTCCTCTGGTTAACGAGGTGTCCAGAGTATGAAATCTTTATTACCATTTTTTTTTTATGTGCACATACAACCCTTCTAATTTTTTCTACATTTTGCAACTGCATTCAAAGTAAATTACTATAATGCCATCTTTCATTCATAATCTTAGGTGTTTCTTCCCCCATATGTAACATTTAAAAAAAAAAAAAAAATCAGAAACAACTTGAAATATATATATATATATATATTTTTTTTTTTCCTCTGGTTAATGAGATGTCCTGAGTATGAAATCTTTATTACCATTTTTTTTCAAAGAAAAATCTTTATTACTTTGTCGTTGTCGTCGTCTTATATATTTTATTATTAAGACTTTACTGTGGGTGGATAAATAATTAATTAGCATATGCATGATGTAGAAGTTTCTCACACAGGTAGGCACTTTGATCATTCTAATCATTCAAAATAAAATATGTACTTGAATTATTTAAGAAAATAAAAATTTTTCTAAGACCTTATCCTTTTTTTATATGTATTAAAAATATTTAGTATTCTTAAAAAAAAAAATAATTAAACAAGACAATATAATATTACATTACACTACAGGAGCTACACGGTAGGCTAACAGCCTAGCTAACACATGCATGCACCAGATGATTAGAAAAATAGGATATTAAGACTCAACAATAAATTCAAAGTCATAAAGACCCACCAGCAACATTAAACGTCAATATCACTGCCTACCTCTTACCTAACCCATTTCAATATATATGAAAACAAGACAATAATACATACACTAGATCTACATGCATGGTGGTTAGCACATATATCATGTTTCAGGTGTGTAAATCATATTTCAGGTGTGTATATACGTTTGAAATATGATATCTTTTGTCACTAACGCCTGATTTATTTTTATGAGAAGAACGCTAACACTTGAGTAAATTTGCAATAGATAATAATAACCTTTTTTTTCTTGGGCAAATAACACTCCCCTCCCTTGAGATTTGAAAAAATGACACTCACCCCCAAACTTAAAGGAAAAAAACATTTTCCCCCCCTTTGACATTTATTTATCTAAAATCTGTTAAATTGGCGTTAAAAATGTTGTGCACTAACGTACCCTTTGGTTAATAATGTATTCTCAAAATTGACTCTGAAAGTTTTTTATATTGATAAGTGACTTTGAAAATTTCAAACTCATTTTTAAACAATAAAAGCTTGAAAGTTTCAGCAAATTGTTTTATTTCATAAATTTTGATCCAAAGTGTTAGAGAGAGGAGCGATTAAAAAATCTAAGAGGATCATCAAACTTTAAAAAATCAATTGGAAAGGTGTTATAAAAGACTAAAAAATCAACATAAGCAACATGTTTTATAATATGCTTTATATTCCGTTACTAATATTAACAGAAAGGGGGGGGAGTATTATTTTTTTAAAATCTCAGGGGGGGAAGTGTTTTTTCCTTTCAAGTTTGGGGATAAATGTCATTTCTCTAAATCTCAAGGGAGGGAAGTGTTATTTGCCCTTTTTTCTTTTTTAGAGAAAGACAGCAAGCTTTATTCAAGAAATAACAGATACAACATAAAAAAGAGCTTGTTGTAAAAAACAAGAACTATCTTCTATCCAAGCTAAATAATAATCAATGCTAGAAACAAATTTTGCTAATAAGTGTGCAAGAGATAATAATTTGTACACAAAAGAATACACTATATATTTAGACTCACAAGTAAAATCAAAGTCAAAAGGCATATTAATTAAAAGAAGAAGAAAAAAATCACAAATTCTCGTTAAGGGCCAATTATTCATTGATAATATGATATCGACAGCTACATCTAACATTCAATAATGATAACACAATATAATAAAAAAAAATCACAAATTCTCATAAGGGCCAATTATTCATTGATAACATGATATCGACAGCGACATCTCACATTCAATAATGATAACACAATATAATAATTCAACAAACCGACAGAAACAATAATTTACGCCAATAGCTTAGCACTGCCTCTTGCCTAGCCCATGTATGCAAACATGGCCACAAACACAAGCAAAAAGCCAAACATCAAATTGTTCATGTTACAAGAAATACTAGCCACTCCACTCTTTGGTGGTGGTGGGGGAGGTGAGGCCACGGTGGAGGGCGGTGTACCAGTCGGGGTGGTGGGTGAGCCGCTTGGGGCGGTGCCATTAGCTGCTACAACATTGATCGATAGTTTCATACCTTGAGCACAGTGACCAGATGTGGGGCATATGAAGTACCTTGGGCCAGCAGTGGTTAAGTCGATTGTTGTGCTTCCACCATTGTAATTTTTGATGACATTGCTAGAGCTGCAACTGGTGTAGCCAGCTTGATTTACTTCATCCACTTGATGGGTAGAGTCATAGGTGAACACTGTTTTTTGAATGTTATTAAAACTATAGTTAGTATGTTTTGTCGAACAAACAATGTATGTATTTTAATCTACTAATGAGGTTTAGTTTAGTTTTTTTTATTTTATTTTATTTTATTATTATTATTATTTTTAATAAGAATGAGGTTTAGTTTTTGTAAGCTAGCTAATGAAACCCATGTGTTCAATCAATATTGGTTGGTCGGTCCAAAGAGAAATTTAGAATGATGATAGAAAAAGCTAAATTAAAGCACTAGAAAACTAAAAAAATATAGTATATGGTAACTCCATGTATGACAATATCGTATAATTAGAATAAAAAAAACAAAGAGGAGTGGTTGGAAAAGCTAAACTACTTCTTGCAATGGTGGCTGGCTCTAGGTTTCGTCATTGACCCATATATGATTAATTAAGGACCACTGTCAAAGGTCTTGTAGCTAGTGACAGCAATTAATTAACAACTAGCCAAATACTCCTTCAAGAGAGTCAAGAGGCCAAATCTCATACGCTAACTGGAGGTAGGTAAGGGGAGAGAAATGCCTTGATTCAAGGCTAGAAGGTTGAAATTCTATTCCTAAAGTCCCAAAAGCGGTTGGTTACAATAATTGATAAATTATCACTTTGTTGCAAAAGTTTAAATTGTAAAGAAATTATGAATTTAATTACTTAACAGGTTAACAATCCAGAAGACTTAAATAGTTAAAAAATGTAAATTTAATCATTTAATCATTTTTCTAATATAAAAAATTAATGAGTTAAACATCAATTTGATATGAAATCAACCATAACTTCAGGTGTAATGGCCTAGTTGGTGTACTAGTCTAGTTAGAAATAAGAGACAATCAGAGAAACTAGGAGTTCAAAAAAATTTAGGTGTTGGAAATAATGCAAAGTTGAGGCCATGGATTCTTCTATTGTTTGAAAAGTTTTGAAGGAAAGAAAGAATCTTTAATTGACACATAACTTGGACTCCTATTGTATATGGTAGACATAAGAATTACAAGTTGCCAAGATTGTCAAATAAGGAAGACAAATAGTGAGATTCTTACGTGTATATTATACTTATTTTTTATATCAGCATAATATATGCATAACTTTTAATATAATATAATATTGCATACTACATAATCAATGTTAACGTTTTCACCTTTTCCATGCCAAACTGCTCTAATCAATCTATGTGTATTGTGTAGGTGTAAATTATTTCTGTAGTGTGTGCTTCAAAATTCTAATTTGGTGAGACAGAGCCAAACAAGAGCAGGAACATTAACCTATACAGAAGACTTCAACTAGTTCTATATTCAACTTTCATGATATGGCCAAAATTCTTTCATATATTACCAAGTTTTGCTTGTGCAATAATTATCTTTATGGATGACCTATATGTTATTAACAGATAAATGATACATATATTTGATACATAAGGTACATTCTTCTAGTTTGAGACTTCTGTTTAGCAATTTGTTAATTTTTAGATGTTTTGTAAAGGAAAAAAAAACAAATTTATATGATCTGAAATCTGAATTTTGAGTGTGATCCAAAGAGTAAACAACTTACAAAGGGTGTCACCAACTGTAAATGTTTGAGCGGCAGCCCAGGTGGTGTAGTCAGCTGTTTGACTCCAACCCTGGCTATCACCAACAGCGTGTTGTGCTCCATAGACCACTGGTGTGACCAGAGCTAGAATTAGAAGAGCAATTCTCATGGCCATGTTTAAAAATCAAAAGCCTTGTAGCGAGGTTTTTAGAAATCAAGGGAGTTAGTGAAAGTGGTAGAGAACTTTGAAGCATGTTCTATGTTATATAGGCACCGAAAGGGTATGAGAGGTTAGGAATGTCATAAATTATTTGGTTCTTTATTTGGGGGTTGAAAGTTATTGTTAAAGAAAGGAAAGTCAATCCTGGACACCCTTATGTGTTACCAACTACTGTTTGAAACTGAAAACCATGATAATGTAGTTGTTAACTTGTTATTTAATTACGTAGTGGCTCTTGGTTCTTCTCTCTTGTCTGTCCAGCTACCTAATGCTTTGAGACTTTTGATTCTCTATATCATAGTCATAGCAGCCCAAAAAGCTTTATGGGAATAGGGATTATCTACCATGGCTTAAGGTTGTGGCGTCTTGGCTTCATAGATGAAATGAAAGTGAAACTAATGGCTCAGCAGGAAATTCATGTAGTAAAAGTAACAACTATTGGTCGGACTCGGACATACCAACCTCTGTTTTTAATAATTTGATAGGGTGGAGAATTTGATTTTTCATTCCTAGAATTTTCCATTGAGCAAGTAAACTTGATCTAACGTGTCAAAAGAATTTCAAGATTCTTTTCCAATGAATATTTAAGAATTTTACTTTTAACCTATTTTCAACTAAATTGGATCAAAAGTCAAATTAGTTCAGCAATAGGAAGTTTCACAAAATTATTTTATGTTAGACATTCCTATTTCCTAATGGCAAATATTCAAGTAGTATTTCTATCCCTGTGGTTGGAAGATGCTCTTGTAACATGTTCATGATGCATTTCTATATTAAAACTAACATATTAATAGCAAAGCTTACAAAAGTTTCAGAAATTATAAGAAATATTACAACTTACATGTGCATGAAATCGCTTTATTTATCTTACTTTGAAAGTATATATCATCATATTATGCAGCTTATAACCGGTAAAGATATATGATATTCATTAGTTAGTAATAACATAGATTAATTGCCTAGAATGGACGGAACAAAAGGTTTTTCAAATTCCCATTTGTACATAAACTAGTATAATTGTTTGAAAAAAATATATAATGACAAACAAAGGTAATATCTTTTATGCTACGTATATTTGTTCTTATAGTCAATAAATACCTTTAAAGTAAGGTCTGCATCAAAATTTCATAAACCAAAACTGATTTAAATACCCTCGACATGACATAGAACAAACTCAAGATTTGGTATGAGTGTCACACATACAGTTTAATTCTTTTCCAATTGAAGATTCAAATGAAGGGGCCCAATAAGAAATTAAATAAATGGATTTTAACAATAATGTTATAGACGCAATAATAAATATTATAAGTTTTCTTACAACTTATCCAAAATAATATAAGATATGACCAAAAGCCATGTCAACAAAATTGATCAAGACAAAGGCAAGCTGAGGTGTAGAAAAACATAGAATCATATTCATATCCATATGTCATGATTTCAACGCCATGTTTATTTTTAGACGTTTCTATAAGATTTCCACCTAATATATGACAGATTAGGAGCATCTTTTTGAAAGGGTTAGGTAATAGGATCTTACTATACATATTCTTCATCTTCAAAGTTTGAAAATTGTATTAGATAGGAACATGGAAATAGGTGCGATATAAATATATTTATTTTGCCCTCTCTTGAAGCGGGAATCTCTACTACTGACTTTTCCTTAGAACATTTTGCTTTCATGATTTTTTTTTTTTTTTTTTTTTTTGGTTACAAAAAATAGTAAAAGAAACTAAGTTTGAAAATTGTATTAGATAGGAACATGGAAATAGGTGCGATATAAATATATTTATTTTGCCCTCTCTTGAAGCAGGAATCTCTACTACTGACTTTTCCTTAGAACATTTTGCTTTCATGATTTTTTTTTTTTTTTGGTTACAAAAATTAGTAAAAGAAACTAATAAGTTTGAAAGTGTCACAATTAAAATGTTTCCAACTCCCTAGACTAACGAAGGCTAATAGCGTTAATTATATGCAAAGAGTTCTACTACGACACGCAAATAAGGAGAAATATGCAAAAGCAAATAATTAATGAGACAATTATCCCAATTATTTGACCATAATACTGTCATTTCACATTTGCATTCTCAGAATCCACCTTCCCAGGATTGACTCAAATGACAAAACTAATTTGGTGCCCCAATAAATGTGTTGAATTCACTGTGAAATCAGCATATCTCACTGAAAGGGAGACACAGATTTATGAACACGGATTAGTAAGAGTGAATGGAATCTACTTAGGAAACTAAAAATCCAGAAGAGGCTGAAACTCTTTCTTTGGAGAATTGCAGAAATGAGAAAACATAATGCCAACTAAACCCACCCATAAATCCAAAACTCAACCAGAATATGATATATGCCCTAGATTAGATGTATGATAGAGGTAGTAAAAATAGAGCACTTATTTTTCATATGCCCCATTGTCAATCATAGTTTAGAGGAGAGGAGTACAATATGTCCAATAATCCTCTTAAAAGTAAAATTGAGAATGCACTAGCTAAAAGGGATTGTCAACAACACGGTATTTTGGAAGTTTATGACACATGCCCATCTTTTGTATATCCAACTTTTGTATGGGATATGAAGCACCTTGGGACAAGTAGAATGTGACATTTGGAGGTTTTGGGCTTGCCGTTGTATATATTCTTTAATATGTAAATAATACTCCCTTTTTTTATCAAAAAATAAATTGAGCGAGGCTAAGTGGTCATATAAATAAGTCTTTTTTTTCTCATGATTTTATTTTTTATTGTTAAACGTGCTCTTATATTTGCTAAAATTTTGGATTATTTGTGGTTTTCAAGATTTTTTTTTTTTTTTTTTTAATTTTAAATTAGTTCCATTGTAATTGTTCTATTCATTTGGATAGACAATTCGGTCAATAAGTTTTGCAAACATCTCCCTTCCCAGCCAATTCATGATTTTGGGTTTGAACTTATCTTCTACCCCAATAAATTCTTAGGCATTAGTAAGTAAGATGAACTTAAATTATCTGTGATTCGTTTGGGTGCAATAGGAATAAGCTGGGACACAATGGGGGAAGAAGACCAACCAGGTTCTTTAGCACATTCTTACCAACATGACTTAATTGCTGCACCCAGGGGCGGTGGAGCTTTGTATTAGCTTGGGGGCCCCTCAAATAATATATATTTTAAATTATACCATAAATATATAAATATTAAAATTTGAAAGGTTAGGAGTCGGTCCCCTCCCCAAAATGTCCAATAATCCTCTTCAAAGTAAAATTGGGTGACTGGCTTAGTGGTCACGTCTTACATAGACAAGTCTCTCTTTCTTTCTTTCTTTTTCTTTTATATATATATATATATATATATTGGTGGATTCGGTCATTTATAAAACTTTCTATTTGGAGGTGTATGATAATAGATTAATTTTATTTAAAGAAAGTTAATCATTAAGCATAACTTTGATGACAAATAATAAGTTTTTTTTAGTGTATTTTTATACGTATCTAACATCAAACTAGATAACTTTTATATTTTCGTTAGAATTCAAACAACAATAAGTTCTAAAAATTCAGAAAATATACATATTGAAAGTATATATGCATTTGAATATCACCGGTAGCTCCACCTCTAAGCTAGGGTGGTCATTGCAAAAAAATGTATATATATTTGCCACGCAAAAAATTATATACTAAACTAACCTATCATGACCATTTTGATAAAAATGTCGAACAACTTGGCTTGAAAATCACAAGAATTAGTTCAACAAAAATGAGAGTAATAATACATCCATAATAATTTCACAAGAAGTTCTATGTAATAAGCAGTTATTGATTTTAATTTGGGCCAACACTAACATCACTTTTAAACCTACCACTAACCATTTGTCATATAAAATTTGTTGTGAAAATATTGTAAACGTAGCATTACTCCAAAAATAATTTTGTCCTCCAAACATAATCACCCCTTAAACCAAAAAAAAAAAAATAGTAAAAAAAATTTGAAATAAAAGCAAGACTAAACCAAACAACAAGTGAATAAATTATTCAACAAAAAACCCTGCTCTAAAATAAAAATAAAAATTCTTAATCATTCAATTTTGTAACTCATTCAGCCCATTACATTAAAATAATCTTTATTTTTATTTTTCCTTAAAAAAAGTATCAAGAAAAATATTGTGGTTGTGAATTCTCTTTAGTAACCACTCAAAAAAAAAATTCTTAAAACCGTCATTGGCATATATATATATATATATATGTGTGTGTGTGTGTGCGCATACATACAAAATTTGTCTTGACTAATGTTTCAATACCATAATTACTTAACCCCCAAACAAAAATTCTTGGCTTCGTAATGCAGGAGTATAACCAAAAGTTATGTCAATATTTCATTTTAGACTTTCAATGGATAATTTCAAATTGTAACGTACTTATTTTGTTTAGTTTGGATTGGTATTTGAGTTTGGTTAGGATTAATTGTTCATCATTAGTTTTTGTTTAGGATTATCAGATTAGTATTTGAAATTATTTAGGATTATCAGATTAGTATTTGAAATTATTTAGGAGAGTTTATACTTATCTTTGTGATTCCTGAAAGCTGCATATAAAGCTCCAAACGATTTCTTTTGTATGATAGACTATTATTATTATTATTATTATTGAGATTATTTGCAGAGATTGAATTGGCTTGTTTGGTGGTGATTCCAAATACCTTAGGTGGAAAGCCTAAGATTATATGGTAGGATTAATCTAGGTCCTGCATCAACTTGGTAGGACTAATCTAGGTGGAAAGCTTAGGTTGTCCTGCTTCTTGACTGCACTTCAAAGCATGGCCATACAAATTTAAATATTTATCTACCTCTTGGCAACTCCCTCCTCAACCTCAAGGCCGGATAAAGGTCAACGATGATGCTTTAGAGATCATAAGGTATTCCTATTTGGAATGCTATGCCATATTTGGACCGGATCCCATTTAAAAGGCTCGGTGAATTGGGCTGAGGCCCATGCAACTCTTTTGGCGGCCCAAGGAAGTTTCAAAACTCCAACACAAATATGTTAGCTTGGAGGCTAAACTCAGAGACTGTCACCGATGGAATAAAACAGGTCCCAAGTTACTCTGATTGGGAGATTACAGAAGTAGTTGCAAGAGTTTAGATCATTTTTGGATTCATCTTACTTGATGTGCATGGCTAGCTAATTTTGTTCGCAGAGTCTTAAATTTTCTAGTCCGTAATTTAGCGAACTTAATTGGGCTCCTTATTGCATCTACTAATTAAGGGTCTGTCCCCATCTGTCTATACCCTACCTCCCTTATTGAGTTTTTTTCGGTCAAAGTAGATGCTTATTTTAATGGTTGGTAGATGCTTTAATCCTTATGAAAATGATAGTTGTTGAAATTAAGAATCCAAGCTCGAAGAAGGATCAACAATAGAGGAAAGCATGCAGAGACGTGAAGGAAAAGCATGCAGAGAGAAAGTGAATCTTCTAGAGCTTCTGTGTTAATGATTTCGTATATTTTAAAACAACTGACTCTGTTCCTTTTATAGAGGAGAAACAGAGGACCAAGTCAAGCTATACAATCAGCCAATACAAATGACAAGTGGCCTAACTAACAGTATAAAACTACTAAACTAATATCTACAAGATAATATCCACAAGATATTCTATGTGACAAATATAAGACTAGATATTTACAATATATTCAACAATGTCATGCTAGTCTAAACTATCTAGTTGTACGTTGTAGCATGGGCAGTAGACATTTTAATAAGAGAAATGATATGTCTATAACATTTTTACAACAAATTTTAAGTGGCAAGTTGTTACTGGTTGTTATTGTTGGGGCAAAAAAGTAATCTTAGGGTTAGTTTCAAATTTGAATTAATAACAATTAACCACCTGTGATTTGTTGTAAAAATGTTGTAAAATTGTTGTAGACGTAGTATCTCTCTTTTAATAATAGTACTACAATATATAGTTTACACAAATTTTGCCAAAACTTGCTATGTGGCGAGTTATGAGTGGTAAACATTTTTTTCTCAACCACTCAACTCACCATGTGACAACATGGCGAATTGTGACAAAAATTGTACAAAATGTTAATTTCTTATTTAGGAAAGAAGACGCAATACACTCTTAACCTTAAGTTAGTAATAAAATCTATTAGATATTATATAGCCAAATCATATAGCTAGACAATCCAATGTATCGTGGCGACTTTACTCAACCATCCAAACACAAGACATCGCTAGGGACCAATCTCTAATCCGGTGTTAGAAACTCTATCTCAACTTATCAAATGGTATTTAGAAACAAGTTTGAAACAGTAGTTAACATGTATGGATCATTTGGAAAGAGATGAATATTGCTGTATGCCACTCACTAATTATAAGCATTTTTTTGTTGCTCAAAAATCACGAAATTAAGCACAACAAAACTAACAAAACACCATTACATTTATGAAGTGAGGCATGGCTTTTGTCCAGTGTCAAAAGACATTGGACTCGCTGCGATTATGACATGTGCCCATTTTCAGACACGTGTCATGATCGCAATGGGTTTAATGCACTAGAGGTACTGGACAGAAGCCACACCCTTCATAATCGCAATGGGTTTAATGCACTAGAAGTACTGGACAGAAGCCACACCCTATGAAATGGATGATGATAGGATAAAATCCTATCTCTTAAACAAAAGACGGAACAAAACAACAAGAGCTGTGCTTCTCCTCCTAGTTTAGTCCATGAATGAAAGTATGGTCCCTAACACAAGCAAAAACCCGAGCTTCAAATCTGCAGTGGCTATTAAGCTGCGTGCAGTGCCACTACTAGTACTGTTGGACTGATCAACCTTGACTGCTAGCTAGCTTCATGCCTTGAGCGCAGAGACCAGGTGTTGGGCATATGAAGTACAGCTCGCCAGGATCGGATAGCGTGATCACTGTGTTGCCGCCGGTGTAGGTTTTGAGGGGATGGGTGGAGTTGCAAGTGTTGTATTCGGTTTCATTTACTTGATCCACGCTGTACTTTGTATCGTAGTTAAACACTGGTTTTGAAGATTATATTAGGATTAGTATGTAACAAAATATGATCTCAAAATTCTGTTAGAATATCAATTTTTTTTGTAACGAAATCTAGTTTTGATAATATTTATACTTGAAAATACTTCGGTTACGTACAGTTGAAATTAATTAGAAGGGATAGTATAAGTACAAGTGTACAATTACTTCATAAACAAATTGGCAGTACATTAATTTTCTAACCCTTAAAAATCATTGAGACAATTAGAAGATATCCAACAATTTTTTTTTCTTTCAAAATTCAGATGTTGAACTACATTATGTTTATAATGGTTAATTTCCATTGTTTTTCATGATTTGTGAATTTTCAATGATAGAAATTATTTATTAACAAAGAAATATATCGTAAATACTGAAATAGATTCACGTGCAATAACGAGGATTAGAAGTTAAGCTAAGAATAAGGAACTACATACCACTATAAAACATATAATCAATAATGATGGTCAATCAATCGTATAGTCATATTTCTGCCAATGAAAAATACAAACACCTATACAATCCTTTAGTTGGACTCAAAAAGAAAAAAAAAAAGTATCCAAATATGTTCAAATTCCACACTTTTAATTTTGGATTCCAAATAAGCAAACAGTGAAGAGTGTCATGTGGAAAACAAAGTTATAACGCATAAGTCTCCTATTCTCCCCTATTGAGCAGAGGATTTTATTTTATTTTATAATATATAAGAAAAATATATTTATTTTCTCATGGAAAGGAATTTTGTTTTGTTTTTCTGTTTTGGGTTTTGAATTGGATTCGCCTCAAATATGGACTACGTGGCCACTTGAATTTTTGAGAGTTTTCAGTTCAATTTTAGTTCTAGAGGGTTGATTTTCAATTTTAGGAGGGTTAAGTATGAATCTTTTAAAATAAAGCTCTCAAATATTACCTATTAATATAATATATTTATTTTATTTTATTTTCAAAACTCCAGGGAGAGCTAGCCATGACCATATATACTTTAATCAACTTACAGTTAAAAGTAATCAGCAAAATGCTAAATAAGCTTTTCGATTTCATATTAATTTTCATTTTAATAATTTCTTTCATATGGAAGCAACTTACCAAGAGTATCAATAACAGTGAAATTTTGACCAGCAGACCAAACACTGTAATTAACTACTGTGCTCCAGCCAGCGTTACCACCAACAATGTGCTGTACTGACCCATAGACCAAAGGGGTCGCCACTGCCAGTACAAGAATCAAGAGATTAGTTGTTGCAGTGGACATGTCTAATATGCTTTAATTTTTTTTGTTTTTATGCTCAGCAATATTGAGAGAGATCGAAGCCACAGACAAAGGTTGACAAGAAACCTTTTGGCATGTTATCTTATATAGACAGTTAGATATGTATTATGGGAGCTTTTAACTCTATTAGTTCGGGCTAAGATATCTCACTTCCCAAGTTTTATATTTGGTTTATGTTACAAAAATGGGTCTGGAACTGTCACTATATAATAATTTAGTTGTTATAAACTAATAAATTGTCCTCCTCCCCTGCTTGACTGCCAAATCATTATTGAGACCTATTTCATTCAGATCTCTAGCTCTCTGACAAAGGCAGACATGCATGCACACAGCTGAGTCTTGGCTAGGTCAGGCTTCTAGCTAAAGCTTGAGGAGTCTGGCTGCTTTGATAGAATGGCTCAGCAAAAGCTGATGTAAAATTTGAGTAAAACAAACACACAAAAAGTATTTTGGATTGGACGGTTGTACGTAGTTACGCGGTGTGTTTTTGAAAACGTGAGTTTATAAAACAGAGTGTAACAGATTTTATCCTTTTGGATTAACTTTTTTACTATAAACTTTATAATTGAATTATTTATGTTTAATTTTTTTAAGATTTCACTTATTCTAGGCACCATTATACTTTTTTCAACTTTTAAAAGTTAGGAACTCTTTTAGTAAAGAGTTAATCCTAACATGTTAACAAGTCATTTTTATTTTTCCCTTATTAAATTACCTATATGTGTGATGTATCACCTCAATCCACCTTGTCTAAAAGTATTTCCCATGTTTTGTTTCTGAAGAGATAACTGTTTTTTGAAGGATGTTTTAGATAAACATTCTTATCTTTCTTGTTCGTACTAGTGTTTAACCATATGCATATGCACTAGTACATTTAAAAACAATCACAATTACACATATATGAGTTCAAATTATACTCTGTGTTAAGTTACAACTTACACATTTTTTAAGTTATAAATATCTAAAATATGTAATGGTTTCTCATTTTATGTGTATATTTAGAATCTAATTGAATTTAGACTCTTTAATTTTTGCACCCAATAATTCACTTGTCACAAAAATTAAAAAAAAATAGATAGAACATGTGATGCAAAATTAAACTTTAATTAAAATCCAATTTAGAATCTAATTGGATTTAAATTCTTTGATTTTTGCACCTAATAATTCACTTGACACAAATTTAAAAATTAGATGGGATATGTGACGCAAAATTGGACTCCGATTTAGAATCTAATTGGACTTTCTCTAAGCATGGACTATAACTATCTATCTATCTATCTATATATATATATATATATATAGATTGGAGCAAAGGATTATGTGTGTTATCAACAATACTATGTATAAAAACATGAAACTTTCACAAGAAAACTAAGCTATAGCTAGCCAAGCCAACCCAATCTAACAAAGGGCAAGGTAGAAAGACTTAAGCAATAAGCAACCTCCACAAAACATATGTCTTTCTATTATTTTACTTGATTAAGATTGTGACCTAATAGAGAAATTCAGGTGTCACACCTAAAACCACAACTCGCCCATGTGACAAGTTGTGATTGGTGGAGGGGTGTCTCCACATGGACCCACAATCACCCTTCCACCAACCACAACTCGCCACAGGGGCGTGGTTTTAGGTGTGGCACCAGAATTTTTTGACCTAATACTACATGCAAAGATAGGTCAGCACGATCCCATGCCTTTTTTTTTTTTTCTCATCTTCATGACTTGTTGAAACGTTTTTCAATTGTTTTCTACATGCAGTTTAGTTGGGTTGTTAAAGGCATGAAATTTATTTATTAATGAGTATGTACATCATTTTTTCTCCAAAGGAAGTTTGGATTGAAAATTTGCAATATAACAATTACATATTAAGTTGTGACCTGTCCAAGTAGTCAAGCACCGGATCAAATGTCTCTCATTATATGTGGTCTTTAAAACACAATGTGGTCAATGCTTACTAACTTTTGTGGAATCTAACTTAATCACAAACGTTTGTGATTAACTAATATGAAAGCTTGAAATCATGTTAGAACACAAGAGCTTGTTTAGACCCCAATATTAAAAGATACGGCTAGATTGCTTTTACTTTAACTTATCTAAGTGTGGAACAAGAGTAAATGAAGCGCAATAAACCGATAACTACTTTAGTGCATAAACATGAACAACAAACAATAAAAGTAAAGTACAAGAGTAAGGGAAGAGAGATGCAATCACAAGATAACACCAAGACATGTTATCGAAGAGGAAATCGAAGAATTCGACGAAAAACCTCTCTGCCGCCCTCCAAGCGGTAATCAATCCACTAGAGAATAAAGTTGGAGTACATGAATAACAAAAGACCCTCCAACCCTAGTTTACCCAATGCACTTGAGCCCTCCAAACTCTTACTACCAACGGACTTCTCAAAGTCATGTCTTCTCTAGCTTTCCGGATCTCGCAATACGCCCGATTGCATCCACCAAGCCTCATCGGCTTCTTTTGGCAAATCCCCAAAGCTTCCTAAGCTCCAAAACACTCTCTACACTTTGAATAGGCGTGAGTTGTGTTTGCATACAAATCTTCTCTCAAGGTATGACAATGGGAGAGGGAAGGATAAGAAGTTAGAATGATTTCTCACTAAAGATGAGTAGCTCTCTCTTTAAAAGATGGGTATGTGTGTTATAGAAAATCTATCTATGATTTTTCTCTCTGAATGACCTCACATACTTTTGTGGGTAATGAAAGTATATATAGTATGGGTGAAGAGTAAGAAAGTCACACTTAAAAATCCTTCAGACAGAATGCTTCTCGAGTATTTCGCAGAAAGGCTTTACCCGTGAGACACTCGTGAAAACGACAGCCTGGCATGACTCTTCAGCTTCTAGCATGTGCTTCTCAGTGGCTATTTCGTGGGTAAGCTTCTAGCGAGACACTCGCGAAATCCACTGATTCTTCATTTTATGCTCGATTTTTCACGAACTTAATACTAAACCCAATACAATAAAATCCCACAAAATACAAGGAAATAAATTAATGCAACTACAACATTTTTTGTCATGGAATAAAGCCAACATAAAATATAGTTGTAAATCACAACTTTACAATCTCCTCATTTGGCTATTCCGTGACGAAACACCCTATAACAGACTCAAGACTTTTTTTTTTTTTTTTTGGTAAAACAGACTCAAGACTTAAACGTGAGTTTAGGAACAATGGCAAAACTCACTCACACCTAAATCTAAAACCTGTGATGAACTTGGAACATATATACCTGTAACTTGAAACACTTGCACAAAACACATTAGACCCTCAAGTATAATGTAACAAGTAAAATGCGATTAAGTAAACATGATGTGAAACATATGAGCAACTTGATCAAACACATGACAGTCATATGGAAATGACTACAACGATCATTTAGTAAAGCAAATGATCATCCAAACATGCAACCAATAAAGCACAATAACATAAGGATGTATGCATGTCCAACACACAAACATGATGCGATGAAAGCAACAAAGCATAGATATTAAATGTAACTCAAAGCATTATAAAGCAACGAGAAAACAAGCATAAGGCAAAACAAGGTTTTCTAAAAAAAAATGTCTTCTCCCCCTTGGTATATGCATCTCCCCCATGGCTTTCTCCCCTTACGAATGTGCACGAGGTAGAATTTCTCCCTCTAAGAATGTGCACATGAGTCAAATAGAAATGATGATACACTCCGGTATACTCTTTAGTATACATAATATATATAAAACTAAAAGCAGTTTTTTTATTATCAGATTTGTACTTCTTTTTACAAACATAATCTTCGGATATGTGTGATTAACCATCCTCGATGCTCTACTGGTCTAATTGTCTTGTGTTAGTACCAATTTTATACGTATTTTTCCCCACATTATGATTATAATGACATAATTAACCATCCTTCATGCTCTACTAGTCTACCTAATCAGCCTGAAAAGGCTCGACTTATGTCATTACTCATTATAATCATAATGTGGGGAAAAATTAGCATAAAATTGATACTAACACAACACACATGGTTTCTAAACGATTGTAATTGGCTCTCCTTAATCCCTCCATCATGGTTAAGAAGTGATCAATTTCATCTAGGCATGACACCCTAAGGCCTCTAATTAATCATGCCAACCTTTAAACATTTAATTGGTTCCACTCCCAGATCGTGTAAAGAAAATATATTAATTATTCCAATATATGTTTAACTATGAAATTTCTTTCAGTTTTTGCTAAGAGCATTGGGAATGGACTAGGCGACTAGCCATCCAATTAGTCATTGCTAGCAAATTAGCATTAGGTTAGATTGCTTCTAGCCTTTTTCTTTTTTTGGACCTATTTGGATCTAACCAAATTAATTGTGAACTATAATGCATAGCCAAGGCTGAATAGCAGTTTAGCTCTATAGTGATCAACAGAGGGTACAAGGTTGCTCTTATTCAATGTGGGTACAAGAAGGTAACTTAATTTTTAATTATTTTTATACAAAAGTCTAAATAATTTTTTGTAAAAAGATTGCATTAAAGTAACTCCACCTCTGCACAAGAGCCTCTTATATTTGATTAGAAAATAGATTAAAAGGTCTTTGTAACAAATCCACGATCGATGAATTATTCAAATGCTGTATTCAAAAACTTATGGAAGGAATTTATTCAAGGTTGCATAGCTTAAATCTAAAGGAACTTTGACAATTAGACTTCTCAAAATTTCTTGGATGCTTTGAAGCTTAATATTCAACTAACCTTAGATGGACTTTAAAACTTGTTCTCGAATATAAACAAATGGCATTACAAGCTTAGTCAAAATATTTTAAATTTAGGTAACATGTGAAAATATTTAATTGGTTATCTAATTAGTCGCACTAAATTTAATTATGAACATATGCGAGCCTCAATTTTTTCTTTGAGTATTCTTTACAGCACTTATTCAATGACATGCACTTGACAAATTAATTCTCATTAGTATTTGAATAATAACCATGAAACTCATCGTTGCTATTTTGAACGTATTACATGGATTTGACGGTGTGACGTGATGATCTGTGGTTAGTTGAAAATTTCCTTTCTTTACACCTCTTTCTTAAAATCTTACTTTCTTCTTGATTTATTACTCTTTGGCTGTAGGGTTTATGTTATTCTTAAAAGTGGTTTTACTTTAGTTGGGTTCAAAGGATACGTGTGGCTATGGATGGGTAATAAAAATTTTATATGGGACCAGAATAGAAATTAAATGTTGCTATTCCTATCTAGCTAATAAGCCGAAGGCCCAACATAGCCTATTGTATTTTGTTGCCAAGTCCTAGTAAGTTGCACTAGAGATTTTAATTACTTCATTATAGCTAACTTAAGTAAGGTTTATATATGATTATTCACTTATTCTTATTTTAAATATTGTACAAATTTTCCTAATTGCTTTACATAAGGCATGAGATCTAATATAGCATCAGATCTAGTAAGTTGTATTAGGGTTTTTAATTATTTTACTATACCCAAGTTGAGTTGGTTTAAGGTTATTCTTCTTATAAATTATAGTATTGCATAGTTGTTTTACACACAATAATTTAGTATTTAGTTGCTAAGTCCTGCTGTATTAATATATATCAAGCTAGATAACTTGACTAAAGTAAAATGAAGACATTCCTTTTCTTTCATTTTCTTGTTTTTGTAGAGCTGTAGATGATAGTTTCTATCCTGTATCCTTAGCTAAACTATCAATGCATATCCATACTAGCGATCTTTTTCTTTTGTCTAACTACTTCGGAAGTAATGTTCTTCTCAAGAGACCTGTTTTGAGGAATTTTTGTTGCTGTTTTGATAAGAAATTGAGAAACCATTAACTGGTTTTATTTTATAATTTCAATTCTCACTTTCTCCTTGTTCATGGACTCCATTATGGTTTGTTTGGAAGTTTTAGAGAGGGAGGAGAGTAGAGGGGAGTAGAGGGGAGGGGAGTAGTGGAGAGGAGAGTAGAGGAAAATGATTCCCCTCCACCTTGTTTGGATGTTTTTAAAATTAGTAAGGGAGAAGGGAGTAATTAGCCATTCCCTTTGTGTAATTTTGTTAATATAATAAGGGTAAATTAGGTAATTTATTTGGTCAATAGTTTATGTACTCTACTCTCCCTCCAAATCTCTTCAATTTGGGAGAATTAAAAATGGGGGGTTAGAGGGAGTTGAAATCCCTCCAAACCCCTCCCCCTCCTTCCTTAAAAAACTTCCAAACAAGATAATTAGATTACTCTCCCTCCCTCTACTCTACTCCCCTCCTTTTTTTTTACATCCAAACAGGCCATTAATGAACCTTGGTTTAATACTAGTATACTGCCTATGTACCCAGGCAACTGTCCTCCCCCCCCCCCCCCCCAAGTTGTGTAAGTTTTTGTGACCATAGCATTTTTCTTTTAAGAAACAAGTATGCACTTGATGTGTGTCTAGAGGATTACTGATTCATTTACAACTAATATTGTGAAATGTTGATAGTGTTTTTAATAAATTTTAACATTAGTTAATCACCGAATGACACGTCACGCATAAAAGTTGTAATGTCGAGTGCATAGACTAAAAAGCCAGATTGACGTATTTATAATACTAATCAATAATTCATGCAAATATGCAATTCATGGAAAGTTTAAATAATATTTTTTTTTTTTTTGTTTAAATATGAAATATGAAATTTGATATTTATGTTAGTTATTAATAGACATTTATTTTGATTGTGTTTGTATTAGAATTAAATATTCTACCATTAAGCATTTATTAGGACTATATTTGAGATTAAAATAATGACTTATAAAATTGTTAGGCCTCAAAAGCTTATGTGACAAATTTTTATGAAGTCAACTACAAGTTAAACGTTTTTTTAGTTTTATATATTCATAAATTGCCTTAGAGCCTAATTGGGCAATATCTCATAAATTATATAAGGAATGACGATACATCGAAATGGTATTCTAGAACATCAAAACAAGAGCAACATCTGGCATGCGATACCTTTTACAACCGTTGAGAGTGTTTCCAATGATTAAAAAGTCAAATTGACGTTTTATAATATGTGCATATTGAAATACAATCATATCTTAACTAACCGAATAGTTACAAGAAACCAGACATTTAAATGGACACTTAGAGCATTCACAGCAGTGGAGCTATAATACTATAATGCTAAAATTTAGCTCCAAAATCACAAAAAAAAGCTCACAGCAGTGGAGCTATAGGTATAATTTATACATGATTTGCTACAGTGCACATGTATTGATACATGTGCACTGTAGCTTGAAGCAAAAAATTATAATACTATTTTATTCGGTCCAACTTTATTTCTTTACTTTTTTTTATTCAATCAAATCCGGTCAACCTCTCCTCACATTCACTCTCTTCTTCAGCTCTCTCTCACAGAACCTCTCAAGCTCACAGAACCTCTCAAGCTCACAAAACCTCTCATTCGTTCGCCGGCCTGAGGCATTTCTCACACAAAACTCATTTTGTGTAAACAATGGCTACAATATTTTTTTCCCCGCCTATTTATGAATGATATATAGGATATGCCGATATGGCATATTACACTATTATTATTATTATTATTATTATTATTATTATTATTATTATTATTTTGAGTAAAAGAATATGGCATAGTATTTGAGTTGGCTTGGATTGGTAAATGGGAATGTGCTTCATGGCACAAAACATGCAATTAATAAACTTGAATTTTGATTAGAGTAATACGTACGTTGAACTTGCATCTTCGATATCTAGTAAAATATATAGCAAAAGTAGGTGAAATTAACGTGTGCTCATTTATTTTTGAAAAATTTTATGAAAAATTAAAAAAATTGTCAAAAAAATTTTTTAAAAAATTTATTATAATAGACTATCATGATGATTGAAAATTTGTTTTAGTAAAAAAAAAATGTATAAGTATAATTTGGGAGTTAAAAAAATCACTTGTTTACACTAGACGATTATTTGCTATCATATGGTGGCGGCAGCGGCGGTGGTGGCGGCGATGGCGATGGCGGTGGCGGCAGCGGCGGCGATGGCGGCGGCGGCGGCGATGGCGGCTGTGGCGGCGGTGGAGGCAGCAGCGAAGGCGGCGGTGGTGGTTGTAGGTGGTTGTTATTGTTGTTTATTGTAGTGGATATATTATTTTATTGTAGTTGATATATTATTTTATTGTGATGTTTATATTATTTTATTGTGTTGAAAGCTAAAATAGATCCACTGCTGCAGCATGTGTGTAGGTAAAATAGATAAAGTAACTTTTGGTGGAGCTAAAAAGCTAAATTTTTAGCTCCACTGCTGTGAATGCTCTTATATAGCCAACATTTTTGTAGTTCAACTGGCATCTCATGATATTTCTAATAAAGATACTCAAAATTTGAATTCCCTCCACCCCATTGTAACTATCAAATTATGAAAAATAAAAATAAAATTAAAGGACTTGGAGCCCAATTGGGTAACTATCTCTAAAATTGAAGGATAATGACACATCAAGATATATGGTATTCTAGAAAATCGAGGCAAGAGCAACATTTGGCTGGCAATATATATATCTTTTTATAACCATTTAGTTTATAAGACATATTCATCTTAACCAATACCCAATTTCTCATTTTAGTACAAAGTTAGTCATGTTTGTGGTGAAAATGTTGTGTTAAGTTCGCTTCTAATTCTATAGGGTGCGTTTGGTAGAGTTGTTAAACAACTCATTTTCAGTTTTTAAATAACATTACACACTTTTTCACACACTTTTTCACATACTTTTTCACCCTTACGTATTTCAAAAAATTACAAACAATATTACTCAAACTCCTCTACCAAACAGGCTCATAATTTTCCAGCCATTAGTTTTATTTAGTTTAACATAGAATCAATGGGATCTTTTACCCAAAAAAGATAGGGAAAAAAGACAGTTTTATCCTTGATATACTAGTTTTTCCAACATATATACTCGTCATCATTTCAACTGAAAACCAATGTCTTCATTATGTTAAATAGAAGCTAAACCAAGAAGAAAGAAAACTTGCCAAACTGCAACTCGTATTCCAGAACAAAAAGGAAAGCTATAGGATCTAGGAATGTTAAGTTCTTCTATTTTCAGCCTCCAATGGCCAGTTTTGAAGGAAGTAAGGAAGTTAATTTGTTTAACCCTTTAGCTATATGAGGAAAGAGCTCTAGAGAAATTTCCTTTTAGTTTTCATTCTCTGTTTTGACATGGTATCAGATCTCTAATTCAGCTCATCCATGCTTCCAATACTAGCACTCCTAAAACGAATGCTTCAATTGAAAACACTACCACAGGTTCTTCAACTGTGGTAGATGATACTTCTAATCCCTATTTTCTCCACAATGGTGATAGTCCTATCACAATGCTAGTGACACACCTCTCGTTGGTGGAAAAAAGTTATCCATCGTGGTCGAGATCAATGATCATGTCTTTGACAGTCGAAAACAAAGTCGGATTTATGAATGAATTTTATTTACAACCTTAGAGATAAGATATGGATCCCATTTGCACATGTAATTCTATAACATCAAACTTTTGAACTCTCAAAGGCCATTATAGTAATTTTGATGTCCCCTCAAATACCCATAAATCAAACTGGCACATAAATTTAATGTTCATGAGCACATTATTATATTTGAGACTTTTGAATTAAGCTTGTGTAATAATCAAACATATAATAATTGGGCTCATTTACTGAATTAATGAACAAAAACAAGTTCACAAACCGAGTCCAACATATAAATAAACAGCTAGTTTTATTTACAACCTTAAAGAAAAGATATAATCCCATTTGCACAAGCAATTTTATACAACAATAATTCGAACTGAAAGATCATTACTGTAATTTTGATTTCCCCCCAAATAACCATGAATCAAACTAGTACACAAATTCAATGTTCATGAGTACATTATTATATTTGAGTTAGGCTAGTGTAACAATCAAACGTAAATTTAAGTTCAAATTGTGCTCATTTACTAAATACTAAACATAAACAAGTTCATAAACCAAGTCCAACATATTCAAAAACAACTAATTTTATTTACAACCTTAGTGATTAGATATAATCCCATTTGCACATGCAATTTCATAACATCAATAATTCGAATTGAAGGGTCAAGTTAGTAACTTGACCCACCCTCCCTTAAAAGTTACCATAATTTTTTAATAGAGTTGTGGTGTGTCTTTGTGTTAGAACTCCTTTCCCTCTCCCTTGTGTATGTGTGTGTGTTTCTCCAAAAAAAAAAAAAAAAAGGTTTTAGCCAAAAAAAGAAAAAGAAAAAGAAAAGTATGAACAAAAAACCAAACCAAAATTTGGTTTTACCCATTTCAGCCAAACTTTTCAGCAAAATGTTCCTATTTTAAAACTTGATTTTTAGCGAGTTATAGCGAAATGAGATTTATTAAAAAAAAAAAAAATTCTGGAACTTGAGTTGCATTTAAAAAACTCGAGTTCATGGAACTCGGGCCCCATTTGGTACGTGAGTTCAAACACATGTTTTCAGTTTTTAAACAACATTACACGTATTTTTACACACTTTTTCATCCACACGTTATTTTTTTTTAAAAAAAAAGTTTAAACACACGTACCAAACGAGCCCTCAAGTTCCTTGAATAAAACTTGAGTTCCACAAATTTTTTTTTTTTTTTTTTTTGTTTAAATTTCAGTTTGCTATAACTCGATTGTCCAAAAATCAAGTTTTAAATTGAAACTCGATTTTTAGAAAATCGAGTTTCAAAACAGGAGCATTTCTCTAAATAGTTTCAGACATTGGACATTTTGCTAGAAAGTTTTAGCGAAAATAACAAATGCCCATTTTAGCCCAAAAAACCAAGGACTCCATATTTCTTCCATACATTGTAACTGTACATGAAGCAAATATAGGGGATAGAGAGGATTAATTTGAGCAATTTAGCTCTATATCATCACTAAATTTTCTTATAAATAGGGCATCCCAAAATTTCATTTATCTCGTCCAATTCAACAAGTGATTAGCAAAAAATACATATAGAGCTCAATCAAAAAGAAAGAAGAATAAGCTAGCTTGAGAAAATGCAAGGTGTGGTAAAGAGCTCAAATACTTCAAAACTTATTAGTGCTATGACACTTACCAAATTGGGTCTAACTCATGTGCCTCAACGCTATGTTCTTCCTTCCTCACAACGCCCAAACCTTCACCATATTGTTCACTCATCCACTTCTCTTCCTATTATAGACCTTTCAAATTTACAAAATCCTTCTCTTAGGTCTCACACCCTTGATGAGATTCAAATGGCTTGTAAGGAAGTAGGGTTCTTTCAGGTACATGCTCTTGTTTACGTTGCATATATATATATATATATATATATCACCTATTGACATTGTTCATATAATGAAATAATTATATGTTCTTTATGTTACTAATTGCAATGTACTCTACGTGCGATTTTTTATGATTATGTTTCCATTTTCAATATCAACTAGTTTACGTTCACGTCGAAACTGTGCTTTAGGTGATCAATCATGGAATTCCTCTTTCTGTAATGAATGATGCCCTTGATGCTACTACAGAGTTCTTTAACTTGCCCATGGAGGAAAAGATAGTATATTTATCTGATAATGTTCATGAGCCAGTCAGATATGGGACAAGTTTAAATCATGTTAGAGATGAATGTTACTTTTGGAGGGACTTCATTAAGCATTACTCTCATCCAATTTCAGATTGGATCCATCTATGGCCATCTAATCCTCCAACTTACAAGTAAGTAACCCTAACATTCGTTTAAAGCTCTTAATTATTCTACTATTTTGACTTGCATTAATATTTCAACTTGGAGCCATTTGAAAAAATTATTTTAAATTAATGCCTTTATTGAAACCCTTCAATTGAGAGGTGAAAATCTTTTAGGTCTAAATCAATGTTTCCATAGATGTAGAAAAGTGTTTTCGCATTATTTCTGAAAACTATATGTATCATTCAACTACAATAACATTCAAATCTTCTTATGAAACCATGCACTTTTACTTTTGCAGGGAAAAGATGGGAAACTATGCAAGGGTAGTGCAAGTTCTACAAAAGCAACTCATGGAAGTTGTCTTGGAAATCTTAGGGCTAAACCCTAATTACCTACAAAATGAAATTGAAAAAGGCTCCCAAGTCCTTGTGGCAAACTGTTATCCAGAATGTCCCGAACCAGATGTCACATTTGGTATGCCACCTCACTCAGACTATGGCTCCATAACCATTTTACTTCAAAGTAGTCCAGGCCTTCAAGTCATGGATCACAATAAGAACTGGCTCTCAGTTCCTGTTGTTGAGGGAGCTCTTATAGTTCAGTTGGGAGACCAAATGGAAGTGATGAACAATGGTAAGTACAAGAGTGTCATGCATCGAGCAACTGTTAACTCACATAAAAAGAGGTTGTCAATTGCAAGTCTTCACAGTTTGGCTTTGGAGAAGAAAATAGGTCCAGCTGAGTACCTCTTGGACAAAGAGCACCCAGCGTCCTATAAGGAATTTAGCTTCAAAGATTATCTGAATTACATCTCAAACAATGATATCTTGAAGGGTGAAAGGTTCATTGATACATTGAAGAAGAATCCATGAAAATGAGCAGAAGGGTTTACTATGTTGTCATGTGGTTTTTGTTTTAAATATAGGTTTGGCGCGATTATTTATTTAAAGATGAGATTAAAAAAAAAAAAATGTGACTTTTAAGTAAATAAATTAACCAACTTATTTACTCAAAGTTAGTTTTTGTCTCCCTTTTAAACAAATAAGTTAATACTAAATAAACTGGTCAAACACACTGATAATAGGAATATTTGCATGCTAGCTCATAGGCATGTTTAGATAATGTTATTAGTTAGAGTTGTTTTTATTCCTTGTTTGCATGCTCATAACCATGTTTAGCTAATGTAATATATCATCAATAAAAATTGAGTTGTTTTATGCATATATTTGGTTTGTTTTTGTTGCAAACTTTTTGTTAACTTTTAAATCTGATTCTCTATTAATTGTACCCCCAGTCCCTCCTTTTTCAGGATTTGTTGGATCTACGAAGTTTAGTATACAGCAATGCTCATTTAAGCAATTTCTTAAATTTTGTATTTTTAGGTGTAAATGAGATTCAATTCCAGATTTTAAAGCAATTTTAGTACCAAAATTAACAACAACAAAAAGACCATCCAAATTATCATTCTATATTACTCTTATATAAACAAAACTCCTAGTCTCTTATTGTAGCATTGCAATTTTACTGGTGGGAAAAATCAATAAATAATTGTGTAAATTAGTGAATTTTTGGAATTGCTTGATCTCAATGAAAAATATTTCTTGATTCCAATCAAAAAATGTAATATTTGTCTAAAAAGTAGTAGTATTGTTTCCTTTTCTTGAGGGATAGAGTTCCCTTTTAACTCCAAAACCTTTTTGGCATCTATGGTAGGCTAGATGTGAAGAAAGGTACTAAAAAGTAGTAGTATTTTCAATACTTGCGTAATTGAAGAGAGGAGGAGCTTTAACATTAATCTTGAAAAGTATAATTATCAAATGCTTCTAAAATCACAAACAAATCCTTAAAGGCCTCCCAAAAAAAAAAAAAAAAAAAGAGAGAGAGAGAGAGAAGAAGAAGAAGAAGAAAATGGGTAATCTCAACTATCCAAATTGAATTGATATGGTACTAATTTATCAAATGTGAGATAAGAAAATTAAATAAAAAAAAAAAAAAAAAAAAAGAAGAAGAAGAAGAAGATTCAATTAAATGGTATAATTAAAAAAAATTAGAAGATCACTGATCAATATTAATTTTACATTCAATTTAAAATCTAAAAAGAATCTATTAAAATTTCTAGTTGATGTACTTACAAGAATATAGGTACTACACTTGATCTTAGCCTTAGGTATTGGGAGTGGAAATATATGCGCAAATGACTCAAAACTCGTCCAGCCTTAGGTACTTACAAGAATATAGGTACTCACATGCCAATCTCTGTTTTTACCCATTGTTTCTACTTGATTTCACATGAAGCTCCTTCTCTGAGTTTCAGAGATGAAAGAGACTCTTCTCAAAAGAACATGAGCTCTGTTTGTGTGTGACACAGTACACCTAATTACTTTTTGAACTACCAATCTAACCCCTTGTTTTAACTAGGGACTAGAGAGAGTATAATATTCCTTTTTAGAAAAAATTTTATGAAAAATTGAAGAAGTTGTTAATACAGTTAGTAAATTTTTCATTAAAAAAATATTTTAAAATAGTTTATTAATGTTAGTAAATCCTAAATTATTTTGCATTGTTTATTAACAAGCAATGAAATTTTGTATCATCAATTGAGAGTGCGATTGACTTTGCTTATTTGTTTTTTTTTCTTTTTTTTTTCTTTTTGTTTTATTATTTTTTTATAAATAATAATCTAATTTTTCACTTTTTTGTCACAAATTTAATATAAATAAAGATTGCTAAAGGAAAAATTAGGGATTTAGGGATTAACTCTTCTTATTAAAGGAAATAATATATAAATAAATAAATAAAAACCAGGATTAACTTCCACTTTCCTCCACATCATCATCTTCTTCCTCTCATCCTCTCTCACATCTTTTTTCCTGCACTATGTACTTTTAGGTCACCACCATTGATTTCTTAACAATATTGTCTTGAGGTACTGAAAAATTTTAGAAATAGTCAAAATCGTTTTAGAGAAAAATTGTTGAGGATGAGAATTTCTAAGGATTAAAAAAACTCATGGCCAAAGTCAATTTTAAAAATTAGTGCTCTAACAACATAACTCTATCTCTTAGCCATATCATCATCTTCCACTATGGTCCTTGAATGATTTTAAAAAAGATGGGCTCTCTTACATCATGTACATTACACCAACCAAGGCATGGGGGAATGTCTGTGTGGTTGGATCTGGAGCCTCCATGTGGAGTGGCTATGAGAAAAGGAAGAGGAAGTGTTGGCTACAAAATCCTATCCTTGGCCCGTACCAAAGGCGTGACTGCCTTGGGAAGGAGTAAGATATGCACCTAACATGGTACTCAAGCACTCACAAAAAAGGAGATAGTGACTTTCTAAGGTCAACAACTATGAGAACACCCCCTATTGGTCGAATGCATGTTGGATCACTTCAGAGACACGCGTATTACTTACAGTACTCCTGATGTTCCTCTCATTTTCCAAAAGTTGTTTCCCAGGCAGTGGCAAAGTCACCTACCCGCATGCCACAATGCCATGCTGGCGCATTCTCTTTCCCCTAGTCACCAAATAGTACCACAGCTGTGAAAAAATCCAAAAATAAGAAAATAATGACTTGACATCTGTCTTTGTACTCAACTATATTCTTCAGATTATAAAAGGAACATATAGCTGGACTTTTAAGGTAAGAACTCAAGTAGATCTTTTGAGAAGAGAGTAGAAAGTTGATAAGATAGGAAGATAGAAAACAAGGTCTCTCTTTTAAGGAAGAACACCTTTACTGTACAAGAGTTACCTCTTCTTTCCACATAATACAAAGCTAAACAGAGCAAGAATATTCTTGCTTAAACCGTGGTTTTTCATCCCTTGCTTAGGGTTTTCCACGTATATCTGGTGTCCATTTTACATTCTTGCAATCACTTTCTTCTTCTTTAACTTTTGTGATATCAAAGCTTGTACCTTTGTCACTCATAAGCTTTTTCATGTAAATGTACTATTAAATAACTTATTTTATTCCCTATATAAGCTCAAATCTAACTTACACGTACACATCAATATATGCAAAGCATCATGGTTTATGGCAAAATAGGCTAGTACTTTCGTGGCATTATTTGTCTTTGTATAATCAACAAACACTCCACCTTGGAGTTGAACCTTAATGTCCTCCATGATATGGCCCCATAATCTCTAATGCTTGCCATACTCCAAAATAACCTCTACAATGAAAGTCACTGCAAACCTAAGTAGCTAAATATACAATCAACATTTGTCTTGCTTCCTTACGATTTGTTTGCAAGAGAGCAAAATGATTATGTGAGAGAGGAAGAAGATGATGGCGTAACGAGGGAGAGTTAATGCTTTTTTTTTCTTTTTCTTTTTTTCATTTGATAAGAAGAGTTACTGTCTAAATCACTAATTTCTAGATAATAATAATGACATTATCGTGACCGTGTTTTCACCCTTAAATCTAATAGTAATCAATAATCTAAAAAATGTGTAATTTTTTTGAAGTTACACTAGGTGTAATTCTCTCTCTCTCTCTCTCTCTCTCTCTCTCTCTCTCTCTCTCTCTCTCTCTCTCTCTCTCGTATGACCAAATCTGTTTTAAGTTGGGCCAATTAAGTCTTCAATGGGAGGGTTTTAGAAAGCCTTGCCCAGCATTTAGTTAAGCAAACTAGGCTCTCAATTTACCAGTTGGGCCGTGTTATATATATAAACTAACCTCTTTTAAGTTGGGTTAAGTCTTCAATTAGTAGATTTTAGAAAGCCTAGCTCGACATTTAGAAAGGTTGGGCAAACAAGGCCGTCAGTTTAATAATTGGGTCATGTTACAACCAACATCTCTCTCTCTCTCTCTCTCTCTCTCTCTCTCAATGGGTGGGTTTTGGAAAGCACAAGCTGACATTTAGAAAGCCCAACCCATCATTTTAAAAAATTGGGCAAACAATACTCTCAGTTTACTAATTAACGTCAATAATTGCCTTACTTAATAAACGAATTTGTATATGTACATTTGGGGAGTTCTGCTAAAATTGAAGAAGTGATTTTAGCGTAGTACAATTATCTTTTAAGAAAATTGCATTGACCTTCTTTAAGGTTTACTAAAATTACCTTAACTTATTTCAAACTGTAAATAGACTTCTATTTGAAAAAAAAAAAAAAAAAAAAAAAAAAGGGTAAGCTGCAGTCACCTCGCTTATAGCTTAACACCGTTTAATCTACTAAAGAAAATTGAAAAAAAAAATTATACATTAATTAAACTAACATTTTCGATGCAAAAATAATAACAGATATGATAAAGAGTTGAAAAATGTAAATACTTTAAAAATGGAAACGAAAAATAAATTAACAAAAAAAACAAGAAGCAAAACTTATAGCATGTTTGGATGGCGGAGGGAAGGAAGTGGAGTAGAATAGAGTTGGCTAAAAATAAGTTAATTTTGAGCTAAATCTACTCTACTCTTCGTCCCTTTCCCTTAATTCAAACGAACCATTAGAGTAAGGGTTAAAAACCCCAAATCATTTCATGCAAAAGTGGGGATTGAAGGAAGCCAGAGGGCAAATGAGCAAAACCCACTGACTAGGAAATGAACCATATCGCTGATCGAGTGTGAGGTTGAAACTTGAAAGGCTGTGAAGACAATATGGACAAGGAATCATCAATGGCTATCTGCTAGAAAGAGGCATGAAATGGTGGGTTGGAAACGAAGAAAAAAATACTAAAAATTTAGAGAACTAGGCGGCTTTTGTTCAAAACATTTATACTTATTACAGTATTACAAAGTAATGTTTCCGAAAGAATTATGTTGAAACAAAAAAATTTCAAAAATCTGATATTTCCAGTTGACCTCCTTCAAAGTGAGATTTTCCTTTTACCCTCCTTGAAAGTTGGGTTAAAATTACATTTTGTTTAATGTTAAACAATGTTATAGTGTTATACTACTCAACAATCTTTATTGGATGTGTATTTTTAGAAACCCACAGTTGGAAAACATTTCTCTTTTGATACTTTTCATTCTTACAAAATTTCGAGATAATAAAAAATTTATAGCTATCTCATTTATAAAATTTTAATTTTAAGTTTATTTTTTATATTATGTATAAAAGATGAGATTATAAATCAAATAATAATAAGAATATAGAAAATAGGTAATAAAAGTTATTAGGTTATTAATATAATCGATTATAAAAAAAAAAATTATTAAGATAATAAAGATTATTAGGTTGTTTAACATTAAGAAAATAAAGATTATTAGGTAGTTTAACATTAAGAAAAAGTTTTTTTATTTATATATATATATATATATACCCCACAAAGGGAGAGGCGAAACATAGTGTTGAAGGCGGAAGCACAGTAATATTATGTTAAGAATAATATATAAACAAAGTAGAACTAACCAAAAAGGCGGTAGTGCAAGATATAATCAAAATAATTTAAAACAATAATATAAGGCGGTAAAACCAGCCAAGCAGTATATCAAAGCAATTTAAAGTATAAAACCGTCCAAGAAGGCAGTAGCAACAAATATATTAAACACAAAGCTGAAAGTAGTTATTATTGAAAATAGATAACAGTACTTTCAACAAGAGTAGTTAGTGGAAATTCTAGAGAGAAATTCTAAAGGAGAGAAGTAGGTCTAAAGAAAGTTCTGGCTCTAGAGAATTCTGAGTTTAACATAAGGGACATCCCCCTTAAATAGGCATAAAAAAGCGTAATGAACAATACCGGTGAACAATAATCAGTGAACAGTGATTTTTCACTTTTTGACTCAAATCAGCAAGAGCAAGGGCTTTGTTTGGTTCTTCAGTCTAAAGAACCAAATTATGCCGAAAGTAACTTATGAGGTGACCAAAATCATAAAGAATCTTTTTTTTTAACAGCATCATCATTTGCATGGGCCAATAGTGTAATATATATATATATATATCTCAACAAATTTGAGCTTCCTTGGTAGCGGTGTTTCATTACACCTGGCCTAACTAAATCCATATAATAAAAAACACCCCATGATGGCAACCTTTGTGGCACGGTTTTGGTTTGGTCACAATAGATCTAATCTTCCTTGGTGGAGACTTTGACTAGCCAGCCAATCCCATGGTGTTGCGAGCTAGGCATGAAACCGGCCACCTTACGAGTTATGTTGGTCAATGAATTTGGTGAGAGATACCAAGGTTTTGTGATTGTTGTTTTGACAGATTGATGGTGCAAGGTTTGATGGTGATAGTCGTGGAAGTTGTTGTAGTGAGGTTCAACATGATTGCGTGGGTAACCAGTTTTTTGGTATATTAAAGCATTGACCAAGATCGAATTTGGCTATGGTACTGTGTCAAGGTTGTTGAGTGATTGAAGAGAGAGAGAGAGAGAAGCATCAAGCATGAGCTAGAATTTTACGTGATTCTTCTTGATGACCTATGTTTGCAAGACTGCAATGGAAAACCCTTGACATTTATATCTTTGTTATAGAAGAATGTCTTATAATGAATTTAATGTAGGGTTTACTTGCTCTACAAGTACATAAACTTGCAACAGGTTTGGACCTTAAATAGTAATATCTCTAGCAGTATGTAAGATATTAGGAGACAATGGTATTGTCAAAAAAAACATATTTGCTCTAAAGTTATTGAGTTATATAATAATATTGAATTATTGATAAAAGTTATATCATATATAACTTGAACCCTAACTTATGCACTTGCATAATTACTGTATATACATACACACCCTAATATTAATTAGGAGAAAACGTGTGGGCTGATTTTGCTTAAAAATGAAGGATACAATAGTACAATATTCTAGACATAGTTGTCTCTACTTCAAAACGAAACGTAACACTAAAAAGAATGGGAATAATAGGCTCTATTTGAAGGATAGAAAAGTGAAAGAAAATATATGATATCAATTTTGCATCTTGTATCTTTGATAGCAAATATAGAAAAGTGGGGGTCAAGGCCATTGCATCTTCTGGGTTCCAAGCAAATTGGAAAGAATTGAAGTTGATGTTTAAAAGTATCCATGTTAATATAAATTATTCGAAGGTTCCAGAAACCTAAAGGACATGTTTTTCCCTTTATAAAATTGGCAATATTTGTTTCTAGAAAAAAAGAGATACATGTAAATAAGAAAGTTAATCCAGTATATTTTGGAGAGAAACGAAACTCTCAAAGAGAAATTACAAACCCAATCCATATTACAAGAATCAACAATACAAGAGCAGAGTAATCAAACCACAAAGGAGAAACAAAATACAAAACTGAAACAAAACAAAACCATGCTCTCTAAGAATTTATCTCAAGGGCACTGGCTACTCAAGGAGCAAGGTTGTCAAAGTAAGTGGGACTGTGGATCGTAAGATCGGATTGTATATCATAAAATTTTATATTATTTAAGAAAAAACAAAAAATACATATTGGTATGTTAAATAATTACATAAATTATACATTATTTATTCATAAAAAAACCAAAAATTTGTGTCCATTTAATATAATTACCATACATCAATACATCCATTTGTAATCACTATTGGAATATTATTTTTTATTTTAGTCCAACTAACACTATTTCTCTACATAAGAATAGCAAAACTTAGTCTATTGGGATATTATTTTTCATTTGGATCTAACTTAGTCTATTGGGAATATTACAAGAAACCATGATTGTTTGGAATTGCCAGGATCATTTGGAATCATTAGAATCGTATAATCCTACCAATCCTGAACGATCGCAATAATCCTTGAAAGATCTAGATCTTTTGGGGTAGGTGAGATGTAAAATCGTAGGATCTAGATCTAGATTTTGACAACCATATAAGAGAGACACCATATCTATGAGATGAGATAAACCAACCCCCATTGTGAAGACATAGGGACTCGACAGCCAGGAGGAACCATTATCTGTTTGGAAACAATAAGGATTCAGCTACCAAGAGGAACCTTTATCTATTTGGAAACCCCATAGTTTCAGTAGCTTATTTACTTAGCGTATCAAAATTTATAGTTTTTGATAACTTTTATGTTAAATATGTGACAAAAAGTTGAAAGTTTACCCCCGCCTGTCTCATCGAAGCAGGAACGACTCTAAACACCACTGACTAGGAAATGAACCATAACGCCAATCAAGTGTGAGGTTGAAAGGCTGTGACAATGAAACTACATAGTTGACAGTGTCTTTGTTCCCAAGGAAGAAACTACATATGGCCAAAAGATCAATCGATATGGTACCATCCTCCACTAAATAGAACTTTCAAAGAGCATGTATTGGTGTACTTAGCTCAGCACTGACCAAGAGAGGAGGACAAAGCTTTGGACACTCATCAGAAGACATCATTGTCTCTACCAAGTCCCTGAGAAACGTTGAAACAAAAGTAGCCAAAAATTCTTGCAAAACATACAGATACCCGTGGAGATACGCTGATCTAACACCAACATTAGTTACAAGAAAATGTGTTTGCCTGATTTTGATTAAAAACCAAGGATATAATTCAAAAGAAAACTGGTTGACTTTACATCTTCCGGATTCAAAGCAGGCACCCAATTGAAAAGAAATTAAGTACATTTAAGAGTATCAATGCTGCTATAAATTAATTCAAAGGTTCTAGAATCCCACAGGCTAACATTTATATTTTATAATACTATTTGAAGGAAAATATTTTAAAATAAAATTATATACAAAGCAAATATACTAGTTGTAGATTTGAGGAGCAAATATTTTGGAGATGCAAAGGCTTTAAAACTGGAAACGAAGATTAGAGTTTTTCGGGAGTTCCATGGGCAGAACCCAAAACCTGTTGTAAATGCTGAATAGTAAATAGTTCATAAGCAAACTCTTTCCCTCGATTGGAGTGATTTCACTATCGTTTTCCTTCCATTTGCCTAGTTTTGATCTGAACAAGGGCAGAGTCACCGTGCAAAAAGATCACGTACGTACCACCACCCTCACTTTTCAGGCAAAACCAAAATCCAAAATGTAAAATGTGTTCTGAAACAAAACTAGGCAATAATGAATTGTAGTCATAAGTAAATCGTCTCATACGCCCCAATGTCTCAAAAACAGTAAAACAAAGCATACCAATTAAAAGAAAAGAAAAGAAAAGAAAAACTACAGGGGAACATATGAAGAGCAACCTGAAATTTACATTTTAAGGCATAAAATTTTAAAAATACAGGAAATCCACTTATTGAGTCATTTTCCTGCTTAGACCAAAGAACCCAAAAATGTAAAAACCATTGAGATTGTTATAGTAGGGCCTTGGAGAATCTCACTTGCCACCTAAGGTTGGGAATTGACTAGGATCTTCAATAGATGGGGCTGCCACATTGCTTATTATTGTGTTTCCACTAAACCCTCCTCTTGAACCACGATCACGACCCCGACCCCGACCCCGACCACCGGGGGTGAAGTGCCTTTCTCCTTCAGTAGGCTTCAAGAACTCATTGATGCTGACCGACTATAACCACCATACCACATAATAAGAGAGTTCAGTATTAACCTCAAAGAAGAAACAGAAATCCAGAAAGAATGAAAAACAAGAAAATTTATTCAAGATAGCAGCACTAAATAGCAAAACATAGGAAAGATGAACAATGATGTCTCAAAAGGCATTAAGCCTGAATCTGTTTTAGCCTAGCTCTGTTAGTTGGCTGACTGTTGGTTTGTTTGCATCTTTGATGCTTCTTCTGTAAACCTGTGTCATTAGTTGTCCGTAAATAAATTGAAAAGACATGTTAAATACCTTGCAAACATAGGCAACTTATCATCAAGACAGTAAATTGTAAAATTAGCAAAGAAGAGGAACATCTTTCCTCTATTTTATTTTTTTGATTCATAAATTACTTGTGCAACCAATGGCTTTGAATCCATGGCCTTATACCCCACCCATTCTTATGAGGGAAAGTGTCATTTGAGTAAGAGCTCATTGTCCATAAAAGGTCTTTATTAATACATTACAATGTAAAATTGAAAGTTCCTAGCCACATTGAATTCAGAAATAGACAAAAAATCAAACATTAGGTTGTCCAGTGCACAAGCCACAAAACACCATTTTCAAAGAAGAGGGCAGCCAACCAAAAAGAATCCACAATTGATCAGCACATATTCAAACCTTATGTACAAGGTTTTCTAAAGTAGAAATTAGATGGAAAGAGGGAATCTTTGAAATGAATTTTAATCTGATATAGCAACAATTTGGGGTAAGAAAGAAAGTAGGGGAGGAGTTATACATGACATGCTCTGATCCAATACAAGATTTTGGCAAATCAATGTGCCAAAACAAAAGAAGAAGCCAATTAAGCTCTACTACCTAAAGTCTAAACTGAAAACATAATGAATTGGAAATGAGAGAATAAGTGGGCAAAGTATGATTACCTTTTTGGCTTTCTCTTCCTTCTCAAGAGCCTCTCGCCGCTTATCCTTTTCAGAGCCCTGAAAAGATAAAAACATCAAATGACAAAAGATAATTTATATACTGGTGCTGATTACATAGATCAATTAAAACTGAAAAACTTCTTAAGAGGGTATAAAGATTTCACCAATTTAATAAAGATGTCATTATTTTCCTTCTTGTTTGAAAGCTGTTGCATGGATTCAAACTCTTTAGCATCAACCTTTCTTTCCTCAGTCTTAAGTGTCAGCAGGGCCTTCCTCTTCTCTTCCAGCACCTTTTCATACTCCTCCAGAGTCATCTCCTATTATAATGGCAACAAACCATAAGCTATAGCTTTCCCTTTTTTCTATTAAAATTTTCTTATTGGTAAGTATGACTGTAGTACCAAGAAGTAGCACAATTATCCAAGGACAAAATTCATTGGTTCAAATCTCCCCATTCCCATATTTTGGGGTCAAACTCACTCATCCAAAATAGAAAAATGACAAAAGGCCATATCTTCAACAAATGGGGGGAAAATACACTTACAATATCAACATACAACTACAACCCAGACTTAATCCCAAATTTGTGGATCAAGATAAACAGTAAATGCCAAATCTGTTTGTATTTCAGAAAACTGAAGTTCTGACAGCAAAAGATTTCACATCAATAAGATGTGAATCAATTGAATATAACAAGATCTATAGATGAAAAACAGCACATTTTAGAAGCTACTTTATCAACCACAATAACAAATACTCTCCAAATCAAATTATGAATGTTTATGACAAATACATGAAATTTCCCAGTAAAATACACTCACTTCCAGGATTCCAGTACAAAAGACAGATCATCTACCGACCTAAAGAAATCTGGCAATTTCCAATCAATGAAAAATGAACTGCTAGAAGTTATATTCCTTGCAATTATGAAGAACGCAATATAGAGCACCAGAATTCTTTCAGATAAAGAATATAGAATATCTAAATTAGGATAACAAGAGACTATTGACACATCCTTTGTTGTGCTTTTTAGTAACAGTGAGCAGATACAGCAATCATCCAAGGAAACTTCAATAAGGTCTACACTCTACATGGTAGGCATTGAGCATCCATCTTAAAACATGAATACAAAAGGAACAGATATAGACTACGTTTTGAATTGAAGAAAATCACCTTATCCTCGGCTTCTTTTTCTTCAGTTTCATTAGCAGGAGTCTCTTTGTTGGCATCTGCTGCCTCCTCCTCTCCCACTGGCTTTTCATCACCCACATTCTTCTCAGTTTCATTGGCTTCTTCAGCTACCCTGAGCATAACAAAACAAGGCGAACAAGCAATGTTACTAATTTATAAAACTAAACATATTTGTCTTAACAACAAATTATAACTTAATTTTAAAAGATGGCTCTTTAATCATTTGGCAACCAAAGACATGTTGTAAAGAATGAACGTACGGAGCAACTTCATCAGTCTGAGTTCCCCAGTTCCCACGACCAGCTCCATCACGTTTGACCTCACCTCTACACAGAAATACGTTAGGTACAAGGCAGTTGTTAAGGAGAAACATTTTGAAGACAAACACAACATATACTAAAATGAGAAGTTCTACTAAAATGAGATGTTCAAGAAGAAGTATTCACCCACGCCCAGTTCCGCTACGGCGTTCAAATACCCTTCGAGGGCGTTCCACATCACCAGCTTCTCCATTACTGAAACCAACACGGCGACCACCACCACCGCCACCGCCACCGCCAGCACGGTAAGGTCCACGAGGTCCACCATAGCCACGCCTCTCACCAGACCTCCCAGAATCCCCTCCTTCAACAGCACCTTGACCGGCAGGAGCCCCACTGTCGGGGAACGATCCCTCATTGTTGGCAGAGTCACGGTTGTATCCACCGCCGCCACCACCACGGCCGCGTCCATATCCGCGTCCACCACCACGACCACCTCCACGAGGCTCACTCCTTGCCTCCCTCACTACTCCAACAAAAACAAATACACCAAGAAGTACAATTTTAATAAACACCATGTAAATATAATAGCAATAAACAAACAAGCCTTAGTCCAAAATATTTAGATTAAACTATGATCCTCAACACATAAGTCAGAATTAACCATTCGTATACTTTTATGCCATTCTATTCTATCCAAAGTCATACTGTTCTTCTTTTTTACTACTTTTACTAATGTTATTTTGCGTCTTCTCCTACCTTTTTTCCATTTCCACAAAATTCAAAACTCGTTGTAAAATATTATAATCATTGAAAGTAAAATCACCAACCCCAACATTATCTATACAGGTAAACACATCAAAACCCAGAAATACCCATAACCATTCCACAGCAAATTCACATTTCTCATTATTAATACCCATTTCCCATTTCAAAAATAGCAATTAATCAAATCAAAAACAATAACCATATACACCAAATCAAAAACCCATTACACTTATCGTACGTATACGTATACATATACTATAAACCAAACCAATCTAAATAAAAGGAGCAAAAAGCAATCAAAACGACGACGAATCGAGAAGGACAAACCAGCTTGAGCTGGAGGTAGAGGCTTGGAGGGAAGCTTAGCGGTGGGCTGAGCCGCCACCGCAGACGGCTTGGACTGAGCCGGAGACGGCTTCTTCGACTGCGACCCCGCGGCGGCGGCGGAGGCAGCAGCTGGCTTAGGCTGGTGAGCTGCGACCAGCTGCAACGGGTCCTCGGCGTCGTCGTCACCCAACAAATCAAAGGGATTCATGGTCGCCATTATTCTCTCTCTCTAAAAAAAATTAGAGAAAAAATGGTACAAAAATAGAGAGAGAGAGGTTGGGGTTTGGGGTTTGTGTGAGATTTGGGGTTAGGACAAAAACCCTAGCTTAACAACTCCTTCGTCATCGGAATATAGATCTATGAGAGTGTGTGTTGTGAGAGTGTGTGTGTGTGTGAGAGAGAGACAAAACCCTAGCCGCAAGAGAGAGTGAGAGAGAGAGAAAGAGAGAGAAATGAACCTAATCTAAAATGCTCAATTTATTGTGACAATGGTGCTCGTGTGGTGTGTGAAAATTTATTGTTTTTTATTTATTTATTTATTTATTTGTTTTTTTATTTTTGTTTTTTGTGTTTTGCTTTTTGTGTTGTAGAACAATAATTTTCTAGAAAGAATTGAAGAGATAGGAAGGGACTTGGTTTTTGGGTTTTTTACCAATGTGCACTTAAGGGCGGCCGGTTGTATTATAGCCACTAGGGTATTTTAATTTGTAACCTCCTCAAGACAAGGGTTTTGGGCTTTGGGCTAATACTAATGTCCAAAACCCCTCTCTTATTTTTTTTTTTTTTAATTTTTTTTTACCAAAAATATACTAATAACATGGTATTATTAAGTTTTTATTGGAGCAAAAAATCTACCTATAATCTATCTATGATATCCATGTCTATATTTATTTGATAGGAAAATACTTATTACCATTTTATAAATATATATATATATATATTTCATAATATTAACAAACTTTTAATAAGATCTTACAATTTTATACATTGTTATTCTAATATTTTATATTTCAATTTTAAATCGTCTATTAGAATATTAGCATATTGTATATTCTTTAATATTATAATATATAGTTCCATATATAAACACAATCATTATAAATATTTAATACTAAAATATGAAAAATACTAAAGATACAAACTATTTTACAAACTGTTATTGTAGTCAATTTTTATTGGTTCTCTCATCTGAGCCCACCATTACCACTAGCATCATTTTTTTTTTTTCATTTATCAATCACTCACAACATTAGTAATTTGTAAAAAAATTTCTAAAAAAGTTTGTATCTTTAGTATTTTCCCTCGTGGAATAGTGTGTGTTGATCTTAAATTATATTCTAAATGTAAATCCTCCTTTAGAATCTTACCTTATCATGTTTTCTTTAAATGGTAGACTAGATTCTTCCATATACTAAAACAATAATAATAAACGTTTATTAATAATACATAATTATCATATTTCATATTTAGACAAAAATAAAAGAGTGCCAAAAATCATATTTTGTTAAATTTTTCAAAGCATTGCACAAGTTATCAACTACTATATATACTATAAAACCAAAGACATTTGACATTTGCCAAAAGTCTTGTAACTCAACTAATTGACATCTCTTAAGATACGTTTGGTAGATTATAATAGGCATTATAATGTAATAGTTATTCAAATAACTTAGCTATTTGGTAGTTTGATTATGTTTTTATTACAAAAAATAGTCATTTCTTATGAATAACTATTTTTTAAAATGTGGAA
This sequence comes from Quercus gilva, assembly GCA_023621385.1. Taxonomy (NCBI): domain Eukaryota; kingdom Viridiplantae; phylum Streptophyta; class Magnoliopsida; order Fagales; family Fagaceae; genus Quercus; species Quercus gilva. The sequence continues at coordinate 29,102,636 of CM042476.1, forward strand.
TAACTATCCCTCTCTAAAAGTACCGTAATAGCTATTCATTAGCAAGTGTAATAATTTCTAAAATTAATATATTTCTAAATAAATAAAAAAACTTTCCATATATACATAATAATTATAAAAATAAAAAATATTAAAAAATAACTAATATCTCTCTCAAATTAAAAAAAATTAAAGAAATATAATTGTATGAGTAAGATATTTCTTAAAATATATCTTAAGTTTCATTCTAACATTACAACTCATAACCAAACTTATAAATAAGTTTATTTATTCCATTACAACACATTTTATTTCTAGTAATGAGGATTACCATTCTTGTCGTAATTCCTATTCTATATTTCCAAAAAAGACATATAGGATTCAAATCTCATTATCAAATTATCAACAAAACAAATGTTTGAATTTTGATTGACCTCCTAATATTTCGTCACATAAGCTTTTAAGGGAAAACAAATCTTATCCCACTTTGCACTCCACCAATCATAGCAAGCTATGTATTTGATTTTTTTTTTTTTTTTTCCATTTTAAACCATTAAGGCCTTATATCTTTTCACGGCATTAATATAATATATATTTGAATTGATTTAAAATTTTCTTATATTTAAACTCATTGTTAACCGTTTGTAAAATTGTTGTAAAATAGTTTGTACTTGTAGTATTACTTTTTTATTTAAATGGTAGAATATATATTTCCATATATAAACATTATAAAAAATGTCTACTAATAGTAATAATTACTATAATTATCCAACTAAAAAAATCAACCATAATTATCAAATTTGATATTTTAAAAAAATAAAATAAAAGAGAGAAAGAATTATATTTTATGGAACTTTAGCATGCATTGCACGGGTTATTGAGTAGTGAACATGCTCTGCAGTCTATTATATCTCTTAACGTGGAAAGCAAAATTAGAAGTGATTTATGCCAATTTTTAGGGTCTCACTCAACTCCCAACCTTAAGGAGATACCTTGATTCCTTGAATTTCCTATCATGGTAAGAAATTCAGCTGCCAGGCTGCTATCCTTTTCATGCATAATGGTGCTTATGCAAGCAGTCATTTCAGCCATCCCCTCATATGTGATGCAGAGCACTGTGTTACCTAACAAAATACTGAAAATTGTGAATAAGGTCAACTGAAACTTTACAACAAATGTAAACTTTATATGGAGGTTCCACAAAGAAAATCAAGCCGAATGGGCTCAGCCAGTTAGGTCCTTGTGAAAATGTATCTGAAACTAATGAGGATTGTTTCTAGCCACAATATAGGCCTTCCTTGCTCTTGAACTTGGTCTTTCATGCACTAGGTTGAGGATGTCTTTCATATATGAGTTAAATGGCTTAGTGGAAATCATATTACTCTTAGATTTTTGAGAGACACATGGTTTGAGCACCTTAAAGAGTTTGATGCAGTGCCCTCTTAACAGAGGAAATAAAGACCTTCTAGTCAGAAATGTATTTACTTTGAGTGGTTGAAACTGAGACTTAATTTATGTTACTCCTCCAAAGAATGTCCTAATAGAAATTAGGGCTAGTCCTATCATCCAAGCAACGTGTTGGAAAATTGCCTCAAATTCCTAATTTGACTGGGCTTAGGTCTTTTTGGCATGAAAAAAAAATGTTTTTTTTTCTTTAAATTTAAATACTCTATAACATAATTTAAGTATATATGTGTAAAGCTCTCTTATGGATACTTGAACTCCGGCCCTTGCCTGTCCCCCCCTACCCCTCCTCCACATTCCATAAACACTTAAATTTGTGGAGTAATCATCATGCCAATTGTGCACAGTGATGAAAAGACTTTTTCTTGGTGTGGAAAAAAATGATTCTCCTTAATATGAAAAGAAAAAATATTCCTTATTGAGAAAGTAAAAAAGTGTTCACTGTCCATCAAGGAATATGCTTAATAATTTAATACCCTATAAATAGGTACCATTGCAATGGGTTTGACGACTTTTACCAAAAGGTTCTCCCACATAGGGAGGGGAGAAGATTAGAAGACTTCTAGAAGGACATGAGTTGGTTTTTTTTTTTGAAGAATAGTTTAAGTGTTTGTGGAAAGTTATTGGGTGTATTGTAAGTTTGTGTGTGAGGCTTGTGAGAGGTTTTGTTTTTATGTTAGTAAGGTTTGTGAGTATTGTTTATGTGAGTTGTGAATGTTGTGAAAGTTTGATTGCGTATGGATGTAATCCATATCATTGATAGTAAATTTTGGTTGATGTTGCCCATGTATGTAGGCATATAATTGTGAGTCTTAATTAAGGAACGAGGTATTGTGAGCCTTTAGGAAACGAGGTATTTCAACAATTTAACTTGGAAGAATGGAGATAGGGTTCGACTCAATAATAGTAGTTGGCTTGCTTACCAGCAATACCGAAACTAATGCCAGTTTATCTTCACGTGTTGATGACTGCCAGCATTTGATGAACCAATTCCCATAATCTAAGTGAAGCATTGTTACAAAGAGGCAAATAAGTGCATGGATGCACTAGCTAGGAGGTGAACTAGAACGTGTGATTTCATTATTCTTCTTATTCCATCCATGGATGTATCTTTTCTTTTGAATCTAGGTTGTAGTGGAAACTATATGCATAGAGCTTGCTCTGTCTGCAATGACTGTTTAGTTTCTATGACTCTCCTTAATTTATTTCCCAAAAATAACAACAAGAAGTCTTCTTTGGAACAACATTACTTTCACATGGGTGAAATCGCTAATACCACCTTTTTACGTACTAATCACAAGTTATGTTAGTAATTATGAACAAACCCATGTCACTAGATTTATTATCTTGAAAATCTAAAATTGGGCCTTGTGGAATTGATTGTAAGCTATCATTTTGCCTTTATTGAGTCGATGATACGAATTAAGAATTGAGATGAATTGGTTAATAATATTATAATGTGAATCAAGTTGTGAACTGAGAGCCCATTTGGCCTAACAATGGTTGTTGTGGGTGTGTTCCAACTACTCTGGCTTTTGTTGTGAGTCTCATATTAAGTGTACTCCTTGTGTATATAAACAATTGTGGATCTCCTCTTATATCTTAAGATGTGAGACCTAGTATAGCATTGGCTTTATTTAACACACCATCAAAACACTTTCTCGTCAGTTCGTTTAATGCTTTATCGATTAGAAAACAGTGTACTATTCTTGCTCTTCCACAAATTTTTCTCTTGATCCAATGGTATTCTTACTTAATCAATTGAAAGAAAGACATTATTAAAAGGTTGTTTTTAAACCTCCGCGTGTAAAAGTATGTCCAATACAAAAGTCGATGCTATAGTCTAATTTAAGGGGTTGTTTGGCTTAGGAACCTATTCGTACAAAGTTTTACTTTTTGTGACATAAATCAACCTTTAAAAACAAAGTTTCCAGATGGTTCTATAGTTTTGTGAGATGTTCTTAAACTTATCTCTATTTTCTATTCTTAAATTTTATTTGGATTACACTTCTTCTTGATCAAAAAGTTATTTATTCACTAAAACATTTCTAACAAAAATTTCATGGGAAAATTGATGATTTTAAATGATAATTTAGATTCCTTCTCAAAAAAAAAAATGATAATTTAGATTAATAATAGTATTTGACTTTTATATATGTTTTTTTAAGAAGATTGTAAACGTTGTATAAAAATTGAGTTTCCACCGCAGTTTTTTTCCCCCTCCAAAAATATCATTATTTCACATATTTTACCAAAAGGAAGTTTTCAAATAGCAAAGCCAAATGGATACTTAATCATTGGTCTATTTTTCTTCAAAAGAAAATCATCGTAGTTTAGAATTGGATTTCAGACCACATTTTGTTTACAAAAATATAATTATTCACAAATTTTTAAGCCAAATTAATAATTAATCTTCATAAAAAATAAAAATAAAAATCTTAATCATTGTCTATTTTTCTCCCCGCCCCCCCCCCCCCCCCCCCCCCCCCAAAAAAAATAGACAACCATTGTCTCTTTTTCTTTTTTAATTCTTTATAAGATAAAACTTTTATCATGGTCTTAGTAAAATGTTCTACTATATCTTTTTTTCTTTCTTTATTATTTAATAAAGTTCTTAATAATACTTCAGTAAAAAATAAAATTCTTTGTATTATGGACAGGGATGGCGCTAAGACTTTGAATTAAAGGGGGTGACTTTGACCCTTTTTTTTTTTTTTTTTTTTTTTTTAATGTGTGCGCCTGCTAGGTAAAGGCAAAATTATTCTATTTAGAACTTTTTAAAGAGCCGGTTGTTTGTTTGAGTAAAATTGTTTAATTGGACTTAATTTTTTTTTTTTAGCTTTGCTATTGGTGATTTTTGTTGTTGCACAAATGTTTTTGGGCTAGTATATGTTGTTTTAAATTTTAAATCTTTAATTTTTTTTAATGGCCTTTAAAATGAGGAAATTGCTGGAGATATATTGTTGATACAGTGAGTGATTATTGGTAAGTAAAAAAGTGATGTAAATAATAAGCTCAGATGCGAATCAAGAATTTGTACCTCAACATTATATAAAAATGTTGTAGATAAGTTTATAATTGTAACGTTACTCTTAAAAAAAAAAAAAATCAAAGATATTATTTTAGGGACAAAATGTAATTTTATAAAATAAAATTGTTAAATTTAATGCATATATATATATATATATAATATTTTAAATAAAAAAATTAGGTGGGGCCAATTAATGCCTCCGTCCTGATTATGGAAATATAGTACAGTATTTTGACACAACATTTAGTTGATGTCATCATGCAAGTTGGTTCGAATAATTGAAGGTGGTGTTTACTGTTCAAAACCATATTATTGAACCGTGGTTTAATTGTATTTACCCTTCACTCACAATTCACAAGTGACAAATCCACTGGCAGCTTTATGGTCTGAGGTCCAACTTATGTCATGGACCAGAAGAAACAATCTAGCAAGCACAAATTCTGGCTGAAAAGTGGGTTCCAGAAGAAACCATTTAGAAAACATAAATTATTGCTGAAAAGTGGGTTTCAATTATCTATAAAGTATTTCGTTCTCAATTAAGAGATATAAAGTTTAATTTTTATTTTAATCAAAAATTAATTGGTGTTGCAAATATTATAAATTGAAATTCTCTTAAAAAAAATTAAAAAAAAAACTTTCTTAGACGTATGCAGAAAAAAAAAAAAAAAAAAAAAAGAAGGATGTGTTTTGATATATAAGAGAACTAGATTTTAAAAGACAGAATAATCTAGTCCATATTGAATTTAGATTTCAAAATTTAGTGATGCAACATTTTTATAAAAGATAGAGACAAAGACGCTCGATCGGCTCACTAATGAGAGTTTTTTAGGATTTCTTAATGTCCTTTTCAAAATGAAATTTTATTATAATAGTACTTATTACAAACCATTATTCTTTTATGATGGGTTTAAATTAAAAAATTCCTTTAGCCACTCATTAGATGACTCCACCACATTGATGTGATGTGATGATTAACATTAAAAAAAAGATAAAAACATGTTTACAACGATTAGAACAACGTCAGTATGTCACTGTAGAATTTATAGGTTACCTCTAAAACTGTTGAACAAGTCATAGTTTATAAGAATGAATGTTGCAATGAAAGTTTCATTTTCATCCCATTTGACTTTGTCACTTTGAATTCTTGATTATAGAATGATAATCTTTTTTTTTTTTTTTTGATAACCTTACTTAAAAAAAAAAAAAAGAGTAATGATAATAATATATTGAGAAATAAACAAAAAATCTTTCCAATCTATTTCAATCTTTCAAAGAGAAAATCTAAGAAAGAAGAGAGGAGATGACCATAGACCCATCCTAGATATAAAAATAAAATTCTAACAAGAGAGAATTAAAAGCAATTTTCAACTCCAAGTATTAGGCCTAGTTTGGTTCTAAAAAGTGATGTATTCACTTTTCATTTTCTCTTTTTTGTATTCAACTTCTAAAATTGAATACAGAAAAAAATAATCAATTTTTACATGCGAGGATGTTTGATAAGTTATTTTAAATATATAATTTGGGTAAAAAATTTATCATACACAGTTTGGCATTGTTATTTTATTTTTTGAAGTTACTTTTTTCACTTACACACACTCACATCAATCAGGTGGGGCCCTTTACGTTTTCACAATATTTACGAAATTGCCATTGTATTCATTCCTATGAAAATGAAAATGCTGAAAATGTGTTTTTGTTTTTTGTATTCAAATCCAACTTTTAGGATACTAAAAATGAAAATTGAGTACAAATTTTTAAATCAAACAAGTTTTTTTGTGGTGTGTCCGGCCAAAAACTGAAAATCAAAACATAAAACACTACTTTTTTTCAGTTAACCAAACCCCTTAAGATCTTACTTTTAATTGACAAATGAGAATGCATCTGATCATATCATCTACATACGGTTGTATATATTTTTAAATTTTTTAGTGATTCAGTTCAGACTTAACAGTTTTCTCCCAAAAAAAAAATAGTTGAGGCGTACAGATGCTTGGTCTTCATAAGTATCATAGAGATTAAGTAGAAATAATGACAATTCTTTGATAGGTTCGAGACAATAGGCATTTTAGGCTAAGATGGATATGGATATGGATATGGATAATTTCATTGTCAAAAGTATGTCACACGTTATTTGGCCTAATTGATGGTGCTGTCGCAGTCATCAAGGTGCAAAAGGGACTCACTTTAGCACCGTAGTGGCTAACCAGTGATCCAAAACAAATTCACACGTGTAGTAGAATGGTCACGCTTCATCCCAACCACACGTTTGTGGGCAGAGTGCTGAAAGTTACATATTAGCGTGCACAGTATGTATACAATATGTAAGTTGATCTAAGTTGAAATCGTGTTTTCAAAACATAATTTTAGTTAAACAATAAAATTGTATTTGTAAAGAGTAATTTTACTGTATCAAAATTATAACTGAAATTATCTTTTGAATGCAGGATTCTAAAGCTGCAAATACGGAATTATGGATGTATGTGCAACAAATATAGGCAGCATGCTATGCACTACAAATATAGGCAGCATTTCTTTTTAGTCTTTTTGCTTTTGACACCATTGACATTGGTACGATGGTATCTCTACTTTATAAGGCCACACAAAGGGAGTAGAATCAAACTGAGCGCACCCAAGTACACAATGCCGGCAAACCTGTCCCTAGACAAATACAATTTGAGTAACGCTGGGACACATAATTTCTCACAATTTTGTCCCACAACTTATCATTACGTGTGAGAAATTAATGTGTCTCAAGCATTATTCATACAATCTGGTCCACAATTAATTTTTTTTATCAATAAAGCTCAACGCCATGGCTTGCCATGCCCACAATGCACAGACTCCCAAAATCCATGCCAACTGGGTATTTTGTCCTATAATGATGACAATAACCATTTTCGGTAAATGTTTTGAGTGTGATAGTGACACATACTAAATTATGTGTTTTGAGATATGACCATTCCACCTCTTTCGGTAATAAAATTTAAAAAAAAATGTGTAGGGCCTCTAGATAATTGAGAAGGAAATGTACGCCAATGCACTCATTAGTACGGGGATACTCGAACCCAAGATTGGAGTCTTATTGATCTAAGTCCCTTATCACTAGGCCACATGTTGCATTGACGTTGCATTGTAGTCAGAGTACCCAAATCCACCACCACATACTTTTGTCATTACGTTGGGGTTTTGAAGGGGAAATGAGCACACCACCATCACCATCCATTTTAAGAAAGAGCAAAAGCAAGTGTGAATTTAACACTACTTGTTTATTTCGATGTAAAACATGTTGAGCAAAATGTCTTCTTGTCATTTTCAAGTATTCGAAACCCTTGGAAATTTTGGCCAAATTGAGAATTAGTAACACCCTCCCCACCCCCACTCAATCAAGTGCCTTGGATTCGCTTAGAGAAGACTTCCACAACACAATCAATCATGTCTCGATCTCACACCCACCCCAGCAACCCAATCCACAGCACCCTCACCTATTGATCTACCGCCCACCGTCAAGAAATCTTTTTTTTCAAGCTATCAATCGTATTCAAGCTTCTTATTTTCTCTTTCTTTATTTGATGAATATTCTTTTTTCTTTGATCGTGTACCTATAAAATTGGGATATTTAGAGTTCAAATCATGCCTCTAATTGTAACTATCAAATTATTATTTATTTATATGAAAAAAAAAAATGCTAGTAGAAGACAAGGTAGCCAATTTATATATTTCATGGAGTATATTTTCCATACGAGCTAAGCATTGACAAATATTTTTAGGAATGTAACCTACCAACGAAAAAAACAAGTCTTTTTTCCTAATAACGTTTTTCGAAACAAAAAAATTACATTTAAACAATTGAAACTAAAAAGAAAAAGTAAAAAAAGAAAGAAATGATTGATGAACATATACCACCTTCCATTCGTGCGTACTTAGAAGCACTATTTTCCCAAATTCAGGTCACAAAAATTTGACCACTTTTAAAGCAGATGGAATTAAGGATGGATCATTGGAAATGATGATATAGGCACCCAAAATAATGATTGAATTTTCATTAAATTGTATAATTCAATTCAAACTTCAATCTTCATTTCACTGTGTGCTTTGTGCGCCCAAGCCTCTCTCCAATAAACTACTGAATAGTCTGACAAATTAATGATAAGCTTGGGGAGAAAATGTTAGAATTTTTTTTACAAGATGCAGTAGGATAAATAGAATGTTTATGCACAAGCAAAATACAAAGAATTACATTCATTAGGCTCTCTCTCCGCCTCTCTCTCTCTCCTGCTACAACAATGACATCGCTTTATATAGATGGTAAGTGGTTGAACTCAGAATCCTGGCAAAACTGAGAGGTCTGCTATCCCTCTTGGAAGGTCAGCAATATCTCTGAGCAGAGCAAGCCTGTTTTTTCTAATTCTTTCTTCTTCCTGCAAGCACAATAATTTTTTATAAACAAATGAATGTTGAAGTGAAACTGACCACATCTAAATCGACAGATGAACTGCAAATGGAATGCACAGTTTTTTTTTTTTTTTTAAGTGAATTAATAACCAAAACCAATTAGCATAATCTTTTCTAGCTCTACAAATTGCCTAAAATCAGATTTTAAAAATTCAGAATAGCACTTTTACAAAGAAAAATGCTCTATGAGCTCAAATCAACAGCCTCTAGATCAATTTAGTTAATATTATTAGCAAAATTACTACTACTACCACTGTTACTCGGAGCATTTATTTTATTTTATAATTAAATAAGGGAAAAACCTGTTACAATTTGAAATCGTGACTTAAAGTCAAGTTCAGTGTATTTTGGGCAGTGTGGATCCACACGTGTAATAAACGCTGCCCATTAAATAGTGCTCTCACGTTTTTGCAGAAGACCTGGCTGTATCCTCACTAGAGCAAAAGAACTTTTAAGCACCAGCAATAAGCTTGTGACTAAAATCCAAAAGGTGTATGTTTGACAAAATCAGCTTTGCTTTTTAACAAGCTGGTAATAAGTAATTCTCAAAACTTTTGAATTTGTCTATCAGAAAATAAAAAAGTGATCTTGAAGCGTTTGATATGTGATTGGAACCAGCCTTGTGTCATAGAATCTATGGAAACTAAAGCTAATAAACTGTCTTGTAAGAAGACCTTGCATATGCATAACTATGGACCGAGAACAGGCCGACTGTCCCTCAGCTCTACCTGTTGAATTAATGTCTCAAAAGCTTAAGCTAATAGAAAACAGCCAAGCACCGTATATCAAGATGAAACACAGTAACACTACTCTCCCTCCATGTGCATGCAATGACCTTTAACTGAATGTAGCCTTGAATGTGCAGAAAAGAAGAAATCACTACAAATGAAGATTGTCACTAATCTAACTGAGGAACTCAACAAAAGATAAGGCTTTGATACCACATGGGGCTGAATACATGAGATTTTTAACTATTTAAAAGGGAGATAAAGTGGAAATAGGGTTTGAACTAAAGAATACTGCTCTAATACCCTGATAAACTACTACCTGTCTTAAAAACTTAAGCTATTAGGAAATGGTGAATTTAATTACTTAACCATTATGCTAACAAATCCTGTAGGAAACAAAGCCAGCAATGTATCAAAATAAGCAGCTGACACTGGGATTTTTTGAACTCAACAGAGATGCTCATCACGCAAATTCAGTTTCAAGCAGGATGGGTCTGGGTAAGATTCCGCAACTTCAAATCAAATTAAAAAAAAAATTAATGAACATTAATTATCAGCTAATCACCAATAGGATTTGGTCCAGTCTTTTATACCTCGTTGCAAAATATAAACAATTTGAATTTTGACAAGAACCTTACAACCACGAGAATTAAGAATAAAATGCGATGGATGAGTATCTATATAAGCAATAAGCTAAAAAGGTAACATCTACATCTACATGAAGGCATACGAATGTACTGATAAATTACATGTTGTACACATGGTTGCAATTGCTCATACTATATTTTAGGATAAATATGCAAAATGAACAAAACACTGCCAGAAAATAACGCGCACACACAAACACACACACACATGTGTGTGTGTGTGTTATGCATGTAAATTTCATTATATCTTATGAATATCTAAATATGTATGCAACTACAACTACCAAGCTTCAGCCTTGAAATTTTTAAGATCAGCTGTGGATCTTCAACAGACTAGTCAAGGTCAGCCAAATGTATTTTTACTATACATTTATGCAACTAGAACATAAATAGAATTGGAAAATCAATAAAATCTAAAGATACTCAATGAAAGAAACAAATATTTGTGTTTCAACAGATATGCAACTTTGATCTAGTCATCAAATTTAGGTTCAATTATAGTCTTCCATTACTCTTGAAACTTAAAACATAGCTTGTAAATTGCCATATAACCTATTTATCAGGCTACTCCAGGTATGAATGACATTGTTTCTTCTTATCAAAAAAAAAAAAAGGATAACACTGTTTCTCATTCTTTCAAGCCCCAAGGGTGTGATTCCACCTAGTACATGTTAACTTCTAACGTTACATATATTCATTCATGTACGTGACAGGTAAGATAACGTACCACCATCACAAAGACATGGTTAAAGAATTCTTCAAGTGGATGTACTAGCTGTGAAGATATTTCAACAAAATCATCTATCTCAATTCCTGTAGGAGGACAAAAATGGTAGATCTTATAGTTAGTTAAGCAAATTGTGGCCACCAGTTATCCATAAAGTCAGAAAGAAACAGGCATGGAAAGAAACAAAAAACCTCAACTACACAGAAAATGGAAATATGACAGAAAGAAAGAAATACCAGGATGGATTTTGTCTTTAACTGACAAGAAAGCGCTCCATAGAGCTCTTTCTTCATTTGTCTCGAAGGCAGCCTCATCAACCTAATAAAGACATATTCATCCATTATAAAGGGATAGGCTAAAAATAAATCCTTAAAGTATAAGATATATTTTGCAAAGAGCATTGTCTCAATATTGAGAAATGGATTTAAAAAAAAAATAGTAATGAAACTTTATTGAAGAAAAGGAACTACTTCATGCACACAGGATTCTACAGAAAACAGTCCTAAAGAGAGACAATAAATGAAAGTTACAGTGTAAGAGAAAGAGAATCAATGAAGTTTACAATAGAATGCATCTCACAATGGCCCAAAACACAGGACCATTCAAACATAATTCTTAGTAAATATGATTTCAGCTGAGTTACCGAGGCATCCACAACCTCAAATGCACATTGATTCCCCTCTCCCTTCATAAAGTCCACAACAGGCAAAACAGATCTAATTAGGGTCCGTTTGGATACAACTGAAAACTGAAACTGAAAACTGAAAAATACTGTAGCAAAATAATTTTTAAATGTATAAATAGTATCGTGGGACCCATTTTTAATGAAAAAGTTGCTGAAAAGTTAAATTTGTGGGTCTGTGAACAGTAATTTTGTGTTGAAAAGTCAAACTTTGCGGCTACTGTTCAATGAACAGTAGCTGCTACAGTAAAAATATGGCTGGGAACGCGTGAAAAAAAAAAAAAAAAAAAAAAAAGAAGGGTAAAAATGCAGACACAAACGTGGAGTTTGCAAGCCAAACGTACACTAAGTTCCAAAAAAATTAAGAATGTTTACCAAACCAATTCCCTCGCAACTAGCTCAACAACACTCTTGGGATCACCCAATGAGCCCCAAATGCAGAAAAGGTACAAGTCCACAATTCATAAGCAATGTCACAATGCAACATATGATATACAGTTTTTCCATTGCTTCTGCAAATGCAACATCAATTACTAGAGTGATCTCATTCCTATTTAGATTGTCACCGGTTAGAATATCTCCCATGCTGCTGCCCAGACAAAAATGTTTCCCATTTTAGAGCATTTTGTGCACCAAATACTTTTTCCAAGGAAATGTCATTTCCCTTGTGCCCCATAAAGCATCATAGTATGAGAAAACATCAAATTGACAATAACTAGTCAACCTCCGGTTCATTCAATCCGGACCCTCACTATTGGGAAATAAGATACAAATTGTACAAACACGACTCATTTAGAAACTGAGGTAGAGGCATACAAGTACATGGGTTGACACAAACATGACTCATTTAATAATTGTGTCAACACGCCTCAACCCCAACACAATGCGTGTATTAAGAGAGTTAACACAAGACAACCTACGTAACATGCTTAATAAACAAGTCTCGTTGAGTTGATTCAAAAATTGACATGTTTTTATATTTTATAAGCACATAAATTATAATAATTATAAAGAAATATACTTCATACTAATTATATTTCAAAATAACATCAGCTAAAGTACTAATAACATATAATTGAAAAGTTCTTATTTCAACATGGTGAACTTCCATCCTAATTTAGAAATACACAACATAAAAAAAATTAATATTAGATTAGAGCCTTTTTTTTGGGGGGGGGGGGGGGGGGGGGGGGAGGGGGGGGGGGAAATGTTAGATACTTTAAGGATTCACAGTAGAATTTACCAATATAGACATTATAATTCATTTAATTACTCAATTCTATATTTGAATTCTAATATGTGTTGGATAAAAAAGACATTTATAATATGGGTTAAACAAGTTTGAGTCAAAACGGGTCTACTTGCTTTGACACAAATAATGAACTAGGTCATTTCAAGTTAATTGTGGGTTAAATGACACAAAATTGACCCAATTCATGATTGTGTCAAAGCAGGTTGACCCTCTTTGACATGAACCCCTTTACACTAAATACTAATCCACAAAAAATTGTGTTATGTTCATAGATCGTGTCGAACATTGTCACCCTTACGAATAACATAACTCTTCTACTTGAGAATATAAATCACTCAGAATTTAGACTAGGTCTCCTAGAGCTATTTTACAATGTTAATCAGCCTACTGAAGGGGAGATTATTGCTCCACCTTGATATTGTTGTAGCTCGAGTATGCTTTAAAAAAAAAAAAAAAAAAAAAAAGATAGTTAAACTTCAACTAAACTAAGCAACCTTAAACAATCAATGCTAACTAATTTATCATTTTTTTTTAAATCAACATTGAATAAAAGCAAGTGATTTCCAATTATAAACAACCTGGACTGCAAATCTACTAAAACCTCAAGGTAGACACCCCATCAAGCATAAATTCTTAAACCAACCTCTGCACAATAAAGATAAGAACATTTGAACCCTAACAAAAATCATTGCATATTTCCCACAACATGCTCCACATAACTGACCAAAGGGAACTAGATTCAATGATGATGGAGCTGGGAGAGTTCATGATATTGATACCCCAAACCAGGAGCTAATATCAGTCAAACTGAGAGATGGAATTATACTACATCATTTGAACTAAGTAATTTTGTTGTCAGAGAAGCAGAGAAAGAAAATGATAATCCACTGTGTGACTGACATTGGACCAACACATGCTTAACATAAGCACACAAAAATTATATTGCACTTCTGGTTTTTCAACATTCACCACCAATTAAGCCCTAAAAAATACCTCTGGTAAAGAGGCAATGGACATCTAAAATGGTTACACATGCAAAGAATCAAACTAGACATGTCGAAAATGTAAAAAAGGAAAAAAAATATGTAATACAAAATACATAATGGATGTCTGTGCTTGAACACTGGAAGGACGGGTAGCCACACACTCACACCATAGAACATCTTCAACAATTAAACAAGCAATGACGAGCACTGCTACACATGTCAGAATGTAAACAGACAAAAACAGACCTATGAAAATACAAAGTCAGGAACTAGATAAATTTCAGGCCCAAAGGACAAGGCTTCTATATTAGAAAGAAAAAGGTACCTCCATATCAGGGTCCACTTCCTTTCCACGAACAATTCTTGTTGGACGAGAATATGCTTCAACAACCTTTGGAAAAAGATTGCCTCTTGACAAGGATGCCATCTAGAACCAATTTTTTTAGACAACTCAAATGCTCTTATCAATTCTTATTCATTCAACTTCTTCAGTGGACCTTGAGAAAAAGTTTACCAAGTGGAATCAAATACCAAAACAAGCCATGCTTTTCTTGCCAGATTGCATTGTGATTCTTTCTAAGATTTCATTTTTGAATATTCAGTTGTAATTTCTTCAAAGGATGTAGCATTTTCGTCCTCTGTATTTATATTTTGTCCTTTAATAAAATTTTTAGTACTTATAAAAACAGTGGGAGAAAAAGAATCACAATGTAAACTGCCCAAAATGCACCACAAGTCAAACAATAAATGCAGGAAAATGGTTTTAAGTAAGTTTCTTCTTTCTTTTTTCTTCTTTATAACTAATACACCATATGCCCAAAAAAGGAGAGAACTATAAGACCTCTTTGTTCAGTTTTAATAATTTTTCAGCATCCTTGAGCAAACACTTAAACTCATATGGCACACATTTAATTTATCCAAAGTAAAATTTTAGGTCAAACTACAATTTTGGTCCTTAAACTATGCATCTGCCTGAACTATCAATAGTTTCAAACTTCTCGAAGTTTTGAAAATGTCTCAATGTGCCCTTACCCTACCTTTTATCACCACGTGAATGGCAATCACTGATGTAGTACATGTTTCCACAAGCCGTTATAATACTCATGTGACATGTTAGGCCACATGCAGGTCTCACATAATCAGAATATATTGAGATATGTGAACTTAAAATTAAAGAATGTAAAACAAATAGAAAATATTCGTGGTCCCTAAACCCTGATTTTGTGAGCACCATGTTGTTTAACATATTATATCAACATTATAAAGACATACAAAAAAATTTGTCACACCAGCAATTGTCTTTTGTGTTGTGATGGAAAGGTAGGGTAAGGATAATATTGACTTGATTTTAAAACTTCAATAATTAAATTGAAACAATTGATAGTTTAAAGATTAATTTCATATCTAACACATAGTTCAAATACCAATATTGCATTTTGACCTAAATTTTACTTAGCAACCAATGAGCCTGAAAGGGACAAGTAAATGAACTTATGATTAGAGTTTCACCTGTCAGCAATTGCCAAAACTATCCCTGCATCAGTTGCTGGAAGAATGTCCCCAGAAAATCTAGGAAGTGTGATTTCATACAATGCCTCTGCAACCTGCAACACACAAAGCACAGAAACTGAAACAAAAATAGAGTATATTATATTAAGTACCACATGTGAGGGAATTATACATAAATTCCTAACAAAAAAATAGGAAAAAATACATATATGAAACCCAAAAAGAAGAAATAACAATTAAAAGTAAGATGAACCTGCTCTAGATAGCCATCTCTAATAGCATAATGGCAGGCCATTATTCCTGTAAGAGAAGTAAATTCTGTGACAACCGCAGTAGCAAGATCTGACATAGCAAGAGACGCAGCAACCTGAAGAACTTGAAGCATATCTTCATCAATTTGCAGAGCCGAACTTAATTTGCTAACCATATTCTGAATGCGAGTCATCTTGTCCAGCATTGTTCCTAGTTTCTCCTATTGTATTTCAAGTTATCAAGATGTAAGAGCTATTAGAGAAGGGAACAGTGTCAATTCATCATCAATCAGATATAATTCCAGCACCTTCAAATATCACTTTTGATCTTAAAGTTTCCCCCACCCCCTTTTCTTTCAGGGGGAAAAAATCCACTATGAGCACTACAAGCTTAAAAGAGTTTGTTCAATTATTATATAAAAGAAACAGTGTTAAAAAAAGTTACATGCTGAACTTTCTAATTCAAAGAAGGCAACAGTGAAATTCTCTAATTCCCAAACATATCATCTCTCCTTTCTCATGGATTAAAAAAGAAAGAAATAACCTACATGGAAAAGAATCCCTTTCAATTTACTTCGGAATTCTGAAAATTTTTTACGTGTATCCGTCTCATAAAAAAATTTAGCATCTTCATAGCGAGCTCTGCACAAAAAATGAAGTCTCATATGACAGCTCAATAAGAGAATAAGATGGAAGCATAACAACAGTGTAATTCCAAATAAATATGCAATCACTCAAAGTAGATTCATGAGAATTGAAATTTCATGCAAAAATGGTTAGGCTCAGAAACACCACTCCAAAACCTTATTCCTGTGGGACTCACACTAGGTAATGCCGTAAAATACCATTTTAAAATCTTATGCCGGCAGGACTCACAATAGGCAATGGCCTTAAAATAACATAAAGACAGAAACTTGGACATAATTTGCCTTGTCGAAACATCTACAGCTTCTGATTTAGGGGGAGAAAAAAGAAGTCACTTCTAAAAAGATCTATAGAAATTTAAGGAGCTATGAGAAGTTTAACAGATCATATCCTCCTCTATTGACCAAAGGAAAAAAAAAAAGGTGAACCAGTGAGAACCTTGTTTACCTGAGAACTGCTTCATTTCCTTTTCTCACTACAGTCTCATCAATTGCACCATTTGCCACCTAAAAGAAAAACTCATGTCACCACACTACTTACAAACAGATCAACCTTGACACTTTAAGAAGGAAAAAAAAAAGTTTATAATGTAGATATAACTGGTAAGAATGTCTCACAGCAATGAAGTATGGCAATAGCCTTCCAGTGTCATCACTAATAGCAAAGTATTTATGGTGCTTCTGCATAACCTGTATAATCGTACATAACAGTCAACAAATGATGCACAAATTTCTAACCCCACATTAAAAGTCTGATAAACTTTTAACATCTTACCATAGTTAGAAGGTCTTTTGGAAGCTCTAAGAAGGACTCTTTAAACTTCCCAAGTACTGGAACAGGAGCCTCAACAAGATTTACAACCTAAAATATTATGCAAACAGATATACTAAGAACTTTTTTTCCCAGAAGTAAGCACAGTTCAAGTACCAGCCTATTGAACAAATTTCACCAAAAGAGAACACATGTATAACCTCATCAAGTAAGCCCTCCTTAATAAGAGTGTGTCCATTGACACATTTGCTAACACATTAGACTGCTTCAAAATCTTTTTCTTACGTTCCTGTAAGAGAAAACAAATCATTCAGAAATTAAGTTTTGCTAATTCTATATTTCCTTTTTTTTTTTTTTTTTTGGAAAAGAGTACAAGAAAAACGAGACAATGTTTTTAGCCATCCATAGTTTTGCAGAAAGTAGAAAAAGCAAGTTACTTCATAATACCTCAATTTCAACATTGATTCCAGCATTCCTCATAACTTTAGCATAAGATTCTGCACTTTCTACCTGTGAGTAGTTTTATGGAGCTTTGACTTAATCAAGCATCTTAGACTTGGAAAACAAAGAGCAACTCCTAACACAACCCACCCCCCGCACAGGACAAAACACACCCACACTCACCTTTAGAAGTCCAGGAATATAAAATCCATAAATTAAATAGGTATGCTAAGAAATCATCAATATGAACAGATAAAAGAAATCATAATGTGGGAAATAGAGTGATATAGCCCTCAAGCAACATTCACAAATACTGTTAAGATAGAATCTACCAAAGGGAGGAAAAAGAGACATATGACCAAAATTTGTACTAAAAAAGAATTAAACGATTTGTAGCCACTTATTTGCAAACCTAATAGAGTGCCTATTAAAGGTTATAATAAAAATTGTGAGTTTAGAACAAAAATCTTCAGATCTGTATAAAACAGTACAATTATACAAGCAAACAAAATTCGCCACAGCTCAATCAGTTGTACTTTCTTTGATAAGTTTTGGCCCCAAGAGCAGGAGGAAGGGGAAATTTGAACTAGTAACCTAACCTCCACATCATGAGCCATGGTCCTCAGCCGATTGTGCTACCCTTTGTGGTAGCCAATTAGTTATCTCTAAAGGAAGAAAGGAAAGATATCTGCATTGATCTTTGTGTGTGAATTGACTATGGGTTATATGATGTACACAAGATAATGCAGTCAATTCAACCACAATTTTTCTATATTCCCTTCAATAAGAAAATTGATTCACTTGAGATTTGAGTAGTTAGATCGATCTTTAGGGAGGGGGAGATAATTATTTTTGTAACATATACATGAATACTTACACAGATACATAAACCAAAAATGAAATAGATACCTAAGTAGTCTAAGTAAAATGCATAGGAAGCTGATTTTGGAAATTGAAAAATAAAAAAGTGTAAATTTTTCCCACATACCATGAGAGTAGCTGAAGGAGTATTACGAAGGCCATAAGACTGGTTGCCACTACATCCAAAAAAAAAAAAAAAACTAAATTTGTAAGTACACTGTATAAAAACGCACAAAAGGAAAAGCCAAATCCACAAACAACTTTTATATGCATTCCCCCCTAATGAGCCAAACGATAAGATGCATTTTAGCCAGTGATTTAATCACAAAAGGAACAAGTCTAGACAAAACAAGCCATGCACCACAAAGTTCTATTCTGCCTTTCTCTTTTGGCATTGAAACTGTCCTTTCTAGAGGAAACATGCATCTATTGTCAGCACATAACCAAATCAAGCAACTTGTTGACCAACATGAACTTTCTAAATAGTCTACAAATGCTTTTTTCTTTAGTATTTTTTTATAATCCTGTTAGATTTTTTTTTTTTTTTTTTTTTTTTTTGGAAAACTAGAGTATTAGCCCATGGACTAAATTAACATAATAGGTTGTGTTGCATCAATCTACTAGTTATAAGTATGAGAATCTCACCTAGTAAAAATTTCTCCTCAAAATAACTAATAAAAAAGAAACCTTCAGGCACCTATAGATGAACCCCACATTGCTAAGAAGGGAGGATGGATGATAGTTTATAGGTTTCCAAGCTACCTTGGGAGTTGTGGGGTGGGCTAAAAATGTACAATTATGGGCCTCATCCTCCCCTTCTCTCCTTCTTAGAATATTTTTTTAAGTAAAACATTTCATTGAAAAAAAAAAAAAAAAAGATCCTCCCCCCAAAATTATTTGGTGAGAATCAAATTACTAGCATCAGTGCCTAGATCTCCAAAGGTAATTCATTTCCTCCATTGACAACAACTCATTTGTCAATAATGACAATGCAATATCCCTAAATGCAACAATGCCCCACTTAGCGAATCAATTTCTTAGGCCCATTATGAATTCCCTTTCATCATAGATCTTCAAAATGATAAATAAACATGTTTCTAACAAAGACTGCTGATTATTGATTCAGGGAGATGTAATGCCATCCCTATAAGGAACACTATACTTCAAAACCCTTAAATAAAAGCTCATGTTGCAACAATGGAAAACATAGCCCAAGCCAAGCCAAGCCAACCCACTTTACTTGAAATACAATTGTGCAATTATATATCAGACACAGAGAGAGAGAGAGAGAGAGAGAGAGAGATATGAATACACCCATGATCACCTCAAAACTCCAGCAAACATGAATGGCACGACTACATCTCCGTGGGGGGCCAAAATCCAACAAATAGGTCTGCTAAACATGATCTACAAATTAACAGCAAGGGCTTGATTAACAAATCCAGCGAACTAAAAATATGAATATATTGACCAAAAATATAGAATAACCACAACAAGTAATTTTATTGCTCATGAAAAAAGTGGAATTAAAAATAAAAAACACACACACGTGATCTACATATTAACAGCAAGGGCTCAATTAACAAATCCAGCGAACTAAAAAAATGAATATTTTGACCAAAAATAACAAATAATTTTATTGCTTATAGCGGAATTAAAAAAACACACACACACACACACACAAATTGAAAATACTAGGATGGATCCAAGTAATCATGTTTTTACCTAATTACGATAGTAAGTGAATTGCCAGTCTTTTATTTACAATAAAATTGTTGGCACAACAATTGCACAAGGGTTACATATTGTAAGTCCTTGACAATGCTGGACAAATCAAGCACTAAATCCCAGAGTTAATTTCATCCATTAAGGAGGTAGAGCACTTGCAGAAGGAAAATCCAACATATGATTTTACTTGACACTGAAAAAACTAGTGACCTGTGATGCAGAATGTAGTGAGGAAAGCAAGAAAATAAAAACAAAAGGGAGAAACCCTAGGCTTCAGCACCTAAGGGTGCTTGAAATCACCGCCAAGCGAGAGAGAATTTCTCATCAGAAAATTCTTATTCAAAAGGCAGTCATTTCACAATTACAAGAGCCACTATTTTAATAGGGCTTATTGGATCAAATCAATATGAAAGATTTAATCATGCCACAATTAAATCCCACAAAATCCTTAATCACAACAAAGCCAAACTAATTCAAAATTCAAATACATAAAAGTAATAAAAGTCTGAAATTCGATGTCTCAAATAAGTAAAAATCAGAAACAAATCTAGTGTCCACACCAACTCCCCAAGTTGATGCAGAACGTAATTAGGGAATGTAATAAAATAAAAACAAAAGAGAAAAACTCTAGGTTTCACCACCTAAGGGTGCTTGGGATCACCACCAAGCAAGAGATAATTTCTCATCAAAAAATTCTTTATTACAAGAGCCACTAATTTAATAGGGCTTCCAAGATACATCAATCTGGAAAGATCTAATCATGCCACAATTATTTTTTTTGATAAGTAAAAAGATGTATATTCAAAGAGCTACCTCAAGAAAAACAAAAGGTAGAGCAAGGAGTACAGAGAAGGAAACAAACAACAAGAAAAAACAACAAAACAAACATAAGCCACATAAGAACTAAGTACAGAGCAGAGAATTAAGAAACAAAGGGAGAGAGTCACTAGAGGTGATTCCCCAAGCCCTAGTCCAATCAAAAAGAGAACTACTAAAGAAAGCGAGCAATTGATTATCGGATTTGTCCGTATCCTCAAAGGTTCGCCAATTCCGCTCCCTCCAGATACACCACATAAGGCACAAAGGAGCTAAATTCCAAATGCTAGAAGAATGCTTTCCAAACCAATTTCACCAACCAAAAAGCGTATCTGCAACCGATCTTGGCAGAACCCAAGAGATCCCAAAAGTTCTAAAAACCAAGCTCCACAGCAGATAAGCTTTTTCACAATGAAGAAGCAGATGATTCACCATCTCCCCATTACTACGACACATAATGCACCGGTCAACAAAAACCACTCCTCTACGCCTCAGAATGTCTCCTGTAAGAATCTTCTCCCAAGTTGCAGTCCAAACAAAGAAAGAGACGCACAGAAGAGCCTTAACCTTCCAAATACCTTTCCAAGAAAAGAAAATAGGCAAAGGACAACGAAACTTGTTGTAGAAAGAGCAGATGTCAAAATCCCCCTTCTTTGTCAACATCCACCTCATACAGTCTCCAAGCTCAGAACGAGGTAAATTAGAACCCAAGGTACGAAAGAATTCATCCACCTCACCCATCTCCCAATCATTTGCATCCCTTAACAAGCGAACATTCCAGCTTCTCTGAGCCTCCATCCCCAACCTTTCGAGAGACAAGGCCACCGATGCCTCTCTATTAGAAGCAATCCCATACACTAATGGGAAGGATCGATGGAGTGGTAAGTCTCAACACCACCTATCTGTCCAAAACTTCACTCTATCCCCTACCCCTACTTCAAACTGAATGCATTTACTAAACACCTCCCAACCTTTTCGAATACTTCTCCATAAATTGCACCCATAGGCACCCCTACCCAGCTTAGAAGACCAACCCCCCCACTCTTCCCCAAACTTCGAAACTACAACCCTCCTCCAAAGACGAGTCTCCTCAACCTCAAACCGCCATAACCATTTTCCTAATAAGGCTTTGTTGAAAGTGGTTATTTTCCTTACACCCAGACCACCGTTCGCCTTAGGAGCACACACCTTATCCCACCCCACCAAGTGAGCCTTCGAATCCCCCCACAAGAAGTCCCTTTGCATCTTCTCAATCTTATTCGCCACATGCGAAGGAATGGTAAAAGAGACATAATAAGTAGGAAGGCTAGATAGCGTACTCTTAAGTAACGTCAGTCTTCCACCTTTCGATAAATACAGCTTCTTCCACCCAGCCAGCTTCCGCTTAATTTTCTCCGAAATAGAATTCCAAATAGAGGGAGACTTATGAGGAGCCCCTAACGGCATACCTAGATAGGTCATAGGCAAAGTCCCAATCCTACAACCCAGAATCTCTGCCAAGGCATGCACATTATTAACCTCTCCTATTGGAACCATCTCGTTTTTCAGGACATTAACCTTCAAACCTGTCATAGCCTGCCACAATTAAATCCCACAAAATCCATAATCACAGTAAAGCCTAAACTAATTCAAAAAATTCAAATACATAAAAGTAATAAAAGTCTGAAATTTGGTGTCTCAAATTAGTAAAAATCATAAATAAATCAGGTAGCCACACCAAGTTGTCTCACTGATAATCCAAAAAAAGCCATTTCAATTTAATGAACAAAAGATTAATAATTGATTTTTTTTTTTTTTAATATTAACTAACAAGAAAAGAGGAACACATGCAAATCAAATGTTAAGAGCCGTAAATAGAAATCAAAAATTAAAATTGTACAAACCTGAGAGTTCCAGCGCATTGACTTTGGAAATGATATTTTAGCAATGTTACTGGGTAATTCTTCAGACAACACCTATTTATAGCAAATTAAAAACAGCATTTATCTACAGATCCTTGTGGGTAAAAATTTTTAAATTAAAAAACCACAAAGTGATGACAATAGAATCAAAAGGCAAGCCACATGTCCACTATTCTAAAGCAGCAGTCCTAGTGTGTAGCCATTAATTCCTAGAATCTTAGAAAATAATTGAGCAAATTGTCACCTTAAGGAGATAGATAAGTAATCATTATTAGGATACTAGAAACATGGTATTACATTATTTATCTGTACCTTCATAATTTGGACTCACCAATAAGCTCCAATAGCTAACAAGCCTATTTATGTAAGAAATTAAAATAGAATAATTGACACACACAAATTAATTGACGTTCATATATCTGCACATATCATTGCAAATTACGTTTTCTTTCAATCAGTATTAATTTTAAGCATCAGATATTATTGCATCTGTCACCTTAATAATAGAAAAGGGGCATGGTAAAAAAAATGAAAGAGCCCTAATCTTCATCAATGCTTCCTTGAATTCCTCCCCAGCTCTTTTTGATTGTATCCTATTCCTGAGTTCTACAAATAGTACATGAGATAAACTTTTCTACTAACATTTTAAGTTGGAAACTGTTACTGTAAATAAAGTTTCATTCAGTTAATCAATACATTCAATCATTGTTTTTACTTTTTATAGATATAAAGGAAAGTAATACTATATATTCAGTATTTGTCTTATATTAAAATTAGCACATATTGAGATCTTACCTGAATCAGTACACATCTGCAATTGTACATCCAAATTTGATGGGCACTTCATCTAACCAAATACATTCACAATAAAATAACTAAGGAAAAAAGTTTTTTTTTTTATGAGAGAAGTTCATAAATACAATTAGCAAAGAGAAAAAGAGGCACTAGAACCTCAACAGCAAGTCGGGCAGATTCCATTATACGAGCATATAGATACTCTGTTTTCCCTGCATTTTGAAAAAAAAAACCTCATGAATACCCATTATCAAGTGCAAACATTATGTGTAGCAACTTAAAAACAAGAACATGTGAATTTTCTGGAACATGGGGCTAACCATTCAAATGTGCTAAGCTTTAAAGGCCAAACTTACTTGCCCTCAAAGTAGCAGTTAAACAGCAATAACTCAGACCTTTTGCAGGCCCATCAATAAATGGGCCAGATTAAGGTTCACTCTATTAAAAATATGGCAGCACGAGAACCCTAAACCCTACCAGGGTAGAGGTAGTCTCAACTAAAGACCCAGTTTGCCCCAGCCAAATTATGTAGTATAAAAAACTATAGTACAACTTAGTTGATTTGGCATGAGGTGTACTAGCAAATTAAATTGATTACTTGGTCAAATGAAGATCAAATAGCATAAGATTTTCTATACTTAAACTGAATGTTAAACATTTACAGATACCGAAAACAATCTTCCGTCAATACAATTAGGTAGATCTCATACATGATTTATTGGAAGTGTATGGGTAAGCTCATCAACCCACCTCACAGATGAGTCAATTGTTTAAATAAATTTTTGCCAATAAGCTCTAACTCAAATGACACTTCATGCCCCCGGAGAAAGGCTTGGAGGGTGAAGTCATGTGTTCAAACCCACCAGAATCGCCAGATGCATGTTTACTTGCCAATCAAAAAAAAATTTTGTTTCCATATATTTTTACTAATTATCTGCAATCTCCAAACATAAACATGTCTGCTATTGTTCTCACATAAGGTGGAAAATTCGGAGAGAGAGAGAGACTTCCCTAAATGAAAGTGATAATACTAGTGTGCAAGCAGAGTCAAGTGCTTAGAGACAGCTGGTCAATGACCATGGAGCTTGGAATTTCTTGTCTAAAAGTGGAAATGATGCTGATAGTTGTCAACTAAGTCACTGGGCATTTTGCCACTAGCAGACTGACATTTTCCCTTGTTGATTGCAGATAACTGCTATCCACCCTCTCTTGCAGTAGTCTGACTACTGTGATGCTCTTGCTTAGCTATACTATTCACAAGATGAGGATTTTGTGTGCTATGATAAGCCTCCTTAAAATATAAGTCCTCTTTTGTGTAATAATAATACTGATTTTTAAAAGGGGTCAACTTCTAAATATAACCATTGCAAGTTATTTGCAACATGATAAATTAACACAGTAAAAACTAATAACTATACACAGTTCTAAGTCACCTTCAAGTAGTAGTTTTTTTTTCTTCTTCTTCATCTTCTTTTTTTTTTTTTTTTTTTTTTTGGGGGGGGGGGGGGGGGGGGTGGGGGGGGGTGGTGAGTATTGAAATAATTCAACCATCTCTATATCCAAAATCATATAAAAAGTACAAATAAATTTGAGGAGATGAACAATGAAGTAAACTTAGATCTCAAAACCTTCTGCTTGTAATGGCAACTATTTCACTTTCTTTTTTTCTTTTTGTAGGTAAACTTTGCACACTCACCATCAATCTTTCTATTCAATGAGTCCAGTGGTATAGAGTATCTACGGCAAAACCCCTCAGCAGCCTGACATGAAATAACAAGTTAAATATTATATGGCTATTCATATTCAAATCAGGTACCAACCAATTAAAAATGATGACCTTTTAAGTTACACCAGTATACAATGACATCTCAATAATTACACTAATAAGCGAGCAATGTATTCTAGCTTTGCCAAAGTCACAGCACAAGCTGGGAAACGTAAAATGCATGTAATAACTAATAATCCCTTCCATGAAGGAAAAACAAATAAAATAACATTAATAATAAAGCAAATGCACTCATGGTAGTTACTACCTACTTCTATTGCTGTTTTCAAATAATCTCACCACACAAATCATTTAGCCAAAAAAGCAAATTTACTTATGCTCCCAGGAGAAAAAGAATGGCAAACCTTTATAGCATTTCCTTGATAATCAAATGCTTTTGAAACAGGAGGTCCTCGAACCTTAACCTCCTTCTCAGCTTGTTTAGTGCAAAGATTCTCAACACAAACCTGGAAATGTGACAAAAAGGCACACATCATAACCATTCAGTGTGACAAAAGAAAAGGTCCTGAAATCTCAGTGGACGGTCAATTTTAGTACTAAGAGCCAAATAGGGTACTATAAAATTCAACATATCTAGATGTAAAACCTGCACTATTGCATGTGAAACATGGTTCTTTTTTATTATTACGTATAAGATAGAAGAACTGAACCCATAAACAAATCCCATGGAAGAATGCAATTAGGCCATTAAGCCATAAGAACAAAGAATAACTTCTCTTCTATTTTCTCTATTTGGAAAACAATGTCAGCATTTTGCAAAGGGAAATATAGTTATCACTGTACCAGTAATCTGTGAGGTGTTCCAAATGCTTGCACTTCACCATGGCTTAATCTTTGTTTTTCCAACACCAGCAATATTAAGTTTTTGAGCTGCAATGACCACCATTTCAGTCAGTGAACAACTATAGATGGAAAATTAGGTGGAAAAAGTGGGGTTGACAATATCTAAAAGGTAGAGAGAGTTTCAAAACCAACCAACCAAAAAAACAGGAAAGGAGATAGCTATAATAAGAAAAGGATCAACATGCTTCATGTGAAGAAAAAGAGTACTTGCTGGCCTGCATCAACTACATCTTGAGGCGGCATCTCTTCAGTCCCAATCTCAAGAACAAACAACCTTGAATCATCATTCACCTGTGACATAAGTCAAAGAATAAACCCATATTTAAAAGTAATAATTATATGTACACATAGTGGTTGTTAAACCGTGACTTATTCTGGTCAAACAATAAAATTATAATGTTAAAAAGCTCACATAAATTTAAAGTTCTAGCAGTATCTACCTACTAGAATTTCAATGACAAGGTGTCAATGGTAAATTGAACGCCATCCTCACTCTCTCTTACACACACATATATATTATATGTCTAGGAGTGTACAAATACAATTATATAATTGCTTAGATCATTTAGTTCTCATGCGTAATTTATGATGTCTTTAAAGCTACAAGCATAGGTAAAAAATCAAGGACTCCTATGTACACCTGGTGATCAAACCATATCAACAAGTGCATGCCACAAAAAGGGATGTAACAGTAAATCCCAAAATAATATGAATTTATTCATGTAGGTTTGATCATTCTTACATATAATTAAAATGATAATAAATCAATAAAAAATGAAAGCTAAATTAACCTTAAGAAAATTGCTATATCAATACTGCAAACAATGAGAGAAGTTCAAGTCAGTTGCATATGCAAACTAAGCTTCTTGACAGCTGTATCCTAAAGCTCTTTAGGACACACAACATGAACAGGGTCAGAAGCAACACCCAGTGGATGTCCAAGAGACTCCCTGGTATTCAACCAAAGTTGTGCACACTGACGAGCTAAACTGAATGAAGAGAAAAAAAAAACACACACACACACACAAAAAAGAGGATAAGATAGACACAGAACTCAGGAGGATTGACCTGAAAGAATCATGTGCTTAAAAACAAATCTTTGTTCAGGCCTAGACCAGCAATTTATTTGCATTCAAATAATCTGTCATGCATGTCTCTGTTCTGTATTATCAAGCTGCCAACCATTTCATTGATAACATAGACACCAATATTGGCCCTTCGTTTCATATGAACATTCAGTTAATGGAACCGAAGTTGGTAAATTTGTTTAGCTAAGCAATGATAACCAGTTGCAAATTATAGTGGCTGGGACTGTTAGTTTCGATAGTCCTCCCTGCCTCTGATTTTGTTGATCCTATGGATCAAAAGACAATAGTCCTGTTCCTTTATAAATTCAAGATTAGCTGAGCTGCTTGGGCAGTATATCACAAGTTGCAGACTACATATTAATCTTTCTCCTGCTGATCCGAGCATATATGTCCCCTAAGATTTTGCCATAACATGTCATTGGCACCATAAATTAATAGTGCCCTGTACTCAGTTGAAAAGTCTACCAAATGGTCTATAAATTTAGTTCTAAAACCTTACCCATTAACTGAATCTGTACAAAGAACATGGTAGGTCATGTTATCACAGATAGGGCTGAGACAATGATGACTACAAAAAAGATATCTGCCCAACTTTAAGATCAAGAGATTATCAGATTAAAAATAATCTATGATTTTCTAAAAGTGGACCTTAATACCATTCTACAGCAAAACAAAATTTACGACTTGAATTTTACCGGTACATACATGACAGTGTTTTTCTATTTTCAGTGCAAAGTTTTCCAGGCCACACAATAAGGAAGAATCCACCTTCTTATCTGACCAAAATATCGAGCACGCTCAGTTACCCCAACAAAGCCTCTAGAGTCTAAGATGTTAAAAGCATGAGATGTCTTCAGAAGCTGATCATACCTAGCATGTAGCATAGCAAATGTTAACTTAAAGAAAAACAGAGAAAAGGTTTCCACATAATGCACCGAATAATGGAACATAAATAAAAATTAAACAACATACGCAGGGATAAAAATTAAACAACATATGCAGGGATTGCAAGGCCTAAAGCAAGCAAAGAACGCGCCTCTACTTCAAAAAAATCAAAATGTTTCTGAAGATAATGAACACTGGCATGTTCTAGATAATATGCACTCATTTCCTTCCTGAAAAAGAAGTACGAAACATATTGATTGTGGACATTTAGAAAGTAAATGGCACAGTGAAGCTTGATAATGTTTATATAACAGGTGGTGGAAAAAGAGCAAAATAAAGAGAATGGAGATTAAAAAGGTTAATGGAAGTCATATGAATATTTGAACTTCATTTGAATCATATCAGATGGTATCCCATCCAACTATCTTCAATTGCCAATCAAGCACCTCAGAGTACTTTTAAATTAGCTTCCAGCAGTAGTATGCTTCAAAAAGAGGCAAAGCTGCTTACAGAGGAGAAAGTACTTGACTAAAAATGGGAAGGAGGCAAAAAGTTCAGAGGTTAACTTCTACAAAGAAGACTAAAAGAACACGGTGGAGTAGAAAGGTGGGAGTTCGAATATCACTAACTCGAAAAGTTTATTTGCATAAAGTACAAAATGTTTGGGGTAGCAATTCCATAACGACCATGAAAAAATTTTAGAAAGACAAAAGATTACCAGCATTTAGGAAGAAAGTATGAAACTTAACTCAAATGACTTTTTGAGGGAACATGCAATGACCTCACAAGGAAACAATTTTTGTGCATACAAAATGAGCCATAAGACTAATAAAGCACAATAATGACAAATTTAGAAACGTAATCCATCATTCAAGAATACTGAGTGATGTACATTGACAATCTTTGGAAGATTATAAGTATTTGTGACCACACAGTTCTAGCACTATTTTGCCTTAAAAGAAAAAGAAAAAAAAAAATATATATATATATATATATATATTTTTTTTTTTTTTTTGAGGGGAAACCTACTCATTCTCCAAAAACAGCTCCCCGTATGAAATTCCATCAGCATATTGAATTTTCTTAAAATGATCAACTCCCTTCCAATTAGTTCAGAAAAATTTAATAAAATGGACAATGAGGTCAAAGATTAATAAAAGAAACAATCAAAGACAGACCTGTAGTAACATGAGGATACGCTCAAGACAATAAGTGCTTTCAACAGATATGGGCGACAATTGCAGGCTTCCAGCCTAGAGAGAGAGAATGGGAAAAAAGCTTCAAGTGAAACCAAATAAAACTTGGCAAAATCATGAAAAACAACAGTACCTTGACCAAGGGAAATACTTATTAACTTATTATTACAGTAAACATGAAAGCCATATTTTCCAAAATTAGGGAAGATTCTTAGTTCTATTCAATTTCAAAGGAGTAACCTGCTGGAAGTAGGTGAACTGGGTAATCTCCATCCCATCCATCCAGATTTCCCAGCCTAAACCCCAGGCACCAAGTACCTATATGCATGTTTGGTCAGCATGTAGAAAACAAACAAGCTAATGATCCATTTAGGCAAAAATGCTTCCTCAAGAAAAATTTTACACATATAGTTGCACTATGCTTACAACTATGAGCCATAGCAAGGAAATCTAACCAAGTTAAATTGTATCTTAGTAAGACGCACTAATAATATCTCTGGGAAGAATAAAAATCCACCATTCAAGACAAGATATTACCGGACTCTCCCAGTTGTCCTCCACAAATCGTATATCATGCGCACTAACATCGATACCTATCAAGCATAAAGCATCACTGTTAAACAAAATGTTGAAAAAAGGATAAAATGTGAAAATGTGAACATGATACTTAAGTTAAACAGTTCTTGTCATTTGCACTAACATCAATGGGACTAGATGATTGGCAATCTAAACAACAATTACACATAACATGTAACCTTATTTAATAAAATTGAATGCCAGAGGCCCTGAACCACAATCTTACCCTCCATCAGAATATTAAGGGAGTGGGAAGCACCATTTGAATTTTGAGCTCGAGCTCATTGGCATCATTTGAAATTGTTTTGGAAACAATGGTCGTTAAAACATAGAAGCTTTTAGGCCAATGAGCTCTAACTTAAATGCAACTCCTCCCCTTGTGAGGTTAGGTGGAAGGTCTGGTCAGATTTCTAGATACTTATAACTTTAGATGATGTTTGTGGCTACCCTTGTACACTTCCTGTGTACATGGAGATCATTGCCTTCATTTCTCTCCAATAAATTTTTTTAATTACTTGTAAAAAGAAGAAGGTGGAGCATCAGGTCATGGGTTTTCAAGACCACCATATACGTATTCAATTACCATTAAAAAGAAAAAGACAGAGGCCCTTATGTTCCTGCATAGATATAACACGGAATGTAAATGGTGCTTATTCATTTTAATTGTAAAGGAACAACCACTATCCTTGGAAACTATGACAGTATAAAAATCAAAGGAATTACCATATATGGGGACAAAAAATAGAACATGAATTGCCATAGATATATGATAGTTAAATTTTTTTTTTTTTTTGATAAGTTATATGATAGTTAAAATAATAAAGTGATCTCATAATCATCAACCTCCAAGCCAAAGAAGGTAGTGATTATGATTCTCAATCAAATTGGTAGATTGAGGTAGAAATGTATCCTGTTAAATCTAACAGAGACAATAATATTAACCACTTTGTTTGTTTATTTATAGTGATTATTCTACTTGAGCTTTAGATTGATAATATGGAATGCAATATTATTAAAGCTGGAACTAGATATTAAGTGATGATAAAATAGATGGACAAATAATGCCTAAGAGTTATCATTTTCAATATCTTGGCTCAATCATTTGTAAGAATGGGGAGATTGAAGAGGTATGTAACATGTTATACATACTGTTCTTTTTTTTGGGGGGGGGGGGGGGGGGGGGAATCGGTTTGGGAAGCACCAATCAACATTTGGAATATGATACCGTGTTGTCTACTGTGGTTAGCCTGGCAAGAACTTAATAACCGTATCTTTGAAGATAATGAGCAATCTTTAGATATTTTAAAACATCTTCTATTCGGTACTTTGTT
Source organism: Quercus gilva (assembly GCA_023621385.1). Classification (NCBI taxonomy): domain Eukaryota; kingdom Viridiplantae; phylum Streptophyta; class Magnoliopsida; order Fagales; family Fagaceae; genus Quercus; species Quercus gilva. The sequence goes on from CM042476.1 coordinate 29,134,007, forward strand.
TCAGTGGGCTCATATTTGGGATCTTACACAATGTATTTCAATATCTGCTTTCTACAATCTGTTAGCTATTAGCTTTAGCTCTTGAACTTTATGTATTTTCTTCATGTCCAGTGTTCATCATCATGAACACGATGTTCATTTTTTCAATAAAAGTTCTTTTACCTATAAAAAAAAATAGAAATTATACATATAATTAGATTTGGGAGACATAAAAAGTGAATTGGGAATCTTGCATGATTGAATATTACCATTAAGTTGAAGGGGGCATTATATATGATTGATATAAGACCAGCCATACTTCAAAGAAAAAAATGTTGGGCTACTAAGAAACAACATGTTCATGAAATGAGTGGAATACCTAGAAAATACCTAGAAAGAACAAATGATGATGTAAGGCCTAGTTCATTTTCCAACTTGAAAGGAGAGCTCGTGATTATCATATTAGGGAACCTCTAGATACCCAACTTTCTCCCATTTATGCAGAAACTGGGTGTGCCTTTGCATCTTTGTCAAGAAGAACAACCAATAGCAACATTGTAAGCCCTAGTCATTTTCTTATACAGCACAACTTCTAATGAATTTTTTCCTTTTTTTTAAAGGGAAAAATGAGTTTTAGCCCATCTTTTATGGTTAAGATGTGGCTCAATTGCTAGTTTTCTTCTTGTATTGATAAGGGCATCAAGGATCAATAAGCACAAGACATGAAAATGGACAAAGGGCACCAATGAATTCTTCTCAAATTATTTTGATAAGTAATGATATTTTATTGAAAAAATACTACTTGATGTACAAGTAAAATGAACACAGAGGAATCTAAAGAATTACAATTCTTTTCAACTTTAAGAAAAATGAAGAAATGTCTTTAAGCTTATAGCAATTTAAAGAAAATATAGGCAGAGTCACTACCTAAAGCTGATAGGCTATGAATAAAAAGGTCTTGTGAATTTCCAGGATCAGGCTTTAATATAACCTGAGATCAAATTTGAATGCAAGCAGTAAGGTATTGTAAAACAAAGTTCCCTAAATCATCCAGAAAAGAAAAATTTTATCTATAAACTCAAATTTAACCTGAAATTGAGTGTGTCTTTGAAGCCTGTTTGGGTTTTCACCATAACGACTATCATCTGGCCGAATGCTAGGCTTCGCATACCTTTCATATGAAACCCCATGTTAGCAGTTACCTAAGAAAACTATTCTTTTTTTCTTTTTTCTTTTTTCCGGGAGGGATGGTTTTCAAGTATCAATGCAGTTGTCAAAATGTAAAATAGTAGTGACAGAAAATCTCACAACTTTATAGCATGTTAAATTAGCTAATCGAACAATATTTTGAAGATTCCAGCAAAAAAAATCAAAGCAATCAAAATCAAGATTTCAAATTTTCAAATTTTTTCAAGCATAGTTACAATAAGCAAATGCTTATAAGAACAAATTTGATCCCAGAAATGTCTAATTCACACAGGCCTCATCAACCAGCATGCATTAAAAATCCAGATCACCCCAAAATTGATCAGCCAATTACCCCATTATATGCATGGCCTATCCGTGCATTTTTTTTTTTTTAAATGTATAGAAACCTTTGGCAGAGATATCTTGTTATTGCAAATGAAAATGAGAGTAATTTTGGCTGCCATAAGTTAAAAAGGTTGATTCCAATCTGCTATTTGTTTATTTTATGTCTTCTCAACAAACAAGATAGGCAAGTATGGTAGCATCAAAGTCAAATAATATAGAGGGGATGGGGGGGGGGGGGGGGGGGGAAGATTATATTGATTTTTATTATTTTATTTTGCACCATCTTCAGTTTCATTTATAACAAGAACAACTTCTTTATAATTTACATACAAAAAAAGGGACCAAGGGGTATTTTTCAGAATGTTGCAAACAATTGAACTGGAATATAGTTAATTTAAGCTACATGGTTTCTAGGAAATCATTATTTATATATTTAGTTCTTAAGTGAGCGTGCACTGTACATGACCGTATGGCCATTCTGTTAGAGAAGTATTGAATTGATTTCTTTTTAATAATGAAATTTTATTGAAAAAAAAAAATGGAACTGCCATATGTACGCAGGAAAGATATCCAAACAGTGAATGTTACAGTCTAAAGGAAGGAGAATCGATGAAGTCTATAATAGAATGTATCTCAATATGATCTATCATCTATGATCCAAAACAAGGATCCATTGAAACAAAGCTTGTAGGAAAGTTGATTTTGGCTGAATAACCGAGACATCCATGCCTTCAAAAGTGTGTTAATTCCTTTCCTTCCATAAAGTCCACAAAAGGCATGAAAGAGTAGGTTCCTCACAAACAAGGAATGTTTACCAAACCAATTCCTCCATCCAGAAAGTAGTAGGTCTACAACCCTCTGGAACATTAAGGTAAAGTGTCACAAATCATATGCAATGTTACAATGCAACAACAGATGATCTACAGTCTCACCACTACATCTACACATGAACTACTTATACAAAACCTTTGACCCTTTTACATGTAACTGGATCTCACATGCAAACAAACTAGTATCAACAACAGAAATCTTGCATTGACTACCAATCACTTTTCTTCTCTTAATTAAGCCATATACACCATAATCCCAAGGAAACCATCCATGTTCATTCATTATTTCGATTACTACATGACTCTAAACATCATTTTCCTAAAATTTCAACACTTGCTTGCACAAGAAGATACGTCAAAAGAAGTGACAACACTTGCTTCCACAAAAATATATACATAGAAAAGCATGGAACTTCTAAAAACAGCATACTTACGCAACATTCCATGGTTCCGGACCCAAAACCCTTAAGAATGTGAGAGGATTCATTGTCCCAGCTCCAACCTGGCCAACAAAGATTAACGTAAATTACATCAAACAGCTCACCAAATGTGAAATGGATGTATATTTAATTGTAGACTAAATTAAAATTTTGACCATTAAAAGTTTGACATTATTTTCATTGTGGTCCCTTGAGTTTCAGAATTTTCATTCTGGTCCACCAAATTTGATTCCATTTCTAAAATGATCGTTCCACATGCCAACTAAACAACATCATTTTCTTTTCTTTCTTTTTTTTTTCTTTTTTTTTTTTTTGCACTCTCATAATGGCCAGATTAGTGATGGACACAGAGAGAAGGACCATTTTGAAAACGAAATTAAACTTGGTGCACGAAAATGAAAACAACCCCGAGGGCCCAAAAGTGTAATCTAATCTTAATTGTACTATCCAACAATTGCATTATATAATATTGAAAAAGTTTAGTGCTGCAACTTTTGCTACAACTCTGAGGTAGTCGTAGAGAAAAAGTCTACCACTCATAGTCAACCACTTTATCAAACTGCGTCAAATGTTGTGGTCATAGAAAAACTTATTACAATTGTGTTTGGTTCGGCGAAAATTGATTTTCAGAAAATATTCTCCACATTTACCGGTGTTTGAGGCAACAGAAAATGTTGGTCAAATAAAGGAATTTATGGCGGAAATTGATTTATACTTTCATTTTTTGTAAACCATTTTTCCCCTCACCAAAAACTTATCAACCGAAGCTCCACCCCACCCCCTACCCCAACGAACGTCGCCGGTCTCCTGTGCCTGGGAAATAACGTGATAAAGAAGAAGAAAATTTTCCATATCATTTTCTGAAATGCAACCCAACACTAGAAAATATTTTCCGGAGTATTTTCAGAAAACGCAACCAAACACTAAATAATTCCTTTTCGGGAAAATATTTTACGTGCGGAAAACATTTTCAAACACAGCATTACATTACCTCAGTATTGCTGCATTGCATTACGGCACATCCAACTGAGCCCCAATATTCCTATAAAAACACGTCGAGAGTAACAGTATCATCATCGATAACACTAACAAAGAAAAGCGTGAATTCAATTGAGTTGAGAAGAAGTGAAACCTGGAGGCGCTGAATGGCTTGCTGGAAAGTTGGGACGAGGGAACTGATAGCTTCGCTGTTGTTGTTGGAATTGGAGTCGGAGTCCGTAGACGGCGAGTGTTGTGGAATACTAGTGGAGGAGGAGGAGGAGGTGCTGATTGCGGAGACAGCGAAGTGGCGGCGAGGGATACTAATTTTAATTTTAAGGTACTATTAAAATAATTTTTTTCTTTTTCTAAAAAAATTATTTTTTTTTTACTAATATTAACTAATAATTACCTACTCCTTAAAATTTAGGGCAAATAACACTCCCCTCCCTTGAGGTTTAGAGAAATGACACTCACCCCCAAATTTGAAAGGAAAAAACACTCCGCCCCCTGAGATTTAAAAAAAATAACACTCCCCCCCTTCTGTTAATATTAGTAACGAAATATTCCAATTTTTTTAAAGATTCTCTTTACCAAAACTTAACCATAGTTAGTGAAAAGAGCATTTACATAAAATAAAAATAAAAAATAAAAAATGAAAAGAGCATATTATAAAACATGTTGCTTATGTTGATTTTTTAGTCTCTTCTAGCACCTTTCTAATTGATTTTTTAAAGTTTGATGATCTTCTTAAATTTTTTAATCGCTCCTCTCTCTAACACTTTGGATCAAAATTTATGAAATAAAACAATTTGCTGAATCTTTCAAGCTTTTATTGTTTAAAAACGAGTTTGAAATTTTCAAAGTCACTTATCAATATAAAAAACTTTCAGAGTCAATTTGATTGATTGGTGAACAAACTCACAAAAACTTATTCTTTACCATCTAACGTTAAATTAGAAAAGCAGCTAAAAATATAGACTTTTGATGGAATAAGTTGAGAATAAGTTGAGGGCAATTTTGGGAATACATTCTTAACCAAAGGGTATGTTAGTGCACAATATTTTTAACGTTAATTTAATAGAGTTTAGATAAATAAATGTCAAAGGGGGGAAAATGTTTTTTTCCTTTAAGTTTGGGGGTGAGTGTCATTTTTCCAAACCTCAAGGGAGGGGAGTGTTATTTGCCCTAAAATTTATTGCGAAAATATGACGGTAACATTTCATACTTTCTTTCTTTCTTTTTTTTTTTTTTCAGTTTTTTCCCTCTTCTTTTCACCTCCGCACACGTGCCCTTTTTTTTTTTTTTTTTTTTTTACCACTCCAGAACATTCTACTTCTCATTTTTTTGTCTTTTCATTCTTTCCCTTTTCCCTTTTCCCCTTTCACTTCCTTCACAACGTTCCGGAGCTCTTGGTTTTTTTTTTTTTTTTTTTTTTCCCTACCACTCCAGAACATTCAACTTCTCATTTTTTGTCTTTTCATCCTTTCCCTTTTTCCCTTTCACTTCCTCCACAACGTTCCAGAGCTCTTTTTTTTTTTTTTTTTTTTTTTTTTTACAATTCGAAAGCCGAGAGGAATAGAGAAGAAGATGATGATGAAGATGAAGATGATTGAAACCTTTCACTTCCTCCAGAACGTTCCAGTCCGGTGAGCTTTTTTTTTTTTTTTTTTTTTTTTTTGACAATTTGAAAACCGGGAGGAAGAGAGAAGATGATGATGATGATGATGAAGATGATTGAAACATTGGGTTTGTATTTGATTTTGATTTTGGGTTTGGGTTATGGATTTTCAGTTAATAGTTTAATTTTGAGTTGATTTTCTGTTTGATTTTGATTTTGGGTTTGGGTTTGAGTTTGAGTTGATTTTGTTTTGGGTTGATTTTGAGTTGGGTTGGTTTGATTTTGTTGATTTTGTGCGCGTTAAAGAAGACGAAAGAAAGAAGAAGAAGAGGAAGAAGGTTCACGGAGAGGGCAGAGCAAAGAAGAGATGGACCTACGCAGGGTAATTTCGTAATCTGAAAGAGGCAACGGGTAGAACGCGCATTTGCTTTTGATTATGGACCTCCTCAGCTGCATTTTTCATGCGCGTTTTCAGATCAATTTTTGCCTTGGCTCAAAACGCAACTTTTTTCAAAATGTTGCATTTTGGGCTGAGCCAAACGCAAAAATTGGCTTAGCATTTTGCAACTGCGCATAAATGGTAAACGTGGGCTCAAAACGCCCAACCAAACGGGCACTAATACAATTACAACGTCAAATTCTTAATTTTTTTTTTTTTTATAAGGTCAAATTCTTAATTGATTCTTGGTTGAGCTCACCATCAATGTTATTTTTTTTTACTTGTTAATAACTGTACATTATATTAGCAATTTGAAAATAATTTTTCACTTTAACATTTTTCATTATCTTGATGGAATTAAAGATGAACGTAGCGGAAAAATAAATTTATAACGGATTTAATTCATTCGTAATTGATAACACGCACTATGTAAATTTTAGAATTCAAGAATAAGAGAGTGTACCTTGGAGTGGTGAATTTCAAAACAAAGATTGAAGCACTTGGGAATACTTTTAATTTTCACTCCAATTCCACTAACGCCCAAGAAGTGTGGACTCTCAATCGGTTACAAAAGAATTATTAGTGAGTGACATACACTTACATACACACCATTTCACAATGATGTTGATAACTAAAAAATTCTGTATGTTTTTCCTTTTGTATCTAACCAATTATCTAATTGGGTTGGCATTTTGGGCTTTTATAATTGGGCTTAAGTGTGTGGCTTGGAGTGGGACCAAAAGGGACCAATAAAACACTAGCTCCAATGGGCCTTGGGCTTTTCTATCAACTTTTGACAAGTCCAAAGTTACTATTAAATATATTTAATACCACTATATAAATATAGTTGCACTCTAGGCCTTATCTATAAATTATATCACAGTACTTTATTGTACATACAATCCCTTCATAAAATATTCGTAGTAATACAAAGTCATTAATGTAGACTGCCACTTTGTAAATTACTACATCTTAATTATTGAGTACCCGGTTTAATCCTTTAAGTTATCATCATATATTTAAAAAATCTAATTTCATAAATATATACTTTAGTAACTACTTATTAAAGTGGTTAGGCCTAACTCTCTGAATAACAAACCCATTAAACTTATCTCAAGGGAATATTTTATATCTCCGTTAAGAGACTATGAATTCTATCTTGAGAATATATGTTCCATCAACACTAAATGTGGCTACCCAACATAATGAAGTTTTGACCATTATTTTAGATCTCATTCCTGATATATCAAAGCAACCTACACCTTATGATCAGGTTCATTATTATCTCAAGATTAAGAGTTTATGCAAATATAAGTTGTGAGATTTATTATTCATTTGACAGTCATTAAGAGATTAATAAATCTCACAGTGGTCCAGTTCAATATGTCTTAACTCTTAAAACATATTAACACATCAACTAGAAGTCTCCACTTCCATGATCAAGACAAATCATCGTAGTTGATATATTACAGTTTTCGTAGATGAAATGCCCAATTTCATCACCAACTACGAACTATAATTCTGAGTTTACAAAGAACTTATGATTTATATTTTCTGTGACTTTTCACATAAATCACATACTATGCATCTCATGGACTATATGATAATGTCTGAATATTTATGTTACCATTATTTCAGATAATAATAAAACAACTTTATTAAACACAATATTAAGTCATATATAATGTCATATACAATGTCATACTTAATATCATACATAGCATCATACAATAAGATTTAAGGGCACTAATCCTAACATATCTAATATGCAAACAATTGAAATTGTGTTTCTTATCTATACTACTATTTAAAGGGTTTAAAAATGCTTCTTTAACTTCCACGTAAAACACTATCCACAAAATAGGACCAACTCCTAGTAAACTCAAGTTGGTTTTCAAACTGAAACTGCTTCTTTTTTAGTTCTCCAATTCTCTCAATTCTGTGCTAATTTTTTTTTCACTATTATCATCATTTTTTTATTTGCTTTGCTCAAATTTTCTCTTACTCAATGGTATGTGTATGTCAATGTACATTGGTCTTTTCTATTTTGGTTTTCTAATTCATGAACACTTATATTCTACAAAGAAATCAAATATTTCAATCTCACCTTTAATTTCTTTCACATATTTCTTTAAGGAACGTGCCCTGAGGTGTCTATCTTAAAATTTTTCGTATTTAAACTTCAAGAAACGTGTACTGGGGTGTTGATCTTCAAGATTTTCGTGTGCTCTGTCCTCCAACTTTAATGGATTGTTTGGACTTTGGATTTGAAATGTAGTTAACGGCCAAAATGTAAGTATCTTTGATCACCTCTATTTTGGATGCCTCATGCATGTTGGGTTCTCTATGTTGGTTTACATTTGCTTTCACGTTTTCTTATATTCCTATTATTTTGTTCACAACTCATATTACAACTCTTCAACGTGGATTAAATTCCATTGTCAATAGTTTACTCTACTATATAAAACTCTCATTAATTAGTTTTTAGTTATTAAGATAGTTTAGAGTAAATTAAAATTCGAATTTAACCAAAAATTGTAGATGATTTTCTTAGCCACCTGCAAGAATCTGAATGAAAAGAAATTGTAGATGATTTTAATCTTGAATACAACAAGAATCCTAGATGATCTTAATTTTCTAAGCATGTAAATTCTAGATAAACTTTTTTTTTTTTTTTACCCGACAAGTATAAATCAAGTTTGGAGTCCACAGAAAAGGAAATTTATTGATTCCCCATGAAACGAGATTATACTTCGTCCTACATTCATTGGATAGCAAATATCTAGCCCTTATTCTACCACCGAAGTGACGGGATGGCTGTTGTTGCAACTTGCAATTACGTAGATCAAGATCAAAGTATTTAGATTTTCTCAAAAAAAATAAGCAAAGTGTCTATCTTAAAAATTTTCGTATTTAAACTTCAAGAAACGTGTATTGGGGTGTTGATCTTCAAGATTTTCGTGTGCTTTATCCTCCAACTCCAATGGACTGTTTGGACTTTGGATTTGAAGTGTAGTCAACGGCGCCCAAAATGTGAGTATCTTTGATCACCTTTATTTTGGACGCCTCATGCATGTTGGGTTCTCTATGTTGGTTTATATTTGCTTTCACGTTTTCTTATATTCCTATTGTTTTGTTCACAACTCATATTACAACTCTTCAACGTGGATTAAATTCCATTGTCAATAGTTTACTCTACTATATAAAACTCTCATTAATTAGTTTTTAGCTATTAAGATATTTTACAGTAAATTAAAATTCGACTTTAACCAAAAATTGTAGATTATTTTCTAAGCCACCTACAAGAATCCTAATGAAAAGAAATTGTAGATGATTTAAATCTTGAATACAACAAGAATCCTAGATGATCTTAATTTTCTAAGCGTGTAAATTCTAGATAAACTTATTTTTTACCCGATAAGTATAAATCAAGTTTGGAGTCCACAAAAAAAGAAACTCATTGATTCCCTATGAAACAAGATTATACTTTGTCCCAGATTCATTGGATAGCAAATATCTAGCCCTTATTCTACTACTGAAGTGATGGGATGGTTGTTGTTGCAACTTGCAATTATGTAGATTAAGATCAAAGTATTTAATTTTCTTTAAAAAAAAAAATCAAAGTATTTCATATAAATAATAAAAAGTAATTTTATCATGAAATACTAGCCTCTAAGTACGCGCGTGAGCTCTTCTATTTTTGGTTAAGGGTAAATTTAAAGTATTTATTATAATTTGAGGTTATTACATTTTCCAATCACAAAAAAAAAAAAAAAAAAAAAAAAAAAAAAAAAAAAAAAAACAACAACAACAACATGGTAGTGTGATGAAAAAATTATTTCACCACATAATACTCATCACACCCCCAAATTTTTTTTTTTTTTGTAATTGGAAAATGTAATAATTTCAAATTATAATAAATACTCTAAATTAACCTTTACCCAAAAAATAGAAGAGCCTTTGAGCATGCGCATGCTCAAAGGCTATGATATATAGTTTATGAGGGTAAGTGTAAAATGAGGTATAATTTAGAGGAAAAAATTGTAGTTTCCTCCTTTTTTATGCATAATAATCAACTTTAATTTATTAATAGATTTAAATAGTTGAAAAAAAAAATCTATAAAAGGGGAGGGTATGTAACTTCTAAAATTTGTTGTAGGTTGGTGAAGTAAGTGATTTATATCTTTAGTTATAGTTGAATAATGTTGAGGAAAATTATTAACTTATATTTTAAAAAAATGTTAAAAATTATATTGAACAAAAATTGTTATATTATGCAGTGGAATTCGTCAAATATAATTTCATCCATAAACCTTTTGGCATATGGGTTTTATTGATATGAGTAGTGCTCATTCAAGATAACGTATATCTTAATTACAATCTCTTGTTTCAAGGGAAGACTTAATGGATAGACAAGATACGATCTACGTTCATGATGTATAAACTATTAAAGAGTAATATTTATAAAGGAGGATGTGAAAGAAAATCAATATGATATTCATTTGCAAGTTTATTCTTCTCACCACTCTTAGTTTCAGAACAAATCCACTACTAAATATAGGCTATCATCCTCTAAGATTATCTTCCATTATCAAAGTCCAACATTACATGGTCTTTGACGCTATCATATACACCAATACTTTTATTCCTGGCTTCATAATTGCTAGAATTTGATGTCTCAGCAAGCAAGTGCTCAATCTCATCAGAGTTCGAATCAAAATTGACCCACGAATGTTTTTCCATCTTTTGTAAACCCTCCAATTCTGTTGCTACTTCCTTCATAGTAGGTCTATCCTCCCCATTCAATTTTAAGCACTTCTTTGCAAGAATTGCAACTTCCTTCAATTGCTCGGCATTGCCTTCTTTTGCTATATGTTTCCCAAGAACTTCAAACAATCTATTCTCTTTCAAAGAAAGGAGAAAGTACGTAACTAAACTTCTCTCCATCTCAGGCTTATCAAATGAAACTGCCTTTCTCCCTGTCAATAGCTCTACAAGGACCACTCCAAAGCTATAAACATCACTTTTCTCAGTCAATTGACTTGTGTGCAAGTATTCTGGGTCTAGGTATCCAATAGTTCCCTGCACCATTGTTGCTACTTCTGTTTGGTCTAGTGGGATCAATCTCGAAGCTCCAAAGTCTGATACCTTTGCTGTGTAACTACTATCAAGCAAAATGTTTGAAGACTTGACATCTCTATGGATTATAGGTGTAGAAGCTGCAGAGTGCAAATATGATAGTGCTCCTGCTGTTTCTATAGCTATCCTTAGACAAATTTCCCATGATAAAGTGGACACTTTGCTTTCATTATGTATGTACTCAAAAAGGGTGCCATTAGCTACGAATTCGTAGACCAATAAAGGAACTGATGTCTCCAAACAACAACCCAATAGTTTAACCACATTCCTATGATTAATTTGGGAAAGTACAACTACCTCATTGATGAATTGCTCAATTTGGCTTTGATCTACCATTTTGGATTTCTTGATGGCCACAATACGATCATCTGATAAAAGCCCTTTATAAACAGTACCAAACCCTCCCCGACCAATGATTAGAGTTTCGTCATAATTATTGGTTGCCTTCTCAAGCTCTTCTATGGTAAAGATTTTGGCAGTTTCAGTTGAATTTTCTTGTCTAGAAAGTTGGTATTGTAATACTAACCCACCATTTTGCTTGAAGAACTTTTCTTTAAGTTTGATAAGATTTCTTTGCTTAATTATCAAGTACAGCCAAGAGCAGCAGACAAACATGACTATCAAGCCTATGCCAGCACCTACAATTAAAATAAATAGAATATTAATAATTGACTATTGAATTCATACTATTTTAATTTTATAGAGAAAACACGAAAATCAAGTTGGATTACAAGAAAGGTTGATTGTCTACTTTTCAATGTTTTCAAACCGCACAAAGACAATCAAGTTGTGGAATTTTTTTATTTCAAAAAATTTGGACTAGACTTTTTGTGACACTGAGTTGGTAAAGTCTCAAAAATCCATGTACTTGGAGAATGGAGACTAAAGATAAAGTTTAAACAAGGATAATTAAGAGTTTGTTTGGTTGTATTGTTTAAATAGTAGTTTTCGTTGTTTAAATAACACAATATGTATTTTTATAATATTTTTTTCACCCACACGTATTTTCACAACACTTAAATAATGTTCCTAGAATAATATTATCAAATGGGCCCTAAGTTATAGGACCACATTAAAGAATTATTTTCTACATTTTATACCAAACAAAGACAATCAAGTTTTGGAATTTTTTCATTCACTAAATTTAGTCGACGGACCTTTTGTGATGTTGAATTGATAAAGTCTCTATTAAAGATATATTAATTCCAAGAACATAGGTCCCACGTAAAATAGAGTAATACCCGTACCCATGTATTAGTCTATTTTATGCTTTTATGTCTATAATATTTTTTATATCTCTTTCAACTAATTTAACAATTTCAATTACCGATGAACCTGGAGAAGGGGACCTTAGAAAAAGTTTTAACAAGTTCTAATTTTTTTTCCCCATACCAACCATGGCATTTTTGTCAGGACCCAAAAAAAGAAAAAGAAAAAAAAAGAGCCTACTCTCTTGCGATTAACAGCAGAAAGTCTTCCCTCCACAAAAAAAAAAAAAAAAAAAAAGGGTAGAAAGTCATTCTGTATATGATCCTACAAAAAAATCATAATCAATATTTGACCCAATTTGATCATATATATAATGCTAGAAAGGACCTGAGGGTGCAAATTGCAATACGGTAATTAAATATATATACTTACCAATTAGATTTATAATACATTACATAACTAGATCTAGTTATGTAATGTATTATAATTATGAACAAGCCTAACTTTTGTAGTTGTAAACTAGAATTATAAATAAGGGACATTAAACATACACAATTAATATGAAATAAACATTTATAACTTTAATAGGAATGTTTATCCTACATTGGATATTTAAAACATTAATATTACTATTTTTGTATGTATTCTAACAAGTATTACTGTTTACTCAAAAAAAAAAATTATATACTTACCAACTGTGAGGTTAATTGCAAGTGATGATTTAGAAGCAGGTTGATCAGCTACACATGCCTCACCGTCCGCATGGTATCCCCCGATGCACGAGCAACGATAACTTCCGGGTTCATTAATACAATCTTGATTGCTTTTGCAGTCATTGAGGTCTTTAGAAACACATTCGTTAATGTCTGTAATTGTAAAAGAAATTTAAAAAAAAAAAAAAAATCAATTATAAGTAACTGAGATGTACAATAATTTAAAGCAATGACAAACTATTGAAACCAAAATGAAACGTGGAACGTATTGTAATATAATATATATATATGTTAGAAATTTGTTAAAAATGTGTTTTTGTTGTTTTTCTTTCCTTAATTGTTCCTGAAAAAATTGTTCTACAGATATATAAGTAAATTGAAAGATATACCTTGGCAACCCTCTTTGAGGTATGGGTTCCCCTCGTAACCTTCCTTGCACTTGCAACGGTACCCAGAACCGTTGGTGTGATTAGAACAATTGCTATTTGCTCCACATATGTAATTCCCTTTGCTCAGAGCAACTTCACATGTCTCATTACCAATTGCCCAATCAAGAACCATTGGAAGGGTTCTATTGTTTTGTAGACTGGTTAGATAAGCTGAGGAGAAGTTGAACTTGTCTCTTTGAATAATAAAGGCAAAGCTGCATGGATTGACAGACCAGACCTTTTTGTGGCTATTAAAGCTATATGCTGCAAAATTAATTCTTCTCAAACCTGTAGGAATATCTATCTGGCAACACCCAATCCCAGAGCAAGTTCCATTTACTATACTGTGTGTGTTGTTGGTACATTTGGACAGGCAGCCGATGGAAAACGGTTCACCTTTGAGAAAACCATTAAGGTATGCGTAAGTGTCACAGCCAACTGCCGCGAACTTGTTTTTGGTGACAGAAACTGTGAAAGTACTGGGGACCCGGAGCCTCGGTTTCGTGTTATTTGACAGAGGCGTACCTGACTGGTTGTAACAGCTAATGGAGCTATACATCATGATGTCCATCTCTCCTTCGATGGAAATGTTTGTAACGTTGAGGTTTCCGGTCAATGGTTGAGGTTGGCCGTACGAGTTGCTACAGTTGATAAAAAAGTTTCTACTTTCTTTCATGTAACAACCTTCGGTTGTGCCAAAGGGATATGGAATTTTTACATCCCCACAGCTATCGGAGCAGTTAGGCAAGGCTAATGGATATGCCATTGCTGCGGCTGCCATTGTTGTTGTTAACATCACACCAACCCAGCTGACTTGCACAAGCATCGAATGGAAACCCATAGCCCCACTATTTCCCCAGATGAGCGTCTAAGATTAGAGTCTTGGAAGTTGGTACGTATTAGCTTTCAAGATTGCTGGGCTTTTTAAAAGCGCTCACCGCGAAGAAAATTTGTAAAACTTATCAAATTTTTTCACAATTTTCGGCACTAATATAATATATTAATATGGCACAGTATGATTGGCGGCACAAAATTCCTCACCGCGTAAAGAGAAGACCTGTTAACTACCCGAGTCTTGAATCTTGATGTGCATTTTTATGGACCGGATCCTTCACCTCATTGGTAGACCACAAAGTAAACCTTTGACTTTTTTTAAAAAAATTTTTACTTGATAAAAAAAACAAAATTAAGGTAGACGTCGACTTTGACCAGGTCTAAATTAAAATTATACTTACTTAAGTAATACAACAAAGCACTAATTAAACGGGTTTTTTTTTTTTAATTTTTTATTTTATATATAAAATGTATAATTCACAAAGTTACCTATTAGGGTTAATTGCACGAGGGAATCTATACTTGCACACCCAAATTATTAAACCTTATAATCATTACTCCAATTTTAAGAAAGACTACATCACATTTAAAAAGAAAAAAAAGATTAAGAGTGTGTTACAAATCATATTAAAAAGTAGCTTAAATCTCCATAAAAAAAAAATGTAGCTTATATCAGGTTTTAGCTTTTTTTTTTGGGGTATTGTTATGGGTCCCATTATACTATCAGTAAGCTATTTTATTGGAAAAAAAATTTATTTTTTTTATATGAATTTGAGGGATTTGCCTAACTTGCATAGGCCGCCGTAGTAGTGACCTCATCAAGCTAAGACTCGGTCAATTGGAATGAACATGAGACGTGGAGAGTGTGAGATCTTGTTTGCGAGAATAGGTAAATTTGAAAAAATAATAATAAAAAGGGTATTAAAAAATATTTAATTTAATTTAATAGATTTTGGACATTTTTTTAAAAACTTTTTTAAAAATTCCTTATGTTATTTATTACCTAAAATAATTAAATTCATGCTTATGCATGAAAATATTCGATTATAGCGATATTATTAATGTTAAGCATAGGTTATTGAACATATAAAATATTAGTTTGCATAAAAATTGTGTTATGTGGTAATTATGTTGTCAATGAATAATAAAAAATGTTGTTTGTGAAAACACAATGATCATTGGATTTTCTTACACCAATAATAATAACTAGCCTCTGAGCATGCGCGTGAGCACGTACTCAGAGGTCTTCTATTTTTTTTTTTTTTTTGTAAATGTTAATAATTTGCATCATTATAATATGAGATTATTATATTTTTCCAATTACAAATTTATTTGGGGGGTGTGATGATTGTTATGCGTATATTCGATCATATTATGCATTTCAAAACTACTGATATAGCCATGATGGTGTGTGCTTATATAATTTGCATCTATTATAATTTTGGATTATTACATTTTCCAATCACAAAAAACCTAGGGGTGTGATGAAAAATTATTTCACCTGCAAATGCATAATACTCATCACACCCCTAGGTTTTTTGTGATTGGAAAATGTAATAATCTGAAATTATAATAGATGCAAATTATATAAGCACACACTATCATGGCTATATCAATAGTTTTGAAATGCATAATATGATCAAATATACGCATAACACTCATCACACCCCTAGGTAAATTTGTAATTGGAAAATGTAGTAATATCAAATTATAATAGAAGCAAATTATTAATATTTACCCAAAAAAATAGAAGAGCTTCTAAGCATGCGCGTGAACACGTGCTCAGAGGCTAGCAGTTCTTAATTAAGGTTGTAAAATGATAAAAACCTAATTTTTTTTTCACAATAACTGAAATCAAAACATGATTCCATCTAATAAAGGAAGCATTGAAATTAATTTTGCAAGCTTCTTTTTGGAGCTATTGAGATGAGTATTAAAAGTTCATAATTGTTCATTTTATTTTATATTTCAAAATACAAGTCAAGCTCAAACTCATTTTCAAATCACTGTTATGTATATGCTCGAACTTCGTTTATTTTCCTATCGAACAAGTTTGAATTGGATCTCAATTTAAGGCTTAGAGAGAGAACACTTAAACAGTTGACGAGTTTATACTAATCGGTAAGAATTTTTGTAATTTGAGGTATATGACTGGGATAAGAAAAACAATGTCATTTTGCCTTCCAAAGTGGCATAGTCTGGTTTGCGGTAAAAGTTTAGATTGTTAGGGTGGTATATATTCACCTTCAAGAGATATTTTGTTCCTTACCCAGATTTATAAACGAGTCGAGTTCAACTGAATTTCAAAACCTATAATCGTTCATTTAATTTTATTTCAAACACGAGTTGAGTTTGAATTCATCATCACACCATATTATACATTCAATTTATTTTCTCATTGAATAAGGTTAGTTTTTAACCTTCCTTATATATAATATATCACTAAAACTAAATTAGTTTTTATCAAATGTATACATATAATTAATAACTACACTATTGTACAAAAAATATTTCATTTGTAAGTTATAAAAATTAAAATCAACAATCTTGTATTGTTAAAAATCATATATTATTTTCTCTACAAAGTGAATTACTTATATTGTTTTTGGGATTAATTTTAAGACAATAAGTTATTGAGCTTTTGGGCTTATTAACTCGTATTTAATTGGGTAGTTAAGCCCACTGCTCACTCCCATATTTTGTGCATAAGATCATTAGCATTGGGAGTTCTAAAATTCCTAATATCCTATTTTATATCATTAAACCACAAAACACATGCATTACTCGAGTTGCTATTGCTAAAAAAATTTAGCAACTTGCTAGATTGTATTTATATACATTATTCTAGCTTGGTTCTAAAATTAAAATTGCTTATTTTATTCTTTCTCTCCCTTCTCTCTCAGCCCCTCTCTTTTTCAGACTCTCAGTATCCATTTCCCTCTCTCTCTCTCTCTCTCTCTCACTCTCAGTCTCTCTCTCTCCCCTCTTTCAACTCTCTCCCTTTCACTCTCCGACTCTAGCTTCTTGTTCTCTCGATTTTAAGTGTTTGGGGTTTTGGCTGTAGATCAATTTTGGGTGGCTATTTTTTTGGCAGTGGTTGGTGAACAACGGTATGGTGGTTGTTGGCTTTCGATATGGTTGGTGAATGATGGTATGATGGTTGTTGGCATTGAGATCAGTTTTTTTTTTTTTTTTTTATTATATATATTTTATGGTTGAGATCAACAATTGTGGGTGGTGTTTGTTGGCATTGAGATTAGCAGCAATTGAATTAATTTCCCAAGGTTTTTTTTGGGTTTGATATGGCTGAGATGGGTTGAATTTTTTTGGGTTTGCAATGGTGGTGATGGTAGTGGTTTTTCTAGTTGTTGCAATAGAGACTAGTGGTGGTTTTTTTTTTTTTTTTTGGTTGAAGTTATTTATGTTATTTTAATGGGTTGTATTCTAAAAAATAAAATTGAGATGTTGAGTGTGTTGTAAAATACTATGATATAATAGATAAAATAACTTTTTAAATAGTAAAATAGAACATTTTTTGTAATCTCGGACGCTAATGCTCAGAGTCACTTAAAGGCTCCTACTCACAAAAAGAAGCTTGAACTAAAATTGTATGGACTCAATTTTATCCACAACCCAAAAGATTTGAACAATGGCCCAATAGGCCCACAACAATAGGTTTGTTTGAGAGTGGGTTTGTTACTGAACATTCAATGAGTTAAAAGTAAGTCACAGTAGGTTAATTAGTACTGGAATGGCTAAGATGAACAAGTTGAAAAGAAAAAGACTCCTTGGCCATGCTCAAGGATGGTATGTTCTTATAGATATTTTTCAGACTTATACAAATATTTCAAGTTCTTGGTTACAAAGTGGTTTCTTTTCTGGTGATCCATTATGTAATGGAATCCTTCTCCTTTTATACTCCCTTCTCTTCTTTCATCTTAGCCTTCCACGTGTAGATCAGATTGCTAATCTCCTTGATACTTGTCCCATCAGCACCTTCTTGAAATTTTTATGGGTAGCTGTAAGGCTAGAGGTCACTGTTCAGATTTCACTTCCACATTAATGCGGCCAGTTGGTTAGGTGCAGAACATTCACTGCGGTGGTAGCAGCTTTCTTCCCAGATATTTCTCAATTCTCTACTGACTTTCCTCTCTCCAAGGCTTATCCTCCTTCCAAGCATGGTTGTCCACTTCCTAGTACTTGTTGGGTGGTCGAGCTTTAGGTTTCCACTTTGCTTCCCAATGAGGTTTATCTCCTTGGACAATATCGCCCGCTTGTCGTGACCAGCTCTCATCCTTGGCCCAATAACCTACTTACCTTTACTAACAGTTTGTCCTCGGGCTCTTTGATGTCTCGAGCATGGCCCACAACCTAATACCGTTATCCGAGCCACTTATCCCCACAATAGCCCATCGAAACTTTGTTCTTTCTTTCCCTCGAGAGAAAAATGGGGTTTCGACCTTACGTTACTACACTTCCCACACTTATGATATTTCCACTTGTGTAAGCGTCTTTTCACCTGCAATAAGCACGCTTTTGACGCTTCAGCATCTAGGATGCTTCTGCATTTACTCCACAAGGCACCTTGTCCCCCACGTTTTACGGTGTAATGAAAATCTTACGGTAGATATTTTCTATAGGGATTCGAGTGGGAACTTTCTTGCTTACTTTCCCCCCCTATATAAATTACTCGAAGAATCTAGATGCCCCACTTTTTGAATCTTCAACTCTCAAGAACCAGTCCAAGGAGCTTTTTTCCTATATTTTTGTAAGTAACCTTTAGCCTACCTACTGATTATTAAGACCTTTTCTTCCTCGGCCTTTTAATTTTCACCTTATTCTTCTAACATCCTCCATTTACGTCTCAAATGGCTAGATTTGCTAGTTTGGTAGACACCCCGGAGGGCATAGAGAGCTTTAAGGCCATTATAACATACTAGCTGGGGTTTCTATTCGGCATTGCCTTCAAGGAGAATGGCATGCCTTGAGATCAGAAGGCGATGTGGTAATCCCTATGATTGCCTTCATAGAGGGAGGGATGAGGATCCCTATGGGTAGAGTAACTAGGGATTTCTTGATTGCCTACTAACTTTGCCCAACCCAGCGTTCCCTAAACATGTTTAGGATACTAGGTAGTGTAGATGCTCTCAGCGAAAAGATGGGTGTAAACCTCACCCATCACGATGCTAACTAGGTGTATAACTACTAGCTCCTTAAGAGTCAGGGGTACTACCTTAAAACGAGGGTCCCTGAAGTTAGATTCATCTTGTGTCTTCCTAAAACTAAAAAGGGCATGGACCAAGATTTTCTGATTGTCTTGGGTGAATGGCATAATGGATTTCATTGCCCAACATGAGAGGGGAAATTAGGTGGGGTACTTAGTTTAGGTTCCCTGTTTTAACAATGCACACTTTACACTAACAGTTTCTTGTTCTTCTTCTTGTAGTTCGTAAATTAACTTTTCTTTATTTAACAAATTCCCATTCTAATGACACTTTTATCTTTGGGATTCTTGCAGATAAGCATTTTACAGCCCCAATCTCAATTTTGTGAACGAGCCCGACCTGACGAGGATACTCAAGTTTGAGATCTTTGTTCATATCGACGGGCAACTACGAGCGGCTCACGTCATTCTTGGGTACAAGCCGATATCCACAAGTTTCCAATCTCCCAAATACGTTATCAAAGCGAAGGATTCTCGATTGCACTAGATTAATATTGCGGTGCCCGACTTCCTCAATAGTCTTCCTCCTGCAGGCATTCAGCCTACGGATGGCAATGGGGCGGGGCAGGGCGGGGCGAAGGATAGGGTCTTCGTCCCTGCCCCTCATAGTTTTGTCTTGCTCCATCTCCACCCTGCTCCGCATGACAGGGAAAACTTTTTGACCCCATCCCCGCCCCTTGGGGCTTCATGAAGCCTCACCCTACCCCGTAAAACTCTATTTTTTTTGTTAATTTGCCATACAACTAGTACAATTTTTTTAATAAAACCTATTTCATTAATAAAAATATACTTGAAATTACAACTAAATTTATCCTATCAAATCAAATCAATTTTTTTAAAAAATTGAATAATATATCTAAGGGTTTAACAAGACAATCATAAAAAATAAAAAAAATAAAAAAAAAATCTCATAGTATATAACACATAACAAAATAAAGGCAGAGAACCACATTAGGTAGAATAAAATAAGCTAATATTGATATGTTTGTTTAAAGAGTAGGGTTTTAGGGTATGAAAAGTTTACAATTATAACCTTTAACAACGCGGGATGGGGTGGGTTTATAAATTCTAAACCCATCCCCGCCCTACCCTGTGGTGCGGGGCTAAAATCTTGCCCCATCCCTACCCCACGCCCCACCACCTTTGCGGGGTGGGAAAAATCCACATAGGGCGAAGCGGGGAGAGGCGGGTTAAGCAGAGCGGAGAAAAATTGCCATCCCTAACTCAGCCAATTGAACTTCCCATTCAGCAAGCTCCTAAGGAAAAAGCTACCTCTTCGCATCCAATCCCAGAGGAAGAAGTTACAAAAATAATTGAGGTTGTAGATTTCGAGGAGGATTTTGACATATTCGACCATCCGTCCCTCGTTGAATCTCCCTATGCTTCCTCCGTCTACTTACCCTCCGCTCAAGTAAGCAGCATTCAAGAGTCTTTTGATGTTCCTGACGCCATGGTGCTCCAAAGGAAACCAAAGACTAGCCTGTTAGAGCTCCTCGAATCATATGCAGGAAGTCTGTCCCTGAGGTGGCCATCCAGACTTGACCTTCAACTCCCCTCCCTGTCCATACTTCTCTATCTAAACTAGTAGATAAGAAGAGGAAGCAGGATAAGAAGGGTAAGGAGGTAGCCAAGAAGGGTGAAGTTGTCCCCTCTAAAGAGCTTAAGCCCCAGAAAGGGGCAAAAATAGCCAAGGGGGCACCTGATCACGGAGCCCCACTCCCCTTGGATTCCTCTATCAGAGACTTCTAAAAGGGGAAGGTGGGCTACATGGCCTATGCATTGGAGCAGCCCCTACTCTTGCCTCAATACATGGCCGACTTGAGGACACTAAAGAAACATGAGGTTTTTCTAACTTTGAAAAGAGACTTGGCCATTGTAAGTTTTTCAACCCTTTATCTTTGCTAAGTGTACATGTTATTTTTGCTCTTAGAGGATTCACTTTAACATTTTTTTTTTTAAAGGCAATCCAAGCAATAAATATCACTGAAGAGTGGGTAAATGATCCTCACAAACAATGGAAGGACGAGGAGGGGTGGCGCATACCTTCGAAATGCTCGTGGTGGCCAAAAAGAGAATAAAGGACCTCAACACCAAACTGATGGAGGCAGATAGAGAGAGAAAAAGTGCTGAGGCTGTATTGGCTGGGGTCAAGAAACAGGTCGAGGACCAATGCTTGCAACTGCGCAGAACCGAGGACCAGCTCGCCATTGCTAAGAAGCAGATAAAGGCTTTGAAGAAGAAGTTGGAGAAGGTAGAAGAGGCTGCGGCTCAAGCTGAGCAGGAAGGCTATGACGTAAGGGTGAAAGAGACAGAGGAAAATCTAAGAGCCCAGGTTACTGGAGTCTATCGAGGATACTGCCTCTAGGTTTGGACTGAGATGCTAAACCAAGCTGGGGTAGATGCATCCTCTAAATTAAGAAAGACAGAGAACATTTTCTACCCCCCAGCTTTTCGTATAACAAGTCCTCCCAGCTCCCGGGCAGACATCGCTCTCCAGGCGCCTAAGTCTGGCCAGGCTGTTCCTGCTGGCACTCTACCAGCCACCTCTAAACCCCCTAAAGAGCCTATCCGAGTAGAGACCGTGGACAAGGGGAAAGAGGCAACTAAAGAGAAATTACCTGGGCCAGCTAAACCTCTTCCCCTACCCAAGGATACCTCCAAGGAAAAGGGGGCAGCCCCAAGCCAAGCATATGGACAAGCTAAACCTCTTTTAATGACTAAGGAGGTTACCAAAGGGAAGGATGCAGCTCCAGCCAAAGTGCCTGAACCCTCTGCCCAGCCAGCAGTTAAGAACGACCCTCCTCCACCCAAAACTAATTAGGATTTTACTTTTTTTTTTTTTTTTAAGTATTTCTTTTATGTATTCTTTTTTTTTTTTAGTATGTATTCCCTTTGCCTTTTCAAGGCTTTATTTAATGAAAGATGTCAATTTCCTTTACATTACCACTGTTTTTATGTTAATTACAATGCTATCTGTATATTGTTGAACATAGCTTGATTGTCCAACTATAAGCCCCCATTATAAGCTCCTCCAATTAAAGCATAACATTGCTTTAACCTTGACAAACATCTGGGCAATTGATAACCTAACACCTTAATTTCCATGCAACTGGTAATCTAACAACTTAACTCAGAAATAGGATTAGTGTACCTTAGATGTTCAGCTCAAAAGGCTATGTATGATTAAGGCTCCATTCATAACTCCAAACATATGTGAAGCATTGGTTAGAAAAAACAGGTGTGGCTAGGGCTTTGCTCACCATTTAGCCATGTAAAAAGTATTAATTTATCCAAGGTATGTGGTCCGAAGAACCATACATGATCAAGGTTCCATTTAACATATAAATGAATAGGAAGTGTTGATTTACCCGAAGTATGTGGTTCGAGGAGCCAGACATAACCAAGGTTCTGTTTAACACTTAAAGGAATAATTGGAAGTATTAATTTACCCAAGGTATGTGGTCCGAGGAGCCAGGTATGACCAATGTTCTGTTTAACACTTAAGTAATAATTGGAAGTATTAATTTCCCTCAGGTATGTGGTCCGAGGAATCAGGCATGACCGAGGTTCTGTTTAACACTTAAATGAATAGGAATTATTAATTTATCGAAGGTATATGGTTTAAGGAATTAGGTATGACTGAAATTCTATTTAACACTTAAATGAATAGGAAGTATTAATTTACCCAAGGTATGTGGTTTGAGGAACTAGGCATGATCGAGGTTCTGTTTAACACTTAAAGGAATAATTGGAATAAAATATATAACAGTAGAAATAGAAGATGGCAGGGTTTCCTTTTATTAGTAATAATACATTCGTAGATTATTTATATTCCACGGATATAGTACAACATTTTCATCTAAATCTTCCAAAAAGTAGGCACTTATACCAGCCACCGAGGTGATGCAATATTACCCCTCCCAATTGAGCCCTAACTTTCCCTACGATGGGTTCTTTGCAATACCCACTACTTTTCTCAACACCAAGTCACCTGGTGCTAATGGCCTCGCCCTCACACCGGTATCATACCCCTATTTAAGCATTTGTTGATAATACGCCAGTTGAACCATGGCTGCTTCTTTTTGTTCATCAACCAAATCTAAACTTTTCTTCAATAGCTATTCATTATTGTTTGGAGGGAACAAGCTTGTCCTCAGTGTTGGAAACCTAGCCTTTAGAGGGATCACGGCCTCGGACCCATAGGTCATTGAAAAGGGTATTTCCCCCAAGGGAGTCAATACCGTACTGAAGGCCGTACCGGTTTGGCCACTGGTACGGTATATTTCGGATACCAATCAATATCGGTGTACCATTTTGGATTTACCACTATTTTATATATCTAATATATGTATACACACACACACACACACAAAATATCTATTTACCATAAAACATTACCTCAAAAATTCCTATTTACCATAAAACAATACTTCAATTAAGAACAAATTATTCATAGTTTTACATCAACTAAAAGAAAAAAAAACATAATATAAAAAATAGAAAACTTAATTATTCATTGCATAGAAAGAAAACAAATATACAAATAATTAACACAAATTACATAAGATCATCTACTCCCATCCTTCAAAAGGATTTACATCAGGACCATAATACACATGAGTATTAGCATTTGTCAACACAACGTCATTGTTACCATCATCCTCATCAATAACAACATCATCATCATCATCATCATCATCATCTTCCAAAGTCAATGTTGCTAATGGTTCTTCAATGCTAGCCCAATTTACATCTTCCTCAGTTAATAACAAAAATTTAGATTCCTCAGCTACCCAATCCTCCATTAAATCAATATTATCAAGGCTTATAGGATCCAAGTAATCCTTTGTCCTTCTAATGTTCCTACCAAAATCAATATCATACATTGGTAACATTTTCTAATCATTCAAAATAAAAATTGAATATATTTAAAAACATACCTTTCTCGTAACAATAGATTATAACGAACATATACCAAGTCATTCAAACGTTTATGCTCAAGCCTATTTCTCCTCTTGGAATGGACAAACTCAAATGTGCTCCAAGCTCTTTCATAACCAGTTGCACTACAACACTTACTTAGCACTCGAATTGCAAACTTTTGTAATTCTAGAGTGTCATTTCCAAATTGCTCCCACCAAGCAACTTCCAAAAACAAAAGAAAGTATTAATTTAGTACAAAGCAAATAAAAAACTTTCAAATGAAATATATATATATATATATATGTATGTATGTATGTATAGATACATATAGTATACCTGGACTTAGTTTTTCACGTTGGCAGATTGCCATAGGCATTCCAAAGTCACCTAAAGACTTTTTGTACGCTTCAATTTAATAACTAAGAATGTCTTGCTCATTAGGATCAGAAACCAACCTTGTAATGGTACTAAGTAGGCCTTTTGTAACTTCTTTTTTCTTCTTAAATGAAGGCCTAAAGAAGATTCCAGGGTTGAGATAACAACCTGCTTCATGTAATGGACTATGGAGTTGTTTATCCCATCTAGCATCAATGACACTAGTAAATGGTATATATGCAGAAATTTTATTCTTCAACCTTGCTTTTTTATTCTCCTTTGCTTTATCCATTGCCTCATACAAATATCCCATTGATGGTTTTTCATCCCTATCTACAAGACGTAGTACTCTAACCAAAGGCTCACTAATCTTCACTATTTGTTGACATTGTAACCAAAAATCTTTATCTTCCAAAACAATTGTAGCCACCTCCTTTCCCATGACATCTCTAGCATGTCAAGATTCAACCCATTGATCACAAGTAAACATTTGCCTAAGTTCTTTCTTGAACTTAGTCAAGCATTGAAGACTTAAAAACTCAGTTGCAAACCTTGTGATGGCTGGACGAATCAAATCCCTACCATTAGTGAAGTCGCTTCTCATCAAAGATAAAATCTTGCCATAGTTGTATATGAATTTTGTAATCTTTTTAGCCTTCTGAATGGTTTCATCAATGATAGGAAAATATCTTTTATCTGAAAAAATTTTCAACATTAAATCAATGCAATGGGCTGCACAAGAAGACCAATAAAATGACCTATATTTCTGCATTAGCTTCTTTCTTGCAGACTTGTAAGAAGAATCATTATCTGTAATGAACTGCAAAATGTGCTCAGCCCCAACTTCTTGAACAACTTTATCAAACAACTTAAACAATGTATCTGCATCCTTTGTTAGGCCTGACACATTAAGGGATTTAAGAAACATGGTACCTTTTGGACAATACACTAAAAAATTAATGATTGGAGCTCTCTTTTGATTTGTCCACCCATCTGACATTATTGAACACCCATAAAATTTCCAGTCATTTTTCACATCTAAGAGATAATCATTCATCTCACCCACATGTTTTTGTAATAAAGGCCCCCTCAAGTCATGATAAGAAGGTCCCTTAAAACCAGGCCCTATAGCTGCTACACTATCTAAAGCTTCTTGATAATACAAAGAGCGAGCAGTATGGAAAGGTATATTAGCATGGTACCACCATCTTGCAAAATTCATTCTTGCCTTCTCAACCATTTGCTTTGTGGCCAAAGAAGATTTTATGGATGGTTGAGAACCAGGAGTTCTTCTTGGAGCAAAAAAGGATTTAATATTTGACTTTTCTCTAACTTTTTCTTTCTCTTTGGTGTTATAATTACTAACTGATGAATGACTCTTTGAACCCCCTCTCTCATTATCATTATTACCTTCATCATGATGATGATCATCATCCTCTTCTAAATCATAGGGATTTGCAATTTCTTTATTCATTCTTCTTTTTTTTCTGTTTACTTTTCTTTAAATCTTCAATCAACTGTTTCATTTACCATTTTACATCCTCAGATACTTTTTTACATGCTTCCACATCACCTAGAATCCCAGCTAAATGATACTTGAGCCTAGTAATTCCTCCCCCCCTTATCATTTTAGAACAAAAAGTACACTGGGTGTTATTTCTCGCATCCGGCACAGCACAGCCATAAGCCCATGCCGGATCCTCGGATCTTACAGCCGAGCCAGATGCTACACTTGACTGATTTTCAGTCATAATTCACACTGCATATATACCATCAATTATTTGTTAATAACTCTAAGTTACCTTTTTATTAATAGTCATACTAAGTTGTAAATTACTAACCCAATATTTCAAGCTAACCAAAATCAAGAATGAAACAACAATATATATCAACACAATAATCAATTTTGCTGTCAATTCATGAACACAATAATCTATTTATTATTTATCACATTCCACATGAAATATAATTCCACACAGAAAAATTAAGACAAAATTTACCTGAGAGTGAGAGACAGAGTAGCTGAAAGCGAGAGTGGCCGAGAGAGTGACAGACATAGAGCAGTTGAAACTGAAAGAGAAAGTGGCCGAGAGAGTGAGAGACAGAATGACCGAGAGATTGAGATTTGAGAGACAGAGCAGCTAAAACTTGAAAGAAAGCGTGAGAGAGAAAGAAAGAAAGAGGGCTGTGCGGGTAGTGTTAAGGTTAGAATTAGGATTTGGGAAAATTACAATCTTGCCCTTTAAAATGTCAAAAAAAAAAAAAAAAAAAGCTTTTCCTGTTTCGGCCCGGTATCAATTTACCGGTTGGAACACCCGGATTTTGCCGGTACGACCGGTACAAGACCGATACGCACGGTATTTTTCTCGGTACGAAATAGGGGGGTTGAGCGTACCGGATCACTGGCCGGTACGGTATATATCGGCCGTACCAGCCAGTACGGTACGAGATTCACTTCCTTGGTTTCCCCAGTTGACTGACGAGGAGTAGTCCGATATGTCCAAAGAACATGTGGTTTCTCTTCCACCAATTTACGCTTTGCTTCATCTAACATCTTCTTAAGCCTATTTACTATGACTTTGTTGACTACTTCAGCTTACCCATTTCCTTGCAGATAGGCTGGAGTTGAATATATGTTCCTAATATCTTGTTCACAACAGTATCTCCTGAAGACTTTATTGTCAAACTGGAGCCTATTGTCCAAAATGAGGGTGTGAGGAATCCCAAATCGAGTAACAATGTTCTTCCAAACAAACTCTTTTGCATCTATATCCCTAATATTGGATAATGGCTTAACCTCCACCCGCTTTGTGAAGTAATCAATTTTGTCTAGAAGCCATCTTCAGTTTCCCACAGACTTGAGAAATGATCTTACAATATCCAAGCCCCATTGAGTAAACGACCATGGACTAGATAGAGGATTGAATGCACCCCCAGGTTAATGAATGTTTGGAGCAAATCTCTGGCATTGATCACACTTTTTAACATGCTTTTGCGTCTCTTTTTGCATACTAGGCTACCAATACCCTTGGGTAAGAGTTCTGTATGATAACGATCTGCCCCCCGTATGACTTCCACATATCCCCTTATTTAACTCTTCCAAAAGTGGCTCCATTGCCTTGGGATGAACACAAAGCAAGTATGGTCCAAAGAAGGAATGTTTGTACAATTTTTGCTCTTCAGACAACCAAAAACAAGGAGATTTCCTTCGTATTTTTTCTGCTTCCCCCTTCTCGTGAGACAAAACACCTTCCTTGAGAAATAGAACTAAGGGATCCATCCAATTAAGTCCAACCCTAATCTGGTGAACTTGGACTTTCTCCTTCTTCTCCTCGGCAGGCTTATACAGATCCTCAACAAGTATGACCCGAGGTAGATCTTGTCCAGAAGAGGTTTCCAAAGTTGCCAAAGAATTAGTATGTGTATTCCTGCTTCTTGGGATTTGTTGTAATGTGAAAAACTCAAAACCTAATTGCAAACACTGAGCTTGATTCAAATACTCCTGCATTCTCAAATCCCTAGCTTCCAACTCTCCCTTTACTTGTCCTATGATTAACCTTGAGCCTGAGAACACTTCAACATATTTTCCTCCCATCTTTTGAACCATAGTTATCCCTATTATTAGAGCCTTATATTCAGCTTCGTTATTCATGGCTGAGAAGCCCAACCTCAAGGATTTCTCAATGGTGATTCTATTTGAGGACACTACTACCAACCCCACCCTGGATCCCCTTTGATTTGCCGCACCATCAACATATAACTTCCAGGGTGAGGGCCCCTGTAAAGAAATTGTCGGAACTTGCTTTCCCTCTAATCTATGTTCCTCAACCTCTACCTTTATTGGAGACTCGGTAAACTCTCCCACCAAATCCGCTAGAATTTGCCTTTCAACTGAGGTACAAGGCATTTACTTTATGTCAAATGCCCCTAAGATTGTCCCCCACTTCACAATTCTTCCCGTATAATCAGCTTTTCATAGCAACGACTGTAGAGGGAGTTGAGTTAAAACCACAATTGTATGGGCTTGGAAGTAGTGGAGGAGTTTTCACGTAGCATGCACCACAACCAAAATGGCTTTCTCTAAGAGTAAGTAACGAACTTCAACTTCGTGTAGCGATTTACTCACATAATAGACTAGCCACTGTACTCCGTTTTCTACCTTCACCAATACCAGACTAATTGCATGAGAGACCACGACAATGTTGGCAAAAAGGACTTCTTCCTTTTCAAGTCTGGACATAATGGGTGGTTAAGAAAGGTAATCCTTCAATTGTTGAAAAGCAAGGGCACATTCTTCATTCCATTCAAACCCTTTCCACTTGTGCAAGAGTTGGAAAAATGGCCTACATCTATCTGCGGATCGAGAGATAAATTTGTTCAAGGCTACGGTTATTCCAGTCAACTTTTCACTTCTTTGGGATTCCGAGGAGGTTGTAAATCATTGATTGCTTTAATTTGATTAGGGTTAACTTCAATCCCACGGTGGGTGACCATATAGCCCAAAAACTTGCCTGAGCCGACGCCAAAGGAACATTTGGAAGCATTAAGGTGCAATTTATGCTTTCTCAACACCTCAAAGACACTTCTGAGGTCACCCACATGCTCGGCCACTACCTTGCTTTTCACCACCATATCATCAATATAGACCTCAATATTCTTGCCAAGCTGGGGTTCAAACATTCTAGTCATTATTCTTTGGTAAGTAGACCCTACATTCTTCAATCCAAAAGACATCACCTTATAAAGATAATTTTCAGTGAGCGTTACAAAAGCAGTCTTCTCCTAGTTGGCTAGAGCTAATGGTATCTGATGGTACCCTTGAAAGGCATCCAAAGAACTCATTCGAGGATGACCAATCGTCGCGTCCACTAATTGGTCTATTCGGGGTATTGAGAAGGGTTCCTTGGGGAAAGTTTTGTTTAAATTCGTGAAATCTATACACACTCGCCACTTTTCATTTTTCTTTTTCACCACTACCGTGTTGGCTAACCATTTTGGGTAAAAGACTTCTTTTATTGCCCCTGCACACTTAAGCTTTACCACGTCTTCTTTAACAGCCTCAAAATGTTCTTTAGAAGAGTGCCGAGATGGTTATTTCTTAGGGATAACAGATGGATTGACATTCAGATGATGACAAATAAAATTCGGATCCACCCTGGGAGCTTCATAAGCACTCCAAGCAAACACATCAACATTCTTTCTAAGGAAAGCCACTAGCTCTTCCTTCTCGAGGAGGCAGCTGAACTCCCACTTGAAAATATTTGTTGACATCAGTATCAATAGTAACCTTCTTCAGCTTCTCGCATCTTAAACCTTCAGCCACAACATCTAAGGATGTTTCTGTTTCCTATGATTGCTACAAAGCCTTTTTTGTGGTGGCCAAGGATTCTCCCTTGGACTGGTGCCTAATAGCCGCAAGTAGGCAATGCCTGGCCATAGTCTGACTTCCAATCAACTCCTCGACTTGGTCCCTTAAAGGATACTTCACTTTTAAATGCAAAGTTGAAGAGACAGTTTCTATGGCATGAAGCCAAGGTCTTGCCATGATAGTAGTATAGGGGGAATACGCGTCAACCACAATGAAATCTACTTTAACAACCTCTGTCCCTGCTTGAACAAACAATTTGATATGGCCTTTTGGGATAACTGTTTTCCCATCAAACCCCACTAGAGGGGAATCATAGCTGACCAAATCCTCAAGTTTCAACTTAAGTCCTTTGCATAGGTTAGGATACATAATCTTTGCCCCACTGCCCTGATCCACGAAGACTGTTCTCACATCACACCCCCTATTTAAAGGGTGACCACTAAGGCATTGTCATGTGGTTGATAAGTTCCAATTTTATCCTCATTAGAAAAGCTCAAAGCTGGTTGAACTTCCATTCTTCCTCGCTTTGACTCAGGGATCAAATCCTAAGCGTGTGGTTTTGCTTTAGACATAACACCTGATGGATATGCGCCAGTCCGACCTGGGGCGACGAGAATAACACTGATTGTTCCTAGGGGCGGTCTTGAGGAAGTGTCCCTTAAGTGTGTCGACCTGGCCCGACTCCTTTGTCTAGAGGGTTGGCACAGGAACTGCTTCAACTTCCCAATTTTTACTAACTGCTCCAGGTAGTCATGTAAAGTTTTAAAATCTTCTATAGTGTGTCCCCGGTCCTGATGGTATTGGCAATGAAGACTTTGATTACGCTTTATGGGGTCTCCTCCCATCTTATTCGGTCACTTGAAATATGGCTCATTCTTTATCTTCTCAAGGATTTGGTGTACAGGCTCCCTGAACACTGTGTTAACTACCTGGGTAGTAATGTGTCCAATATGTCCAGCAAAATCTCTTTTGGGCCAATTGCCATTATATCTCTCTGACCTTAAGTCTCTTCGGTCAAGGGGGATTACCTACGACTTCCCTTTGCCTTGCTGTTGATCCTCTTCAACTTATTTATACTCATCAATTTGATCCATTAGCTGACGCATGCTTCGAGCAGGCTTCATAGTTAAGGATTTCCTCAAATCGTGCTCAGTGGTAGACTGACCTTAAACGTCCTTATTGCTACATCCTCAAAATCTACATCTATCTCATTAAATATCTCCCAGTATCTATCCGAGTAGGTCTTTAGAGTCTCACCCTCTCACATGGCCATAGATAGCAAAGACTTCAAAGGACGAGAAACCTTACTACAAATGACGAATTGGGCCCCAAAGGCCCTGGTAAGCTCTTGAAAAGAGCT
Organism: Quercus gilva; assembly: GCA_023621385.1. NCBI lineage: Eukaryota > Viridiplantae > Streptophyta > Magnoliopsida > Fagales > Fagaceae > Quercus > Quercus gilva. Next base: position 29,165,400 of record CM042476.1, read on the forward strand.
AATTGATCCTTCCTCCAACCCATCAAACCACCTTATCACAACTAGCCCCAAACTAGATGGGAATTGTTAGGACATATGTGTTTCACTTGTTAGGAACATATGTCACTATTTTATGTAATTGGCTAATTCTTTAACAAAACGCACTTTACTTGTATTTGGGTAAATCTAGGATGTATTTAATACTTCAAGGAACAAAAGTTCAAGTCTAGTATTGAAGCCATGCAAATCTGTCCAAGAAACAAGCTGAGAAGTGCAAGTTTATTAAAGCTCGACAGCTAGCATGTGTCGAGGTTTAAGAAGCTGTTCAGCCCATATGCTCGACAGCTGCTCGACACCATGCTATCTGTCGAGCTCTTCAATTGATTGTTATCGCAATCTCGACACTTCTCGATAGCTAAGTGGATCGATCAAGAAATCTCCTATCTCCTCAATAGCTCCTTGATAGCTTTTCGATAGCTGTATCTGTCGAAGTTTAAAGCTCGATACCTCTCGATTGATCGAGGTTACGGGAATTCAAATTTTCAGATTTGATTTTTGGCCCATGTTTATGTATTTGTGTAAGGTTTCTTTTCTTACAACCTAGATATATATAAGGCTTATTTTAGAGGCTGTCACACAAAAAAGAGAATACAAGGAGAACATATGCAAAAGGTGACCGATGCCTTATTCTCTCTGAAAAAAGCTACTGATTCTTTGCGCCTTGGAGTTTTGTAACCAAGTGCTTTTTGATCTTCATCATTGTTGATGAAGTGAAGAACTTTACAGTCAACAATCTTCTTCTAGTTGGTGATTGAAGTCGCAAACTGGGATCTGCGTAATTGGTTAGTCACGTATTGGGATTCGTGCATCAAAGGGTGGCGTTCATATATTAAAGAGTTCATAGGTTCTAAATCGGTAGAAGGTTTCTGCTGTAAGTTCATCTATGGGGATTGTAGAGTCTAGGGGAAAAAGTTTTGTACTAGATCTAAAACTTCTCTTTACTATAGTGGATTACTTTTTGGGAAGGTTTTCCCCCAGGTTTTTTACTGTGAAACTAGTTTGTTTCATTGGTTTTCCTAGATCATCATATCTTGTTTTATTTACTTCTCCGCTGTATTCATTATTGACATGATATTGATGTTTGTTTATTTTTTTTAACAAGTTTATTCATAATAAATATAATTTACAACTTGGATTTAAAACTTGTTAATTCTATTAACCAGGGTCTAAATTTTTCAACAAGTGGTATCAGAGCAGGTTCACTCTGATTGGATTAATTTCGTGAGTGTGATCCTTGACCCCTGTTGTCATGGATCGTGGACAATCTTTTTTTATTCCTCCTTTATTTGATGGGACTAATTATGCGTACTAGAAAGTTCGTATGAAATTTTTTTTGCAAGCTCTAGGTGAACAAGTCTGGTAAGCTGTTGAAGTTGGCTAGATTAAGCCAAAAGAAGTGCCGATAGATTGGGATGATGCAACAATCATAGCGGCAAATTTCAATAGTAGGGCCTTGAATGCTTTGTTTTATGGGGTGACCAATGAAGAATTCAAGAGAATATCATCCACAGAAGTTGCCAAGGAAGCATGGACTATTCTGGAGACCACCTATGAAGGTACCAAGGCAGTAAAGACTGCGAAGTTTCAAAAACTCACTAGTAGTTTTGAAGAAATAATGATGGAGAAGGATGAGACCTTTGATAAGTTTTATGCTAAACTCAAGGATATTGTGAATTCTGCCTTCAATCTTGGAGAATCTATTGCGAAACTCAAAATTGTTAGGAAAATCCTTAGGTCCCTTCTTGAAAGATTCCATCCCAAGATCACTGCCATTGAAAAAGCAAAGGACATTGATCAAATTCCTTTGACTAAGCTTGTAGGGAACCTTCAAACCTATGAGATAGGATTAGGTTTAATGGGAAAAGGTGGAAAGAGTAGAAACTTGGCTCTCAAGGGTATAGATGAAGAAATTGAGGACTCTGAAGATGAAGATGAAAGTAAAAATGAGGATGATGATCTAACCTTTATAATTGATGAGATTATCAAGCTTCTTCAGTTTAGGAAAAAGGATAAGGGCAAACCTCCTAGGAAACCTAAATCCTCAAGGAAGGGCAAGAATGAGAAACCCCTTATTCAATGCCACGAGTGCAAAAGTTTTGGTTATATAAGGATAGAGTGTCCAAATTACCTTATGAAGGAAAAGACCAAGGAGTCAAAAGATAAAGGGTTGTTTGCTACTTGAAGTGATACTGAGAATAACTCTTCTGATGAGTATGTGGGTGAATGTAGTCACGTTATGGCCTTTGCTGCCTCAACCAATAAGGTGATTGTGGAGAGTGCTAGTGACAGTGAGGATTCTTCTGATGATGAAGTATCTAAGAAGTTGACCGTTCAGGAAGCCTATAATAAGCTATGCACTGAATTCATAAAATCTGAAAAGACTTCTCATCTTTGTAGAAAAGAACTTAATGAGGTAAAAACTAAAAAAGCTGATCTATTAGTCAAATTAGATGAGACTACAAGGTTGGTTGAGATTCTGGTTGTGGAGAACACCTCATTAGAAGAGAAGGTTAAAAATCTCGAGGTAGAGCTTAGTCAAGCTAGAACTCAAATAGAGAGGATGTCTAGTGCAAAACTTGATGAGGTATTAAGTGCTCAAAATCCTAGTTCTGATAAGACTGGCTTAGGATATGCTGTTTCCTCTGGCTCCTCCTCTTCCACGGCTTCTGAATCAAGGTTTGTCTTTGTGCCCAAATTTGAGAAAGGTGATAAAGGTATGAAATCCAAAACTGTTTTGGCTAATTCTAAATCCTTTGTTAGACCTCATGTTTGTCATCATTGTGGTGTTTTTGGACACATTCGTCCTAAGTGCTTTAAGTTGTATCCTCATAAGCAATTATCCAAACGGCCACAAGTTTCCTTTCAAGGACCTACACCTTTGTTTGGAGAGTTATTAAAAGTCTTGAGCTTTTTAACTCAATTTCAAGAGAATTTTAATTCTTCTATGTCCTTTAATAGACATACAATGACACGTGCCTTTTCATCTTTACGGCCAAAGACTTGTGCTATATGGGTGAGAAAGGAGCCTAAGACTTAATTGTCTTTTCTGTTTGTTCTCTGCTTTAATTCTTTCTATCTAAAGTAGAACTCTTTTTGCTGGATTTTTTATCTATTTTTGGAATCATACTTTCATGCATTTGCACCATTCTATCATGCTTTCATGCATATGCATCTTTCTTTCATGCTTTCATATTGTTTGTCGGTTTTTGTTTGGTTGTTTAGTTTTTATTTTGTTTTGTTTTCAAAATAAAAATAAAAAGGAAAAATAAAAAAAATACAAAAACAGTGTGTGTTTGTGTATATTGGTACTTACGTACCTTGGATGGCCATTGAAACAAAATTTTCTAAATTTTGTATCTTTTGTAGCTTAGATGAGCATTTCTATGCACAACTAAGCAAGTGAGCTTTATGGCTCTTATTTATGATGAGTAAGATTAAGTAATCTCTTGTACTTAACACTCGTTTCACTCTTTTTGAAGGGAATGACTAGAAAATCCTAAGAGAAAGACATAAATAACCATCTCACCACTGTTGCCCGCCAATCATAAATGACATTTGTATGCTTTGGCATAGCAAAAGTGTGATATCAGTGACATTTGTGTGCTTTGGCATAGCAAAATTAGAATGTCAAATATCATTGGGTATTTCTTTTCTCTCTCTTATATGCCCATGCATGATATGTTTATTAAAAAGAAAAATATGGAAAGAAAAATATGGAAAGAAAAAATAAAAAGCAAAAAGATCAAAAATGCTTTTAAATATGATTGCAAGCTTGTATTTTAGGAGATGTGAGAGTTATAGGATGTACCTCAAAGGTGATAGTTTTCATCAAACAGTTATGATTGTGTATGAGTTAAAGTAATTTTTTCATATCTCAAATCGTCATAATATGTATACACTTATGCAATCTTGCGATGTTTTTCACACATAACACGCAATATTCTTTGCTATTCTTGATACATGTGCAGGTACAATGTGATTTAGCCATCACAAGGTTTACATGTGTTAATGTATGCTCACTAAACTGTCTTGACTTATTATTGAAATATAAAATTGGTTAGACTTGTTTAGTGTGTGTGTGTGTGTGTTTTGGGATTTATGTGCTTAACATTTTTTTGTTGAGAGATTTGTTTTTCACACGTTTTGCATCTTTCTTTTATCTTGTTATCCATAGCATCTTGTTTCATTACATTCATGTATTTATATGGATTTCTTGTGCCCCATTGATCATCCTTAATCATCTTTATGTCTTTCGAGTGAAGTTTTATA